>CM068746.1:34463205-35063205 GCA_035084275.1 Hydrolagus colliei
CCCTATTGAACCAGGAACAAATGCAGATATGATGTGAATATCTGTGGCCTGGCTGTGCACAGTATTGAGCGAGGTTTGGTACGAAAAGAGAACTGATTTACAGACTGATTGGTCGTCGAGGGCAGTCCAATTTTAATCTTCTTCCTCAGTTCTCTGCTTAGATATTTCTCTCTCTTTACACACACACGCGCGTATCTATATATATATATATATACAGTTATGTATATATCTATCTATTATAAAAGCACCTTTAATAAAAGGGCCCTCTCTCTCCCTTCCTTCCTCCCCTTTCTGAGTGAGGGGAAGGTGTAGAAAGGCGAGTGTTCACTGGAGAAAAGCAGGCGATTGTGAAATGGACTCGTTTAACGAATATATCTATATTACTATGCAGAGAGAGAGAGAGGTGGGGGGGGGGGGCAGATATGAAATTGGCAATGTGTGGAGGAGTGGGGGCAAACAGCACCTAAAATAAGTATAATTCCTGACGCTGGTGGGTCCAAATTAGAGATGGCTTTATTTCCCCATAAGTGATAAACTTTTAGTTGTCTGTGTGTGTGTGAGAGAGAGAGAGAGAGAGATAGAGAGTGTGTGTATGAGTGTGTTTACTCGCTCGTGTGCGTTTCAACCTTGCTGTATTTGAGAGATCCAGCCGACACAGTTCGGATTTCCTTGACTCAGATCCAGACAAAGGAATTTTCTAAAAGGGCCCAATGCAGAGAGCGACAGGAGAGAGTGTTTCTGATCTGTTTAGGGGAATGTTTTGTCAGTGAAGGCTGCAGATCGAGTTTGCTGTGTATATATATATATTATATGTTTAACCCTTTGTCGTGCAAACATTCTTGAATTTGCCAGTCTGTTGAAACGGTGAGGGCTTTCTTTGTTTTGAAGTGTGCGTGTGTATTTCACTTTAAGATAGCTGGACACTAGACTGACCACAGAGAGAAAGAAAGAGGGAGGATTGGGGGTGGTGGGGGTGGTGGGAGGGGGAACAAGATCTATTATTTGTATTGACCCTGTTATGCAACTTCTTCCTGCCGTTTAAGCCACTGATTCTCAGCAAACGAAACATTTGAATGACAACCCTTTTATTTGACACAGGGCTGCAGCTTAACGCTTTTATCTGAAGGACAGCAACTCGTAACCAACAATGAAACTCTCCCCCAGCACTTCACTGGGGTGTCAGCTCAGATTGTGAGATTCAGAGAGATCCAGCGTGGGCCTTAAACCCATAGCCTTCTCACATCAGAGAGGGGAGAGGGTTAATGACTGAGTCAGGCTGACACCAGAAAGCCTATTTTCCAAACATTCACAAAACTGCTGTTTTTTTGGGAAAAAAAAGTTCTACCTCACAATTGTTCACAACGACTACATGCATTTTTACTGCACACTCCGCACTGGATAAGGTGCCGGGACGCTTGGTAGGGACGGCGTTAGACGCAGAGTAGGGGATGGTGGGGAAGGGGAATGGAGAGGTGATAGGAGATTTCCAAAGAGGTAGGATTTTATGGACCCCAGCTCGGCCCCCGGCATCCGTTATTGGGAAGCACTCTGAGACGCCATCCGGCGTGGAGGGCGCTATATAAATCCAAGTAGTTGTTGTTGTCGTTGAAATTGATCTGTAGGAAGGCAGTAAAGACTGGCGAGGACTTGGTGTGCGCAGTTTGGTGAGGATGTGGATGCAGGCAGCAGTATTTTGGTTGAGCTGCAAATGGTGGTACAAGGGAGACAGACCAATGTTGTGTTTTGGTCAGCCAGGTGTCATGGAGGAACCCATCACAATGTGTGTGCATAAGGTCTTTGGTTTTGCAGGGTTAACAGAAGTTGAGTGGGTTGTCTCACTGCCCCCGTCACTGCTCTGCCCTTCCAGGTCCTGCCATGGAGCCAGGCTGGTTCATCAGCAGTGCCCAGGAAATCTGTACATTGCAGACATGCTTGGCTCAGAAACCTGACTACTGCGATTGCCACAGAGGGCTGACTTGATTCTGACATTCTGTTGCCATGGATGTCACCTTGGAGCCTCTGGCTTAACCATGTGTACCTCCAACCCAAGGAGGATACCAATAAGGAGTGTGTTGGCTGTGACAGAAGTGTGAAGTGTTTCTTCAATTTTAAGTGTGTGATACAGGCAGAGGTATTATTATTATTATGTTGGACTCGAAAGAAGGCAATCTAGGTGAGGGTCGGGATTTGAGGGAGAATGCAAAATGAATACCAACCCTTGGGGACCTCACTGCACACTTCCCTCCAATCAGAAATACAACCATTCACCCCAATTCTCTGTTTTCTATCTCCCAGCCATTTCTGTATCCATGCAGTCACTGTCACTTTAATACCGTGGGTTTCTATTTGACTTACAAGTCTCTTATGTGGCACTTTAATCAAACGGCTTTTGAAAATCCTCTAATGATTTGCCATTATTAAATATATATATATGCCTATATTATATATGTATATAAACAACAGTTTATATATATATATTTATATTTATATAAATATATATATATGCCTATATTATATATGTATATAAACAACAGTTTACAACCTAGAAACATTCTATTTAGAATACTAGTTTGGGATTTAAAAGAAATTGTTTTGAAATCTGGGATTCCAGTATTTTTTGGCAATAACTATTGTAGTATTTGCTTTGTGATTTTTGTTTAAAAAGGTGAACTTTTTTTGCGTTGATGGTTTAACCCACATTGATAACACTGCACAAAGCTGGTGCACACAATGAGAGAGAAGGGTTTAGATTGGGTGGAGACATGTGGGGAGTATAAACACATTCACAGACTGGATGGGCCAAATTATTTGTTTCCATTCTACATAAGAACATAAGAAATAGGAACAGGAGTAGGCCATTCGGCCCTTCGAGCCTGCTCCGCCATTTAATAGGATCATGGCTGAACTTCTAACCTAATTCCATTTACCCGTCCTATCCTCATATCAGTTAATCCTTGTATCCATTAGAAATCTATAAATCTCAGTCTTGAATATTTATGTAATGTAAGTAATTGTATGACTGGAATGTTGTGCTGGAGCAACTCTTTATTATTAGAGTTTCTGTCCTTGAGATGAGATGTTAAACCAAGGCCTTGCCTGCCTGTTCAGTTGGACATTAAATGGCACTATTCAAAACAAGAAGGATGTTTCTCCCCCATATCCTGGCTGTCAATCCCCCTGATAAAATTGGTCACTGACTCCATGACTGTTTGTCAGGTGTTATTGTGAACCAAATGGCAGCCATATTTGCTTACGAAATACACAGTCACTATATTTTTCAGTATAAATGGTATAGTGATGCGCTTTAAAATATAACCTTTGAGGCATCTAACCGACAGTAAAGGTGCAATATTAAATGCTTGGATAGTTATATCCGTTAAGACCCATACATACAATGACCCCCATGCCTTCAAAATGGCTGGTTCCACAGTGGCAGTATGTGTTCCCATGGAGAGAGCACACATCCTTTCTGTTGACGTTCACACATCCCGCAATGGCCCAGTTTTACAACAGCTTCCCTGCAGCCTCTTCGCAGGTTATTGATGACACACTAAAGCACAGTTTTGCTTCTCTCTCTCTTTTACACGGACATGCATTCAAAAGCAACGACGAAATTGCATTTGTAGAGCGGCTTTCACGTCGGGAGGACGTCCCAGTGGCACATTACCATGTATGTGCACATACTCTTGAATGAATACACACAAATGCACACCAACCTCCGTACAAACCTAAAGTCACATCCATGCACACACTTGAATACACACAGGTGCTTTCATGGCTCAGTCAGCAGCACTCTTGTCTTTTGAGTCAGAATGTTGTCCTTGTATGGACTTTAAAATCCTGCAATATATTTTGAGATGCTTGACAAAATCAGCTGTGATTCCAGGTCCATTGATGTCCTGTCAGTTTGTCTGACAGACACCAAGGCCTGGGTGAGCTCAAACTGAATGTCAATAAGAAGGATGCCGTACTCCTTGGCCCCAATCAACATCTTCTCTGGCTCTGACCACCTCTATCTCCCTGGCCATTCCATAAGACTTACTGAACCTGTGTGTAACCTGAGTATTGAGTTCAACCCCCAGCTGTCTTTCCTCCCCCACATCCAGTACCTGACCAAGACTCCAAGACCGCTATCCTCCATCCTCGTCACATTGCTCGCCTCTGACCACACCTCATCCTCATCCGTGCCTTCGTCACTTCCTGCCTCGACTGCTGCAAAGTCGGTCTCCCCAGCTCCACCACCTACAAACTACAACTGATTCAGAACTCCACCATCAGTATTCTGATTCAGAACTCCACCGCCACGATATATTCTATTCTATATATATAGAATCTATATTCTATATATCATACCAGTCCTCACTAGGCTCCACTGGTACCCTATCCCAGAATGGATCGATTTCAAGATCCTCTCACGAGTCTACAAATCACTTCACGCCCTGGAAACCCAATATCTTTCTGACCTCCTCTCCTAACTTCACGACCAGCTGCCTCCGCTCGACTGGCTCTGGCCTCGTCCCTCACCCCTGACCTTCTTTTTCGACCGTGATTATGATCACCTCCTCCCTCCCGCCGGGCACCACAGCTGTTAAGTACTTTGAGACGCAGCCCAGTATGAAGGCCACTATATAAATGCAACTTTTTGTGGTTGAAATATTACAGTACATGGGCTTATTATTGCATATAGATTGACTGTAGTCATTTGTCTTCATTTGTATCATTCCCCGTGAGTATCTTTGGGTGAAAGGAAAGGGAATACCCGCTAGGACTATCCTATCCTCACCCTAACATCCAAACATGAGCAGCTTCCAACTGAGGGACTCACTAAGAGATGATCAGGACTAGAACACTTGATTGATTTCCCCTTGTTGCCAAACCTCCTGGGTGCTGAGGCCAGTTCTTGTCAAAGGCACAGCTGAGGTGGTCTCACTCAGCTCAGACCATTTGTACGGTTGTGTATCTCAGCAACTTGTAGGTTTGCATAAAGTGGAAACAGGTCGTTGGCCCAACGAGTCCATGGTATTTACACTCTATATCAGCTCCCACTTCTACTCTCTCCTTTAACCTAGGCCAATAGAAAAGTACAGGCGTAATTTTTTCTGTGAAATCTCCTATAAGCAACCTGCTTTGCTGCATACACCTCCTCCGCTGTAGACCTGTGGCCAAACCAGTGAGCTCAGGGACTTGGGCATCTGCACGCTACTCCCGGCTGTTGATGCCATTACTGTGGGCAGAGTGGCTCTGGACAGTGCAAGGTGTGGCACGAGCAGGAAATCGGCTTAATACACCCCTAGGCCCCACCATTGAGATTGTCTGTGTGTCTCGCTCTACTTCTGTATATGTGTGTGTATGTTTGTGAGTGTGTCCTTGTGTCTCTCCTCTGTATGTGTATCTGTGAGTGTCCAGACATCAGGAGCTGGATGAGTGCAAATTTTCTTCAGTTAACAAGACAGAAGCCATACTCTTTGGCTCTCATCACCATCTTCTGCCCCACAGTTCCAACCTCCTCAACCTACCCGACCTGTCCTTAAAATTTTCCAAACCCACGAGCAACCCAGGCATCAGGTTCGATCCCCAGTTATCCTTCTTCCCCAACATCCGGTCGCTAACCAGCACTGCTTTCTACCAACTCCGCCACATTGCTTGTCTCCACCAATACCTCAACCCAGCTGCTGCCAAAACCTTGGTCTATGCCTCTGTCACCTCTCGGCTGGACTACTAATGCCCTCCTCATCGGTCTCCCCTCCTCCACTATCCACAAGATTCAGCTCATAAAAAACTCTGCCGTTCGCATTTTCACCTGCACCAAACTTCATATCCTGATTACCCCAGTCTTGGCTAAGCTACACTGGCTCACAGAGTGGATCAATTTCAAGATCTTCACTCTTGTGTTTAAATCCGTCCACTCCTCCGCATCCTCCTACCTCTTTAAACTGGGTCCGGCCTACTCCTTGTCCCCCAAATCTTCTGCTCCACCATCAGTGGCTGTGCTTTCAGCCACTACATCCCAAAACCCCACACACCTGACAATAATCCCTCAAGATTTTTTTTTAAATTTGGTCACTTCAATCCACGATTGTTTGTGGGACACTGCTTTGCGCAATTGGCAGCCACGTTTCGCCCACAATTAAACAGCCAATTCACTTTACACTAGTGCATCACTTTACACTATACCCTTTTAAGCTCTTTGACGTGAAAAGCGCTATGTCAAACGCAAGGATTATTATATTATTATTACAAATGTTGTTGCTATGTGTCTCTGAGGATGTGTATCTCTCTTTCTGGGAATGTCTTTGTGTCTATTTGTGTGTCTCCCTCGCTCTCTCTATGCTTGTGAGTGTGTCTCTGTGTCTGTGTGCAGTGGCAGCGTCCAGACGCAGATGGTGGTGACCGCTGGTGCATCTCCAGGCCTTCAATTGTAGTGCAGGATGAATATGGACCATTCGGCTCTTCGGGCCTGCGTTGGTGTTAGCAGTAACCTTTTTTGATAGCTGTTTCCACTCATTCTTGGGCATCTCATCTCAAGGCGAGCATCGACAGCTTTAATTCACTCTTAATTTGTTTTATCCTACCTGTAATATGGTGACCAGGACTGTACTCAGCACGCCAACGTGGTCTAACCAAGGTTAAATATAAATTTTATATTACTTCTCTAATCTTCTTTCTCTACATCAAGAATAACAACAAAATTACATTTATAGAGTGCCTTTCACATCGGGAGGACGTCCCAAGGCGCTGAGTCATAAAGGCAAGGGTGAGTTTAACTGAAGCATTGTTCCCCTCTCAGTGACAAGGCTAGTGTCTCAAACCTCAGCGTCCTCAAACCACAGAGCTCTTATCTCTTTCAGTATTTGTCATATTTAATATTTAATGGCATAAATCTAATTTTTTAAAACTCTCACTGGTCTGTGTCTGTCCCATGCAAACAGACACCTGAAACTCTCCCAGTAGCACTCTTGCTTCTGAAAGTCAGAAGGTGTGCATTCAAGATCCACATCTGGACTTTAAAATCACAGTTTAGGCTGACACTCCATTAGAGTGCTTTGGATGAAACCAAGATCCTGTCTTGTCATTTCAGTTGGATGTCCAAGATCCCATGGCACTATTTGAAAAGAGGGGGAAAGTTTCTCTCTCCCAGTGGCCTTAGCTAACAATCCTCCGGATAAATTGTTAATTTACTTCATGGCCGGTTGTGGGATATTGCTATGCACAAACTTGTCTGCTTTGTTTAATCTACAAATACACAGTCTACACTTTACAGTAAATGCTGTGAAGCACTTTGAGACGTGGCAACGATAATGATAAGGTGCTCTACCAAATGTAGGCATTGTGATTTCAGGGACCCAGGATGTTAGCTGTGTACCTGTAGAAAGGAACTGACTTTCAGGACTGAGGTTTCACACATTCTCTGAGATTCTTGTGAATTTCAGTGGGTTGGTGTCAGCTGCTGCCTTTGCCTTGCCTGAGTAAAATGTGCTTTACTCCGTGGTACAGATGGACGTCCCTCAGAACTTCTCTCAGTGTTTGCTCAAGCGCACTCCGGATTTATGAATACTCCAGCCTGGCTGGCAGAAAAGACACCTTAATGTGGGCCTCAAGGGGCCAGCAGTCATGAGCAGCAGGAAACAAACAACACGTCTTTATTTCAGACTTTCCTTCCTCTATAATAATAATAATAATAATAATAATGCTTGCATTTGATATAGCGCTTTTCACATCTTATCGATGTCTCAAAACACCTCACAGAATATAGTGTAAAGTGAATTGATTGTATATTTGTGGGCGAAATCTGCAGTATCTGCAGATTTCTACAATCTCTATCTGCAGTAACAACAACAACTTCGATTTATATAGCGCCCTCCACACCAGGTGGTGAAGGAGGATGGCGTGGTCGACTGTGTCGAGCGCAGTGGACTGGTCCAGGAGGATAAGGAGGCAGAGGGAGCCCTGGTCACAGATAGAGAGGACATCATTTGTTACTTTCACAAGCGCATTCTTTATACTGTGGGCAGGACGGAAAGCGGACTGGAGGGGTTCGAAAAGGGAGTGAGAAGAGAGGTGGGCGCAGTATTTGGGCAAGCAACAAAATTGGTGACTTGTGAAAAACAAAAACAGCTACCACTTTGGCCACTAGACAAACACCCCAAGTCCTCTAGTGAGAGCTCATTGTTAGCTAAAGCATCTCAGCATGCTTCTGCGGGAGACATATAAACATAACACATGCTGCATCAGGGTTTATACGTGCCCTTTACAGCGAATCCTGTGAAGCGTTTTGAAGTGTCCTGATACAAAAGGGATTGTGTCAAATCCAAGCATTATTATTTATAATAGTGATGAATCCCCACCTGAAGTCAGTTGGTTGGATTCTCACCTCTGAGTCAGAGATTGGTGGTTCCAGCCCCACGTCAGGGAATTGGAACTCATTATCGTCTAGACTGGCACTCCAGTACAATGTTGGGGTGGTGAGGGGGTTGATGATTGCCATCCTACAGCTGCACATTAAAGATCCTCAGGGGAGTTTACCGGCCAACAAGCCCCAAATAAAATCATTCATCTACTTGATGGATGTTTGTGGCACAATGCTGCGTGCAAATTCTCTTTTATGTTTGCTTACAAAACACTATCCTAGGAAACACTTTGAAATGTCCACTCTACGTGAAAGGCTCTCTATCAATTGGTAAGGTTTATTTTTTCCCTCTGTGTAAACGTCGACACTTTTTGCGCTAGTTTACGTCTCTTTTTGCAGTGAGCATTATATCAGATCGCACTAAATGTCGAGCTCATGAGATTTTAATCTGCAGCGGGATTTGGCTTTCGCTCACTGAATGCTGCACATGTATTGTGCTCTCAAAACGCAAAATACTGCAGATGCTGGAAATCTGAAACACAAGCAGAAACTGCTGGGAATACTCAGCAGGTCAGGCAGCATCTATGGAGAAAGGAAACATGAGTCAACGTTTTGGGTCCATGACGAAGGGTCGTGACGAGGGGCCGTAGACCAGAAACGTTGACTCACTTTTTCTTTCTTCATAGATGCTGCCTGATCTGCTGAGTGTTCCCAGCGATTTCTGTTTGTATTACATGTGTTGTGCTGTTCAGTTATTCAAATAATAATAGATTGTATCATGTTGACTGCGTCCCTGTTAAACCCATGCAATAGAGAGATAACAGAGAAGTAATGCCGCCTTCAACCTCACTAGTACCAAACTCTGCACATCCATCACCCAAACCATCATCAGGCTCGACTGCCTCCCTGTCCCCAGACTGATCAACTTCAAGCTCCTTGCCCCTCATGCCCTAGCACCTCCTTATCTCAGTTCAGTACAGTAAAAGCCCATTTATCCGGTACTCTCGGGACCTGGCCAATGCCGATTAAAGCACCAGCTGGATATTCGGCCGAAAATGAAAAAAAAATTTCGATGCATTTTTCCAGATAAATTCTGGTTATTCGAATGCAGACCTTTATTTTGCGATGCCAGTTATGTGGAAGTTATAGTTGATCGGGTACCAGATAAACGGGCTTTTACTGTACGATGCTTGTACTTCACTCCCTCCACTTAGCTAACATTGTCCTGCTACATGCCCCCGTCCCTCTCATCAAAACAATGAGTAGCTGAGTCTTTAGTCACTACATCCCTAACCTCTGGAAGTCCTAGCCTCTACTCCTGCATCTTGCCACTTTTCTATCTTTAAATCCTATCTTAAATTCTATCCATCAACCACGCCTATGTTATCTCCCCTAATGCGCTCTCCTGCTTGCTCAGTGTCAAACTCCGCCAATCCAAGCCACTGTAATGTGAAGACCGCTGCATAAATGCAAGTGTTGTAAATGTCAGCTGGCCCCTTTGTTCTGTTGTATCCAAGGCTTTATAAGCTATATTTCAGCATCTTCTCACTCACGTACAAATCACTTTATGATCTTAGCACCTCCAAACCGGATCACACCTTCTGTGCATCTCCAAAACAACAACAACAAAATTACACTTTCACATCAAGTGGACGTCCCAAGGTGCTGGAGCTCCTCTGCTCCACAATCAGAGGCCATGTTTAAACCACTCCCTCGGCATTCCAACTCTGCCTTTGGTCAGCATTCCGACACACTAACCAGTGTGAAGGGCACTATATAAATGAAACTTGTTGTTGTAGTGAGTTTATCCCCTCTCCCGAGTTACGTTGATTTACAATGTGAAACAATGAATTGTATTTCGTAAGTTGTAATCATGGGTGATGTGGAACTGGATGGAAGAGAGACACAGAATATGTTTAGTACACTGCAGTTATTACACACATAATATACTCAGTACATTTCAGTTATTAAAATGTACATTAGCAGACAGTGTTGGGAACAAGAGAGCCTTTAGGTGAAAGTGTCTCAAAACACTTTTGCACGTTGGATGTGATTGATTGAGTTTATAGTGAAGGCTTAGTGAAGCGATGGGGTTTGAGGATGTTTTTCAAAGACTGCTTTGAGAGACACATTTAAAACAGAGTGATCTAAATGAGGAGAACAGATTCTTCTTTGCTGCCCCAATGATGATCTGCAACCTCCCCCCAACCCCCCACCCACCCCACCCCCCAGTGCCAGAAATCAGTTACATCAGATTGTTGCATTCCCTGCCCTAGCTTGTTACGTCAATTCTGAAATCCAGGTATTGCAATGACAGATTGCCTGACCAGAATGCTGGACAGTCATAAAACCACACAGTAATTCTGTGTGAACACTTTGAGGTGGTTCTCTGTGACAAGCCTCTATAAACAAGTTCTTTCATGTTGTTCCTATTACAGATCCCATTCAGTCAGGCCATTGATCAACTCTGAAGCACTGCCGAGCCATTAAACCCTGTGAAGGGTGCTATATAAATGCAAGTAAAAGTTGTTGTGCACCTTTGAAAATAGAAAGGAGTTTCTCCCAATGTTCTGGTTGACAGTACGCTGATAAAATTAGTCATTCACTTCATGGTTGTTAGTGGGTTTTAAATTAGCTGCCATGATTGCCTACAATATTTACACTTATAGTAAATCCTGCAAAGAGCTTTGAGACTTCCTCCCAATGTGCAAAACGCTACATCAAATGTAGAGATTATCAAAGATATTATGATTACTGTATCTGAACAGAGATACATTCATGTTAAACTCACAGATATTAACAGAGCATTACCCAGCTCACTGCTGGGTAAATATTTGCAAATAGTTGAAAGATTAACTTCACTGGTTAATATGTTACGTGGCGGATGCTTTTGATTTAATGTTTTCACCACCACTGCCTTCCAAGGTGACACCTAAGGTAAAATCACCTGTTGGTTATCTCAACACCACCATCTTTCTCTGTGCACTTTGGTATCTGCTGCACAGGCCACACTGGGAATGTGTACTCATGTGCAGATGTTTTTTTTTCCTGACTGTTGGCCTATAGATCACATAGTTGTGGGTTCAAGCCCACAACTTAGTGACCTTGAGCTCACAGTCTGGAACTCCATTATTGTAAGTGCCTTGCTTTTTGATGAGACATGTTCAGCGGGATGTTTAGTGTTTGTCTGAAAAACGATCTCTTTGACCTCTCCCGACAGCCACCCCCCCACCTCCTTGATATCCAGAACCATCTCTGTAAAGCATTTTGAGATGTCTGTTGAAGATGCACTGTAATTGCTAGTTTCAGCCCATCGGGACGTTCTCCCGACGTGAAAGGCGCTCTATAAATGTGGTTTTGTTGTTGTATTTTGTTGTTGTTGTACTTGGTGAAAATTCTCTCACTTTCAATGGCTTGAAAGTGTACTGTTTTAAACTGGCAGCATTGCTCAGTTGTGAGGCATGAATTTCTCCCACTCAGCTCTTCCTATCCTAACAAACCAAAGCCCCATATGTTGAGGATCTAGCTTCACAAACAGCAGGAAGCTTGCCAGAGAGTGATCTTGGTGGCAAATTATGCAGTTTTATCCAATGAAACTCCAGTTTACCAATGCACGTTTTCAGATCTCCAAACCTAGGTTCTTGCCCACCTGCAACCAGTATGCTGTGGAGTGTAAGCAGGGTCAGGAGTGCACATTCCATTCCAGACACAGGGACATTTCCATATGTAGATGGTGTACATATGTGGAACTCTGTCTGGTTTTCAAACTTGGTTTCCACATGTGTCAGACACCTGGCTGACCCAACAAAAACATTAGGATTTTTCTTTGTACCTGACCTCTCAGTCAGTTTTTTTTGGCCACTGTGTTCTCATCGTGCTGGTTGCTGAGTGAGGCTGGCAAGTGGTCTGATCAAGGTGTTTGAGATAATTGTTGATGGGGTGGGTTGGACAGATACAGAGATAGGCCGCATAATCTCATCATTAGAGATAAGATGGTTAAAGCTAGCACATACACAGGGCTGTGAGAGTGTGAAATGCACCACCTCAGAAGGCCACAGAATCAAATGAGGTGTTTAACAGGGGGATAGGTAAGTGCTGGGGAAGTAAAGGATAGGGTGGAAGTCAACATAAAAAATGCGACCAGATGCTCTTGTCTAATAACATCAGTCACTGGCTCTGTTGTATCCTCCTTGGAAGATGGTAAGCAGTGTCCTTGAAGCTGAATTGACTTCAATTTGACATACGTAACAACAGAATGTTGGAATCAAGTCAACCTTCTGTGATGGTCTGTAATAATAATACTAATCCTTGCATTTGATTTAGTGCTTTCCATGTCTTCAAGATGTCTCAAAGCGCTTCACGGAATATACTGTAAAGTGAATGGACTGTATATTTTATGCAGCAACCAATTGCACACAGTGATGCCCCCAAAACAGTGGTATTTTGAAATGACCAATTTTGTTTTGAGGGATTATTATCAGCCATGTGGAATAAGGAAACTTGCCCAAGGTTTTGCCCTGCTTGGAATCAAACCCAGGTCTCATTTGCAAGGCGAGTGCTCCATGTTCACTGAGCTACAGGTCTCCACTCTGCAGTTTGGTTTCTGCGTCTGGATGGTCCCCAGTACTCCACAGAACTGCTGATGACAGATCATTCAACCAGCTCTTTGGCAGGAATTACTGGATTACCAGAATTACCAGTTACTGGAGCAGCAATTCTCCCCTGTTAACCCTGTAGCCAAAGCTGTACTGTGTATCAAGTGGTCAAACTGGTGAAAAGTGGGAAGTTTGCCAGACATTCGCTTCAATGGCAAGCTATGGTGTTTCAGTTTGTTAAACTCCCAACATCAACAACAAAATTACATTTCTATAGCGCCTTTCAAGCTGGGAGGACGTCCCAAGGCGCTAATAGAGAGATAAAACTCCCCAACAGTCATGTCAGCCTGCACTCTGGGGTTCCCAAACCTTGGCCACTGCCAATCTGTGTCTAATACTCTCTGGAATTAAGTAAGCAGGATGCATCCCTGCGGGGAAAAAGTTTGCATTCTATTTCAGACACGGGAAAATTTCCATGTGCAGAGGGAAAACAAATGTGGCTTGGTTACTCTTAAGGATGGTCCTGGGGTTCAGCATGGTCAGAAACCTGGCTGACCAAATGGGACACCCATTCAATTAGGATTTCTGATTTCAATTTGTCTACCTCAGTGACTACCACCTTGCTTGATGGCCATCAGAATGTTTGACAATTTGACAGTGCATCCTGTCACGAGGTACAAGTAAAATTACAATCATCGTTGAATTTGCTATAGCACCTGTAATATTCAAATGTTTTGAAAAAGCTTCCCTGAACTGTTCTGAATGTTGGCAAATGTGGCAGCCAATTGGCTCAAGACAAGCTCTTACAAACAGCCATGAAATGAAAGCTCAATTTTATTTGCAATGTAATTAGAAATAGCCTTTGTTTAAATTGTTGTATCTCCAGCACTAACTTTCCTCACCTCTCTATCCAGCACTAACTGTCCTCACTTCTCTATCCAGCACTAACTCTCCTCACTGCTCTATCTAGCCACAATCCCCTTCACCTTTTAAAATAATATGAATTAATTATAAATAAATGCAGAAATAAGCAAAAAAAATTCCGCATAAGTCTGTTCAGTTTATAGATCCCTTTTGTTGGTATTAACAAAACCATTCTGACACGTGAGCTGTATCTGCGGGAGCCTCGAGGGTCTGTCTGATTTGTCAGCTTGTTCACAGGGACCATAAGCCCCGCTGGCCTGAGCTGCTGACAGCATTGGTAACATGAGAGACAATCTCCAAGCCGCCCCTTTCACAGATGACTTAGTGCATTGTCACTGAGTCGCAGTGTTGTGTAGAGGCAACTTCAAAGCCGTTGTGCAGGCTGCTTGTTTCAAATGGAGCAGAGCTTTGTCTGTTGTTAACCTGCCAAAACCATTCCACTGGAATGAAGAGTGGGCCTCAGAGCAGGTCTCCTGAGAGAGACACCCTTGTCTCTGTATGTTTGTGTTGAGCATGCGTGTAAACTGGAGAATATGTGTGTTCGTGCTTGCTGGGATCAATTGCTAAATTAATTTACAGACTTAACACTCAAGGCGAAGCGTGCCCTGGGCATGACCCAACTAGAGGTGTGGATGGATACAGTTCTGGTCACCATGACATAAGGGGGATGCCCTGACCTTAGAGGCAATGCAGAGAAGTGTAACAGTGATGAACCCCAGTGTTGAAAGAATGATAAGCAACGATTAGAGAAGCTAGGGCTCTGCGGTCTTGACAGAAGATGCCTTAGATGGGGTCGCTTAGTGGTGTATAAAATCTTAACTGGGATTGAACAAAGTAAGCCTGGAACAATATTTTTGATGGTACTGAGACACTAGAACAAAAAGACACAGGTTTAGAAGTTTCTTCATCCAGAAAGTAAGTAATGAGTAGAACACATAGCCAGGAAGCCAGGTTGAGGCCAGAACACTGAGCTCAATTAAAAAGCAGCTTGATGCACTAATGCGGAGGGGAGGGGCTGTAGGGTGGAGCCATCAGTCAGATGGACAGAAAGGCCTTCTTCATCTAGCTGAATCTTGTGATGCGCATGCATGTGTTTAGGGGGTGGAGGGGAGGTGGTGTCTCGTTCGATCCTCAACTGTCTTTCCTCCGCCACATCCAAGCCATGACCCACTCTGCCTTCCCTGATCTCCGCAATATTGCCTGACTCTGCCACTATCTTACCCCTCAGGATGATGAAACCCTCATTCATGCCTTCATTACATCCAGGCTCGACCAACACCCTGCTTGTCTGCCGTCCCAATTCCTCCCTCCATAGGCTGTAGATAATCAAGAACTCAGTGACCCATGTCCTTTACCACTCCAAGCTCTGTCACCCCATCTGCCCCAATCTCGCCAGACTCCATTGGCTCCCCATCACCCAGAGAATTAAATTCAAGATCCCGGTCCTCACCTTCAAAGCCTTCCATGGCCTCGCCCCACCTACCTCTGTGACCTCCTAACCCCCTACCAACCTGCCCGCCCCCTCCGCTCAGCAGGCTCCAGCCTGCTCCATGTCCCCTGACTCACCAGCCTCACTATCGGTTGGCGAGCCTTCAGCCATTTTGCCCCTAACCTCTGAAATTCCATCCTGTTAGTCTCTCTGCCTCGCCCCCTCCGTAGCCTTCTTCAAGTCCTGCCTCAAGAAGTCTCTTCCACAGTCTCATCGCTCACCCCGAATCTCCTCCTCTCCCTCCAACCTCTCCAATTCTGACCCCAGCTCGAGTGTGAAACATTGACTGTCCAGTGCCTTTGGATGTCCTCCCGATGTGAAAGTCGCTATACAAATGTAATTTTGTTGTTGTTGTTATGATGGGTTGTCTGTATATTGGGGTGATGGATTGTCAGTGTACAGGTGTAATGTGGGGGGTTAGTGTGTAGGGGGTGATGTAAGTATCAGTGTGTAGGCGTGATGGATTGTCAGCGTGTGTAGGTGTGATGGGGGTAGGGGTGGGGGTTCAGTATGTAGATGTGATGGTCAGTCCTGTTTAATTAGAAAAATGGGAGTTCTTCGGTGGTGTGGCCGACAAATCTCTGATAAAATTGGTCATTTACTTCATAGCAATATATGGGACATTGCTGTAAGCAAGTTGACTGTCGTGTTCACCTACACAGTCACTGCATTTTCCAGCAATTGTAAAACAACATGTAATATTTTGTCCTGACGAAGGGTTATAGACCCAAAACGTTGACTCTTTTTCCTTTCTCCATGGATGCTGCTTGACCTGCTGAGTTTCCCCATGTTTTAGTTTTATAACATTTTGACATTGTTTACACTTTATCATTTGCAAGGATGGCTCTCTGCTTGCCCTGTTAGCTGGATGGTTTTTGGTCACTCCCAGCCTCGTGTTGAGTCCATTGGCTGTGCTTCAAGGTTTGGTGTGTAAATATGCCAAGTTCTCTGGCACAGACTCACTGCTGTTTGATAGAAGGGCACGTCATTGTTGCAATGTTCATATTTATTTTTGTTCCCCTGTAAATTCACCTTGACCAGCGCTTGTCATTAAACTCCTCGCTGAGCTACACTTTGTTTCTCTCTGCCCCCACCCCAGCAGCGGATCATTTTCAAATTGCTCACCCTAACTTACAAATCTACCCACTCGTGTGGCAAGTGGACTCGATCACTAGCACAAAGCATGTGACTATGCTGCTGTGTCTATCTCTGTATGAGTTGCCACTATAGGACCACATTGAAAATAGGATTTATAATTCAACTCATTAGCACAAAATAATCGACTTGTTTCACAATCCGGGTTCCTCAGTCAGCATGTTTCTTTATCTTTCTCCCCAGTGGTTATCAGAAGCTGGAATGAATTGTCGGGGTGGCTTTTAGATCAGAGTCAAAAAGTAAATTGAGGCATTTAAAAAGGAGGTTGATATGTATGGAAGACAGTTATGGGAGGGTGACTGGATAGAGGGAATTGGAGGAGTATACTCCTGGTTAGGGGGAAGGGGTAACTCCTTAGGGGCTGAGCTGGCTCCAAGACAACAAGTTTGACAATGGGTTGCCAGAATTCAGTCATCTCTCTTGCATGTTACCCGAGGCAAGACACTGCCGATGACAGACCAACCAGCCTGGCTCTTTGGCAGGACTTGGAGGGGGCAGGCTAATCATTTGGATCAATGATTCTATCCACTAAGATCCTGATAATCCTGCAAGCCATAGCTTTGATGGATAGGGTGGTCCTAGCTGCACAAGCAGCAGAAACCTTGTCAGCCAGTGCTTTTCATAGCCAGCTGTATAGGCTAAACTAGTTAAACTCAAGCAGTTACCTCAAAACACACTCTGGAGCCTTGACGTTTGCCGACCTGTAACTACCACTTACCAGAATTAAGTGTACAGGGTACTTCCCTATGGGTAGAATGCGCAAATTCATTTCTAGACACAAGGAAATGTAAGATTATAAGATATATAGGTGGCATAAATGGCAGTCGCAGTCAGAATATCGCTAAGAAGAGTGTGTCAGACTTAGCTGACCAAAAAGTAACCAGTTGAGCTAAATTTCTTGATGTAATTCCATGTAGATGGGTTGGAAATTCACCTACTTTAGGTGCTCTTGGGACCTTGCTTTCTAGTTGTACAGTATAATCCAGACTGTGTGTAAAGAAAAAATGTTTTGGGAAGAAACCAGTCCTTCAATGTGATGTTAAGCCAAGGTCCTGTGTGTGCCTGTTCATGTGGCGTTAATCATTCCACAACAATATTTGAAAAGCCTAGGGAGTTTCTCCAGGTGTCCTGGCCCAAAATCTCCCACCTAAAAAATTATCGTTCACTGACTATTTGTGGAATATTGCAGTACACAAATTAGCTGCTGCTTCCATCTACAAACTACCCAGTCACTGTACTTTATAGTAAAATCCAGTGAAACATTGTTGTCAAATCCATATTACATTATTTGATGTAATAAAGCATTATCTTAAATGTAAGGATCATTATGATACATTAAAATGAAAGGAAATCTCATGTGTGGGTTTTTGCAACTAGTATGTCCCTAAAGAGTGATATCAGTCTCCTCTTCCAGTCGATGCAATATATTGTTGTTTAATTCTCTTGCTCTTTGAATATTGGAACACCATAGTTGCAGCTTAATCCCTTGTTTTTTACAAGGACATTTGTTTTTTTTAACCTGGGATCATTGTCCAGCTTCTCACCTTTTGTTCAGAAAAAAACATGCATCTGCCTCACTCAGATGAGCAAACTCTCACCTCTGAGTCACAAGATTGTAGGTTCAAGCCACATGTCTTACACTGGTGCTTTGAGTGTCTAGTCTAGGCTGACACTCCCAATACAGTGCTGTGAGTGTGCTGCATTGACAGAGGTACTATCCTTCAGATCAGACATCAAACGGAGTCTGTCTGGTGGATATTAAAGATCCCACGTCACAATTTGAAAAAAGAAGGGATTTTCTCCTGTTCTTGTTGCCAACAAACCATCAGATCAAATCAGTCAATCACTTCATGGCTGTTTGAGGAACATTACTGTGCACAAATTGTTTGCTACGTTCACTCACAAAGTACACTGTCACTACACTTTACAGGAAATTCCTATGAAGTGCTTTGAGACAACTCGACAATGGTAATAATCCTTGCAAAACACAAAATGCTACAGATGCTGGGAATCTGAAACAAAAACAGAAGTTGCTGGGGAAACTCAGCAGGTCAGGCAGCATCCACGGAGAAAGGAAAAAGAGTCAACGTTTTGGGTCTACAACCCTTCGTCAGAACCGGGGCTTGTTTGGAGAAAAATCCTAATAATCCTTGCATTTGATATAGTGCTTTTCACATCTTATCAACCTCTCAAAGTGATTCACAGAAAACACTGCAAAGTGTATATTTGACTGTATATTTTGTGGGCGAAACGCAGAGCCAACTTTGCACAGCAGTGTCCCACAAACAGTCATGGATTGAAATGACCAATTTTATTTATATTTTGGGGGACAGATTATAATTGGGCATGTGGAGTAAGGAAACTTGCCCAAGGTTTCGCCCTGATCTGCCTGGATTCGAACAAGGTCTCACCGTTGTAAATCGAGTGCTCTAACCTTTGAGCTACAGGAGCTCACAATATGATAAGGTGCTTTATGAAACAGATTCTTATTTGATTTGGAGGTGGGGAGGAATTGAATTTTTATTGTCAGTACCGGAAGTTACAAAATGAAGTTTCAAAGGAATCGTATCCGTTTAGCCTGAAATCATCTACCTATCTACATCACGCTATAGGAGCTCTAATTCTGGAACTCCCTCAGTATCTGAGACAGACTCAGCAAAGGACGGTGTTAAAGTTCGCAGAAAAGAATAAGTGCCTGGGTGCAGTGCCTGATGGAATGAAGTTCAGTAAATCCTTGTGTCAAGAACCATGGTGAATGCGACATCCAATCTCCCTGCTGAGCCGAGAATACAATGTGTAATAGTTGACAGTGTTACAATGCGAGCACTTATCTTATTCTGGAACAAACAGTCCTTTAAACTGGTTAAATGATACAAAGGAACAGCTTGCATATCAATCCATTATATTTAGTCATTTGTATGCGGTCACCAGGGTGGCGGCATTGATATTGATTATGTTAATCTACAGTATCTGATGCAGTCTACAATATCGGAATGTCAAAGCACTTCATTGGAAATTGCTATAAAGTGTAGTGACCGCGTATTTTGCCAGTGAACGCAGCAGTTAATTTGCACATAGCCATGTCCCTCAAACACCTGAATGACTGGTTTTATCTGAGGGATTGTTGACTGCGAGGAAACACCCATTTCTTCTGAAAAAATGGCACAGGGTCTATTGAGAATGAGAGTATGGTGGGGGGAGCCGGTGTGGTATCATTACATGTGGTTTAACTGTTTTTGCCCTTCCCTCTAACCTTTACTCCGTAATGTTCTGCCATTTCATAACTATCTCAAGTATCGCATTATTGAATGCAGCAAAATTTATTTCGTTATTTCCTAAATTGTTGTTCAGCAAAATACAAACAGCAATCTCAACCACTTGATATATTCTGATTGCGTTCTGCTACAAAAAATTGGAAAGGGTGCAACTTTGAAACGTCTCTTGGTGCTATTGGAACAGTATTGCAGTCCTTTGAAGTCAACAAGACCATCCAAGTCTTCTTGCCGATAATAGTAATCCTTGCATTTGATATAGCTCCTGATCACTTCATCTTCAGCTCTTTACAGAATATATTGTAAAGTGAATTGACTGGGTATGTTGTATATCAAATGAGGCAGTCCATTGGTATAGCAGTGTCCCACAAACAGTCATGGATTGAGTGACCAAATTATTATTTCAAGTACAGTATCAACCAGCCCGGGAATCAAACCCATGTCCTCTAGCTTGTGAGGCAACTGTTCTAACCAATATGCTACAGGACTCCCAACAATTGACTCCCACAGAAGAGAGAGAATGTTTTCAGAATTCCTACATTGGAAATCAAACCTCACTAAATCACATTGTATTCATAATAATATAACATTATTACACATTTGGATTTTTGTTCTCATGGAATTGTAGTAATAATCCTTGAATTTGATAAATCTATCATGTCGAAAATTCTTAAAAGACACAGGAAACTGCTATCATTTGCAATTACAATGACTCTATCTTATTTTAAGTCAAACTCAGAAGCCCAAAACTGAAATGACCAATTTTCTCTTGAAAGATAATCGGCCTCAATACTGGAAATTCTTCCTTCTCGAATTATGCCACGGGATCTTTAACATCCACCTGAACAGGCACAAGTGGTACCTTGATTAAATGCATCATCTGAAAAACGGCACCTCTGACAATGCATCACTCCTCCATCATTGCTGTCAGCCAAGACGATGAGTTCAAATTCCTCGATGTGGACCTTGAGCCCACAACCTTTTGACTCAGAGGTGAGAATGCTTCCCTCTGGGCCAGGCTAACACCTGACGAATGCAACCATAAGAATTTCACCAACAGGGAGTAAGGAGAGGTCAGAAGCGGACAGCGTTTGGCAATGGATCAGCAGTGCGTGTCACACAAAATTGAGACTGCCTTTTGCGAAATGCAGCAGTTGTAGGTGTGATTGTAGGCATGGAGCTTCTGGTTAGTTTAATCTCAAGGGTGGGCAACATGACTGATCTGATGTATTATGCTGTTTTTAGGTGCTAAAGCCATCTGGGATTTGGAACACTGTTACATTGAGTGTAACTCGGGATGTGTCTTGGAATGCATTTCATTATTTGTCTGTATGATTCTTCCCACTCATTTCCTGTTAACCCTGCAAGCTAATAGGCAGGGTGGTCATTGCTGGACAAGCAGCGAGAGGATTGCCAGACAGCGCTCTCAATAGCAAATTATGTGGGTTTCACTGGTTAAACGCCCAACGGTTACCTCAGCTCATACTCTGGGGACCTTAAACCTAATTCCAAACTCAGCTTGGCAATTGGCATCTCATACTGTCTGTGATTAGGCAAGCAAAGTGTGTCAATAATAATAATAATCCTTGCATTCGATATAGCACTTTTCACACTTATCGACGTCCCAAAGTGCTTCACAGAATATACTGTAAAGTGAATTGACTGTATATTTATGGACGAATTGCGGCAGCCAATTGCGCACAGCAGTGTCCCACAAACAGTCGTGCATTGAAATAACCAATTTTATTATTGTGTTTTTTTTGGACGGATTAGATAAAGTATTGTCTAGCAGTCCCAAACATTTAACATGGGATTTAATGTCTCACTGCAAGGATGGAGCCTCCAATATAACAGTGCATCCAACGCAGCATTGGAGCGTTAGCCAAGACTACCTGGTAAAAGTCCTCACATAGGGCTTGATACTGTAATGCTGTATGAGTGCTAGTGACTAAACCAGGTTGACACCGAGCTGCTGCAACACGTTCTGCAATGCAGAGCAATGCCGAATGGCTCAGAACTGTTTGAGAGGATACTTTCCTTGCCATTCAAGGTGCACAATGTGGCTTGGGATGCAATTGAGAGTAGGTGTAATTTAAGGCAATGGTGTAAGAAGATTTGAGAATTATTACTGAAACCTGTAGGTGCAGTGCAGAAGCCAAAGGTATGTACTTTAACTATACCTACTATAATATATATGAAAGAGAAACTGCAGGTAAATGTAATTATTGATGCATTGCAATCCTCTCATTGTAACAGTGCTGGGTGTTTAAAATGGGATGTATGATAACGATGATATTTGATATAGTGCCTTCAACACTTGGAGGATTTCTCAAAAGCATTTCACAGGATTTACTGTAAAGCGTAGTGACTTTGTATTTTGTAGGTGGCCAATTTGCGCAGAACGATGCCCCACAAAAGGGCATGAAGTCAATGACCAGTTTTATCTGGAGAATTGTCGGCCAGGACTCGGGATAGAAACTCTGTTCTCTTTTCCAATAGTGTAGCAGGATCTTTAATGTCCACCTGAACAGGCAGGTGGGACGTCAGTTGAATGTCTCATGCACAGCACAGCACCTTCCTCTCAGAACTAGCATCATAGACCGACTGTGACATCAGGCTTGAACTCAAGCCTTCTGACTCAAAGGTGCTGGTGCTTCCGGCTGAGCTAGGCTGGCACTTTACATAAAACAAATATTGTAAAAAGCAGAGGTTATGGTGAAAGGGGCCAAACGGAAGCCTCTTTCAGACACCTGATGCAGTGCTTCGATGGGCTGTAAATTTCTTTCATTCTCTCGTCCTTGCTTCCCACAGGTATGGCCTCGAGAGTGCAAGTCTTCTCCTCTCACATTGTTCAGTCAAGTGCCTTCTGCAGCCTGAAGAAGCTAAAAGTCGAGCCACGTTCTGACTGGGATATGACCGGTTCTGCACCACGCAGCAAAGTCTACAGCCAGAGCAAGAGCGCAGCCCTCGCACAGTCTGCAGTCAGCGCCTCCCTACACGTCGCCAATCCCGCTCAACCCTACGAGCGGGCTGCCATCCTCCCAGCGAGCACCGGCCACCTCCTCACAAGGGCCGGGGGCAGCACGGGGGGAGCAGACACATCTGTGTCCACGCACGGGCCCTACGGCCCCCACAACCTGACGCTCCGCAGCACTGTCACCCTCCTGGACACCTACCAGAGATGCAGTCTGAAGCGTAAGAGCGAGGAGGTCGAGAGCAGCGGCAGTGTGCAGATAATCGAGGAATATCCTCCAATGCTTCAGAACAACGCCAGCGGGACTACTGTTGCCACGGCAGCCACTTCCACCGCCACGTCCAAGAACAGCGGCTCCAACAGTGAAGGGGACTATCAGCTCGTGCAGCACGAGGTGCTTTGTTCAATGACTAACACCTACGAGGTCTTGGAGTTCCTGGGCCGAGGGACCTTTGGCCAGGTGGTGAAGTGCTGGAAAAGGGGAACCAATGAGATTGTGGCCATCAAGATCTTGAAGAACCACCCTTCGTACGCGCGGCAGGGTCAAATCGAGGTCAGCATCCTAGCCCGGCTTAGCACCGAGAGTGCAGACGACTACAATTTTGTCCGAGCCTACGAGTGCTTCCAGCACAAGAACCACACCTGCCTGGTCTTCGAGATGCTTGAGCAGAACTTGTACGACTTCCTGAAACATAACAAGTTCAGCCCCCTGCCCCTCAGGTATATCCGGCCCATCCTGCAGCAGGTCACCACCGCCCTGATGAAGCTCAAGAGCCTGGGCTTGATCCATGCCGACCTGAAGCCAGAGAACATCATGCTGGTGGAGCCCATCCGACAACCCTACCGAGTCAAAGTCATTGACTTTGGTTCAGCCAGCCATGTGTCCAAAGCTGTGTGTTCTACCTACCTACAGTCCAGATATTACAGGTACGTTCCACGTTCTTTCCAAACCTCTGTAGGCACGAGTGTGGGGCCCATTGTGTGTCAGTCTGGCTTATCACTCTCACCTCCAAGTCAGAAGGTTGTGGGATCAAGCCCCCAAATCAGGACTTGATAATCATATAGTCTATGCTGACGAGTCATTCCTTTGGTTGAGATTTTAAACAGAGGTTCCGTCGGCCTGTCTTTAAAGATCCTGTGGCACTATTCGAAAAGTGAAGGCAGTATCTCCTAGTGTCCTGGCTGACAATCTTCAAAATATATTGGTCACTTAATCCATGCCTCGGGACATTGAAATATGCAAATGTGTTTGCCTACAGCATAAATACAGCCTCATTGCTGGTTAGTATATTCTGTGAAGCGCTTTGAGACATTTATGAAGGTTTTATATCAAATGCAAGGATTATTATTATATTTTTCAGGCCTATGATTCTCAAATGACAACATTGTTCTCAGGATACTGGACACAGGAAATGTTTGAAATTTAAATAAAAATCCTAGCATTTGATATAGATCCTTTCACAACAGTGTAGCTGGACTGCAAATGGAACCCAGGCTTTGGAACATGCTCCAGAAATTTCCGTGTTGAACGGAATACACATTCCAGACACATGGGACCACCCTGCACATTAGGGGTTGGCTTGAAGGGTTAACAGTTGAGTGGGAAAAACTTCTGCTCCCAGTCTGTCCTTCCCAGTCGCTCTGGTGAGCCAGGCTGTCTGGTCTGGCATCAGGGTGCGCCACAGACTTGCTTGGAACTGGACTAGAGACATAACATATCAATTCCACACTGGATCAACCAAGTCTTCGTTACGAGTCTGCTGGAAGAGGGGAGTGAGTTTTCGGTGTCAAGTGTTCAATGTGACACACATCTGAACTGAAGCCACACCCAGCGAGACAACGGTGGAGATTAGTGCCATTGGGAGTTTGAAGCTCATGTCACTTCCCACAGGGAAGTTGGCAAGTGGCAGCATTTCAAATGAATGTAATCATATGCCACCAAGAGAAACACTTCACTGGTGACATCCCCCATCCCACCTCCCAGGACAGTGCAAATGCAGGTACACACTTTGCAATATAAAGTTCTTTGAGACGTCTCAACGACGTGATAAGGTGCTATATCAAATGCAAGGATTATTATTATTTCCTGTTCCACCACATATGTTATTAAGAATGCCTTTACAAAGAATCTACAAGCTATTTATTTAAATAGCAGTTATTTAAATGAAGATAGTGTTTCTTTTTTATTTGTAAAAGGGCAATAGGGTGCTGGAGTATTTGCAGTTTAAATGCTCCAAAGGACCTGAACTATGTCTGGTCAGTGGTAAAAGTGAGGGTTGTTGAAAGGAATGTGGATTTTGCTGGATACCACGGAATCCTCAACCCAGTGACAGTGAACAGTAACTAGAATGGTGAAAAAGACAAGAGGGAAGCTGGGTAGGCAATTTGGCCTGATTGCCTGACTTCCGCCTTTGACACCATGGACCACTCAACCCTCCTGCACCGCCTCTCCTCTCACCCTCACTTGGTTCCACTGGCTCCCCATCCCTCAGAATATAGAATCAAGAACTTCATCCTCACTTTCAAGGCCATCCACAGCCTTAGCCCCCTCCCCCACAACCTTTCTGTCCTGCTGACCCCCTATTATCCTGTCCACTCCTTCTATTCAGCAGGCTCTGGCCTGCTCCATGTATCACGCCCAACCCGCCCTACCATAGTTGGCTGGGCTTTCAGCCTCTCTGCCCCCATGCTTTGGAACTCCATCCCACAATCCCTTCACCTTGCTCCCTCTCTTGGCTCCTTTAAGGCCGTTTTCAAGACTCTCCTTTTCGACCATGCATTCAGCTACCCTCCTACCTCTCTGTTCCCCCCCTCATTCCAACCCTGCCCCATGCTTGGCACCTGACTCCTGACTGTTCAGCACCTTGGGACATTCTTCCGACGTGAAAAGCGCTCTACAAATGTAATTTTGTTGTGGTTGTTGACTGCACCATTACTATTTAACTGTACCTCAGAACTCGAGTCCTGCATTCTGCTTGCAATGCTGATTTTTATTCTAGCAGCCAGTGGGCTTGGCTGTGTGTGCCCAGCAGCTGCTTCTGTGTTCTGTAGCTTTGTTTTTTTTCCTCTCTCTCGTTCCAGCCTCACCTTTATGCAAATTTAAACCAGTCATCTCTAGGTTGACATTGGGATTGGATTGCAAGGATGATTTCCTTCTGTGTGCAGCAAATAAAGCATTGCATGAATGTGAGGCTTCATTTCTAATGGAGGCTGCTCAACTGAGAGAGGAATCTTCCAACAATTTTAAATTTCTGCAGCGCCTCTCACGTTGGACATCTCAAAGCGTCTCACAGAGACTCGAGGTGGTGGTGGTGGGAGTTTGATGGTGGGGGGATGGGGACAAAAAATGTCCTTAGTTGGTTAAACAATCTGAATCAGAAAGGTCTTAGTTCTAGCCCCACATCGGGGTTTAGAACTCAAGTAGTTTAAGGTGACACTCAAATCCAGTCCCGGGGGTGTGCTTCGTTGATGGAAAGACCATTCTTAGGATGAAATGTTAAACTGAGGCTCTATCTGTACCTTTTCAGGAGGATGTTAAAGATTCTATGGCAGTCACTTCACTGTATAATATGTACTGGCATATCCTCCTGGAGTGAAAAGCCCTGTGTCAAATGTGAGGATTATTGAAGTGGATAATGCACCTGCTCTGTTTTCTGGCAGTTAAAGATCCAGATTATGGGAATATTGTAAAGTGTAAATTCCTTGGCTTTGATAACTGTCAGAGCAATTTGTACATGTAACAGAATGAGGCTAATTCAGCCCGAGAGGTGAGAGGGGGAACCTCCATCACTGCGAAAAAATAAATCTGCATCAAAGGTTCAAGCCTCACTTTGGGACTTTGAGCTTCTCGTGAAGGCTGACACTGCAGCGTAGTGCTGGGCTGAGGTAGGAGCCAAACTGTCAACCATATCAGTACTGCAAGATTACAACAGCAAGCACAGGATCAGAAAAGGCCATACCACCCATCCAGCCTGATAGTGCATACTGCAAGAACCGGGGACTGAATTGAACTTGGTGAGGCACCAAGTCTTGCATGAAACAACAACAACAAAATTACACTTGTATAGCAATGTTGTGAGTCTCACTTTCTCATTCAGGAAAAGTGTCGGGACTGAATGTGAGGCATGAGAGATGCTCAGAAGCTCTTCCCAAGTGCCAGCGAGGAAAGATCCAGTCAATCCTTCCAGTTCAGGTAGTCAGTCCTGGCCACTTGCTTCAAGCTGATTATGCTGTGAGCCAGGGAGCACATGATTAAATTGGCAACAGCTCTTTTCTACAGTCTTTAATCCCACCCCTGAAAGCTTCACTGCTGTTTTTCCAGGATGAACGCCTGTTCCTGGCAGAGAGTCCTTCACATCTGTTCATGTGGATTTCATCTAATCTCTTTTCTTTCACAAGCACGACGAAGAGGCGATTGAAGGATTTGTGGGAGGGGCGGGAGCTAGCAGAGGGTATTAGGAGGGGTGGAGGCTCGTGTGGAGTTTAACCGGCACAGACTAGTTGCTCTAAAGCCTGTTTTAGTCCTGCACAATCTGTAATTCTTGAGGTTTAACATGTGCTCTAGCCCTATCCCATACCCTCCTCCCCCCCAGCCTTCTATCTTTCAATCAAATGTCTAATTCTCAATTGAAGCACTCTGCCACTTTACTAGGCGTGGCATTTCACATCCCGAAAGTTCTTTCATGAAAGAACTCTCCCTGTCTCTTCTTTGACTCTTCTTGTGACTAGGGAACGGCGATATGGGATTTTTCCGGATATGGTTATATCGGTTTGCTCATACCTGCTTAAACCGATCTATCGAGTTTTTATACTGCGCATGCGCGTGCATTCGAAGTGCGCGTGCATTGATGGCGCGCCCGCATTTATGGTGCGCGCTCAGTCGCGGTGCGCGCGCATTGACGGTGCGTGCGCACTGACGACGCGCGCGCAGTCGCGGTGCACGCACATTTCGAAATGCGTGCTCCAGGTCCAGAAAGTTTGTAATGTTGGTGTCAAGGTCTGTTGAATTATACGATGTTGTTTGCTCCCTACCTCCCCCTCTCCTTCTCTCCCTTCTCTCCTCTCTCCTTCTCTCCCTCCTTTCCCCTCTCCTTCTCTCCCTCCCCCTCCACTCTCCCCCCCTCCCACCCTCCCCTCTCTCCTTCCCCTCTCTCCTTCTCTCCCTCCCTCTCTCCCTTCTCTCCCTCCTTTCCCCTCTCCTTCTCTCCCTCCCCCTCCACTCTCCCTGTCTCCTCTCCCTCCTTTCCCCCTCTCCTTCTCTCCCTCCCTCTCCTCTCCTCCTCTCTCCTTCTCTCCCAACTTTCCCCCTCTCCCTCCCTCCCCTCGCTCCTTCTCTCTCTCCTTTCCCCCTCTCCTTCTCTCCCTCCCTCCCTCCCTCCCTCTCCTCTCTTCCTCTCTCCTTCTCTCCCTCCTGTCCCCTCGCTCCTTCTCTCCCTCCTTTCACCCTCTCATTCTCTCCCTCCTTCTTCTCTCTTCCTCTCTCCTCTCCCAACTTTCCCCCTCTCCTTCTCTCCCTCCCCTCTCTCCCTCCCTCCCTCCTTTCCCCTCGCTCCTTCTCTCCCTCCTTTCCCCCTCTCCTTCTCTCCCTCCCCTCTCTCCCTCCCTCCCTCCTTTCCCCTCGCTCCTTCTCTCCCTCCTTTCCCCCTCTCATTCTCTCCCTCCCTCTCCTCTCTTCCTTTCTCCTTCTCTCCCAACTTTCCCCCTCTCCTTCTCTCAAAATAGAACACACACACACCAAAAACAAAATCTAGAGATTTATTCTCCTCCATTTCTTGCTTGAAAGTAGCATGTAATGTCCACGTGTAAATGAGATCTATTACAATAGAAAAGAGAGAGACAGACAGTCTGACTGTTAGAGTTAGAAGCCAGATTATCACTGCTGTGTGTGTCTGACTAGACACACACATAGAGGCAGTGATAGTTTGGCTTCTAACTCTCTCACACACAAAAATAACACTTACAGCCACAAAATACCACTTATTTTTATGTAGTCTGAAGTCTGAATTAATGTCCTTCGCCATTGGCAAGCTCTCCTTAAAAAGTGACAGCGTTCGTGATACTTTGCCACTTTTTGTCCCCTCTCTGGTACAATGTTCTCCTCTTAAATAAAGCAGGAATTATTTGAGCTGCACTGGCCCCACTACCTGTCGCTTTCTCCGAAGCGCTGGTTCGACTTCCTGCTGTTGCCGACAATGATTTCGCTCTGAGGGCAGCGTGCTGGGCGGGGTGGTGCTGCTTAATGTGATGTCGCAGGTTGCTCGTGCTCGAATCAGATGTCTTAACCAAGACCCTGCAAACTGTACATCTATACACACCATTACTGACTGCATTGGTTTCAAAGTGTCCCATACGGGGCGGCTTCTTTTCCCCATGATGAGAAAGGTAAATTTTCAAACTACAATTTTCAGCGATGCGACTTTGTTAAGACGCCACGACTCACGTCGAGTATACACAGTAAAGTGTGCGTGCGCATCGGATGTGGGCGCCCGTTAATTGTGCGCGCGCACCGAATGTACGTGCATTCCATGCTCTAGATCTAGGAGGTTGCAATGCTGGCGACAAGGTAAGCTGGAAAAGATCGCATTACACTGATAATACCAACAATATTGATATATTGCCAGGAACGATATTAAAAATATATCGATGTATATTTTTAAAATCGAATCCCTCGATATAACAGGTTTTTTAGAATTACCATATCGGCACACCGATGTGAAAATCACATCGGGTTTAATCGAAAAACCGATTAATCGCCGTTCCCTACTTGTGACTATCTAATAATAATGATAATAATAATAATAATAATCCTTGCATTTGATATATTTAGGTTCTTCACTGACTTCCCCCACCAGTGAAGGCAGCTTCTCTCTGTTTATTCTTTCAAACTTCCCTCATTTTTTACATCTCTATTCCGGTAAATCATAAATTTGGGCTCTTCATAAAGTTCGCAAATTGTCTGGAGTCAATGATATGTTTCTGTCAGGGATGGTGCATGGAGGCACTTCCAATAGCTGCTTTGCTGATGGTTTTCCTCCTGGTCTCACCATCAGATATAAAAAATTGGTTCTTCACTCCTTGGCTGCTTGTGGACGTTGCTGAGTGTAAATTGGCTGCTGCATCCACCAACAAAATACAACAACAAAATTACACTTGTATAGCGCCTTTCACATCAGGAGGATGTCCCAAGGTACTGACAGTCACTGCTTCAATAAATAGACAGTACAATACAACACACTTTATAACAATCAATGACTGTGAAGAACATTGAGACGATTAAATGTTAGAGTGGCTGTATAAATTAGAAGGATTATTTATCCTATCGCGATGTATCGATGACGCAATAAGCCATGGTATCAAATGCAAGGATTATATTAGTAGGAGATAAGAGGAATGTCTAGCGGTGAATGTTACTGGAGACCTTATTATCTTGCAACCTGGAAGTGAATACTTACCACCTCCCCCTCCCACTACTCCTCGTGCCCCCACAGTAACAGCTCATTAATCTCCTTCCAGAATATTCAGAACCATTCGGTGCAGATCACGGGCTTTTTGGTTGCATCAAAGCACTGAATGGAAATATATAAAGATTCCTTGAGCTGCTGATAGGAGTGAGTGCTCTCCATCAAGTACAGGTGTCTTGTTAAAACCAGAGCTGTTTGGAGCCTTTGAAAGAAGCTGGGCTTCTTCTCTGGCTCTCTATAACAGATGGTATTGACTTGCATGCCGGTTTTGGCAAGCAGAAAGGAAACAAGCATCTGTCTCAAGAGTTCAATTATGCTGCAAAATAAATGGAGACATACCGCTGACTGATATAATATTCTCATTTCTGATACAGAAACATCTCAGGCAACATTACAAAGTGTCAAGTATACGGACTGTGTACTTATAGATGAACATCGCAGCAAATTATATATATACATATATATATATATAGCATTTTCCCATAATGCAATGAAGTGAATGATCTGTTTTATTTAGAGATTGTTGACCAGGGCGCTTGGAGAAACTCCTTGTCTTTCTGAGTAATTCCAGCTGAAGAGCCACGTACGGAACTCAGTTTAATGTCCCATCTGAAGGATGCCACCTCCAAAATGCAGTGCTCTCTCCAGCACCACAGTATGAGCTTGGATTGTGAGCTATGAAGTTCGCAACATGGGGTTTGAACCTTTTGACTCAAAAAGGCAGGAGTGCTTCCCACTGATGCATAAAAAGTGCTTCAGACAAAGTATTAGCAGACGGTAACACAACGAGAGTGCAACCAACCTAGCCAAGCTTGACAGACCTGTAGAGTCAGAGATATGCCATCATATAAGGGATGTGAAGTTGACATTGAAATTGTTCTTCAAAATGCCTGCTTATCAGAGCAGATGATGGAAGTATTCATCTTCCAGCATGGAATACCCATAAGATGCTCATCCAGAGGACGCACCTCCAATCTATTGGAGTGTCAGACAACTGTATGCCCCTAATCGGGGCTTAACCTCACAACCTGCTGACTCAGAGGAGATCTCCCTTACTGGCGATCACTATGTTGCTCAAAGTTGCATTGCTTTTATGAATCATAGTCAAGGCATTTAGATCTAGTTTTAACTGGAGAGAGTGGATATTTTGCAGAGCAATGTGGAGGGGACAGGTAGCAGAAGGGAGTTTGCAGGATTTGGGTGGAGAAGGAGGATTGACAGGAACCCATCTCACTGGGGTGCTGGCTTTCTACAAGATCAGTCTGATATTAACATTAAGATATTAAGAGTCAGTACCATTATATAGCCTGATATTTCTAGTAAATATCTCTGTATTGATTGGTTCAGATGAAGAAGGTATTTCAGCCCATCTGATCTCATTCCTCAACCTTTGCCCCTTCCCCCCATCACAGCATCAAACTGTTCTTTAAATGAGTTCAATGTCCTGGCCTCAATCACATGTCCGAGTAACTGTTCCAGTTGTTAATTATCCTCCGGTAAAGAAAGCCTTCTTGGTATTTGGCCTGAAATTGTCCCTTTCAACTCTAGACTTGTGACCTCAATTGTATTGTTGCCGTTGTTGTTTTTGTATTATGAGCTCTGTTCCCAATTCCAGTCTCCATCACTTTTTGACACTGACAACAGAACACATCCCTCCACCCCCCCTTCCCCCCCACCCATGGCAATGGGATAACCATGGTCCTGTTGATTCCCTGATCACTCCCTGACTGCACCATCCCCCATTTCTGCTCATAACCCCTGGGAGCTCAGGTGATACTTTCTTCCTCACTGAGCCATCTCATCAGTTTACACTTTCCATCATACCCCGTTATGTTGTTGTGGCTCTCATCTTGAGGTCTTCACTTGGTATTTCCCATTACTCCTCTGGATCCTACTTCTTTGAGCACCTTACTTTTTAGTATCCCTACAGTCTTTTCCTTGAATTCTCCGCATCTAATGTCCTCCCAAACCCTCCTGCATTTTGCTTTCTGACATCTCCACCCTCCTGTCTTCCCTCTGCCTCTTTCCTGAACACCTCATAATTTTGGGTGTCTTCAACCTCCACTTCTTGCACCTCTACTGACTTCTCCCCACTCTCCTCTCACATCCTCTCCCTCCAATATCAACTGCCGCACTCATATCCAGGGTGACCCCACGACATGATGATTACCTAGGGCATCACAGTCTCGGGCATCACCAACACCAATAAAGCCATCTCAGACCATTATTTCATCTCCCTTAATTCTTTCATCTCTTACTGCCCATGGAAAAATTGTCCCCCCACTCCCTCTCTACTGCCCTAAAGTCTTCTGAACTCCTGCCCCTCTGGGTCTCCTCCATAACATACTTACCTTCTCAGTAATCTCCTCCACAGCTCTAGCTCTGTTTTCTTTGATACCCTTGTCCACATCACCTCCCATACTGCTTGCTATTTCCGCAAATCTCCCTGGTATACCAGCCACCTCCACTCCCTCAATTCAGAAGTGGGTGCCACTGGCACAAATCCAATACATAAATCCTTGTCCTCAATTTTAAAGCCCTCCATAGTTTTGCCTAAACTGCAATCTACTAAAACCATATCAACCTGATCGCTCCTTCTGCTCAGCAGGCACTGGCCTGTAGCATGTTCCTCCGCTCTGCTCATCCTTCTTGCCTGTTCCCTTACCTCTTTTGAAGATCCATCTCAAAAGATTCCCCTTTGGTCTTTGGTCATCCTCCCTCCCTCACCCCATTTATCCTCCACCTGTCTTGAACCTCCAGTTCGAGTGCAATAAACTTAATTATTCAGCACCTTGAGGCGACCTCCCAATATGAAAGATGCTATATAGATACAATTTGTTATTATCCTCTTGGTATATGCTAAAATATTGTCCTCGGTTTACTTTTTAAATCCCCTTTAAATGTTGTATATAAGGTCGCCACTGAGTTGTCTTCTCCAAAGACTGGAGAGCCCTAACTTGTCTAATCATTGCTCACGGCTCATTCTCCTAACACTGGGGATCATCTATATTGTTCTGCTCTACACTGCCTCTACAAGCTGCCCCTTATGTCACAGTGACCAGAATTGTACACAGGAAGTACAGTGCAGCCTGACCAGAGCACTTAGTATGATGTCTGGGGATCTAAACTCAACTGATTTAATTTTCAATCCTCACTCCGGAGAAGGAAACTCCTTAAGTGCCTACATGAACCATACGACTTTGACCTCCTTTCCCTCACTCCCCAAAGAATGTCAGGACAGCTGTTTGTAAATCGTTGAGTACATTCAATTCCATGGGACATTACACCCCCGCGCAATGATCGGACCTGTTGTTCATACTTCACCCAAGCACTATCCCTACTGATTGCCTCACCTATACCCCTCTATTCCCTCCTCTGGAGGTTTCTACAGGTGACAGATTTTACTCCCCTTTGAAAGCAGCAGTCCTTAACATAAATTAAGACTGAATTGAAGAATGTTCTACAATTCACGATCTTAAACTTGAAGGCAAAAGCATCTCATAAGCTCAGGCTAGGTGGAATTTAAGGCCACGGGAATGATGTTGATCGACACGTTTCTGAGAGGATCGCAGAGCATTTACTGTTTGGAGCAAAGGCAGGAGGTCTAGAAGAGCAGAGGTTTAGAAAATGCAGAGGTCTTCTCCCTGGGAGTCACTGCCCTTTGACCGAGCAGCAGAATGTGAATGACCGGGAGTGCGGGAGCTCAAATTACCGGATGAGGGGAAACCTCTTTTTGCAGCAGGATCCATTTACCATGCATGGCAAACTGCAGAAGTGGCAATCTTGTGCGTGTGAACTTTGTCGTAAAACCCACTGAAGCTAACCCACACCAGGCATGAAGAGAATGATAAATTGCAGATTCCTCTGTAACGTGAGGCACAGAGAAAGGGAGAAACCTGTGTAGAGGTTTGCTCATTGCTGAACACTCCTGTTCACCCCCTCCCGCCCCCCGAACTGGTGCTCCCAGTCCAATGTATTCTGATGCAAGTCACCTTTTGCTTCCCAATGCTTGAAATTCCAGCCAGTCTTAGCTGTGAGTCTTAGCCATTTTGTTTTAAAATATAAAATTGTGCAGAATGGGGAAAAAAAATATTATTTTACACAGCACATGATAACCCTTACATTTGATATAGCGGCTTATAACATCAAGACATCTCTAAATGCGTCACCAAATTTTACTGTAAAATACAATCAAAATGGAACAGCCAATTTGTGTGTACAGCAATGTCCCACAAACAGCCATGAATTGAGTAAACAATTTTATCTGGGGGATTGTTGGCAAGGACACTGGGAGAAACTCTCTTCTCATTTTGAAACGTGTCACGTGACCTTTACTTTCCACTCGTCAGGCAGACTAGAGCCTCGGTTGAACATCTCATCAGCAGGGTGGCACCTGACAGTACAGCAGTTTACCTGCAGCATTGCATTGGACTGTCAGCCTAGACTATATTGGCTTGAAGTTCCTGACATGTTGCTTGAACCTTCTGACTCAGAAGTACTATAAATTTAGCCATATTGCTGATGAATGGGAATTGGAGCATCACACCACAGACTGGGAGGGGGAGAGGGGGGAGATGGGGTGGAGAGGAGAGGGAAAGCCATCAATCCCCAAATTCCCCAAATGCGTGCAAATTCTCTGCAGCCGAGTATAAGCGCAATAAACAGGTTACAAACAGCAAGTGTCAGAAGCAGATATTACAAGATCTGAATAAATCATGATAATTTGACACAATGCCTGTAATGGTGAAACCTCTGACTGTTTAGTTTAGTGACTGTGTATTTTTGTAAGCAAACACAGCAACCAATCTGCACAGCAGAACCCACAAACAGCACGGAGCAATTTTTATCTGGGAGATTGTCCCTTTTCTTTCCCACCAGTGCCATGGGATATTTAATGTCCACCTGAACAGACAGACGTCTCATCTGAAGTCTAGCACACAGTGGGCCACTGGCTTGTGAAGGCCTCATCTCAAAACCTGCCCAGACCTGGGCACCAGCGCGATGTGTGGTGCAGATGGGAAATCTATAAAAGGGAGTATTGATGAAATCTTCTAGTGACGTGGTGACACAGTTGAAGCGAGGGGACCTGAGGTGCTGATATCAGCCAATCTTTGCCTGCTTGCTGTTCTCAGCTCACTGCTGATAAATCCTTTCTGACAGACGCACTGTTTCACTGCCAGGCACCTCACAGAATTATACTATGGTCAGTAATGAATGTAACGGCACAGAGCAGGCAGTTTATAGAGGGGGGTGAAAAAAATCTGCATTTACCTTTCACACCACAAGAGCCTCTCAAATGCATCACAGGCTTGTCTGTAAAGTGCAATGACAGTGTCTATCGTAGGCAAAAGCAGAACTCCATCCGCACAAGCAATGCCCCCCAAATAACCTTGAGTGTGTGACCAATTTTATCTGGAGAATTGTTGGCCAAGAAAAACTCCCTCCTTTGCTGAGTGTGGATATAAAGCTTATTATTGATATTCATCTCAGAGGAATTTGTTAACCTATTTGATGTTTGAGTGGCATTCCTGAGCTACATGTACTGCTGCATTTGCCAACAAAGCATCCACTGCATTTCAAAGTCACACACTAGGAGCATCTATCTGGAAGTTCAATGTGAACAGTTCCTCTCTAAAAAAAACCCTGTTATTGTTTGGCCTTTTTACAGAGCACCAGAGATCATCCTGGGGTTACCGTTCTGTGAAGCCATCGACATGTGGTCGCTGGGTTGCGTCATTGCTGAGCTGTTTCTGGGCTGGCCTCTGTATCCCGGGGCCTCAGAGTATGATCAGGTAAGTCATGCTCCAATCCAGTACCATTAGCCCAGCCACACCTTGTTATCAGAGCCCATTTTTAAAGCCAGTTGTTTTGGCATTTCCTTACTTTTCCCGTTTTCAGGAACTCTTTCCACACTCTTCTCAATTCCCAAATAGTTATCCTCACCTAAATATCGAAGCAGTTCCCAGAGATGTACAATTGGTGTACAGCTGAGCCCTACAGGCCCCGAGAGCACTCCCTTTATTATCCTCACTATCTCAAGTCTGTCTTTCTATCTGTCTTTCTTTCTCACACACTCTGCGTGTCTGTCTTTTTTTCTGTTTGTCAGTCTCGCCATCTATCGGTTTCTCTCCTGCTAATCTTTCACAGTTTTTTCTCTCTGTCTATATATGTCATTCTGTCCCTCTCATCTTTCTCCTTCTGTGTTGCTCTTATTTTCTTTCTCTCTCTCTCTCTTTGTTTCTCTCTACGCACTTTTTACAATACTGCTGCCTCTCACTCCCTAGCAGCAGTTGCTGTGATGGAACCAGGGCAAGACAAGGTTCCCACGGAGACTTGCTCAATCCCTCATTGGGGACAATGCTTGCAGAGGCTGAGGTGCTGGATTTAGAGTAAATGCCCCCACTTTGCTTCCCCCTGCTGCAGGAGGTGGAGGGGAAGAGCAGCAGGATACAGGATACAGCTCAGCAGGGGCATACAGACCAAGCAAGGGAGAGAGAATAGTGAGGACAGAGACGTAGAGCAGGTGAGATGGATGGAAGCAACTTTGTGTAGCTCTTTGACAGTTGAGAGAGAGCAGCTTGATTAGGTACAAGACAACATTAGCTGTCACCTACAGTACATCACTGGGTTGGAGGGTCAGCTCAAAACCTCGGCATGGGTCTTGAAACTACAACACTGACTCAAAGGTGGGGGTACAAACGGATGAACCATGCTTTTAAATGTGAAGGTCAATGGGAATGGCAACCAGTTAAATTAAGTGCTTCAATCTGTCCAGGGCCATAGGTCTGTGCTTTCATAATAATAATCCTAACATTTGAGGTAGTGCCGTATCACATCGGGGGAATGTTTTAAAGGGCTTCACGGGATTTTCTCAGTTTACCATCTCATCGAAAGAAGACTCATCCAAAGCTGCAGCATTGCAGTGTTAGCCTAGACTTGTCAACTCAGTCACCATGTGAGGCTTGAACCCACAGTCCTGATTCAGAGGAGTATGTGATGCCAACTGTAGACAGGCTTTTAATGAATGAATAATAAGAGAGTAAAATGGTAGTGGTGATGGAAAGGTCATAAGTCATGCTGCGAGACGCTCCTTGTGCTGAACTATTCAGGGAGTTATTCAAACCAGAAGCCTGTGTCTCATTTTGATCCTCGTTTTTAATGTTGAGATACTGTTGTGGTTGAAACAGCGTAGCTTGCCATTCAGAGCACTGTATGGCAAGCTTCTCGCTACCTATCCAGATAATATCTACACTACCAGTTAGGGCTTTGGCTTTCATGGTTAAAAGGAGCTGAGTGAGAGGAAAGCCTGTGGACTGTAACTGCTCTGCCTATCCAAGTCCTACTGATAAACCAGGCTGACTGGACTGTCACAGCAGACCTGCCGTGAATCAGGAACTGGACTGCCAGGGCCGCCACAAAAGACAACAGACTCCCATCATTCTGTGGCCAAGTTGGTCACCTCAGAGCCAGATCAGTTCCTTTGTGACTCCACTGACCTCCCCTCACCATGCTCCTGCCTTTTTCATAACATTGAAGTGGATTTTGTATTGCTTGCTGCATTGAAGTAGGCCTCCTGGCCACCATACTTTACCACATCATACTTTAGTTGCAATCAGCTCTGCCTTCTCCTCCCTGGCTCAGTTGCTTGCACACTCTCTCCCGTGGGGGACAAAGTGTATATTACCATTTTTACATGAATCACCTTCACTCAAAGCTCACTTAAAAGCATTCTGATGACATCTTGAGAAATGACTACATGAGAGGAAGTTTCTCTCTCCTGGTGCCCTGACCACCAATTCCCCAAACACAATTGATTCTTCACTTCATGGCTGTTTGCGGGCTGGTGCTATGCATAAATTGACAGTTGCGTTCCCCTGCAAAATCCACATTTCACAGAATATTTGAAGCGCTTTGCGATGTCCTTCCGACATGAGACACACTATATTAAATATAAGGATCATTATCATTCAGGAACAGTTCTTAGGAAAAAAAACATTTCCTCATTTACTTTAACAGCGCTGCATATCAATGAAGTCTTTGTCCCAAGGGGATTCCAGAGACAAACATTGAAGGCAGCTGAGGTGAAGGAACAAATATCTCCCTGTAAGCCTCTTAAAGCAGTTTTGTTTCCCTTGGTGAGAGGATAAGAAAGCAGAGTCTGTTTTTACAACTTATGAAGACTTTGAAAAGGTTGCCTTCCTTCCGCGTGTACCAAGCAAATCTGTAGCCTCTGTTTTAATTGTTCTATGTTGAAGCTGAATTTCTTACAGAGGATATAAAAGTCATTTATTGTAAAGCATCAGGCAACTGCGACATTCACAGGCAGCTCAGAGCAGGCTAAACTTTCTATTAGATCTATGATTGGTTTATCATATATAAAGTGATGTTAAGCGTGACCTGACAAACCAGATCAGGGTTTGCAGCCATTTGTTTCCAACGCAGGTGGTTAAATCTTAAGACCTTCTGACTCGGGCATGAGAGCTTCCGACTGAATCAGACTGATGCCTAAAACCTTGACCATTTGCCAATTCTCCCAGCTTTGGGGGAAATTCATTCCTGTTCATCCAAACGGAGTCACCCAGTGTAAAGGCGGTTTCTCGCTGTGTCACAGCACTCGTGTCTGCACCATGTGGGTGCATTTGTCAGGTCATGAAACTGGACACAATGCATCAGCTCACCCATCTCTTTCTCTCTCTCTCTCTCTGTTTTCTCTCTTTTTTCTATAGATCCGTTACATTTCACAGACGCAGGGGTTACCTGCGGAGTATTTGTTAAGCGCAGGAGCAAAGACAACACGATTCTTCAACCGTGATCCCGACTCATCATATCCACTATGGAGGCTCAAGGTCAGTATCCTCTACCTCTCTTATTTGATCAGCCGGTGCCTGGCTCTCATCGCCAAACCTCCAAACCAGACTGAGGTGTGTGCCACCCACACATGGAAATTTCCCCGCGTCTGGAATGCAGTGCACATTCTCTCCCCAGCAGGACGCACCCTCTAACCTAATTCCTGAAAGTATTATATGCCGGTTGCCATGAGCCAAGTTGGCAAGAGCTGAGGCTTGGGGAACCCACTGAGTGCATTGGGATAACTGCTGGAGTTTAACTGGCTATGAATGCTTAGCTTGCCATTGTCTTTTAAGCCTCCCATTACTTGTTCAGTCAGGACCACCCGACCTGAATCGGGGAGAGGGAAAGCATGACCGTAAGCTCATTTGAAGAGGGAGGTTTACAGAAAGGGTCTGGAAAAGGGGATGGGAGGGGGGCCAAGGTTGAGAGATTGAAGGAGAGAGTTCCAAAATTTCGGGACGTAGAGATTGAATGCAAGGCTGCTGATGGTAGAGGAGGGTATCAATGACAAGCAGAAGGCCAGAGGCAGTGGGTGGTGGAGGGAATAGGGAGATGCCCAAGTGTGAAGGGATTTTAAAGTTTGACCCATTCTGTGATAGTGGAGCTTGGCGAGGACTGGTGCGATGGTGGTGCGGAGTTTAGAGCAGGTGGGTTTATGGGTGACCCTTGCACTGAGTTTCACACTGACCCTTATACACTGTGGGCTTGTGCATTTATTCTTCCCAAAGCATTTCAAACCTAGCAATTTCAGTGTAGAACTTCACCCATAAAATGATTGAATATTACTTCTGATGGGGGTCAGGCAGGATCAATGATTCTGTCTGTGTCTGACTTTGTCCAGATCTCTGCGCTGTCTGACTGGAATTCATAAGTGAATCTTGGTGATCTGCCAGTGAGCCACTGAAGTAAGGTTATTTAACCAAACCAAATTCCACCCAATCGAACAAAGCACCTAAACCAAGTTGAAGTGACGTGTTAGAAACACATGCAGCACAGATAAACATTCATAAGCACCCACTAGAGAGACCTCGCATCTCACCTCCCAACCACACTTCTCAACACAAACAGACTTGATGATTATGGTGTGCCATGTTGCACAGCAACACTCTGTGAAAACCATTTTGACAAACCAGGCACCACCAGCGCTCAGTCGATACTGTTCTTGCCTCTTAAATTAGAAGGCTGTAGGTTCCTGCCCCATGTTGAGCTCACAGCCTTGGCAGGGCGTTATCAGAGTTGCTATCCTTAAACCTGTTCATGTGGAATTATAGCACTTCCTGACTTGATTAAAAAATTAGTTTCTCCTGGTGTCCAGTTCGACAATCCAGCAAACAATTGCTCATTCATGAAAAGTGGGGAATTTTCCTCCTGAGCACACAACTCTGGCTAAGTCTGTGAGACTTAACTTTGTGCAAATTAAGAGTCACTGCACTTGTCAGTATGTGTGTCAGCTTGGTTCAGTTGGTTGGCACTCTCTCCTCTGAGTCAGAAGATTGTGGGTCAACTCCCTGATCATTAATATATAGTCTAGGCTGACACTCTAGTGTAGTGCTGGGGGTATGCTGCGTTGTCTGAGGGCCCATCTTTTTCAACCCATCTGTCTGTTCAGGAGAACGTTAAAAGATCCCATGGCTCTACCAGAAAAAAAAGGGAGTTTCTTCTGGTGTCCTGGACAATCGGTCAACATATATATAATATATATATATACACACAGTAAAAGCCCGTTTATCTGGCACCCGATCAACCATAACTTCCGTATAACTGGCATCACAAACAAAAGGTCTGCATTCGATTAACCGGAATTTATTCGGAAAAATGCATTTAAAATTTTTTTTTTGCGTTTTCGCCCGAATATCCAGCACACGCTTTAACCAGCATTAGCTAGGTCCCGAGGGTGCCGGATAAACAGGCTTTTACTGTATATGCAGTAAAGTATATTTGTGGAGCCCTGTAGCTCAGTGGTTAGAGCACTCACCTTTCAAGTGAGAGACCTGAGTTTGATTCCAGGCAGGGCAAAACCTTGAGCAAGTTTCCTTACTCCACATGCCTAACAATAATCCCTCGGAAAAAAAAAACACATCAATAAATTGGTCATTTCAATCCACGATTGTTTGTGGGACATAGCTGTGAGCAAATGACTGCTGCATTTCGCCCACAAATGTTGTGTCAATTCACTTTACAGTACATTCTGTGAAGCGCTTTGAGACATCTAGAAGATGTGAAAACACTACATCAAATGCAAGGATTATTATTAGTATATTATAATATGTCAGGCTGGTCCAATATTTTGACCAAGGGATTCCCTATTTGAGAAAGGTCCACAGGCGGTTTCCAGCTGGCGGCCTCCAATTTCCGCTCCCTCCCTCCTTTTTGGTGAACATCTTCCCAGGGCAATGGCAGGAGCAAGCGGTTGGAAGGATACAGCGCAGAGTGTGGAAATAATACCGACCATTGCTGCAGTCTGTCAGGAAGGCAAGCGTGTGTTCTCTTAGCAACCGCTTCCTTAGCAATCACTGACTCCTGCAGTTGCCGATAGTGCTCCCTCGCCCCCTCCCCCCAGAGGCTGATTAGGAGAGAGAAGGATTGAGAGTGGAGGGAGGGAGACAAAGAGGGGGAGGGGGCGTTCTCTCCGCCTCTCCCTTCTCTCTTTACCCCTCTCTCATGCACACACTCTCAATGATTCTTTCACTCCCCTTCTGACACTCTCTTCCCTCTCACAATCCCTCTCTTCCCCACTCTTTCTCCCTCTCTCGATTGCTCTTCCACTCCCTCTCTCGCGCATGCACACTCTCTATCCCCTCTCAAATTCTCTTAATCACCCTCTCTCAATCTTCCTACCCATGTCTCTCTCCCTCTCTTTCTTTCCCCCTCTCCCTCACATTCTTCACTCCCTCACAATCCCTCTCCCTCTCACACCTCCCGCTCTTTCACTCTCCGACTCTCACTCGATCTCTGTCTGCTCTCTCGGTGGGCCACCGCTGATCAAGCTGGTATTATGTGAAGAATTTTGGGACATACTCCTGATGTGAAAGATGCTGTATCAAATGCAAGGATCTTATTATATTCTGAACATTGCAGACACCAGATGATCACGAGGCAGAGATGGGGATCAAGTCGAAGGAAGCACGGAAGTACATCTTTAACTGTTTGGATGATATGGCGCAGGTAAGTCTCTTAGTAACCTGCTCTACACTCTTCTGCACAAACCTGACTTAACTGACTTTAAAGCTAACAAGCTTCTGAAACTCTTTATACATCTGCCTACAGGATATGTCATTATTTACTTTGGAACCTACTGCATCAAGCACTTCAAATTAACAATGATCATCTGTTCACTGATAGTAGATAGTCCCACCTTTATGCAGTCTAATTTTATCATTGTCACCCCGCTATAATCTGATATTAGCAGCGTGTTGTACTGTAGCTCAAGAGGTTAGAGCACTCACCTTGCAAGCGAGAGAATCTGGGTTCGATTCCCGTCAGGGCAAAACTTTGAGTGCATTTCCTTATTTCGCATGCATGATAATAATCCCTCAAAAAAAACAATAATAAAATTGGTCACTTCAATCCATGAGTGTTTGTGGGACACTGCTGTGCGCAAATGGCTGCTGCGTTTCACCCACAAATATCACTATCAATATAACAGTCAATTCACTTTGCAGTATATTCTGTGAAGCGCTTTGAGGTGTCCAGAAGATGTGAAAAACGCTACATCAAATGCAAGAATTATTATTATATTACATAGTTTATTATGAGCAGTGATCATTATATAGTTTAATATGAGCAGTGACAAATCTATATCGTCAAATATTAGCAGTGACATCCGTTATTTTGGCTATTAGTGATATAGTCTGACATTAGCTGTGAGACTCTGTATCGGCCGATTAGTAGTGACACCTTTCTATTTGTTGACGACATATATGACCGCCAATGTTGATAGTAGTTACTGTTTTACACTGAGATATTTCGAGATGTAGTGGGGGTAAACATGAGCTCTTTCGGACGCTGCCTGGTACTGAATACAGACTAGTTGGACTGAGATTTAACAATAGTAATAATAATAATCCTTGCAATTGATACAGTGCTTTTCACATTTTCTAGACATCTCAAAGCGCTTCACAGAATATACTGTAAAATGAATTGACTGTATATACAACAACAAAATTACCTTTATAGAAAGCCTTTCATGTGGAGAGGACATCCCAAGCCGCTGGATATATGTGGGCGAAACGTGGCAGCCAATTGTGCACAGCTATTTCCGCACAAACAGTTGTGGATTGACCAATATATTATTATTTTTTTTAGGGATTATTATCAGGTGTATGGAGTAAGAAAACATGCCCAAGATTTCTCCCTACCTGGAATCGAACCCAGGTCTCTCGCTTGTAAAGCGAGTGCTCTAACCACTGAGCTGCAGGACTCCACCGATTTAAGATGGGGTATTAGCTGTAGACTGGTTATGGTCTTTCATTTGCAGGTGAACATGTCGGCCAATTTGGAGGGGAGCGAGATGCTGGCGGAAAAGGCAGACAGACGGGAATTTATTGACTTGCTGAAGAAGATGTTGACCATCGATGCTGACAAGAGGATCACTCCAATTGAGACACTGAGCCACTCCTTTGTGACAATGACACACCTGGTGGACTTTCCACACAGCTCCCAGTATGTGATTTGCCCCCCAGCTACAGTCCCATTAAGCGCTCCGAGACTGCTCTTCACAGCAAATTCCTGTGAAGCTCGCTTGGGTGATTCAAAATAAGAAGATTCAATCTCAGATATAAAATATATGAAATTAAAACAATTTAAAACCTGCAGAGAATTGGTTTCCAAATTAGGACTGGTTTGGACATGAATTTTCCTTGATTCCTCATGATTGTTTAAGATAAAAATGATCTTATAGGCGAAGATTGGGCGATTTTACAGGCTGTTGATCTTTCTCTCCTTCCTACACTAGTGAATTGACAGATAAAAGCTCTCTCTCTCTGTTTATTTGCAGTGTGAAGTCTTGCTTTCAGAACATGGAGATATGTAAAAACCGAGTCAACATGTACGACACAGTGAGCCAGAGTAAGACGCCTTTTGTCACCCACGTGGCTCCAAGCACATCCACCAATCTGACCATGACCTTCAATAACCAGCTCAACACAGTGCACAACCAGGTACATATCTAACAAGAGATGTCATCTCATACAATGCAGACATCTTCCTGATACGAAATATGTTGTATCCAAATATAAGGATTATTATTATTGTTTATTGTATGTGCTTGTCTGTGCAGGCTAACAACCTGGTTCCCACCTCCACAACAAGTGGCACCCTGTCCCTCACCAATCCCGAGGTCTCTTTACTCAACTACCAGTCTGGACTCTACCAGCCTGCAGCAGCGTCCATGGCAGCTGTCACAGGGAGAGGAATGCCTCTGCAAACTGCAGCCCCTCAGCTTTGTGCACGGTCTGATCCCTTCCAACAAGCCCTCATTGTCTGCCCGCCAGGGTTTCAAGGTGAGGTGTAGCTCTTATTCCTTCCCAGCACCGACATCAACCCTTGGGTACTGCAACATTTGCTCAACAGCATGTGTCGTTCAGACCTCTCAAGTGCCATTTTGGGACGCGTGGTGAGAGATAGAGGACGTAAGAAGCTTGTCCTTCAAGGTGTTACCCTACCAGGTGTAATCTTCCTCAGGCATGTTTTTGTATGTCACCTATCTCAGATTTGTTCTGATAAATCGTGTATCGGTCACACTATGTCGGTAGAGCTCTCGCCTTTTGAATCAAAAGATACTGGGTATTGTTAAGAGCGTCATGCTTACCAAGGTGCTGCAGAAATATAGATTTGTGTTGCATTGTGTATCCTGTGAAATGTTTTGACACATCTCAGCAACCTGATGAGACATTATGTCAAACACACAGATTGTTCTTATTCTTCTTCTTGATGCGGCAGGTTTGCAGGCCTCTCCCACCAAACACACAGGATACTCGCTCAGGGTGGAGAATGCTGTCCCCATCGTCACTCAGGCCCCCGGAGCTCAGTCGCTTCAAATCCAGCCTGGCCTCCTTACACAGGTACTCGCAACTCGACTCACCTGCTCTGCGGGTGAAATGAAGCACATCAGGGTGTACAATTAACACGATTGTTCGTCTCTCCATTTGGGTGAATGTTTCTGGCTCAGATTGGCAGTTGCCCTTTCTGATTGTTTTCTGTTTATTTTCTGCTTTTTTTGACAGCAGGCCTGGCCTGGGGGAACCCAGCAGATCCTATTGCCCCCAGCCTGGCAGCAGTTAACTGGGGTGGCAGCTCACACCTCAGTGCAACACGCCACCGTCTTGCCAGAGTCAATGACAAGGACACAGCAACTGGCGGACTGGAGGTAGGCTCACCTGGGTGCTCATTCCATCTTTAGCCCAGCGCAAATCAGAGAGATACTGAAATCACAAGCTTTAATCAGTCATGTATGAGGATAGGAGATAGTCTTGTGTTGTCAACACACCTTGCGTCGGTTAATATGTTGGTGTTATTGCCTTGTAATAGATCTCCAATCTGGCGAAAAATGTAATTACAACAAAGCATCAACATATCACAATGAGTGTCTTTGTCACATCTTCCGATTTTTTCAGTCTTTCACCTATTCTGTTTCTGTCATTCAGTGTCACTGTCATTTGCTGTCTCTGTCTCTGTTTCTGTCACTCACTGTCTCTGTCACTCACTGTGTCTGTCACTCATTGTCTCGATCACTCATGGTCTCCAACGATCACTCTGTCACTCACTGTTTCTGTCACTCACTGTCTCTATCACTCACTGCCTGTCATTGTCTCCATCACTCGTGCCTCCATCATTCACTCTCTGTCATTCACTGACTCTTGTCACTCACTGTCACTCATTGTCACTCTCCATCACTAATGTAATTTTGTTGTTGTTGACTTTATCCGTTAATCATTATCTCCGTTTCCCACTAAGCCTACACTCGCTGTAGTGACCTGTTCAGTCACTACATGTAAACGTCTCCCTCTACCCCTCCATCTCACCCCATTTCTCTATTTGTCTTGAATCACTGCAAATGTGCTTTACACTTCAAAATGTGTATTACCCCAGTCACATAAGTGAGTTGTTAAAGCCAGCAAGTCTGCTGATCAGAAGCTACCCAGCACCAACACTGCAGCTTATTCCCTCTGACCATATCAACGTAGCTCAATCAGGAACATTTCTCCTAAACTCCCCATTTGCTTGTTATATAATTATCTTCAAGTGTTCTGGGATGTTACCCTGCATGACGCGTACTATATAAATGTATATTTTTGCTGTATCTTGTCTTCAAATCCCTCCACTCCTCTGCACCCCCCTACCTCTCCGATCTCTTCTCTCCTCAAACCAGCACCCGTTGCCTTCGCTCCACCGGGTCTGACCTCCTCCATGTCCCTCGAATCCTCCGCTCCACCCTCGGTGGAGGGAGTCTTCAGCCCCTATGCCCCGAGGCTCTGGATCTCCCTTCCTCAATCCCTTCGCCTCGCCCCCTCTCTTCCCAGTTTCAGGTCCCAACTAAAGACCTTTATCTTCGACCGCGCCTTTGGTCACCTTTCTACCCCTGCCCCTGGCTCGGTCCTGGGATCCATTGTTGTGAAGCGCTCTGAGACGCCGTCCGGTGTGGAGGGCACTATATAAATCAAAGTTGTTGTTGTATCTTAAATTGACACCCTAACGCTAACCCTCTGTATCTGATGCAGGAACACACATCCACACAGCAGCCATTACAGTACCATCATGCAACAGCCGGCCCTCTTGGCAGGTCATGTGACGCTGCCGTCCACCCAGCCACTGAATGTTGGTGTCGCTCACGTCATGAGGCAGCAGCCAACTGCGAGCTCCTCGTCGAAGAAGAACAGACAGCAGCATTCCTCTATAAGGTGGGTCCATCCCCTAGCCCACCCTGCACCTCTTCAAAGATCATCACATCAGTATAATATTGTCTCTCTGTAACAGAGGAGTCTTGGGTGTGGGAAAATTTCAGATAGAGCAACCTCCTGTAACTTAACATCTGTTAATTGCCCACATTACAATCACTCGCCATCACAGAATTTCAGCCTTCACAAGTAAGTGATGTTGGCGGTGGAGCTGATGGACAGAACAGTGTCCTTTGGGAGGAGATGGAAATGCTCTGTGCTCTGAGCAGTAGAAATTAGATCTTTCATGTTAAATGAGTTACATTGCAGAGGTGGACTCTGACCACAATATCTGCAAGTCTTCCATTCACACCAAGGTTCACAGTAACGTGGATACTCAAAATGCTGAACAACAACAACAATTTCGATTTATATAGCGCCCTCCACGCCGGACGGCGTCTCAGAGAGCTTGCGTTACAACTGTAACGCAGGGAGCTACATCAATAATTTCAGACAATAACAGATTACCTTCCCGTATTCTGTGACCATTAGCACACCATCTGGGTCCCAGACATACTTTTTCTCTGTGATCTGCCTGTTTTATTTGAATTTCCCCCCCTTTGTTTTCCATGATTAACATTTCTTTAGCCCATCATTCCGTGTCCTCTACCTCATTTTCTCCCTTGTCTTCCTTGTCCTGCCTCCCCCTTTCTGTTAGTCCTTAAAAATCTCTCCCTCCTAACATGCCCCGGTTCACCTGTTTGGATGTTTGCAAGTGTTGGTTATTCAGACAGTCTCTGTTGGCAGCATTAGGGGATCCTGTGTGAGTAACTCTTTCAGGAAATTCATGTCTGCTGCACAGGCAACCTGTGTTTGCCAACCTGTGTTTCCTGCTGTGCTGTATTCCCCCTCCCCTGGACTGTGTTCCCCACCGACTGTGTCCTCACTGCTGTTTCCTCACTGTGCTGTGTACTCGCTGCTGTTTCCTCACTGTGCTGTCTCCTCACTGCTGTTTCCTCACTGTGCTGTGTCCTCGCTGCTGTTTCCTCACTGTGCTGTGTCCTCACTGCTGTTTCCTCACTGTGCTGTGTCCTCACTGCTGTTTCCTCACTGTGCTGTGTCCTCCCTGCTGTTTCCTCACTGTGCTGTGTCCTCCCTGCTGTTTCCTCACTGTGCTGTGTCCTCACTGCTGTGTTTTCATTGTGTTCCTCTGATATGGAGTGCTCCCCTAGCACTGTTCAGCTCAAAATCCAGAGTTTTCTGTGAATGCCTGATGCTTTGATGAAGGCAGGTGACTCTAAACATAAACTTACTCAAATTGATACCCCTTTCCCCAGCAAGTACAGCTCACAGTAGCTTGGTGAAACTTACAGTGCAGTGTTTGTCAACGTTAGTGATCGCAAACTGCTCTGGGCAGGTCACTCTGAGAGGATTCCGCACAGTTGTGGCCCCCGTGACATTCAGGAACTGCCAACATTCCTGGAGGCAGTAATAGAGAAAGCAACAAGAGTGATTGTTAGAGGAATGTATTGTGAGCAACAATTAGACAAACTCAGGTGTTCATCGAGGGGACGAATATATATATGTCTGCTTCACAAGCAACTATATATATCATATATAAATGAGTACTTGTATAAGATATTAAATGGGATTGAAAAAGTAAAGCTGGGATCAGAGGCATGTGCTGATGTGGAGAAAATTAGAAAATACTTGGGCCCGCTTTATTTTGAAAACAAAATCATTAACAATTGCCGCAAATCGCTTTTGAATATCAAAATAAACCTTTGTTCTCTCTTGCTCATGAAATCAGATAAAATCGGTCATTCACTAAAGGCCTGTCTGTGGGACGTTGCAATGTACGAATTGGCTGCTGCCTTTACCCACAAACATAAAATCATGACCGTTCATGGTAAATCCTGTGAAGCGCTTTGAGACGTCTCAACAACATGATAAGGCACAGTATCAGATGTAAGGCTTATTAATGTTAACGCCACCTGGATTATTTCCTCTTGTGCTCTTTTGCTACAGGAATATTTCTACCCATGAGATCTCCTCTCAGAGCACTCACCTGCACTCCCCGCAGCGCTCAAAGCGGGTGAAGGGGAACACACCGCCCCGGTCTGCTGTGGTCTACAACAGCCCGGGCTGCAGCACCTTGACCTGTGGCTGGGGGGAGACGAGCAGTACAAACCGGGACACCCAGAGACAGACTATTGTCATCCCTGACACTCCCAGTCCAGCGGTCAGCGTCATCACCATCAGCAGTGATACCGACGAGGAGGAACCCAAGCAAGTCCCCAGCAGGTGAGCTGATCTCTGGGAATCTCTCTGTGTATCTCTCTGGGCACTGGGTATCTCATGCAAAGCCTTTGGGAAGTTTCCTTATTCCATGCACTTCTGTTTACCTAGCAATAAGATGTAACCTGGTTATTAGTCAATTGGTGCTTTGCAACTTCTTCTCCCTCCACTCCCTTCACAAACCTCTCCAATTCGGTTGCCCACAGCATGGAATCAGCTCTGGTCATAGTGACAAATGAAATTCTGTCCATCTATGACTAGGGCTCCCTCTGTCTCCTCGCCCTCCTCGACCACTTTGCTGCCTTCGATGGTGAAGAACTCTATCCTCCTCCATCAGCTCTCCTCTCCCCTTAACATTCAGACCCTACTCTCACAGCAGCTCCACTTTTAGACATCAAATGGATAAGAGACAACTTTCTGCAGTTGAACATCCGCAAGACCAAGGCCCTCCTGATTGGCTTGCCCCGATCTCCCTCCACTTCCTGATTCCCACCCTCTCCCCCACTCGGGTCCTAATCCCTAACTGTTCAGCGCCTTGTGAAGTCCTCCCAACGTTGAAGGCACTTTACAAATGTAATTTTGTATTGTATTGGTGACACTGTTTCCTTTTCCCTCCTGCCAGAGTTTTGAAGCAGAGGAAGAACGTTATCAGCTGTGTGACAGTTCATGACTCTCCAGACTCAGACACTTCTAGTAACCACAGTCCGTACGCCGTTCAGCCCCGTCCGGCTGCCCCCAGTGCCACTACCTACACCTCCAGCAAAAGTCACTTGGACAGTAACTACAGTGGGAAACCTCGAACCATCATTGTACCCCCACTGAAGGTTCAGACAAGCGACAGTGTGTCTGAGTGCAGCCGGCATCCCACAGGTAAATTCTGGCAGCCCAAATTCTCCGTTCCAGATGTTGCGCTTTGGAGATGGGAGAGCAAAACAATTAACCTGCATTCTCCCTCACGTGCCCCTGCCGGCTTCACACAGAAACATGTACACACATTCCGTGGCTCCACATTGTGCACTTGTACCTTGCTCTTCACGGTCCATAGGATCCACTGCCTATCACATGCACTCATATATCCCTCACACTCTGCATTCAACACAGCACACGTATTTACCCCTATTCTCTAGTTACATGGTGTGCTACCAGTTACACAGTTGCGTACACACATATGCCACACACCCATCACCTCAAACATATTCACCCTCTTCTCTAGCCCTTCTCTCCACACCAAACATGCATTGTATATATGTTTGTTGTTGTTTCTGGTCCCTTATAGCGTTTGTTGACATTGGAGGTTTGTTTATAGCTCTATCTTTTAGTTGCACTGATTCTCGATGTCTTGATCTCCCTCTGCTGTTCTCGCACTGCTTTCACTCTTTGAACTCTCGATTCTCTTGGCAGACATTTCAAGCGCTCCGTTGTCAGAGGTGCTGTACTTTGGATAAGGTGTAAAACCGAGGCCCTGTCTCTGTCTGTTTGTTTGAAAGTTAAAGATTCCATGGCACTAGCAGATAAATCCCCGAGATAAAATTGGTCACTCCCTTCAGGACTATTTGTGGGACTTTGCTGGGCACAAACTAGCTGCCGGGTTTGCCTACAAAATACACAATTAATATACTTTACAGTAAATCCCATGAAGTACTTTGAGATGCCGTCCTAATGTGAAAGTTATTGTTACCTCACTTGCTATTAACCTGCCTCTGCTTTCCAGACACACTGAGCCACCATTTTTCCGGGTTCAAGACCAAAACCTCGAGCTCAGCTACATCTGCAGCGAGTCACTCCACAGGGAGTTACGCTGGAGTAACTTCATACCGTCAGCTGCGGACCACCACTCACTCCTTCCAACAACAGCCCCTCAACCTCAGCCAGGTACACAGAGTTCGCCCACATATATACAGTCTATTCACTTTACAGTACAATCTGTGAAGCACTTTGATACGTCTCGAAGACGTGAAAAGTGCTATATCAAAATGCAAATATTATTATTATTATTATAATGGGGCCTACAGATCACTGCATGCGAATGTTTTACATTCCCAGGCCTTCACCTTACACAACTGATCACAGCATTTACACATTTTCATTATGGGGCAGGAGCTGGCTCACTCTTTTGAACACATGTCTGGTAATTGGGATCATTCATATCCTCATTGTTAATGGGGACCATGTTTCTACATCCAACATAACTGAGGGGACCTCATAGAGGTGGAGAACATTTTAAGAAAACACCAAGACAGTAGAACAAGAGGACACAGATTTAGAGTTGTAAAAGAGCAATTTCAGGACAGGCACTGGGAAGCTTTTCTGGATCGAGGGACAGATTGAATGGTGGTTGAGGCCAGAACATGAGACTCATTTAAAAATCAGTTCAATGTTGTGATGAGGACATGGTAGTTAGGGTGTGCTGTCCCTAACTACTGGGCTAACTGATTGAGGTCAGTTAGCCCAAGGGGGATTCTAAATCCAAACTATAGTCATTTTGTTTTTATTAGCTCCCGTGTGAGTGACTGGAAGATATTAATATGTCCGTGTGTTACCATATCCCTGTGTGTTACCATACCCCTGTGTGTTACCATGCCCCTGTGTGTTACCATACCCCTGTGTGTTACCATACCCCTGTGTGTTACCATACCCCTGTGTGTTACCATACCCCTGTGTATTACCATGTCGCTGCGTGTTACTGTGTTGCTGTGTTTTATTGTGTCACTGTGTGAGTGACTGGGAGGTGTTACTCTGTCACTCTCTTGTGTTTCAGGCTCCGCAGCACGTCACTACAATCCAGGAGCGGAATGGTAGCCATGGCCACCGGCGGCAACAAGCCTACATCACGCCCACCATTGCCCAGGCCCCCTACTCCTTCCCGCACAACAGCCCCTCTCACACAGCTGTACATCCACACCTGGCGGCAGCTGCCGCCCACCTCCCTGGCCAGCCTCACCTGTACACCTATACCACGCCTGCCGCCCTGGCTCCCAATGGCACCGTCGCTCACCTCGTGGCTCCTCAGGGCTCCACAAGGCACACGGCGTACACCACTCACCCCGGAGGCATCGTCCACCAAGTGCCGGTCAGCATGGGCCCCAGGGTCCTACCGTCCCCCACCATCCATCCCAGCCAGTATCCAGCGCAGTTTGCTCATCAGACGTACATCAATGCCTCCCCAGCCTCAGCTGTCTACACCGGCTACCCACTGAGCCCCACCAAGGTGAACCAGTACCCCTACATTTAGAGGCCTGGAGGTCAGTGGTGGGAATGCTTCAGACGTGGCTGGCCAGAGCCTTGTCTTCGACAGGTACCTGACACAGCAGCAGAGCCCTGTGGAAGCTTTGCTTCCCAACTCGTAAAACTCCTTTCGTTTTACGCTTGTTTTTTATAGTGAGTGAAATATGAAAACAAATCTGGAGAACTGCACCAAAATCAGAGAGACTCGTCAGGAGTGGGGTGGTCAAAGGACTGTTTGCAATAGTCTAATCCCTTTAAAATATTTTGAAGACTTGTGTGACAGTTGTGTGACCCAGAAAGCTGTGCTGAGAATTTTGTCAAAGGTTTTTTGACAATGTTCAGTCAATGTACTGTAACTGTCAACTTTATTTTTAACTTTGGAGCAACCCCAGACTTTGTTTAGTTTCTCATTCCTCAAGAACATACCTTCTTTTCTTCTCTGCAATTGAGGACGATGCAGGTTGCCGGGAGAGAGAAAGGGAGCCATATGTGTGGAATGTGGACGGGTGTGAAGGCAACCTTACTCAATGATATACCAATAGATATTCCTCTTGTGATTGCACAATGGTGATTTCAACCTACTTTTACTCTTCAGGCATGTAAGATGTGACTGCCATGGTGTGTGTGCGCGCGCGTGTGGGTGTGTGTATGTAGCACTTGTGTTGATGTTGCCTTGTGTGGTCTCCTCAACACAGAGCTCCTTGTTCTAGGCTTAGTTTAACATTTTCCCTTTGTAGTGCCTTACAGACTTACAGGAAGGTTAGAAGCTTCATGCTTCTGACAGATCAAAGTGATGTTCAGTGGCATTGCTCCCGCCTCACAGGGGCAGCAACGACTGGCAGGAAAAAGCAAAGACCATACCGCAGCAACAACAACAACTACTTAGGTTTATATAGTGCACTTCACGTAGGATAATGCCTCAGAGCACTTCACAAAGACAAATAAGGGAGAGCTTCCAAGGGACCACAGGCAGGGTCGAAGCAGTAGGTTTATTGGTGGGCAGATAAAAAGTGGGGCAAGGCAGAGAGATAGAGGAAGCGAGTTCTAAGACGCGTCAGCCACATATGGTGTAGTGGCGAGGGTAGTTACGCAGCAGCAGACCTGAGTAAGCTGAGTAAGGTGGAGATATTTCACAGAGAAAGGTGTCAGGGAGGTAGCACATGGGTCTGAAGAGAGATCAATTTTCAGACCATTCTCCCACTGCTAGAGGCTTTACCTCTGTTTATGATGAAGCTCTTTTGGAGGAATAATTCACAATGAAACACACAGATCATAGGGGCGACATCACAAGGTTCATCACCCCCATCGCCCTCAATACAAAGTGGAGCGGCGAAAAGGCAAATGGGGCTTTGAATGGACTCCAGCTCAGCGTGTGGAGGGCATTCAGTCTGCAGCCAACTGCAGCCATTGAATCCAACTCGGATTTGTGTGAAGGCAGGGAGAGGGCACATAATCTCCACGTACTGCGGGATTTAAGGTCAAACGCACAGCACAGAAGCCAGTTGGCACCATTGGAATTGAAGTGTACTGTACCATTGTGTGGCTGCCACCTGGTGGTTAATTTGGGGAACTCCAGGTCAATGCCTGGTTTCAGCCACAAACAGGCAAACTGGGCTTGTTTTCCTTTTGGCCAAGTAAATGAACTGTTGGGTATAAAATGAACGCAAGGTGTAAAATTTCAGGTCAGCGACAAGGGAGTGGAGAGGCAGGGGATCTGTTTCATCAAATAATTCAAAATTGCTTGCAATATTGCTTCAAAAATCCATTTCACAGAAAGTGAGAGGGATGCCTGTCGCATTTCACTGTAAATGCCAACTTGTGGTTAATATGGGGAACTGCAGGTCAGTGCTCATCCTGATGTTCAGATCAGATCAGTTTAGCCAGTTTTTTACAATAGCACTTTTCTCTCCACTCTCCCCTTCTCCAGTGTTTGTCATCCTCATTTCATTTACTGTTAGAGGGAGCCGCACTACCTCTGCCTTGGTCCGCTCACAGCATTTAAACATTTGGAGTCCTGTGGCAAGCGAGAGGACCTGTGTTTGATTCCCGTTAGGGCAAAATCTTAGGCAAGTTTCCTTACTCCGCACACATCTGTTCACCTAGCAGTGAGAAGGTTGTTAGTTGATTGGCAGATCACTTTTCCAGGGGAATAATCCCTTGAAATAAAATAATAATTGGGTCACTCAATCCAAGACTGTTTGTGGGACACGCTGCCGCATTTTGTCCACAAAATATACGGTCAATTCACTTTACAGTATATTCTGTGAAGTGCTTCGAGACGTCTCGAAGACATGATAAAGCACTATATAAGATTGAAGGATTATATTATTATTAGCAGTTCCATGGGACTGATCATTTGATGTGCATACTGTGCCAATGGTGAGCAGATTCTTCATACTTGCAATCCAGAGCCTCCAAACAGTTTGGATTATCATAGCTGGACAGGCACTAGAAGCTTGGCACTTAAATGCTCCCAGTGTTAAGCTATGCAGTTTTAGCTGGTACCCCCCATCAGGTACTCCCAATTTTGGGAACCCCAAGCCTCAACTCTTGCCAACCTGCCCCTAATACTCTCTGAGTAAGCAGGGTGTGTCCCTTCAAAGAGAGAGTCCGCATTCTATTTCAAACACTGGAATTTCTATGTATTGGTGAAATACATTTGTGGAACTTTCAGTTTGGTTTGGAGACTCTTAGACACGATGATAGGTTTCCACATGATCAAATTGTTTTCATCCAGGTTGCATGTTCTGTACCTCCACAACCCACCCATAACCCAACCCTCCATGCTCTGGCCTGGTAGTTAAGAGTCTGTGTGTGTGTGAAAGGGGATAACCCAAACAATGGTCACCAAAGAAATAAGGTTTCCTTTGTCCATTCCTTTGACTGTCTTTTCCTTTCCCCTCACTGCCATTGACTGCCAGACAATGTCAGTGAAGCTTTGCTGCCAGGTGGAGATAGCTGTGAACATAGACTTGGTTATCGATGTGTAACTAGATTTAAACTGTTGAACCTAAAGAGAGAATTTCTTAATCTTCTAATGGTTACCGGCAGTGCTGCTATTTGATGTATTTAAATCTTCAGATGAGTCCATGTCTGTCTTGTATGTAAATTCATATATTTATAAAAAAAAACAAAAAAACTTTCAGAATTGTTAAGTCCTGGAAGGGTGTGAAATGATCTACTGATAACCAGGATGTTACTTACACTGTCTATACTGTTTGCTTCTGAACATAGAAGAAAATCAAGCTGTATGTTTAACACTTATGTTTGTTTGGAACTTGTGGCTGTGTAAACTTTGGTGCATGGATGTCAAAAAATTTATGCACTCATTGCTGACCCCGAAAAGGCTGTTGTGAAGGTGGGGAGCAGGAACTGGTAAGATGTTCCTAACTGGATAAGCAGTGGGAAGCTTGCCACATAGTGCAACCTGTGTGGTTTTCGCTGCTTAAACGAGCAGTGACCCCCCAATGCACGGGGTCCCCCAAGCCTTGGGGGTCACCAACCTGCACCAAATACTCCCTGGGATTAGGTGAGCAGGGTGTGTCTCTCCGTGGAGATAGTGACCATTCCATTGCAGACACATGGAAATTCTCATATGTAGGTGGAATGCACATGTCGAATTTTCAGTCTGGTATGGAGAGACTTAAGGTGGTGGGGTTCTGCATATGTCAGTCATCCAGCTGACCAAAAACAAAGGGAGTGAGCTGATGTCTTTGAGAGAGGTGAGTAAAAAGAACGAAAGTGCTTTATTGGTGAAAAGTCGGTGCATGGTTTGAAGGATCTTAATGCGTGAATTGAACTGTCTGTCATTGTTCGTAAACTTCCACTTCCTTTGCTGTTAACGCACCAAGTTGGATTGTTCAAAAAAAAACAAGTCCAATTCTTTTTATCGTGGAGCAGAAAGGAATCCTAATGCAAGTTAACAATGAGAGGGACTTGAAATGCTTTATTTTGCATTTTGTCTTTTGGCAAATCTTAGCAAGTGGCCAGCGAGTACAAAGCAGACAAAAGAGCATCTCAACCCTTGCCCAAGAGACTGGAGCTGGCATTTCTGTACAGAGGAGTAACATTTCTGTTAGTTAAATGGAACTGTGCCCAGAGGGAATGAATATGTGTAAAAAAAACTAGGATTTGTCACTTCTCGGTCCATTTATTTGCACACTGTTTTGTGGGAGCGTTGAGAATTTGAGATTGTTTTGCAGTGGTTCATTTGGTGGGTTAAATTTCAATCAGGATTTCCATTAGTGATAATAGTAACGATCCTTGCATTTGATAATGTGCTTTATCACTTCATTGAGATATCTCAAAACGCTTCATGGAGATATCTCAAAGCGCTTCATGGGATTTTCCTGTGAAGTGCAGTGACTGTATTTTGGGCCAACATAGAAACTAATTTGTATGCAGCAATGTCCCCAAAATGGTCATGAAGTGAGTGACCAATTTTATCTGGGGATTGTCAGCCAGAACACGAGTAGAGACGCACTTTGTTTTTCAGATAGTGAAGAGGGATCTTTAATATCCACGTGAACAGACACAGTAGGATATGGGTTTACACCTCATGTGAAGCACGGCACCTCTGACAATGCAACTCTCCCTCCAGTATGGCACTGGGTGGATTTCTCTCCTTGTGAGTTTTATTTTTGTCATGCACATATCATACATCTGTTTAAAAACGGAATAGGTTTGATGCCATGGCACCAGCTACAGTGATGAACAAAGTGCAGAGTCAGCAGTTTGTATATCAATCCAGAGCTCCACCAAAAGTGTGTCTCAGGAGCACACTTTTGAGGTATAGATTTCAGGCAGATTCCAACTCACTGTGTTTCCAAGCATCTCCCAGAGCATTTTAACTCTTCACCTCCCTCCACAAATTCACATAATATATACTAACTGCATCTTTACTTAGAAATGAACTAGTGGGGCAGAGGGGCGGTGCTCTGAGCCAGAGGGACAGAACTGCAAAGCTGAGTTACAGTTGTAGGAATGTACAACTTGGCAGAGTTACAGGTGTGTATGCATGTGGCAGAGGGGCAGTGCTGTAGTGGTGGAACAGAGTTCATGTCCTACTGACATGAAAGGAGTTACTCAAAAGTAATTTGTTTTTGTTGCTGTACTGTGATGATGGAGCAGAGTAACAGGGCTGTAGTGGTGGAGCAGAATAACGGCTGTAATGGGCTGGAGTAGTGGAGCAGGGCTGTAGTGCTGGAGCAGAATAACATGGATGTAGTACTGAAGAAGAGCAGGGCTGTACTGTTGGAGCAGAGGAGCAGGGCTGTGGTACTGGGGGAAAAGAGCAGGGTTGTAGTGATGGAGGAGAGTAGCAGCAGCTGCAGTATCGGGGAAGTGTGCTGGAGATGGTTTGGTGGAGCAGCAATGAGAGCATGAAGAGCAGTTGGCAGAGGATGGGAGGAGGCTGTAGCACATTTGAATATTCAAAAACATATGAGTATTTTGCTCCCGCATAATTCTAAATTAATTTCGACTTCCCAACTGCCTGGAAGCATGGGAGAGATCTTAGAGATGGTGTTTGAAAGAAGCATAAGGTGTAGGGGAAGGAATGAGCCACTCTTAACCCACAGCCATGCTCAGGAGAATATCAGCACTCTTCTGTAAACCTAACTGAACTTGGATAGTGTTTAATCTTGGCTAAGTTACAAATCCTCTGGTCTCTGTTGCCCTTTTGTGTGCGTTGTGTTCCTCCTCATGTATCTTTGTGGATTGTATTTTGTGCTTCATTTTTGATCTGTGCATATTTCAATATTTGAGGGAAAGGCACAGTATAAAATGCCATCCTCCCTCCTTCTCCCCCCTCCCTCCCCGTATTGTAGGCACAGTTATGAGGATGTCTCTTTCACTGAACTGTAGAGTATTTGAAGCAATCAGTTTAAAAGTCGGTCCTCACTTGTTTTCTCTGAAATTACATTGTATTGTCAGGCACTGTTTCAGGGGTAAAAGGTGTGAGTGAGATGACACAGTCTGGTCTTCAAACTAATATTAGAAGCATTGTAAATTTAAAGATAATTTTAAAAGAAAATATATAGTATATAGTTATTTTGATCGTTCTTACTAACTGTAGGGTGAAAAGGGAGTCCGCTGTGCTGAACTGTTTAGCTTGTCATTCACTGTTTTGGGGATTTTTGGTCTCCAAAGTGCATCATCTGAAAGAGCAGAAAATCTACATTCACATATGCATATTGTATATGTGTAGAAAATGTAATCACACCTTGTCTTCGATTTACATTAAACTGTTTTAAATCACTGCAGGGCACTCTGTGCTTGTGTGCGTCTATATACACATGCGTACTTAACATATTTAAGAAGATACTTGTTGCATACATGACTGGTATGGGCGAGGGATTAGGAGGCTTGTGTGGCTCCCAGGCTAAGGTCCAAGTTCTCTGGTTTCTTAAACACAGCACCAAATGATTTATTCTGTACTGTGTCATTATATGTAATTCAATGCATCTGTTGCATTAGAATTCTGTGTGGTTTGAATATTCTTACATGTGGTGATGGGTTTCCATGTCAGATACCAGCTGATGTCAGTGATGCTTTTCCCCATGTGTCAGACACCCTGCTGATCACAGTGATGGGTTTTCACACGTGTCAGACCCAGTTTTACTTCTTTGATGATTGATCCCACAGCAACATCTCCTACCAAATGTGCCGATGTTTGCCTGATCATGATCTCCTCTATTGGATTGTCACACAATGTTTCACAGTTTTAGCCACCTAGGAGTGTGTAAGTCCAGAGAAGTATCTTGCATTACATCTTGCTGATCCCAGGATATACCTTACATTGTTGCATTCTTTCTGAATTGCGAAGACTCATAAGGTGTTCTGTGTTCTTGCACCCAAGCTACGACCAAATCTGTCCAGCCGTCTGGAAGCACTCATAGATAAGGCAAATAATTCATAGGACACCAACAGACTTCAGCAAAATAAGATTAAAAATGAAAGAGGAGAATGGAATTAAGAGCTGAGAACTCCAGGGGAGAGCGAGTACAAGCATAGATACGATAGGAAGAGAGCAGGGGATGGGATTAGAGGTTCAATGGGGTAAGTGAGCATCAGCAAAAGGTAGTGCTCTCAATGGCTAGCTGTGCAGTTGTAGCTGGTTTAACTTCCAGCAGTTACATCAATATCCTTTCCAAGGTTCCCAAGCCAACCTGCATCTAATACTGCACAAAACACAAAATACTGCAGATGTTGGGAATTTGAAACAAAAGCAAAGATTGCCAGGGAAACTCAGCAGGTCAAGCAGCATCCATGGAGAAAGGAAAAAGAGTCAACGTTTCGGGTCTACAACCCTTCATCAGGACAGATTTAAACATACACAAAATACTGCAGATGCTGGAAATCTGAAACAAAAACAAAGGTTGCTAGGGAAACTCAGCAAGTCAAGCAGCATCCATGGAGAAAGGAAAAAGACGAAGGGTTGTAGACCCGAAACGTTGACTCTTTTTCCTTTCTCCATGGATGCTGCTTGACCTGCTGAGTTTCCCCAGCAACCTTTGTTTTTGTTTCTGCATCTAATACTCTCTGGAATTAAGCAAGCAGACTGTATCCTTCAGGGGAAGAATTTGCATGTTCCATTACAGACACAGGAATTTCCAGGGATAGATTGTATATATGTGAAACTCTGACTGGTTTGGGTATTCTTAACCATGGTCGCCGGAGAGGCAAAACAGTTACCTGACATTCTTAGGTTGTTGTGAAGACAGTTTTCAGATCTGCACTGTTCTTTGTCAATTTGGGGAAGAGTTTGGGAAGCATCGGGAGTTGTCTGCAAGAACAACCCTCATTCCCTAAATGGAACATTTCGGTTTAATTGAATTAACCGGGGGTGAGCAGGCCTAACCTCGCTAACCAATTACCAATAACCAAGCAGTGCAATGTTCAAGGTGCCGTCCTTTGGATGGTAAATCAAGGGCCCTGGCTGTACCTGCTCGGGTGGATGTTACAAAGATCTAAGAACACTATTGGAAAAGAGAAGAGAATTCCTGGTTGCCAATTCCCCATATCACTTACTTCATGGCAGTTTGTGGGACATAGTTGTGTGTAAATTGCCTGCCGCATTCATCCCCAAAATACACATGTGCACTTTAAATCCTTTGAAGAGCTTTAACACATCTAAATGATGCAATGAGGTAAATTATAATAATCCCTTCATTTGGTATAGTCCTTTCACATCTTCTCAATGTCTCAAAGTGTTTCACAGAATATACTGTACTGTAAAGTGGATTGACTGTGTATATGTGGATGAAATGCGGCAGCTATTTACGCACAGCAGTGTCACAAAGAGTTGTGGATTGAAATTACAAAAAAAATTGAGGAATCATTATTTGGCATGTGGAGTAAGGAAACTTGCCCAAGGTTTTGTCATGCCTGGAAATGAACCCAGGTCTCTCACTTGTAAGGCAAATGCTTTAACCACTGAGATACAGGACTCCACTTAGGGTCAAACAAGGATAAGCCCTAATTGTGGAATTCACTTGAAATTTGGTAACTGGTTCTCTGCAATGCTTAAAAAGAATCCTGGCAATTAAAGGCTGAATTTTGCATAATTCTTTCCTACTTTTAATTTTTAGATAAAAGGATGTCACATGCAGAAACTGGATGGAATTTCAGGCCACAAAGGCACACAAGAAATAGCTTTGCATTTCATAAGATCTCTCCCTTGCTTCCATCAGTCATTGCAGTATATGTTTGGGAACACCAGATGGGGCAATTTCTCCATAGTTGTCAGCCACGTCTTGTGGCTGAGGAAACAGGGTTTCTGAAATTACTTTAATAAAGGTGGTCACTCACTCCAAGGCTGTTTGTGGGACATTGTTGCATATAAATTGGTTGCTTTGTTCACCATCAAAATACAGGCTCTGGATGGTCTGATGGGACATTCCAGTGTCTGAGCCACGCAGTATTTCTTTGTGGTTCACCTGTGGCTCGGACGTGATAGCTTGCATGCTCCACACACAAAACATCAATTCTTGTAGCTCAACAGCATCCTCTTCTTGGTTTATTCTTATTTTTTTCTCTCTGTGTCTACCTCAATTAATTGTTCCAATTAATCTCTGTATTAGTTTTACTACACTTCCTGACCTGGTGGTACTCGATATTTCTTCTGTTTTTCTTTGGTTTGCCTCCGCACCTCAGGCGCTGACAACATCAGCGTTCAAGGCTCTTCATCTCTCGAAGCCAATCAGGAATCTTGTTCGACCCCGAGCTATCCTTCCTTCCCCACATCCACTTCATGACCGGCACAGCCTTCCATCATCTCCGCAATTTTGCCAGTCTCCGCCACTACCTCACCTCCTACGCCACCAAAACTCTCATCCACGCCTTTATCACTTCCAGGCTCGACTATGGGAACTCTCCTCGTCGGCCTCCCAGCTCCTCCCTTCACAGGCTGCAGATCATTCAGAACGCTGCAGCTTGTGTACTCTCCCGTACCAGGCTTTGCGACCATATCACTCTCACCCTTCCCCATCTCCACTGGCTCCCTGTCACCCAAAGGATCGAATTCAAGATTCTTGTCTTCACTTTCAAGGCCATTCACGGCCCTCCCCCCGCCTATCTCTCTGGCCTACTGTCTTCCTATTAGCCTGCCCGCACCCTCCGTACAGCAGACTCAGGCCTGCTCCGCGTCCACCGCCCTAACCGCCCAACCATCGGCGACTGGGCTTTCAGCCTCTCTGCTCCCACATTGTGGAACTCCATCCTGCAGCCCCTCTGCCTTGCTTCTTCCCTTTCCTCCTTCAAGGCTGGTCTCAAGACCTTCCTCTTCGACCGCGCCTTCAGCTGCCCTACAGTGCAATTCTGTTGTTATATCTTTTTCATTTTTCTTTTGAATGTCTTCCATTGTTTGTAATCTTCTGTCTCCAAACTCTGGAGAAGTTGTTAGGGGGTTAGGAGGAGCAAGGCCATTGAGGGCTTTGAAAGTGATGACTGTGATCTTGAACTGTATCCTCTGTATGATGGAAAGCTAGTGGAGTTGAGTAAGCATGGCGATGATGGTCACAGTGCCTCGTGTGGGAGAGGACATGGTTGTAGAGTCCTGGATGATCTGCAACCCATGGTGGGAGGAGCTGGGGAGGCCAACCTGCAGGGAGTTTGCATAGTCGAACCTGGATGTTATGCATGCATGCGTGAGGGTCTCAATAACCTGTGGTGTAAGGCAGTCGATGTTGCAGAGGTGGAGGAAAGCATTTAGGAGGTGTTGGGCCTTAAAAGGAGTAGGTGATGTGGAAGGCGAGGAAGAGGTGCTAATAGAAATAATTGGGGGTGAGGAGAGCCAGGCAGATGTTAACTATCTTGGATATAAACAAGTCAAAGATCTCTTCCCACTTGGCATTTGATGGAAGAATTGAGAGTGCTTGAGAGAGCAATAGGAGATGCTGGTGAGCAGCACTTTTTTGACCTCTAGAATGGCTTTGGAGTAGAAAGCGGTTTTAGCCTGAGAGAGAGAGATGGTTGGTACGAAGATCCTCAAACTACATTTGGCAGTGATCCATGAGGCTGGTTTTGTGCCACCTATACTCAAGCGTCTGGGTTAAAGAATTTGAGGGAGTGGAAGTGACTGGTGGGTGAGCAAGTGGGTTTCAAGATGGCCCTGGATTTCAGGGGGACAAGGGAATTGAAGGTTGAGGAGAGAGGGTGCTTGCTTAGAAACTTGATGGCTGCATCTGGATCATTGCAGTTGAAAAGCTAGAGAGACAAAAGGTGTCAGGATGAGGACATTTATGGGGTGGGGGGTTCCAAGGGCAGAACTAAATTATAGAGGGCTTGGTGGAAGAGGATGCGAGAAGAAAAAGTGTAAAAGATAAGAGATAGCCTTGTCCATGATGGACAGATCAGAAATGTCAAGGCCATGGTAATAATGAGGTTGAGGCAGTGGCCATAGTTCTGAGTTAGGGAGTTCATATAGTCACTTGGTTTAGGAAGGAGATGGAGCAGAAGGAGATAAAATGAAGTTAATTTCACCCATTATACGCCTGTTCGGCGCAGACAGAGGGATGGGAGGAGGAAGGAGATATATGAAAGAAGGAATCAAGTGATATGGGGGCAGTGGAACAGGAGGATAGTTGGGTTGTGTGCCCTCCAGTGAGTGAGTGGTTAGTCAGCGGCTCCGTCTCCAATCAGCCCAACCTTATTTGAAAAATGGCGGCGGGTCGGGGAGGGAAGAGAGAGTGAGACACGTGCGTCATGTCACGTGGCCGCCTAACGGCCGGGAGGGGGGGGGGGGGAGAAAAACGCGGTAAGAGTGGCTCACGTGATCCGCCGGGAGATCGCGAGAGTTCAGCGCGGGACAGCGCGCTATTGCGCTGACGTCAGTGCTGTGTGTCGCCCAAGGTGGCCAGAGTGGGCGGGTTTCACGCTCAATTGGGCGGCTTTTTGTCTCACTGCGTGAAAAGAAAGCTTTGGGCGGGTACCTCATTTCCCCCCCAAAAGACAATTGCGAAAGCTGCAAAGACGTTCCTCCCCGCCCCCTTTTCGTACTCTGTTTCAAAAGCACGAAACCTAAATCGTCCCGCCGTTTGCTGTGACTCATATGAAACGAGGTGTAAATATTGGGCTACTTTAGGGGCGAGCGGACGGTGGACAAACACGTTTCAATTTCTGGCCATTCCTCCAGTGTGACCGCACAGCGCGTGCGCGGCGCCTGGAAGCCGAGCCGGAGCTCTCGCTGCTCCTGTGCCTGGCGGCCGCTCCGGGCTCCCTCCCTCACTCCCTCCCTCCCTCCCTCACTCCATCCCTCCCTGACTGACTGACTGAAGGGCGACCATGTCCCGGGTCGGAGCTCGCCACTTCTCCCTCTGCCCCCTTCACCCCGGCAGCAGACGAGAAGCGTCCCCCCGGCTCAGCCTCCTGGTTCTCCGCCGCTCCCTGCTGTGCGCCGTTTGGCTGTTCGCGGTTTCCTTGCCGGCTCCTGGTCTCTCCATCACGGCATCTGGTAAGTAAGCGGCGCCTCTCGTTCGCCTCTTGAAGGAGTGAGGTGAGGGAGGTGGTGGTGTGGGCGGGGGGGGGAGCCATTCGTTTTCTGTGCTACAAACGCCTTGTGAGAAACCCGTTATTTTTTAACATAATTTTTTTTCAAAAAAAAAAACTGCTTTTGTTTTCGTGCCGCCGGCCCGCGGGGCTGTATGTCGTCTCATTGCTGGTCCAGCGTGTTTAAAATGGCAACGCTCTCTGTGTGTTGTCCGCGTAATTGTAGATGTTATAAATGTTCTCGGTCCGTGTTGTTTTCGATCTTCATGTTTCTTGTTATTGCAAAACCGTGTCCCTCCAGCGCATCGGTTAGCGGCACGCGGTAACGGGGGGGTTTGGATGCGGTGAAACAGTCGCCAGAAACGGTTGAACTGGAGAGAAATCGCCCCATTCCTGATGCCGAACATCCTGGATTTGGTGATTCAGGGGGAATTTCATTTACGTTATACTCGGATCTTGGCTTCTGTTGATGGGAATATTTGCATGTAACGTTTCTATTGGACTGGTTAGCTGAAACCGGCACAAGAAATAATGCCCTGTCCTGCATCTCGTATGATTTGTTCTAAGGGATGCGACCAGAGACGGTTGTACTGCACACCAGATCCTGTATCTCCAAAGTACAATTTGAGACCGATACAACCTAATACATGTTAGATAAATGCAGATTTGAACAACCCTCAAGCTGAAAGCATCCATAATAGTGAAGTGCATCACACTCACTTGCCCAACCAACTGCATGAAAATTAGCTAATGACCAGCAAACTGTTCATGAGAACAAGAGAGTCATGAATTGCAATAAATAAGCACTTGCCGAAATGTGCATCGAATATCAGTAACAAGGATGTAGCTCTCAACAACAAAGCAACAAAAATATTCTCTTGTCTTGAACACGGGACCTTTTGGTTGTCCATGAGTGAAGCGCTCCGAGATGCCGTCTGGCGTGGAGGGTGCTATATAAATCCAAGTTGTTGTTGTTGTGTCCTAACGTGTCTTGAGTGTTATATGTCAAAGATGGCTGGTACCAATGTACATTCAATGCACAGCAAGCATCGGAAACCCTGGTAACCTTGGAGTGTTTTCTCTCCCCCGAAACTCTGGAACAATCCCTCTGCCTTGCCCATCTTTCCCCCTTTTTTTAAAGTCCTGCCTGAAAACCTTCCTTTTCGACTGCTTACAGTCACATGCCCCACCATCCCCGGCTTGGTGTCAGGCTTCGCCACTGTTAAGCGCTCTGATACACTACCTTGTGTGCAGGGCGCTATATATCTATGTGCAAGTTGTTGTTGTAGACTGACCCTAATCAAGCTGTCTGGGCGCACATCTGGTTTCTTCCCCAAATTGTTTGTCTTGACCTCTGTCTCAACCCCAGTTTTCCTGAAAATTCTCATTCATGCCTTTGCCATCCCAGGCTGGATCTCCAAATCTCTTCTAGCTGGCCTGCCCATCTCCAGTACAAGCATACTCCAACTCGAGCAAAACTGCATGGTTTGCATCCTATTTACATAAATCTGTAAGCTCATCAGCCCTACACTTGCTAGTCTCCATTGTCACAAAAGGGTCTAAAAGGGTTAAGGTACAAGGAAAGGCTGCATAAACTTGGATTGTATTCCCTTGAGTTTAGAAGATTAAGGGGTGATTTGATAGAGGTTTTTCGGATGATAAAGGAATTTGATATGAAAGATGCAGAGAAGCGTACAAATATAATCAATTCATTTTACAGTTTATTCTGTGAAGTTCTTTGAAACGTCCAGAAGGCGTGAAAAGTTGCTATATCAAATGCAAGGATTATTTTTATTATTATTAGCTGTTTCCTCTGGTGGGGAATGCAAAAACAAGGGGACAGTCTTAAAATTAGAACCAGACCACTTAAGAGTGAAATTAGGAAGCATTTTTTCACTCAAAGGGCGGTAGAAATCTGGAATTCTCCAAAAGGTCATGGATACTGGATCCAGCGACACCTTCAAGAGTGAGGTTGATACATTTTTGGTAAGTCGGGGTATTAAGGGATATGGGGAGAAAGCAGGAAATTGGAATCGAAAGGACCAGTAGAGATGCAGATCAGCCGTGATTTAATTAAATGGTGGAATAGGCTCGCTGGGTTGAATAGCCTTCTCCTGTTCCTATGTCACTCAATAGACCAATTTCAACAACAACAAAATTACATTTGATGACATCACAAGGCGCTGGACAATCAGTGTTTCGGGCACTTTTTTGAACTTCCGAGACCCTTATCCTTGCACCCTTATCCGTTACCTACATGTGTGATCTCTGATCTCACTGTTCTGTTTGACCCCTCCTGCCTGACAAAGCCAGGCCTGGTGCCCTGCTCCCTCTGTACCCTTTTGATGGCTCAGGCACACCCTCCCTTAGTCTCTCTTTGTATCTTATCTTTAGAAGCCACGTGAAAACCTACTCGTTGACCATGCCTGGAGCCACCTTCGTACCCATTATGCTTGGTGTCTGTGACTGTGAAGCACTCACACATTGCAATTGGTTGTTGCATATCTTGGATGTTGCTGGGATGATGGTGTCAATCACTATGTCCTTCTTTGTGTTATTGCACATTGCTTGGCTTCTATGTGCATTGTTCAGGCTTCTGTGTTTTCGAGGGAGTGTCCTGGGTACAAGAATCCGTATGTCCTTGGAAGTCAGATGTTTTGTGACGAAAGTGCAAGTTGGAGAGGAGTAGGAACAACTCTCTGTCTCAATCCTTCCACTTTGTCCCCTCCTTGTCTGTCTTCAGATCACACCTAAGGATCTTCCTCTTCCACCATGCCGATGGTCAACAACCTCTGCCATTGTTAAGTGCTCCAAGACACAATCCTGCGAGAAGGGCGCAAGTTGTAGGATTTGGTTATAAAATAATAAATGGGGGTGGATTCGCAGAATAATATCAAGATAATTTTTTTAAAAATGTTCTCACCCCTCGAATTGGATTTGGTAAATAAGGTTTCACTGAATATTTGTGTTTATTATAAGCATTTCCTATGTTCCATTTGGATGCTATTAAGTATTACAGAAGTAGTTAATTGACTGTATACAGTAAAAGCCGGTTTATCCGTGACCTAATCAACCGTAATTTCCATGTAACTGGCACCTCAAAAAAAAGGTCCCCATTCGATTAACCGGAATTTATCTAGCACAATGTATTTTTTATTAAAAAATTACTTTTTTTGTGTTTTCGGCCGAATATCCGGCATGCGCTTTAACCGGAATTGGCCAGGTCCCGAAGGTGCTGGGCTTTTACTGTATATTTATAAAGATGTATTTTATTCTGCAAAGAAATCTACTGCAGTATTTTGTTGATTGACTTGTTCTATGCTTGTCTTGGTTTGAAAAATATTTCCCTCAGGCAGTTTTGCATTTTGTGTATTCACAATTTGTTTTTCTCCCAACCTTTCCTTTTTCCAATCTCTGCTTTGTGTGATGGATAGGCTGGGGGAGCAGTCTTTTCTCACCGCATGGATATGGGTTTTTATAGGTCAATTCATATGTTGCGTTTATAGCTCTGTAGATTGCTATTGTGATGTTGCTTATAAGTAGTGTTCTGTGTTTGTTCCTGACTTGCAAAGAGAAATTGAGCTGACCTCTGGCATGAATGTGTTACTGATTGTGCTTCCTTTGTCTTAATGGTTTGGCATAATAAAGCAGTTAATAGCACTCAGTCAACAGTATTACAATCTGTCGCCATCAATGGAATTGCATGAATCATCTTTGGGAGCATACCGAGAGTCTTCTTGTGCGACATTGCTGTATTTCCTGTAGATAAGTCTCTGAGGGTCCCACCGACTCAGGAGACCTTTCCTTCGATTCACGATCATCTCTGAGCAGAAGTCTTGTCATTTACTGAATTTTGTTTGTTGTTGTATTGCTTTTTCAACCCTATTGCTTGCCAGTATTGGGGAGAATCTCCTGCCTTTCTCTTTGTCTGCTGCCAACTGCTCTTTTAATGGAGTGATCAGAGTGAAGCTCATCTTTTTTTCTCTCAAACCAAAAATACCAAACGTGTGTCAAAATTTTAAAAAACGTAAACTGAGATGCCTGCTGATTCTTAGAATATACAGAGAGTTTTCAAATGTGGTGTGATTATCAGTCTTGTATGGTTGAATGGCCCCTTAATGAATGTGTAGAACTGGGGATTTATTGCAATACGATTTAAGTTTTTATGGCGAGAATGATGAGCAATATGGCTTGATTACGGTCCTGCAGTGTCGTCTCTGGGGTCCCATGTTTTTATTCATCATGTATGTGGTTCACAATTAAATTAAACTGGTAGAAAATCGTGAATTTCTATTTCTTACCATTGATGTTGCTATGTGGTGCTCATGAATTAATATGTGGAACTCTTGCCCCAAATAATTTAATCTTGCGCTCTCACTTCTAGAAAATTAGAACAATCCTTGCATTAGATATTGGCTTTTACGTCAGGAAGATGTTTCAAAGCACTTCACATGATTTTCTAAAAAGTGTGACTGTTTTTAAGACAATGCAGTCAGTCAATTTGCCCACAGAGTGCTAGAAACAGCTGTGAAGTGAATGACTAACTTTATTGGGAACTGTTGGGCAGGAGTTTCTTTTTTCAAATCGTGCTTTGGATCTTTAACATCTACTTGAAGAGGCAGGCGGGACCTTAGTTTTGCATTTCATCTGAAGGTGGCACTTTCAGCAATTCGTAATGCACCCTCCACAACACTGCATTGGAGTGTCACATATGAGTTTCAAGTTCTGATGTGGGGCTTGAGGCCATAACCTTCCAACTCAAACGTGAGAATGTTCCAACTAGAACTGGCTGACTATTTGGATTTGAAGGTAAGGGTAAGATCCCCTTGTCTTTGCCAGCAGATGTATTGACACAAGGGGCACAGACGTTCCTGTGGAGTGCTTTGAGACATCCTCATAACAAGTAAGGAACTATATAAATGTAAAACTGTTGTGAATCCTTAAAAACATCCTCCCAACTTGAAAGGCATAAATGTAAAAAATATTTTCTTTACTCTTTGTGAAGTGACTGTCTGTAGAATTTAATGCTTGAGTAAGCACTTGATGATTCCTCATCCAAGGCAGCGCTGAATTTCACTGACTGGGTGGGAGAAAGAAAAGGCCCTGACCTGTTGCCACCATGGTAATTAAACAGATGCCTAATGTTGATTTTATGGACTCTCTTTAAAGAAGAAATCAAAGGGCTGAAAGCAGTGGGTAATGCCCTGGATTAATATGTGCATCATCAGTTGTTTTTATGCTGGCTCATCAAATAGTAGGACATTTTAAAGGAAAGAGACAGTGCCAGTAGGAACATTGGGAGATACACTGTGTAATAAAACTTAATATACACACTCAAGGCAATTGTTAGAGCAAGTAGTGCATGGAAAGGTGGGGATGTAGGGGGAAGAAGCAAGACAGGAGTAGGTGGTGCTAGGAGAAAGAAAGGTAGAGAAGGAACGGGCAGGGGCTCAGAGTGGACAAGAAAAGGGAATGTGCAAGGTATAGAGAGAGGACAGAGCATGCATGGGGAGAGTAAGGGAGGAGAGAGGGGGCAGGACATTGATTCAGGGATGAAGTGAAGGACAACAGTGTAAGTTCCACCCCGAACTCTTTTACCTCCCCTTCGTGTTTCACCCCTTCCCAAACATTCCCCTCCCAGCTCGGGTCAAACGCCTCTTGTTTAGCGCCTTGGGACGTCCTCCCGACGTGAAAGGCGCTATATAAATGTAAATTGTTGTTGTTGTTGTTGTTGTAAGGGGAGTGTGGAATAAGGAAGCCATGCAGTTAGATGTAGAGGGAATGAGCACTGGACGAGGATGTACAGCAAAGGAGTCAGTAGTACATGGGAGTTGCAGAGCTGATGTTGGGACATTGTAAGCAGATTTTCATTGCAATATTTGTGGAGTGCTGCATTGTCGTAGGTTCTTTGAATGAGATGTTAAATCGAGGTCCTGTCTATCTGTTTGGTTTCAACACACCTGTAACATTATCTGGAAAGTAAAGGGGGTTTCTCCTGGTGCCTGGCCTACAATCCTGCAGATAAAATTGGTCATTCATTTGATGGCTATTTGTGGGAATTTGCTTGATTGCTCCGTTTTCCTTCAAATATCCACACTACAATTCAGAATGGGGGGAAAGAAAACTCTTCAGTCTTTTGAAAAGGTTAATGTGACATCAAATTAAAGGATTATTAACTAGATTTAAGGTACTGTACTTTGTCAGGCAAACTGAGTAAAACCTGATTTTGAAAAAGTGCACATTAGTGCAGTCTGAGGCTGAAATCTAACTAATCTATAAACCTCTGTGTGAACTGCAGTGAAAATCTAAAAGGAAAGTGCAGAGGGATTCTGCAGCTTTAGATTTTGGCTCATTGTTGAACTTTTCATTGTTGTGAACTGGTCATGGAAAAGTTTCCCAATTGTAATCTTTACTGTGGCATTCCGGTAACAATCTGCATGACACCCTGTCAACTGGCAGTGAACATACCAGAGCCATTAAATTTATCTGTGAGGTTTGCCTTCTGCAACAGCTTGCTGTCAGCAAAAGGCAACCAAGAAATAGTTGTACAAAAAATTCTACTAAAAAATATATATATTTCAGGCTTAGGTTTGGTTCAGGTGGTTGTTGGTTTACTGTTTGAGTGCCACATGGATGTCTCCTGATTCCATCTGGATGCTCCTGCTTTGAAAAGCTACTTTTTTTTTCTTTTGGATATGTTCGCAGTAGGGTCCGTTGATATGGAAATTTTCCTATATCGGTTGGCTCATATCGATATATACCGAAATATCGATATTGCTGTTTTTCATAATCCTGTGTGCGCGCGCATTCTGGTGTGCGCGTGCATTCCGTGCTCTAGGCCCAGGAGGTTTGCAATGCCGGCGACAAGGTAAGTTGAAGAAGTTCGCTTTATACCGTTATAACCGATATATCGCCGGATATGCTATACCGATATTTGTGATATATTGATTTTTTTATATATCGAATTTTTCGATATACCGATATATTTGAATTTTCAATATCAGCATATTGATATAAAAAATATACCAATATATTGATATATCGCCGGACACTAGTTTGCAGTCCAAGGTGCTCAAAATACAGGTCAGGAAATCGAGCATATCTCAATAGTGCATACTGGCAGTTGGCAGCACTCTTGGCTGGGTCAAAAGTCGAGGTTGACTTTTCAGTGCAGTGTTATGGGAGCATCTTATTATTTCAGGTGAGTCATTGAATCGAGACCCCATTGCTTGTTTGTATGAATGTTGAAAGATCCTTCGGTGCTGAAAGAGAAGGTACTTTCTTCTGTTGTCCTGGTTAACAATCTCGGAGATGTAATTGGCCATTCACCTCCTGGCTGTTTGTGGGACATTGCAAGTTGGCAGATGTGTTTACAATCAGGACACTTTATCGAAATTGAAATTTTAGGTATCAAATAAAGATTATTAGTTTTCCCTCCTATAGAACAGCCATGACCTTTGCCCTAACCCACTGCAGCTTGTTTTTGCATAGATACCTGCCCCGTCTCAACAAAGAATGTTAATATTGGTTGTGAAACTGTTTTATTGCTGAAAAGGAATTCTTTAAATGGGATTCTGAAAAAATAAAAACTTGATCTTGTTTCTTGCATCTTTGGCGAAGTTAGTTGATGAGAATTTAATGATTGTTTTCCTGCTTACCAGATTCTAAGTCGTATTGCCTGCACACACTGAGCAAGGAATTCAGAAGTAGTTTGTAGCCAGTTAATTTTAAATGTTGTGTTTACAATTTCCATTTGTTTTCAAGAAGCAGTACCACCTATCCAACTCACCCATAGCAGTTTCTGGATGCAGCATAAGGAACAGTGGGGTTTTGTTACCTTCTTCAGTGGCTGATTTCCAAATTTTCCTCCTTTCATATGAATTCCTGCTTTTCACTGTTTGTCTTAACATCTACAGACATTTCACGTCCCTATCTTTTGCAGTCCCCATTAAAAATTAAAGAAACCTAGAAACTTTAACTGGTCAAGCAATTATCCTTTCATGTGCAAAGATTTTTTTTGTCACCAGTGTGACTCCTAACTGCGGCTCCATTGTAACAATCTGGTGTCAAGTGCGGAAACCCATCTCAGTGCTCAAGAATAACCAAACATCACATACATCCCATCTATAATCAAAATTTCAGACATTTATTGGAATGTACACTAAGGGATGTATCCTGCTTTACTGATTCTGGAAAATATTGGGTTCAGGTTGGTGGCAAGAGCCAAGGTTTAGAGATCCCATAGTGTATGTTGGGGTACTGTTGGAATGTAACCAGCTAAAACCACATGACTTGGCATTGACATTGCTCTCTGGCAAGCTTTCCCACTGCTTGTCCAGCTAGGACCGTTGAACCTGTTAGGACTTTGACATGCAAGAGCTGGATGGAAACATTTCCTGCCCCCAGTGACTGGTCTGCCTGCCCAACCTCTGCCAATTTAGTCAGGCTGTTTGGGTGGTCAGTGGTGCCATGAAGTTCTATGGACCACCCTGGCTCAGAAATTGGACTACTGATACTGCCACTGAGGATTGGTTGGATTCTGACATTCTATTTACAAACGTATCACTCTGGAGCCAGTTCTGTACCAAGAAGAACCTGCTTACCCTCCCCCTGGAGGATTGTCACTAGTTGGTTTATTCCCTGGCTTTTCTCCCAAATCATCCGTCAAAGTATTCAGCAGACTAATTTTTTTTCTGTAACTCACACAAGGACCTAGCTCTCTCCACAAGCTACTTCATACAAACAAAGCAATTGTTATTTTTAGAGGTTACCCAGCTATACTGATTGATGTGTGTTATCAGCTGTTGCCCGAAACAGATTGTCAGATTTTTGTTTTCACTTGATTATCATTCTTTATAGCAAAACATCAGGTCAAAAGCATGTAGCTTGATATATTTTGAGCAGCGGTTTGGTTCCAATTTGAACCTTGCCCTCCATTTCGCTGAAGCAAGCTCAGCTTGTTCTGCTCCTTGAGGTCTGCAGCTTGCAATGATTTGAGCTTTGGATAATTTTACTGATTGTGTGCTTGCTAGTTTGCATGCAGGAAGTGCCCTGCAGGGAAAGCCTTTCATAGTTTTCAAATGGTCGGCACATTTATTCAGATAATTACAATTTAAATACTATAGCTTTCAGGCACCAGTCCATACATTTATATTTCTTGCTTTACATCAAAGTGCAAATGATTCAAGTGCAACACCCATTTAAAACCTTGCTAACAACTTTTAAAAGAGAGGTGGATGGTTATTTGGGGAGGACAGATTTGTGGCTTTATGGGGAGAGAGCTGAGGAGTGAGATTGACTTTTCAAAGAGGTGGAATGGCCTCCTTTTGTGCTGTAAAATGAACACCATGATCTAACTTGGAATTGGTGCTGATGCTGGCTCCAACAGTGGAGTGCTGCTTTGGAGATGCTATTGTGTATTGTTGGGAGATATAAAATACCAGCTGTTTGCCATCCTACATGAATTTGGATGAAACTAGTTTCTGGTGACAGCCCAACAATTGATTTCAACAACCCTGCATTTAGGTGCTTTTGTTTTGCTGCATTTGTGTCAAAACGCATGTGCTGGTTTTACTTTCTCAATCCTATTTTGCATTTTCTATATACAGTATATCTGTAAGATTAATTTTTGGCATGGCTCTTCAAGTCAATTGAGCCAGTCTGTATTCATTTCACAACTTTATACTTGCTGTAATTTATGCTGAACAGTAAATCCTGCCAATAAACTAGAAAGTAATTAAAATAAAATTACAATGGTGCCACTTATGCCAGTGCCCTTTTTATTTTGCGAATGGCCCATATCAAAGACATGAGTGTTCCCAAGCATAAATGTCACTCAAAAGCTGAATGGTTGTGTTAATAAAGCGTTAAATTATTTTTTTTATTGAACTAGCAAGAGTGTGATAAATTATGTGCTTCCTGCTCTTGTTTCAGGAGCAACCTAATTAATCATAAACACCAGTGTGCTGGGAGCTGCAGTTTTATGTTGATGGGAGCAAATGTTGCTGGTGTTTGTTGAAGCAGGAATGAGCAGGTGAAAAAAAATCTTCATGTGCTGCTATCAATCTTGGAAATTCAGGAAAATTCTAAAATACTTTTGGAAATAGATGGACAGCTTCTGAATTCTCAGATTTGAATTTTAAATCCCCAGCCATCCAATGTCTGTTAGAAACATGGGTATAAAATCTTATTTTTTTTGGTCAACCATTTGACACATGCAAAGCCATCACTCCAGTTAAAATCAAAGTGGTTATTCGCTTCATGGCAGTTTGTGGGATATTTCAGCGCCTTGGGACGTTCTCCCGACAAAAGGTGCTCTATAAATGTAATTTTGTTGTGTTGTATGCGTATTCACCTACAAAATACAGTCACCACATTTTACGGTATCTTAAAGAAATTGGAGGCATTCTCCTGACGTGAAAGGAGTGCTCTGTTTTGCCCACAAAATAGTCAATCTACTTTATGTGAAGCGTTTTGAGACCTCTCACTAATGTAAAAAGATGCTATTTCAAATGCAAGTATTATTATTAATAATGTCTATTTGTAAAGATTTTTAAGAGTCTCCAAATAAGACAGTTCCACATTTGAATGCCATAAAAGTAAAAATTTCCCTGCCTCTAGAATGGAATGCTCACATTCTATCTCCCCTTTGGGATGCACCCTGCTTACTTAATTCTGGAGAGTATTTGCTGTAAATTGTCGAGCCAAGGTTTGGCAATTTCAGAGTGTGCATTTGGGGAGTTGCTAGAGCTTTACCAGCTAAAACAGCAGAGTTTACTTTTGAAGTCATTGTCTGGCAAGCTGAACACGATTGTCCAGTCTGACCACTCTCTGTGTGGTCTTTGCCTTTGCAGAAATAATGCAAGGTAATTGGGATCCAAAGAGCTGAGTCCTTGCCCTTCTAGGTCCTGCTGATGAACCAGGCTGATTGTGTGCTTTGGAGTACTGTGGACCTGCATTCCTGAGACCGCCACAGAGTGTTGACTCCATTCTGCTAAGCACTCTCTTTAACCACCCCACCCCACCACTGTTTCCTCACCATCTGAGGGACAGTAACAAGTTGGTCATTGCCATCTCATAAGCACAGGTTGAAACCTTCACTTTGTTTAAGGCAGGTACCAGTAACTCCCTGTAGCTATCTGATGAGACCACAGCTCATCATTGGGAGAGCATTGCCACCATTCCACTTTCACAGTTTGGACACACATCTTAACCCAATGGAGCATCAGTTGGAGGTGAGAGGATTGAGTAGCAGCCACTTATCTCTCAAGTAGCAATAACAGTTGGAACCAAACACGGGAAATGAGTGTTTGTTCATGAATCCGGATTTCCAGGTAACACCTACAACAGATATCAAGACTGAGTTTAGTCATTAATTATTTTATGGACAGGTGCCTTCAGTGTGATGGAAGGACCTTTACAAGATGACTTGTGATATTTCACTCACTGTAATGTTCTTTACATCTTAAATCCAATGTTGCGAACCAGCCTTACTCAGCACCACTGGTTAATCCAAGCCTTAACTGGGGATTTTTGTCAATCGACGCTGGTGAAAATGGCACCTGCTTTCTGCCCAGCACTGGATCAATACAACCTTCCCTTCCTGCTTTCTCTTCATGTTTATTGCAAATATGCTTCACGGTTTGGTCCTGGACTTCATGAAAATGGCTGAAGTGTACCTCGCTGCTGCCTGCCCAGGAGCTTGGGACCATAAAGGTCTTGTATGTTGCATTCTTAACCTTTAGTCCCGAAAAAGAGATTAGAAATGCCAATATCCTTTGCCCCTTCATAGCAAAGTTCCACCGGACAGACTCAAAGCAAACTTTGGTGTCTTCCACAAACTCTTATCACCAATTAATGATGGTCTGGCTATCAGTTGTCAGTCCTTTCTTGGTTATTGCAAATCTCAGTGTTCCCAGCTATGCTCCTTCCATTTTCCTGCACTAATCACATAGGTGCAATCGTGGAGTTAACTGGGCTGGCAAGGAAACTATCTAGAATATATCAGTTATCTCCTCAGCTACTTTTACACATGAAACTTATAAATTTGGATATATAAATACAACTATTTTGATTTTGATTTATATAGCGCCCTCCACGTCGGACGGCGTCTCAGAGCGCTTTGAGCCGTGTTGTACCTTTTTATACCTACTTATATACAGATGTTAAAAGTAGCAACTAATAGAACTAAACACAGTAGAAAAATTGAATGTTTTACTGACAAAACTAGAGCTAGTTCTAACTACAACTCTCGTTTTAGTTTTGAATCCTCTTAAACTTGATGAAGGGTTTGATGTTAAAAGGTGCTGGAATAATCCTAGTTCTGCATTTCTCAGAGCCTGTTTTGACCCTGTTTTTAATCCAATTTATTGTTTATATTCTGGGCGAGACTTCAGTGAAATCTGGCTGACTCAGCAAAGGTCCCAAGGGGCACTTTAAGCAGTTAAATCCTTGAAAAGGTCAACGCCTCATTGTTGACGTCTGCGAAGGCTGCCTGCTTTTTGTCTTTGTGCAGGATGCCACATCTCGCAACTTCATCACAGCACTACCAATCAATAGAATGACTGATTCAAATCAATTCTCTAGCTGTTTGTCATTTGGGGCCATCTTGGGGAATAATGTCATTTGGTCACTGCGACTGAATAGAAGCTCCAGGCGCAGAGTAATGCTGAATTATCGCGAGAGAGAAGGTAGATTATGAAGGATGCAAATGATTTGTATGGAATAGTGCCACACTGGAATTTGTCGATTGGAACACACTGCATCACCTCTTTTGTTTGGTTCCTGCAGTTAGTGATTTGAGCATAGACATCACAACGATTCACAGGAAATTGCTGATGTGTTGTGATTGTGGTTGCTGACAACAGAAGTCAGAGTGTAATCTACTAACCTTGTCTGGGCAAAATACTCTAGGGCAGTGGTTCCCAACCTTTTTTTGCTGTGACCCAAATTAATCACCAACAGGTCCTCGTGACCCAAACTTTTTTTGGGTCTTACCCTTAGCCAAATTAGTCTTCAACTGATCCTCCCACCATTAGAGGGCGATATCGCAACTGAAGCTCAGCCAAATCGTTATCTCCATATGTTTTGTGGACTCAGCGCAACTCGTAAGTATGCTCTTTATACAAATTGGTCGGCGGTGATGCATATTTTTAAGCTTATTTAAGCTTATTTTTTAAAAGCTTAAAAAAGCATTTTCAACATTTAAAAAATTTCTGATGACCCTTCGCGACTCTACTGAGAATCCCCGCAACCCTGATTTGGATCAGGACCTGAGGTTGGGAACCACTGCTCTTGAGGATGTGGCCCTGGCATGTGAGATCGTTCCCCAAAAGCTGCATTCTGCTGAGTGCCAGGGGATTCTTAAGGATATGGACACCTCGCTGGATAATGATGCATAATGGTTCTCAAAGTCCATTGCTCCTTATGGAGATTAGAACATGTTAAAACCAGAACTTCAAAGCTCGAGTAAGACCTTGCGACAGCAGTGCTCTCTGCTTCTGTTTCCGGAGTTCACCAATTACATTTGTCCTTGAAATAATAATAATAATAATAATAATAAATAATAATCCTTGCATTTGATATGGCCTTGTGCAGTATCACGTCTTCAAGACAACTCAAAGCCCTCCACAGAATATAATGTAAACTGAATTAACTGTATTTTGTGGGCGAAACGTGAAGCCAATTGCACACAGGAGTGTCCCATAAATAGTCGTGGCAAACAGAAAAGTGACCTTTATGGGATAAGCTTGTGCATGCTTACTCATTGAGGGTGAGGGAAGCTTTGTAAATATCAGGCCGTCATCTTTCAGTTCACTAGATCGAGCACTGGTCAAGTGCTCCCGACATACTGCCCTGCGTGAAGAACATTATATAAATACAACCTATTGATATTGTTGTTGGTTATCAGTAAACTCATTAGGGAACAGCAGAATGGAGAGGATAAAATGCGATTATTCATACTCGTGACCTGGCATATTGGTCCATAGAGTGTCTGGTGCTGACGCCACAGTGTCTGTTGTGGTTTTCCTTGAAGTCTGAGGTCAATTGGCTGCAGTGGATTCCAAGACCAATGGTTGAATTACGTAGACAGAGCACCCACACATGTTAACCTCTGCTATGTGACTCACAATGCATTGTGTTAAAACCTTGCTTGCTCTAGAAACAAAGAAAAAGGCATATGGTTGAAATCCAGTTTGCAGGCACCTCACAATTGCGGGCAAATTTTCAGTCTCTTTCATGGTTTATGTTAAAAGATAGTCTGCTTCAGTAAACCGGGCACCTCACTATTCAGAACAATGGTCATTGACTGCGGCCGTTACTAGTCATCTCCTCTGGTACAAACACGGTATAAACAACGCCCATCACTACTAACCTATAAATAGTACGTTAGGCCTCGGGCTTCTCACGCTGTTTCTTCGCTGTTACTGTGGTGACGTGGGTTTCAGTCACTGGTGTGAGGATTGTTGATCGGAAGCAGAGTGTGTGGGAAATCGACTTTGTCGGTGCCTGTGGCCTAACCTAAGTTCTTATGGCCAATTCTTGGTATGTGCTGTAAACATGTCACCACGGAAGAAGTTGTCCTTACACGTGAGAGTAGAATAAATCAAAAGCAATGACGATAACAGTTATAAGACAGTTAGCTGGGATCTATGGCATTGGTAGAACACAAGTTGGATGCATTCTGCAAAGCAAGGCTGGAGACAACAGCCTGATTTTAAAAAAAAAAAATTTAAGTGTATGTTTGGACTCTTCGTATAAGGACATTGATAAATTGACAGTAAAATGACTTTGTTCCAGCATGCTTGAAGTCTTAACATATCTGTGTTATGATACTGGATAAAGCAGTCAGCTTTGCAGCATCACTTGGTAAGACTGGCTTTAAGGTATCAAATGACTGACTGGCTTGGGAATTCCTCCTGACGTGAAAGGCGCCATACAAATGTAATGTTTGGTTGTTGTTGTTTTTGTTGTTTTAAGTCCAGACACAACAGTGGATCTGCACTCATGTCTGATGAAAAGGGTGACGCTGGGCCTATTATTGTTGACAGATGGAAGAGAAACTGTCCAAGTTTCCAGCTGGCTTTTTTTTAACATGTTTCAGTTTGTGGTGATGACTGTACTGGTGGGAAGGAGCGTTTAGTGGAGGAGTTTCTACCAGGGTACACTGAGGTACAAGATCCACAGGAGAATGAATGAGAAGAGCAACCAACAACATCATGTATGCTGATGCACTGGGAATGTTGGACAAGCGTGGACTCGATGCGTGACAGACTTTGGCTCATGCTGAGGATCAGCTGCAGGCCAAGGTAGTGCAGGTTAAATCAGCAGCTAGGCAACACACTGGACTATTTCTTCAATAAATGAACATTGTGTGATTTAAAAAAAACTTCTCGTGTAAACTTTGAATAATTAAACCTAAAATCTATTTTAAATGTGAATATACTTTTATTTTAGTAAAATGACAAAGTATGGTTATTGTTGAATTTTCATTCTATGCAATAATAATAATCCTTACATTTATATTGAGCTTTCCACGTCTTATCGAGGCCTCAACGCGCTTCACAGAATACAACAACGTCCCAAGGTTGGGACCAGAGCAAGGGGGGAGGGAGAAGACAAGAAGGAAGAAAGGGGGGAGAAGAGGTAGGGACCAGAGCAGGTGGGGAGGGTTTGTTGTTGGGGGAAGGAAAATAGGAAAATTGACTGTATATTTGTGGGAGAAACAATGTAGTTTTAAAGGTTACTATGTTCATCCTATGCAATCCTGTTTCAATCATAGTTATTTTAATAGGTTTTGCCCAGTCACATGAATGACCGGATTAGTTAGGTTCTACTGTATTTCATAAAATAAAAATTGCTAATATTGGGGTCTCCAACTATACCTCTTAAAGTGATATAAGGAAATCCCTATCTAAATGGGTCCTGTCTTTAAACCAGAGAGGAGCAGGAGTTCCGCTTTGACGCAATACTTCCACAGAGGAGTTCCCCCAGGTCGTTGGGAATTCTCATTGGACTCCTCATTGAGCAATTCTATAGAGGAGTACCTCGCTTTGCATTGACTGAGGATTGGAGCAGTAAACTGATGACTTCCTCAAGGATGTTTGTTACGTAATGTTAGAGGTTTAAATGTTACTCACAGAATCATATTGGTTCCCTGGGGTGTTGTGGGGGCTAGTAAGCTTACTTTCCTGCTTTAAACTGCAGGCAGTGTGGCCTCTCTTAAGGGGACAGAAGTGATTTTTTTCTCCCTTTCTGCTTATACATAGACTGCAGCCAGCTGGGATTTCATTTAAAATTTTCACTGCTACATTTCTCTCTAGTTAAAACCACTGTTTTTTTCTAGCAGGGGTTCTGTGATGTTGGTTCGGCTATCAATGTTTGCAGACTTCCCCTCCAAAAAAATTGTGGAAGCATTATGTAAATAGTTCTATTCCTGAGACCTGAAATTTCACCTCATCTTCATTTGTAAAATGACTTTGTTTCAAGATTATGCAGATTGCATAACAACAACTTTGATTTATATAGCGCCCTCCACGCCGGATGGCATCACAGAGCGCTTCACAGTAGCAGATCCCGGGACCGAGCCAGGGGTAGAAAGGTGACCAAAGGTCGAGGAGAAAGGTAATTTATAAATAATAACATTTAGAAATACACTTTAATTTTAAAAGCTGGTTCTTTTTTAATGATTGGAAAGAATAACTTCCAAAGAGTGAAATTTTCAGTTTTGCAACATCTAAAATGTTACAAGCAAAACACTCGCAAGAATTTCATGTTGCAGTATTATAGTCATGGAACTTTTGTTTTTGGGTGTCAACGGCAAAAAGGATTGCAGTGTCCTCAATTACTCCACATAGAGTTTGTCTCCTGCAAAGATAATTTTGTTTCGAGCCTATTGTATGGAAGAGAGGTCGCGGATGCAAGAGAAAGATCAGGGTTATAAAACACTACTCAACACAACTCAAATATGTCTGTAAGGAGATACATTAACTCAAGCAGGGACCTGGAATGTGAACAATTCAGTGGGAGACCTGGAGAGGAATCAAGCTGAAGCTTTGATAACTGGCCTCAACAAGCTGACCTTCAGATCCTTGGCAAAACTGTTAAAACATTTTTAAGAGTATTTATGTTCTAACTTGTAGAAAATAGTGAGGAACATACTGTACTATTTGCAACAACAAGAAACATTTAAATATTTCATGAAGGATCAGGCATTGCGATCAGGCAAGTGCATGATCTTGAAGGAGGCAAGGGATGGGGTGAGGCTGCAGAACTGAGATAGAGTTCCAGAGGGTGGGGGCAGAATGGCTGAAGGCCTGCCTGCCAATAGTGGAGCGGGCGAGGTGAGGAACGTGAAGCAGGCCGGAGCCCACTGCACCGAGGGAGCGGGTAGGTTGGTAGGGGGTTGAGTTGCATGATAAATGTGTCACTTCAATCCATGACTGTTTGTGGGACACTGCTGTGCACAATTGGCTGCCGCATTTCTCCCACAAATATACAGTCAATTCACTTTAAATTATATTCTGTGAAGCGCTTTGAGATGTTCAGAAAACGTGAAAAGTGCTACATCAAATGCAAGGATTATTATAATACTTGTTTTGCAAAATAGCCAAACCCCCTTCTAGCTTGGTGTCACTGGCAAACACTGCCTTGCACTGTACAATTTGACCACGGGGTCTCAACTGCAATGATTTGGCACTCTATCCTGATTGTGGTTGTCGCACACTGTTTTGACATAGTGTCATGTCAGCTAACAACCCTAGGTCAGCAGCGCTCTCTGTTGGATTGATCCTACACTTCCAACCCATATTAATTCCAGAGCACCAAGTATGAAGCTTCACCAGTTGCTTCTCACATCTCAGCCGATAAACCAAAGCTATTCTTCACTAAGACTGTGCAGATGTCTTTACAGATACAGCTTAGTTAATATGTCTGCTGTTCAGGAAGATTGAGGGTCTCATTTATGGAGAGAGAGCACAGCCAGACAACCTTTATTATGCTTTTGCAGGGTATGTGTTTGAAGTTGTAGTGCATTATCCCCTTTTGTTGGACAAGAATAGGCCCTTGTTTCTTCTGGAGCTGAAGGTCGGTTTACCTTTGTAGGTGCAGGTTCAGCAACAGCTGGAGACTATTACCTGTCTTTGGAAGATGTGAAGTATTTAAATAATCTATGACTGGAAATTGAAACCATGGATTTGTGGGTCTCTCAAGACATAATTATGTGCGTCTGACACTAATGAGGTTTCATTTATTCTTTTATGAATTTTAAATTTTAAGATGTCTCCAAATTATGCATCTTCAGATTAAATGAAAAATGGTGCAGTGTGCAGCAAATAGGAGCGCAATTTCTCCCCTTGTATTAGCTCCTGAAACAGAAATGTTCTTAAAATATCAAATTGTTGCCTGTAAGCAAATCTTCACAAAATATTCCTGCTCAGTGTCCATTAATTAGTACTGTTTGTTTCCCTGGAGATTGTGAGATGCAGCTGAAGGTTGATAAGTGTATTGGGTTTTATATATAGGACTAAGTATGGTGGTGGGGGGGGGAAACTACTTTGGGCAATTTCCCCAGGCCCACAACATTAGATATCATGCATGAAAATATTAGTTGGACAATGGTTCAGCAAGAGTTTGGTAAGAACCCTCCTGGAAGAAGAACAATTCTTTCAACTAAATTAAACTTATAAAAGAGTTTCTCCCTGTCAGACGAACAAACCCCCAGGTTAAATTGGTCATTCATTTCATGGTTGTTGGGCATTTGCTGTGTGCATATTTGCTGCTGTGGTCAATATACATGAACCCCACCAATCCGGTCCCTCAAGTGACTGGGCAAAGGGATCTCCTTAGTGAGATGACCTGATTTCTGAAACAGGTCGACTAATTTAGGTCACTGATGTAATGTTAAGTGCCTTGGTAAAGGGCAAAGGTGATTCAACAACATTCAACAAGCATACTTTGCAATCTCATTAAAGTAAAGGCATTTTCACATTTAAAACAAATCTTAGGTCTCATGATTTAAAGTTCAAATGAGAAGTTTAAATCACACAAAATGTTCATTTCTTGAAGAAAGAGTCCAGTGTTGTTTGCCTTGCTGCTGATTTAACTGCCTTGGCCTGCAGTTGACCCTCAGCATGAGCCAAATTCTGCCATCCGTTGAGTCCATGATCAAGGTAAAAGTCCTTCACTTGTCCTAACATTCCCACTGTTTCAGCATAATTGAGAAGCGTCTTTGGTGTTGTTGGTTGTTCTTCCTATTCCTTCGTGTCCTTGGTATCTTGTAGAATACCCTCTACCAGATGCTCCTCCTATCTTATTCAAGTCCTCAGTCGAAGACACATCACAGTCGATGGCTTCATACTCCTCGGCACTGAGGATAGGGTGGTCTAGTGGCAGGCACCCACTGGCCAAAGCCAACAGCTGGACAAAGTGGCGCATCATCATTTTCAAAGCTGAGTACTTTCTCCTGTATCATTGGGCCAGACACATGCATGTTGAGACCACAAGTATGCTGCAACCACTCCTATGTCAGTTTATCACTGTCCTCATCCTGAGAGTTCAAACACATGTTTTCTATCCGGCTGTTGATTTTCTTCATAAGCTGTCATGTATTCAGGCATCCTTTTGGGAATGCATTCAACTTGTGTTCTACCAATGCCATAGATCCCAGCTAACTCTTAACACTTTTATCCTCACTGTTTTTGATTAATTCCACTCTCACATGTAAGACAATACAATTCCTTCCATGGTGGCATGTTTACAGCACTTACCAAGAATTGGCCGCAGGAGCTCCAATTAGGTATGCGGGGGCCAGGCAAAGTTGACTTGCCCCGTGTGCTGATTTTGCGATCCCAACACTCTCCGCGCCATGTGTACGTGACCAGAACTGACTTCGCCCGTAGTAGTAGCATCGAGGAAACAGCGCAAGAAGCCCAAGGCCTAGCACAAGTTAGTAGTGGTCGGGATTGTTTGTACCGGAGGAGGGCGCTTGTATCGGCCACAAACAATGACCATTATCCTCAATAGTGAGGTGACCGGTTTACTGAAGTAGACAGCCTATCTTTTAATATAGACAATGAAAGAGATTGTGTAAATGTGCTCGCAATTGTGAGTTGGCTGGATTACTGAGGTGTGGTTGGGTTGAAATGAAAGATCTGGAGCAGACAATATAAAACTGGGATCATATTTGGAATCTATATTGTGTCAGTTTTGGGGTGGGGGATGGAATTTAGGCCTTGAGGGTATTAGTCCAACTTGATAGCTTTGCGATAGGTTAGCTCTTGAAGTTAAATTGTGTTCAAACTGCCTAAGTTGTGCTTCCAACATTTATCTACGTATAACTATCACAAGATAAAGAAGGTCATTTCACTCCTTTTCATTCTTCAGAAGACCAACATTCACTCTAATCACAGTGTTGAGCTGTTTATTAGATGAGTCCAGTATTTCAGCCTCAACCATTCTTCATGGTAAGCTGATCCATCTGTTGATAACCATTTGTGCAAAAATGTACTTTGCCCTTTTCAACTTTGACACTGCTCTCTTGTCCTGCTGCCTTGGAGTGTCAACCAATTCTTCTGGATTTGGTTTCTCATTCCCGTTTAGACCTTACATTCAGGGGAGCTTCATTTTCATGCCATTTCTTTAAAATAATTGCTGGTTGGTAAGGCTTTGAAGTGTTGAAGCGCAGTTAACAAGCTCCATGTGGCTGAGTTGAGTTACAAGAAGGTTTTGCTTCTTCATTGTTTGCTGACCTTAATCTGTTTGGTATTTTTAGCTTTAAGGGAGCGTAGCTGTGCCCTGGTAATTTTGAATGGTTCATCATCGCATTTATCAAAGGGGATCACGAGAAATGTCTAGCTCTTTGTCCCAAAGGAATATTTTTAGTTTCCTGTTAGAATATCCTGTTAGAATAGTCAATCCATATGTTTCAGATATTTCTAGCTATACAGTGAAGAATACTGTATTGCATAACATGCTACAATCGTATTTTTCAAACCAGCGTGCCATTTGCTGAACATTTTGTATGTTGAAGTCGCTTTGAGATGGATTTCCTCTGCAGAGCATTGCATACAGGGGGTAACAATTAAGTTGGGGAGGGGTGGGAAGGTACATATCAAGGGTTTCAGATGCCTCATAAATGACTAATGTACTTGATTGCTTCTGAAATGAAAGATTGTGTTTGCTGCAGCTCACAGTAGCACAAAATACTGTTGGGCCAACAGCTGGCAGGCGTCTATCCAATCCCAAACACACACTTGGATGCTCTTATCAGTAATTTGGTGTGTAAACCTCCGCAAGCAAGAGGATATGGGTTTGATTCCCAGGTTGGGCTAAAGTCTTAGGCAAGTTTCCTTACTTCACACACCTCTGTTTATCTAACACTAGGTAGGAATCCAGTTGTTAGTCGATTGGTGGATTGTTTTCCTGAGATAATAATCCTTTCAAATTTATCATTTGGTCATTGTATCCACGACTATTTGTGCGACATTGCAGTGCCTACTATTTCGCCCACAAACGACAACAACAAAATTACATTTATAGAGCGCTTTTCACGTCGGGAGGACGTCCCAAGGTGCTGATACACAATACAAAATACAGTCTAACAGTATTGTCACATGTAAGGCTTGCAAAAGGTTAGTGTACAGTTGTGGGTAAGGTGACTAATCATTTGTGTAAGGGCAGTGTTGGATCACCACCCAGTGAAATCTTTATGGGGGAAGGAAAGGACAAATATTTTATTATTAATTGGATTTCAGTAACAATTTATTATGATATTTACTATATCAAAATACTCAATGGCTGAAACTATTAAAAATCCATAGTTCTTGTATTGTACCAATATTTGGTTGTAGGTCTGGAAGTATTCAAATTGTTGGTGAGTCTTGTGTATAAAATCCCAGATGGTTGACTTTGAAGTGGGGTTGCAGACTTTCATTTTTGGCAAAAATAAGTGAAGCATAAACGAATGGGATGATGTACTGCTGGCAATACAAAGTTATAGGACCTGATGTAACCCTTTTGCATTCCACTGACTGCTTCCCTCATCCAACAGATTTTCATGCTGTGTTCACATTGAGCTTATTCTCGAGGTTGACCCACTAGCATAGAGTTGTTGGAGGCATTCAGATGGGAAACGCCATGTTTCCAATGAGACCTTAAAAGCAAGCTCCCATGTGCCTGTTCAGGATTAGTTTAATTGAGGAAGAGAATTGAGTAAATGGTTCACTTACAATTACAGTTGCTGCACTTTACAGAAAACTCTGAAGAGATGTTTTGTGGGTTGGGGGCTTGTTTTTTCTGATGCTGAAGCTTTAGGGGTAGAGTGGAAATCATTATTCTTCAGCTCTAAATGCCTCAATAATGCAGCATGCCATTTTTGGCAGTCGACACAGGTGTTTTCTTTTTGGCAAGAAATCAGGGGGGGTGTACATCCAGCAGGTGTAGTGTTTCTTGTTTCTTCAAGTCTGTTCACGCTTTTTCACCTTAGGAAGACTTGTAACATAAAGGAATCATTATAGCTCTGTAAGTGCTAAATTTTATCATTCCTTCTTGTCATGTCATTGTGTCACATTCAGTTTACTGCTGGTGAAATCTCTGAAACCAGAGGCATCAGCACAGTGACCCTTCCTTTCCCCTTTGTGTCTGCGATGAGACGTATCTGCACTGCTGTTGTGATTCTGACAAAGGTTGTGGATGGGGTTTACTGCTGAAGATTGTGGCCACAATGAGATGGTCAGAAATCACTTCCTTCACTCATAGGTTTTGTTTTACCGTTATGGTTCCAGAGATATGTGATGAAGGTACATCTAGGCTTCATATTGTTTTGCAGGATTGAAGTAATAAATGAGGATAATGCTTCGTATGAATTAGTTTAATATTCACGTCAATGTCGTATAGCAGTCTGAGACGTGTGTTATGTAATAGGTCCTCTATGAATGCAATTTAGTGTGGTTGGATGTAGAGTTATTTCTATATTTTCCATATTGCTGAGTTTGAATGCAGGGTCATCTCTGGATTTGTTTCTTGAGTTTGAGGGCAAGTAATCCATGAATTTACTATTGACCCCTGAACTTGTTGCTGTGGATGCCTTGAATTACACTCAAATGATCTCCTGAGCTTATTGGGGAGTACCTTGAGCACTCCTTGGAAACTGGAAAAGGCTTTCTAATGGATTTTTTATGCAAGTATTTGCTTTGACAGACCATGCTGAAAAATGCGGGTGGGGTGGGGGAGTTCTCGAAAGGTCAGTTGAATCAACTTGACTAATGTGTTGTGAGGGTTGCACTGAGAAGTGTGCCCGCAAGTAACTTTTTAACTTACTACACTGTGATGCTTCAAGAACCATGTATTGTATTCATGTTAGTCATTGGCATATGGTCTCTGGTATCTCGCGGGTTTTGTGCTAGGACAAACAAAACCTCAGCTGATGAAACTAACTTAGACAGGGGTTTGGAGATATGAGCTCACAAGAGTCTTAAAGGCAATCGTCCAAAATCATGAAGATATGAGATGTAAAACTCTTCATAACATCTTGAGGCTATGCCACTGACTGTAGTCTCTGCCTGGTTCATCTTTATGGGCAGATCTCAGCCATGTTTGCTGTGTTGCACCTGGCTATTTCCCATTGGTATTGCTGTTTGGCAAGTTTTCTTCCTATTAGTCCAGCGGGGACCGCCCTACCTATTAGGGCTTTGACTTGCAGAGTTAACAGGGACTGAATGGCATGACTACTTGCCCCCAGTGACTGGTCTGTCCTTCTAGGTCCTGCTCGATTCCAACATTCCATAGCCAGGTATGCCACTTTAGAGCCAGTTCAGCTCAAAGGACATGCTGCTTTTCTTGTCCCCTCCCCCCCGGAGGATAATCACCAAACGAAGGCAGCAGAAGCAAGTTGACAGAATATGACTGGGGACCCAAACTCTTACAAGGATGAACCCACAATGTAAATTGTACTGGATGAGTCAAGCGTGCAGATACACTTCCACTGTGGAAACGCAGTACGTGGTGCTTCAATGTCTACATTGCCAGAAGGGCAGGAGTTACGGCAAGGCAGGTAAAGCTTCTTATTGACAGGACTAGGAAGTGCAGCGCATGCAGTGGGGCTGGGAATCTTCCTGTTAACCATACAAGCTAAATCTCTTAACAGGTAGGGTGATCCCAGTTGGACAAGCAGTGGGAAAGCTTGCCAGACAATGCTTTTGATGGCAAGCAATGCAATTTTAGCTGGTTAGACACTTTGGCACAAGTTGGTTTGAACCAATGCTTGGAGACTCCAAAGACTTTCTGAAATTAGTAAGCAGGATGTGTCCCTACAGCGAAAATGTATGCATTCCATTCCAACACTATCTTGAATTTCCCTGTGTAGGTTTGGATACTCTTAAGCATGGTGATGTGTTTACACATCTATCAGATACTCTGCCAGCAAAAACACCCGCAAGCAGCAGCCGAATGGGAAGAATCCTTGCTCCCAGTTTGTCACTTTTGACAATGCCAATAAGCAGTCTCTTGGAATTTGCAGTCCCTTGGAATACTGCAGACCCTCCTGGATTAGGAACCTGAACTGCTGAGCTACTGCAGAGAATTGATAAAATTATTATGTTTTGTTTCCAAGCACATCACCTTGGAGCCAGCTCAGCTCCAAGGAGACCCCACATACCCCTCTTCACAACTCCCACAATGAAGTGAATGATTAATTGATCTGGAAAAGTGTCAGCCAGAATACCAGGAGAAATTTCCTTCTCTTTTCAAATGGAATGATAGGACATTTAATGTTCACTTAAACAGGCAAAAGAGTCCTCCATGCTTAACCCTTGGAGACTATAGTAAAGCTATAGAAATGACTTCATTTTCCTGCTAACACATTTGTGCTGCTTGCAAATTTCTGCTGTTCAAGGTGAAGTGAATGTGAATGGATGCATCTGGGTCATTAATTTTATCAATTGCTTTAAAAATAAAAAATCCATTCAAATACTTTGATGTCAATCTCGATGTCGAACCTATTAATCTGCCCCTGAATGACCTTTGAGAGCCGCCGCATCACTTATCAGTTGTCTGGAGCTGAAGAGGACTTGTGAAGGCGAAGTAAAATTCATTCTTTTACTTAAAAATTAAGTAAAAGAATGAATTTTTGAAAAAGGACAGTGCCATAATGAGTGAAAAAGTATAGAAAAGTATTTTTTTTAAATCTTGCCTTCACAGTCGGGCAATTTCCAAGTGGTGAAATTGATCTTGTTCATCTGGAAATGCAAAAATTAGAATTTGAAAAAAGCAATAGGAAATTGGAGAGGATGAAGTTAATGGGAGTCTTGAAGTTATGAGTTGAGTGTATGAAGACTGGATGAAAGGACTGAGCCCTCAAGTAAAGAACTTCAGATCAAAGTTGGAAAAAGTTATCAGATGAAAAAATGCAGAAATAGATGGAAGAAAGAATCAGAAGAAGAGAAAGGAAACTGGTTTAAAGAAGAAGAAATGAATATAGTAGTGTCATATGACATCTGAGAAAGAATAGTCAAGGAATAAAAAGAGCAGAATGAAGATTAGCTGCAGAAATATCAAGAAACACATCAAGGTGATGAAGAATAGTGAATCCGCTCCCACCCTCTGACAATCCAGGAACGGGCAAGTTGTTCAGCGGACCACGAGCCAAGGTATGGGGTAGCTTCAAGACTCAGAAGAGGTGTGAATCGAGAATGAAAACAACGATCAAATTAATATTTTTCAATTTATTAAAGACCCACTGGATGAATTCAACAATATCAACTATCTTTTCAAAATAAAATAGTAACAATGACCCGTAATGTGTGCATTTCACATTTGGTGAAGTGTCAACTGCTTGTAAATATTGATGGGCATCTAATTACTGAAATGTACGATATAAATACCTAAGTGACATCCCTATTCACAGAGAACCAAATTATGAGTCACTTCATTGCACAAACTCAAGACTTTATCAGAGTGAGTGGGTTAACCTGCTGCGACAGGACCTCGATCCCATACTGTCGAGAGATGTTGCCTGTGATCAGGTTACATTAAAAGGAGTCAAGGTGCTAATTGGAGTGAAGCTGTGAAGCATGCTTTGAAACCAGCTGATGTAAAAGATAAGAGTGGGCAGTGCAATTGAGGACTGCACGAGGACTGTTCCTGTCAATCTACAGCATTTTAATCTTTTGAAGATGATAGTGCAAGACACGCAAATCCAAACTAATTGGATTCGCTTGTACAGAATAAATGGTTCGAAAAGTGTGAATCCAGCTCATTAAGAATTTCCCCCATGCATTTGCAGCATTGACTGACACCAGCTTTGAGCACCTTGACTGCTTATATTGTAATCTCATCACAGGTAAGTGCTCTCGGCAGTATGGAATCAAGTCTTGCCACTGTCACCCGTATATACGTACCACACAATCAGAATAGGCAGTTAATATTTTAGAAACAACTTGATGGGGGGGGTTGTGCTTGGGCTGATGATACTGCATATAGGGTGTAAAAATAGGAGCCAGGTGTGCTATATTGCTGAGAGGACTTTACAAAGAAGCTGAAAGAGAGCTCAAGACTTTAAAAAATAAAATATGCATTAAATAGGTTAGATATTTTCACTTGCATTGCAAAATTACTGCCAGAGAAAAAAAAATGCAACATGTACAGTAGAAGCCCGTTTATCCAGCACCCGCGGGACCTGGCCTAGGCCGGTTAAAGCGCCTGCTGGATATTCGGGCGGGCCGTGGCCGAAAACCCACTATAAAAAAATTAAACTTATTTTAACACACACCATACACACCAGACTAAGTAATAACAGATAATAACAATATTGGTACTTATTGTTAAAACTACTCTTTTGCGCTTCTCACCTTTACTGATTGAGGTTTACAGTCCAGCGATTCTTTTTTAAATGGAGCCAAGTGTGAAAAAAAATTGCAGCGTGATTTTGAAGTTGCGCTACTTTACTAGCTGCAAGCTGAGCCCGAGACTCTACCAGCGGCAAACCCAAATACTGCACCTGCGCGACGATGTGGGTTATCGGCTAGCGTTATCGGCTTGCCGCTCGCATGACTTTAAAGTCATACGCGCTCCGTTTTTTTCACTCACTCCATTTTAAAAAGAATCGCTGGACTATAAACCTCAACCGCAGCATTCATGGCTTCAAGCGCAGCATCTACCAGCAAAGGTAAAAGGCACAAGAGAGTAGTTTTAACAATAAGTACCAATACAATATTCTGTTATGTTATTAATGCATTTACAGATGCTCCACTGCTACTGTTCTGGATAAGTTCCGGTTTATCGAATGGGGACTTTTCTTTTTGGCGTGCCGGTTATACGGAAGTACCGGTGTATTGAGTCACGGATAAACGGGCTTCTACTGTAATATCCTGTGTCAGAGTGTTGTATCTGCACACCAAGGCATCCCCCACCTCAAGGTGGGTCTGACACTGCGCACTGGGATTTCTTTCTGACATGAAGGGCACTATACAAGTTAAGTTGTTGTTGTTCATGGTCCTTTGCATCTCTGTTGACATAAGAAATGTCAGACAAAAAAAAGACCAAGGGCCATCTAGTTTGCCTTCCACCTTCCTGGCGGTCACATGCACAAACGTACCGAACTAACTAAGTACAGTACTATATCCCATAATGTAATTTCCTGAAAGAAAACTAATCTATGTTTGAAGGAATCAACACTTACTGCTTCAATCATCTCCCTAGGGAGCCTGTTCCACAGTTTTACTATTTGCTCACTAAAATAGTGTTTGCATAGACCCGTTCTGAATTTACCCCCCTTCAATCGCAGGCGTGTGCTCTGGTTTTCCTATTCTGAACAAGTTGAAACAGCCTGTTGTAATCTGTATCTATATTGTCTAGGCCCTTTCTTAATCTTAAAAACAGCATTCATACTGCCTCTCAATCTTATCATCCAGGCGTCCTTATAGTCTAAACCCATCATTCCCTCATTCTGGTTGCCTTCCTCTTTGTCCTTTTCATTTCTCTCATCCTTTTTGTACTGCGGTAACTAGAACTGTACATGGTACTCTTAAGTACAGTTTCACCAATGATTTTTGCCAAGGCAGGATGAGGTGAGGGTACCAAAGTGTTCCTGCCCAGGAGTTCAGCCTTTATTTATAAAATGGTGAGTGACTATTCCATTCTCCTGCTTTCCCCCTTATGGAGAGAGTTCTCTTTCACAACAATGTCGGTCTGTCAGTTGACTCATCGGATACTATGTCAAGATTGTATCGGACAGTAATAAACAAGGCAAAAAAGATGCTGAGCTATATCCCAAATTAATTGAGTTTAGATCTCCAGACATCATTTTCATGTCAGTGCTCCATCAGGCTGCATCTAAAGTACTGCATACAGTTCTGCTCGCTGTAAGCAGAGTCGTCGGTTTGTTGCAGGCAGTGAAGCAAAGAGCAATGAGCCTGATCCCTAGGGATAGAGGAATGAACTATGAGCAAGGATCAGACGCCTGGGTGTTTTCAAAAGTAATGACCAGGCGGGGAGCTTGGATGTATATTAGATTTTTAACAGGATTGAAAAAATATACTAAACACTAGGGAACGGCGATATATCGGTATATCGCTAAAACCCGATATGATTTTCATATCGATATGCCGATATAGACATTTAAAAAATATCGATATATCGAAAACCGGTATATCGAGGTAAAAAATCGGGATGCGAGCACAATCAACTACAAGACCCAGAATGCTCATCTCTATACACAATGCACAGACCGAGGTGCAAAGCCGCCATCTTGTATTCATAGTCCTCGAATACAATATGCAAGGGGTGGGGGGAGAGAGACGGCTGTGGGTGGGGGGGGTGAAGGGGAGAGAGACTGCTGGGGGGTGGTGGTGAGGGGGAGAGAGACTGCTGGGGGGGGTGGTGAGGGGGAGAGAGACGGCTGGGGGGGGGCTGAGGGGGAGAGAGACGGCTGAGGGGAGGGGGAGATAGACGGCTGGGGGGGGGGAGAGGGGGAGAGAGACGGCTGGGGGGAGGGAGAGATAGACGGCTTGGAGGTGGGGAGAGGGGAGAGAGACGGCTGGGGGGGGGGCGAGCGGGAGAGAGATGGCTGGGGGGGGGGAGAGGGGGAGAGAGACGGCTGTGGGGGAGAGGGGGAGAGAGATGGCTGGGGGGGGAGAGAGATGGCTGGGGGGGAGAGAGATGGCTGGGGGGGAGAGGGGGAGAGAGACGGCTGGGGGGGAGAGGGGGAGAGAGACGGCGGGGGGGTGGAGGAGAGGGGGAGAGAGATGGCTGGGGGGAGGGGGAGAGAGACGGCTGGGGGGGGGGGAGGGAGAGAGAGGGGGAGAGAGACGGCTGGGGGGGGGGGAGGGAGAGAGAGGGGGAGAGAGACGGCTGGGGGGAGGGGGAGAGAGACGGCTGGGGGGAGGGGGAGAGAGACGGCTGGGGGGGAGAGGGGGAGAGAGACGGCTGGGGGGGAGAGGGGGAGAGAGACGGCGGGGGGGTGGAGGAGAGGGGGAGAGAGATGGCTGGGGGGAGGGGGAGAGAGACGGCTGGGGGGGGGGAGGGAGAGAGAGGGGGAGAGAGACGGCTGGGGGGAGGGGGAGAGAGACGGCTGGGAGGGGGAAGTAGAGAGAGGCGGGGGGGGGGGGGGGGGGGGAGAGAAAGAGACGGCTGGGGAGGTGGTGGGGGAGAGAGACGACGGGGGTGGGGGATGCGAGAGAGGGACGGCGGGGAGAAACGGGGTGGATGTGATAATATACAGATAGATGGGGATGTGAGAGAGGAGAGAGGGAAAGAGACATAGAGAGACACAGACAGAAAAACACAGAGATGGAGAGAGTGAGAGACACAGAGAGAGAAAGATATTTACCTCCTGAGAAGATAGGCCCCGAATGCGCGCGCACTCCGATGCGCAGTACGAAAAAACTAAAAATATCGATATTTCGGTATATCTCTATGAGACAACCGATATATCCATATCTGGAAAATTCCCATATCGCCGTTCCCTACTAAACACTATCCTTTCTGATGGCCAAGGCAATAATCATAATAATAATAATAACCCTGCCATTTGATGTAGCTCCTGATCACGTCACCAAATATCAAGGCAACAGAACAAAGGAGCACAGATTCAGGATTATATAGACAATTTCAGGAAAGATGCCAAGCAGTATTTAATTAACAACCAGAACAAGTTGGAGCTCCTGTGACTTAGTGGTTAGAGCACTTGTCTTGTAAGCTGGGGAGACCGAGCTGGGGAGACCTGTGTTCGAATCCAGCAGGTCAGGGCGAAACCTTGGGCAAGTTTCCTTATTTCCTTACTCCACACACAGAATAATAATCCCTCCAAAAAAACCACAATAATAAAATTGGTCATTTCAATCCACGACTATTGTGGGACTGCTGTGTACAATTGGCTGCTGCGATTCGCCCACAAATATACAGTCAATCCACTTTACAGTATATTCTGTGAAGCGCTTTGGGACGTCAATAAGACGTGAAAAGCGCTATATCAAATGTAAGGATTATTATTATTATGTTACCAGCAGTGGTGGTTGAGGGAAGGACACTGGACTCATTTAAGACAACTTAATACTGTAATGCAAGATGAAGATAAATAACTCAAGAAATTAAGGCAACTTTGGTCTCTATCGACATGGGATTTTCCTGACATGCTGCAGATGCTGAATGCATTACCAAAAATTTGACTGCTCTTGTCTGCTGGTCAGTTGATCTTTCCCCACCTAATCCTCCACTACCTCCCCTCCCTCCCTCCTCAGCACAATAGTGCTGCATCTGAATGTCGGCCAAAATTATATGAATCCGATAAGACCCGATAAGTGGCTTGAACCCATAACCTTTTGACTGAGGAAATACTGCTGTGAACTGTGCCAGGCTATGGACTACTGTTCGTGGCACCTGACTTTCATGGGCCTTGAAGAAGAAAGTGTTCAAAAGTAGTTAGGTATTGAGATCTTGATAAACTCTTGGGGAGTGCACTCTGCACTGTTGAATGACTAATTTCATTCTATTGGGTGATTGTAATGCCTTTGCTTCAGCAAGCTTGAAGTAAATGGGGGAGATGTTGTTCCTCCTCTCCTTCCCGGAGTAGGGGAGATGGGGGTGGTGTGTAGTGTGGCAGGTGGTGGAGGGAGAGCATGAGCGAGAAGAGACTGCAGGTTTCATAACTGGAAGATTGAAATTCTGGGAGCTCTCGACAGCTGGAACTTTAGCATAGGCAAGAGTTTGAAACAACGCAGGGAGTGAAACGCTAGTCTTTTAGATTTGGTGTCATGAATTGGAGGCCCAAGGAATGTAACTCAGTCTGCAAGTTATTTTAAACCCTGTCCATAAGAGCATTGTCAAAAGGAGCAGATGGGCATTGGAACAGAACAAGGAAGAAAACCTGAGATCCTTATTTGATAAACTAACGCCTTCTATGGATGTGAACTGAAACACCGTTTTCTTAACATTCATTTCAAATAGTTTTTAAAAAAAAAGTAAAACCAACTTTTTGAGATTGAGCTGAAATTCCACTTGATTAATGCAATGAATTATTCACGACTAGTGTAAAATTACACATCAGTCTCGGGTGTTAGATTATTGGAAAAGAACACTGTTTATATAGATCGTTCGTTAGGCAAGCAACTTGCCGATCTACATTCCTTTGTTATGCCAGAATCACTGAATTGTAAAAATTACAGCATCAGCAACAACTATTTGCATTTATATAGCACCCTTCATGTTGGATAACATATCACAGTGCTCTACCCTGGCAGAGTTGGACGAAGGGAAAAAGGAACTATATTCAGCATATTTTGGAAAGAATAGAAAACAATGGCCCCAGGTCCTGCAAATGATGTCAACCCTCTGTGCTATTATTGCAAAGTAATACAGTATGCCAGGAATTAGTGTTTGTGTGCGAAGTTGAACAATACACAATATTTATTAGCCTATGATGTCAGGAATTAACAGGGAGAATGTATGTAAGTCACATTTAAAATTACGGATTGCACTGGCTTTTCAAGTATCATTTTGCCTGGCTTGAGTGAATCATCCTTACAGTAAATTAACTTAATTTCTATAACCCACACACAAGAGTTATTTGTGCACTGTTATAAATCTGTTAACCAAGCTTTCATTGAGAATGATTTGCCAAGGTTTGGATTGGTTGATTTTTGTGAATTTCTTGCTGAGAATCTTTCCGGCTCAGAAAAGTACCTTTTATCTTCCTTGAAAATGCAAGTAAATACATTACCACTGTTTCCAGTGGCTGTCATTGACTGTTGTTGACAGGGAATATATATATACACACAAACATTTTATGTTCTGGCTGATAAAAGGAGAGCAATTATTTCACCAATTTTATTTATTGATGGCATCAATTGAGCCGTGGTTCACATTGATGGGCACTGTCACAGTGCTAAGCAAATGAGTAAATGACCAATGTCTCTGAATAGTTGTTTGATTTTTCCCAAAAGGAGACATGTAGTTCTGACCAGCTGACAGGGTCTGGTAAGAAGGTCACAGTTGGTAGAATGTAGAGTGTGTCAGGGGAGTTCGATCATAACAAAGATAGCACATAACTGTGGTGGCATTTGAAGGTGAAGAAGAGGATCTTAAAAGTTGTCGTGCTGTAGGATTAGGTACAACAACAACAAAATGATAGGGGAATATAGGAGTGATGGGCTTGTTGAGATGATGACTCAGCCTGCAGAGATGTGGATAGGGTGATGCTGGAGAGGCAAGTGAGCAGGATATTGCAGAAGTCTAGTCCAGAGATAGATGGATGGGGGTTTTGTTGTGTTGCAATGAGGTCATGGAAGCAAAAGGCGATATGGAGATGAGTTAGTCAGAGCGGCAGCTGGTTGGGCTGGAGATGGGTGAAGTTTGAGTGAAAGTGGGAGCTGGTGTGTTTTATACAACACAATTTACATTTATATGAGAGATCTGGAGATGTGGTCAAAGATATGAAAAGTGAGATTTAAGGTGGCATAAGTGATGATCCACAACTGTTTGTTCCTCACTGCCCCACTAGCAATCTGAGGCTTCAGCAACTTTCCTGATATCAATTTGTCTTGTCTCCTCTCTCCACCTTCAACACTGTCTGGAACAATCTCCAACTTGTAGACCAGAGTCTTTGGTCAGCGGCTTCAAACTTCCCCTCCCCAATTTGCCTCTCTGCTCCCCCTGTTCCCTTTGTGAATTCTTCCAGATGTTAGGCACTTTCCAGGTGTTGATAAGCCCAAATCATAACATTGCTTTGTATATCTGGTAGCCTGGCCAAGGCTTGCATCAAATCTTAATGTAATGAACAAATTCTCCAAGGGCTACTGTTTATTTCTCTCCCCACCCTCACACAAAAAAACAACTGCTGAAGAACTGGTCTGATGTTATGGAAATCACAAGAGGCGGGGGAGAGTGTGAGAGTTGTGAACATGAGAGTTGATGGATTTGTTCACTCATATTGCCATAGCAACATGATTGCAGCTGCACGTGGCCAGAATTGTGATGGTCTAGAGTCCACTGAGATGGTTGCAGATATTAATGGAGTGTCACAGCTCTGAACGTGCACTTTCAAACCTCGACGGGAACCAAGCACCAAGCTACGGAGTCAGTTACAAATGAGCTGTGAGGTGACCTTGCACTTTTCTGTCCCAACAAGCGTCTATGTGCGAACAAAGGCAGCAGAAACTCTGTTGTCTGCAGGCAACAATTTCTTTAAAAGACCAGGATGAAGCTGTAGTATTTTCCTAAGGCAGAATTGACTTGTGCTGTATGTTTGTTGTGATCATATTCTAGTCCTGTAATTAAATTAATGCTCTGTCAAATAAGTGTGCAGCACAGTGAAGGTTCACTTAGTAATTGTATAAACAGGTGTGAAGCAATTGGAAATTGTAGCAATTAAAAGAAACATTTTGGATCCTATCCACAGAATATGATGAGAAAGGCAATCAAAGCCTCCGTGTTAGTCAGGCTCATTCTTGTCTCCGAATCAAAGTTGTGGATTTAAGCCCCATGTTGGGCCTTTGAACACACAGTCTTGGCTGAAGTTGCAGCGTTCGGTAGCGTTGTATGCTCAGTGATGCTATCCTTCCGATGAGACATTGAACTGTGGCCCTATCCTCCTGTCAATGTGAACATTAAACGATCCCATGTTTGAAAAAAGAAAAAATTAGTCATAAATTTTGTGGATATTTGTGGGACATGGCAGCGTGCAATTTGGCTACCATGTTTGCCTACACAACATACAGTGAAAACACTTTATAGAATGTCCTGTGAGGCACTTTGAAACATCCATCTAATGTAAATGGCAGAAAAACAAGTAGAATTTTGATTATTAATTTAAATATGCTTTGGGATCAAATAAGGTGCTATATATCATATTAAAATATTATTACAAATGATAGTTTGTTGTAGACTTTTGTTTTTATGTCTTAATAATTATAATAATCCTTGCATAGTTCCTTACCATGTCGGTACATCGTCTTAAAGCATTTGACAGGATTTATTATGGAATGATTGACAGTATATTTGTAGGCGAATGCGGCAAACCCAATTGTGCACAGCAATGTTCCACAAACATCCATGTAACGAATAACCAATATTATTTGGGGATTGTTGAAACTCCCTTTTCTTATTGAATACTACCATAGGATCTTAAACATCCACCTGAAACAGGTAGATGTCTTGGTTTAATGTCTCACCCAAAGCACAGCACCCCTGACAATGTAGCAGCATTTAGCGTTGAACTAAATATTAAAATGTGTGTGTGGAACAAAATCAGACCTGGGCTTGAAAGTGTAGAATGGCAAATAACTGGACTTGAACATCCCTCATTGAGGCAGAGAATGTAGCACAAGCTTATAGTGTCTGTAATAACAAAAGTTATAGATCCACCACATTGGAAACACATTGTCTGGGAAACTGAGATGGTTTAAATTGCAAATGAGTACTTTGGTCAACTGTAATAATGTAAGTTGCTTGGGCCAAACGAAATATGTACAAGAAATCAAAAAATCTAGAAATTTTCAATAAATCCTATTATGTGACCCTTAAGTGCACAACACGTCCTACATTGGATACTGTAGGTTGCTATATAAATAGCTGATTTTCTATGATGTATGTTGTGTCGCTTTTATCATCCCCATGGCCAGACAATATGTTTGTGATTAAAATGGTTCAGAATGATTAATGATGGATGGTTTCCTTCCGAGAGAGAGAGAGATGCATGCTGTTGGAAACTAACTGATGAGTTCTGATGGTAAAATAGGATCAGCTAATCTCCACATTGTTGTGTTCCTGTGGAAGGATAGCTAGGTTTTGCCTTAATCGATTTTAAAAGAGGTTTTCACTAATTCAGCAAAATCACTGAGCCATAACAATGAAATGTCCAGCAGCCTGTGTCTGCGTTCTGAGCTAGCTTGAGTTATATTTTCCCTTTTCTGAAGCCAAAATTAAAATTGTTGGCATTTGGGTTAGTATGTATGTATAAGTGTGTGCGTGCATGACTGTCATATGTTTAGATATAAAAATGCACACACAGACTTTAATAGTACTTGATAAAAGAATGAAGCATAATAGAAAAATGGAAAGTTCTATCTATAATTTGCTTTACTTGCAAAACAATAAATTTTCTTCACAAAAATAATCAGGTCCAGTCTCCTCTCTTTCTCTCAATATTGTTTTGCTTCAGACCATGTTGTTCTCCCTCTCAAAGGCCTCTTGAGATGAACCGTTTTGGCTCTCTCCCCACATAGCAAAACCTCTTTGATCTAAACATTTTGGAGAAAAGCTTCAAAGCATTCATTCAGCTTGTGAAAGAACATTGTCTTTACAAGAGTGACCATAGAACACCATGTTCAATGAACATCTGAATGCAAAAAGCAACACCCTTCTTAGATGCACAACACTACTTTGCTGTTGAAAAGGATGTATGACTACTTTGCTGTTGTTGGGAGGGTTACTTTTTACACGTTCTCTGAGACGCCATCCAGCGTGGAGGGTGCTATATAAATCAAAGGTGTTGTTGTTGTCTTCAATTATAAGAATAACCTAATTGACCACTTATTATTATTACAGTCACCTCCCCTTTCCTTCCTCCTGTTGTATGTCCCAACTATGTTCCTTTGTAGTGCTCTGATATGTTATTCTACATTATCTATTTCATTTATAAAGGCTGTGCGAAGTAGTATTGCTGGACAAGACTCATATACCAACATGTATTAAACATGCCATTCAACCTCCGATATATTGAGTATTAATTCACGCGTGTTAAGATGCTTTTTTTCTGGCAGAAGAACCAGTTTAGGAGATTATTCTTCAGGGCAAGAAAGAAGCGAGCGGACTAAGCGAGACTTAGCCTTAGGAGAAAGTGAAACTGTAGTCTTAGTGAGCAGCACATCTGTGTAAACAGAGCAGCAGTTGAGCTTGAATGAGTGCAATCATAGTTACATGCTCCCTCTTTGGGACATCTGAAGACATAGGATCAACTTCCATGTATGTGGATGGCAACCAACTCATATTTCTGCCTCCATCCTCAACTCCAGGACCACTGCTTCCTGACAGAATGTCTGTCAGACATCAAGTCCTGGATGAGAGATAACTTTCTTAAGTTGAACTTCAACAAGACTGAGGCCCTTCTCATTGGCTCCCGTCAGCGCTTCCACATCTCAGGCACCAGCAGCATCACCACGCATGGATGCACACTCCACCAGTCCGGAACCTTGGCATCTTGCTAGATCTTACTAGTCCTTTCTACCCCACATCCGTGCCATGACCCACTCTGCCTTCCCCCACCTTTGCAACATTGCACTTCTCCACCACTGCCTCAGCCCACAGGCTGCCAAACCTTCATCCATGCATTCGTCATATGTAGGCTCTACTACGCCAACTCCTTGCTTGTCATCCTTCTTAACTCTTCCCTCCACAAGCTGCCAATCACCTCTGCAGCTCGTATGCTATACTGCACCAAGCTCCATCATCCCAACCATCGCCTGGCTTCACTGGCTCTCCGTCCCGCGTCCTCGCATTCAAGGCCGTCCATGGCCTGGCTCCTTATTATCTCTGCAACCTGCTAACCCCATATCAACCTATCTGTTCCCTTCACTCAGGCTGTGGCCTTCTCAACCTCCCGCGGCATGCCCGCTCCACCATCGGCAGTTGTGCCGTCATCCTTTCTGCCCCCATCTATGGAACTCCCATCTCACATTCCGTTTGCTTCACTCCTTCCTTGCCTCCTTCAACGTGGGTCTCAAAACCTCTTCAACTGAGAGTTCCACCACCCTATTGTTGTCCCTGCCTCCACCCTCTCTGATCCCGACCCCTGGTTTGGGTCCAAATCTCTGACTATCCAGCACCATGGGACATCTTCCCAATCTCAAAGGTGCTATACAAATGTAATTTTGTGTTTTAATGCACAAGTATTTGTTTACTTTTGGGTTTGAAACACTGACTGTCCAGCACCTTGAGATGTCCTCCCGACGTAAAAGGCGCTATTCATATGTAATTTTGTTGTTGTTCAATAAATGTAGCAGAAAGTGGTCCAACTCTGATGAACTGACATATTTTATGTTCTACCATGATGGTTTTCTGTGAAGGCTGTGCCTAAATACCTTTTCCTTTTCTCTTGCAGAAGAGCGATCAACGCAGTTATTTTCATCTATCAGGGCAGGAGGGAACCCAGGTATAAGTCAGTCAGCATCTGTAGCCTTAAACGAAGAAGACAGCAGAACCTTAGTGAGCAGCATGTCTATTCAAACAGAGCTGCATTTGGAAGAAAGTTTTTCACAAAGAACCACTGGACAATTGAGTGATTTCAGTGTGTTGGCGGAGATTGTGCCATCAGATCACATATCACCTTTGGGTAGTCATAAGCATCTGGTAGACACGTTTTTGTTGGAACCACTGCAATCTGTCCAATCCACTGCAACAGGGAGACAGGAACAACTCATATTGACTGCACACGGATTGACTGCATCGATAATTCCATTACTGTCAGAGCCTTTGCCAAATGGTACCAATACACAGCCATCGGCTCAACATAGCTCAGGTTTGCTGCACAGTTCTATTCTGGTTCCTCCAGCATCTTTGACAACTATCAGCGAGCAGAAACGTCTCGTATCAAGCAAACGACCCCTCAGAACATTGGATCCCATTCTTTCAACTGATTACAGTCACCCTGTCTCAATGCAAACTCCTGCCAGTGCAATTAGAATCTCTGGCACACAAGTGTCCCAGAAGTTCTCTGAACGTTCTTCACTGAGTGATGGCCAGAGTGGTTTAACTGACCAAGTTAGTGTGAGGAGCATCTCTCCAGATTACACTGAGACATTTAGTGGGTCAGATGTGATCTCTGAAATAGCATACGACATTCCATTCCTGGATTCTGGCAGGGACTATGAAGCTGCAACAGGATTGCTGGAGATTGTTGAAACTTCACGCCCCACTATTCCAGGAGTACTAGTGCACCTTGTTTCACAAAGGAGTTCAACATCCAAGTTACCTGGAATACCAATCCCATCGACCAGTGTTGCATTATCCCCAGCACTTTCTTCGCCTAACTCTGCTGCTTCGGTGACTGGTGCTATAAATCCTTCTGTGAAACTAAGCCGTGAGGATGAACAAACTGAGTTCAATGGGCAACTGTCTTCTCCTGACCTCCTTACCCTCTCTATAATTGGAACTGTGCTTTATCCATCAGCCCCGATTCCCACAGAATTGCCTGGAGATGATTTTGGATCTGGCGATTACCTTAGGACCAAGACCTTTGCCCCATTGGAGACGGACCATTTTGTTCTAGCATCCAGTTTGGTTGTTGATTTATTTGACCCCGAACTCTCAGTTTCTGAAGTTTATGACACAGATATTTCTGCGAGGTATGTCCCTCCGGTCCCTACACCATTCATATCTTTGCCTGTGTCATCTGTGACTACCTCACATATTTATAGCAGGAGTACTAGTGAGGATTTTATCCAACCATCTGCAAACGAGTTGCTGAGCTATTCCACGGCGAGTCCTTGGCTGCATGACCATGAAACTCTTAGTTCTTTGCCTCCATTTGCAAGGGATTTGGAATTCGATGCATCAAATGTAGTTCTGCAACCAATATCACTTGTGATTCAAGATCAAATGGTACATGTGACAGCAAGTACAGCAATTCTTGGCTTATTGGCACCAGAATCAATCAATGCATCTCCAAGTGAAATTTCTAACTTCTCACCTATAAGTTCAGTCTCATCATTTAGTGTCTTGATACCACAAACAGTTTACAACTTTGCACCACAGCAGTTTAGTATCCTGTCTGCACAAAACATAACCGCTTTTGGACCAAATTCTGGAACTTTATCTGTGGCTGATACTGTCACTCCCAGAGAATCAGAAGAAGGCATTTTAACAAACCTCGAATCGACCATGCTTGTTGAACTGGAAAGCAAAGCTTTAGGAACAATTGATTTGCTTACAGGTTACTCGACACTGACCGCAGAAATTCTTCCTGAGACTTCCCGTAGCTCAGGAGGTATCTCTTCCTCTGAGGCAATGCCTTCTTCTGAAATTATAAAACCAACAGTGGTGCTGATTTCTGAACCTGGTGTTGTGGACAGCAGCAGCGCAATGAATGAAGACCAAACTACAACTTTACCATTTGCTTTGCCAGGTTTAACCACAATTGGTGCCACTTCTATACCCTTCACCGTTGACCTGACCACAGATATTATGCTCAAATCATCCTCGCCTCTCCCTATTGTTTCTTCTTCTCTTGCCCCCATGTCAACTCTGCATTCATCCATTTCCCTGTCACTGACCGATTCCGTTTCAAGGACTGCTTCATTCCTGCCGAGCAAATCTTCCTCATCTGTTATGTTCTCTGATGTTCCCACCTCTACCGTGACAACCCCACTTGTTGATCATACCACCACAGCTCTCACTGGCACTATCCCTGCCACGTCCAATACTGTGACTTCAAAAACTGCAGCTACCACCACCACCAGAGCAACTGTGGCTCCAACAATCATCCAGACCTACCTGTGCGATGTTAGTGACCCTAATTCATACTTGGTAACAGTCGGTAAGCTATTTTACTTCTGGTTTGTTACTTGATTCTTAATAAACCTTACATTTGATTTACCATACTATCACATTATCTTGACATCTCAAAGCACTTCACAAGGTTCACTATAATTATTTTGTACGTGAACTCAGCAGCAAATTTGTACACAGCAATATGCCACAAACAGCCATGAAGTGAATGAGTAATTTTTATTTGTAGGAGTATTGGCCAGGTTGAGTCAGGCGCTTCTTCTCCTCCTGTCAACTCTATTTATTTATGTATGTATCCAATAGTTGTGCACAAAATAAAAAAGATCATCTCCCAAATGATACTGCACTGTAAACCTCTGTGTTGGTAAAAAACCGGTTGGAAAATACAGAGCCTTATGGGGATAGGGGGAGTATGTTTGCTTTTTCGGCCCTATGGGGATATGGGGAGTAAGTCCACGTTTCGTAGAACTAAACACAAAAAACCACATACAGTTATAACATACATGGGGATAGGGGGGATAAGTTTGGGCGCATCTGCAACAATCCGCGAGGCTGTCTGACTGACTAACTGATCTACACACAGACAGAAGAGAGAAAGAGAAGGGGGGGTGGGGGAGAGGGGGGTTGGAGGAGGGGGGGTGGGGGGAAGAGAAGGTGAAATAGAGAGAAGGTGAGAGAGAGACATTTCTAAAGTCCGAGATGCACTCGCAGAGAGAGAGAAATAGAGAGATCCCTCTTCAGCCTGAGATACAGAGAGAGAGACTTCCGCAGCCTGTGATACATTTACACAGAGAGAGATCTGCAGCCAATGCTCCCAAACTTACTAGCTAGGCTGCAGAGAAGCGACAATAAATTCATGTTACTGTATTTATCTTAATCCTAAGAGAGGTGTTGTCGCTGGTTGATTGCAACTGGGTCCTAGTGCTATACGCTAGCGCGAAGCGACATCGAGGCTGGTTGATGCAACTGGGTCCTAGCGCTAAACGCTAGTGTTAGTGTTAAAACCCGTGGATAAGCAAGGGTTATAAGCCAGGGTTGGCAAGGGTTGTCGATTTTAGCAAACCATGGATGCGTGGGTTTCATGGTTGATGAGGCTGTAGTTAGGGTGGGGTACCTGTACATCGTATTGAGATTTTCATGGCTAGGGTTATCTTTCTGGGCAAATTCAACTTTACTCCAAATATCCTGTGTATATTTGTGTCCCTGTGAAGGTTTTTATTAGAATTTTTGCTGAAACTTTTGTAGAAAGACTAAGCAAAAACCACCTTCTCTTTTCGAAGGGATCTTAAATGTCCACCTGGTGGGGCTTCAGTTTAATGTGTCAGGCAAAGATTCTGTTGAAGTTTTTGCCTCACAATTTCATGAAAACGGTCTCAGAGACCATTATCATTTACTGTAACTTTGAAATATGATTCAGTGTGCACTCAGCAAAATGTTTAACTAGAATTAGTTCCATCCGGAGAATTTCTTGGCTGATGAGTAGTCCAATCTCACCTCTCAATTCCATTCCTTGCGCTCTGTCACAAACTTTTGTTTCTGTTTTGGATGATGTTATGATCACTGCTGTTGTGGGTTTACATATTCTTTCAAGTGCCATTCTCAATGTTGTGCACTCTTGAGTCTAAATCCACGATCTCCAGATTGACTGTCCCATCTGCAGGCTGTAAATAACATGTTGTTTTTTTTGTATAGTACTCTCCAATAAGGCAGCGGAGCTCAAGAAAGTGGTCGCAAACATTAAAGTTGTTTTGAGTCAACAGTTGCAGCATTCAGTGGATCTGCAGGTATAACAAGAACTGGAAATCTAAATGGATTTGTGTGTGTGTGGGTGGTGGGGAGAGAAAGAGATCTTTGAGTTTGAGGTTTTTAGTGGGTAGGAAGGTTTGTCCAGCATTTGGATCTAAACAGTAAGTTGAAAGCCAAACACTTAGCCATATCTGTGCAGTGTGCACACAAAAAAAGATTTGTGTCAACCTGGTTCTTCTCTTTCTGTCCAGTGCTCCTATTTTATTGTTGTGCACTTTCCAATACTGTTCTTTCACTCAGCTACATTCTCGTTCCCTCCTGGCAGCAGTGCAGGGCTGTTCTTTCCTTATCTACAAGATCTACTTGGTTAGTGAAGGAAGATGTTTGTGCTCACCTAGTCAAGTGCTATAAACTACGATGTGCTGTGATTCTAAGTGGTTGTAGTTGGCACCAACAAACCTGCTGTTATATTAATTTTGCTTGCTGGTTTATTGGGTGGAATCTTTGACTCCGACACCAACTCTTAACGACGTTTATCTAATCTAGCTAATTCAGGTTCAGAAAACTGGTCAAGAGCTGACATTCATGGTGACATCAGGCCCCATTGTCTTTTCCGCACCAGCTGTGCTCCAGTCTCTGGCTGTCACTGTGCTCGAGACTATTCAATCTGTGAGACCAACTTCACTCGTACCGGATCACAGGGCCCAGGTTCATGTCGGTAAGGATTGTGCATTGTGGTGTGTGTGTGCGCCTAGGTAACTTCAGGGAGGTGTGTGTGTGTGTGCCAGGGTAATTGCAATGTGATGTGTGTGTGTGTGCTAGGGAAGCTGCAGTGTGGTGTGTGTGTGTTTGTGTGCTAAGTGAACTGCAGTTGTGGTTTGTATGTGTGCCAAAGTGTGATGTGTGTCAGGGTAACTGTGTCAGGATAATGTAACAACAAGAATGTGTGTGTTATCATTTTTTGGTGGCCATATTAACCATACTGGATAGTATGGTTATTCAAACCTCTTTCAATGCCAATTTCCTTTTTATTTATATATACCCATCAATTTTGCTTCAATAAATTGGAAAATCTACAGAAATTATTAGTCAATGTCACTTGCGTCCTTGTAATATGTTAAATATTTACTTATCCCTGAGTATATTATCCAGCCAACTGCTCATGATTATTTTGTTTCCATTTATCTTTCACGTTTGGCCATGGTTTAAACCTTGGGTATTGTCAGCTGAGCCCATTCATCACATGCCCCAGATAATAATAATTCTCACATTTGATTTTGTGCCTCATCACATGATTGAGAAGTCTCAAAGCACTTTACAGAATATACTGCAAAGTGAATTGACTGTATATTTTGCGGGATAAACACAGCAGCCAATTGCACACAGCAGATGTGCCCAATCTCCCCTCTTTCTCTCTCCAGTGCTACAGTTTGTCCCTCGTTACGTTGATGTGAGGTTTTGTAACTTTACGCAGAGGATTGAGAAAGGCGTGCAAATGGCTATTACGGAAGTGCTTCGAAGAAGGGAAGAGCCAGGAAACATCTCTGTTCAGGTAGGACTGGTCTGGGCTTGACACTTCACCCACACACTCACAATGCAACAGCAAATGTCTTTTAAACATAAGCTAAATAAATTTGCAGAATATCTTTGGTTGGCCAATAAAATAAATAACATAATAATATAAAAATTTAAATGGTGAAAAAATAATAAAATAAATATAAAAATAACATAATTTGCCTGCAAAATATACAATCAATTCACTTGAAGTATATTCTGTAAAGCGCTTTGAAACGTCCAGAAGATGTGAAAAGCTCTGTATCAAATGCAAGGATTATTATAATAAAATAACATGGTTGTGGGTTCAAGCCAACGTCGCGACTTGGACCAATGGTGGTATCCGACCTGGCAGATGATTTGATTTCCAATCGGGCCCCTCCCACCCTCCCAGCGAAGCAAGAGAAATAGAGAGAGAGAGAAGTGAGGCAGTGTTTTGTTATTCATTGTCTGGACAGACAATCAGAGCCTCCCTTGACCATCACGGCAGACACTAAGTAATGAGCCAAGCAGTTTCCTCACAGAAAGCTCCCTCTTTCCCCAGTGAAAAACTTCTCTACATTCCCCCACCCACAACCGTACTTCTACAACCTCCATTCCCTTTGCTCAGCAAATACCAGCTTGCTTTATGTCTCCCCAGCTCATCTGCCACATTATGGTATTTTGCCCCCACTACCTGGAACTCCAATCCTGGAGTCCCTCCAACTCGCCCCCTCCCTGTCTTTCAAAGTACATGAACTGTTTTTCGGTTATCTTTTCCCCTCCCTTTTCTATCTCCCTGTTTAGATGGAGGTTAAAGACTTCATGACATTATTCAAAGAGAGAAGGGTGCTCGTCCTACTGACCAACAATCCCCCAAATAAAATTGGGTTGTTCACTTTTTGGCTTTTTGTAAGGTATTGCTGTGTGCAACTGGCACACAGCAATACCTTTGGCCACAAAATACAGTCAAACCACTTTGGAGTACATCCTGTGAAGTGCTTTGACTACATGATATATCAAATGCCAGGATTAGTACTATCATTATAGCATCAGGATGCTCACTTTACAGTTAGACAAATGACTTCCAAATTTATATGTAATTTAGGCAACATTATCCTGCTAACAATTCTATTGCCGTTTTTCAAAGAAACCAGCCCTATTTGTGATGCACAGCCATTTGAATGTGAGATGATACATTGCACTTCTGTTGTCTTCAGACACATGGGTCAGCTGCTACCAGTGATTAGAGTAGATAGCCATGCTCTCTATCTATAAGCTTTTGAGCGTCAAGAGGAACTCCTCACTCAAATGCTTTAAGTTTCCAGGTGAGCAAGAGATTTCATAGTTGGACAAACTGCTGACTTGCTCAGAGTAACCTTATCTTGTTGCCGGTTGCTCACTATTTAAGGACAATACGGTAACTGGTTCCTATCTTACCCCAGGGGCGGCATGAAGGCTATCTCGAGGTTAGGTCGATATTCTTGAATCTATTCTAGTTTATCAGAAAGAGTCTGATCAGGGGAAGCTGTGAGCAAAATCATGATGAAGACATTGGACCAGATAGGAATGGAACCACGAAAGTGCAGAGCCACAGAGTATATTATGCAGAGACAGGATGGGAAGCTGCGAAGAGGTTTAAAAAGACAAGGAGGCATAGCGTGTCATAGTTGCGGTTGCAGACACAACTTGTCTTGTGACTTGCTGTATTAGTGCAGAGTAGAGCGGAAAACAGATTTGGAAAGGACTTGATGGAGGAATGATGGCTTGGAATGTACTCCCGGCAGAGAGCCTTGTATGATCTGCGCAATTTCTCATTTCAGCTGAGCTCCCTTAACGACTCCCTCTGCTTTTAGCAGTTGCTGGTCCATATCCATATGTTATCCTTGATATCCTGTGACATCAGTTTGTAAATGAATCTGTCAAGTGATACATTGTCAAGATTTATTTGTAATCCAGGTGTATTGCGTTATATTGCTTTCAATTATTGGGATGTCACCTTCTGAACATAGTCTTGAGATTGGTTAGATAAAATCAAAAATCCCCTGAAGGCATGGCTTTTATTTCTTAAGTAATTTTCACATAATTAATTTTCCAGTGCTTCAAATTGACTCGATTCCTTTTGAGGTCAGGCTATTGGGTCTGTAGTTTGGTGTTTTCTTGAATACTAGCTATACCCTCGTGTAACATATGCGGCCTAGTGTTTTTGAACACGTTTATTCATATACAGTATTTTGAAACTTATTAAAACAATGTATTTGTTGTTTACAAAAAAAGGGGGTGAGCTTTAATCACTGGGTTGTTTTTCTTTGTTGTTTTTTTTTAAGCTGTTTTCCTTTTAGAAGTTCATTGTTACAATTGCGGAAACATACCTAAGGCTTTTTCAAATTTATATATAGAGATAGATTTGACACAGTGCCATCCGCGTCAGGAGGACACAATTGCGGAAACATACCTAAGGCTTTTTATATATAAATGGGAACGGTTGCTTGTTCCAGTCTTGTTCATGGAATCCTAGAAATTTAAATCACAGAGGAGGTGTTCCCATCCATTCTATATGGCTCTCAGAGCAAGGTATTCATTAAGTCTCAATGCCATACCATGCCTTAATAATAATAATCCTTGCATTTGATATTTGTGGAGTCCTGTAGCTCACTGGTTAGAGCACTCACCTTGCAAGTGAGTGACCTTTGTTCGATTCCCGGCAGAGCAAAACCTTGGAGAAGTTTCTTTACTCCACATGCCTTTTAATAATCCCTCAAGAAAATAAAACAATAATAGATTGGTTACTTCATTCCATGAATGTTTGTGGGACACTGCTATGCATAATTAGCTGCTGTGTTTTGCCCACATAAATTTACAGTTAATTAATTTTACAGCATATTCTGTGAAGCACTTTGAGACATCTAGAAGACGTGAAAAGCACTATACCAAATGCAAGGATTATTATTATCTTTTTAATCTTGAAACCCACAATCTATTTTGATAGATGCGTGTTCAATTTTTCCTTGTTCTATTTGAGTATGTATTTGTTCTGCATTCTCCCCATCATGTTTCTAAACACTTTCTCTTTGCTATGGATGTCAAGAAGATTACCCTCATCTCTTCTACACTGAAATATATGCAGAGGTCAGTTCACAGTGTACAGTAAAGTTGTAGACTGTGCTGATTCAATGTCTATCTCTAATGTACCTTTTTCTTAATCAAATGACAGAAATAACCGCACAGATGCTATTTGTATATGACACAAAGAGGAGGATGGATAATTCCAACACAATTTTCAGACTTGTGCTTATAGGTTATAGGGCTTCACCGGATAGTCCAATGTTCGGTCTATCCAACCATCATTGCATAATCATTCTTGTGATGGCCTGGTGAAGTGCCCAAAATGGTGTATCATATATACATATATTTCCAATGGAGTAGAAGTGATGTTCAGTTGTGTTTTCTGTTGTCCACACTCCTCCCATGTTAACATCATCAAATGTTAGACTCCAAATATAAAGCTTAACAGCAGGAGTTGGAAGTAGATTGTCTGAAGCCAACTTTAATTAAAGCTGGATAAGAACTAGGATCTACACAGGGTGGTCTGCTCCACACTCAAGTCTCTGGAGTTGTTCAGCTATGTCAATAAGGTCAAAGGTTTGTAGTATTGTTAGTCTAAACAAATCTGGCTATGTAAAAACCTAGTAACAGTAGTAGTACTGAGATCCACATAACGTTCCATTAGTTTTCTTAGCACCAACAAGATGCTGCTTCCTTTGATCTTCAGTGAATGAATTGATTTAATGTTGCACTCAGGTGATGGACGTGACCCACACAGCCAAGCGTAGTGGAGGGCTCCGGCAAGGACCTGTCAATGTGACCTTTGCAGTGAGCGGCGAGCAGGGCTTCCTGAATGGCTCGGATGTCAGTGACCTCCTGAGGATTCTGAGCCTGGTAGAGTTCAGCTTCTATCTGGGATTTCCGATTCTGAAGTCAGCAGAGCGTAAGTTCCTTATGCTTTAAGGTATAAATTCCTTATACCTTTTCTGAAAAATGAAGCTGTAACTTTTTTGGTCTTCAGCCCAAAACCTGAAGGAAACGGTTAGACAGGGTTCATTTTGCAACTTCCTTTGCTGCTGATGAATTATGCATTTTAAGCTAAAGTACTTCCTAAAAGCACGATGTTCATCGATACACATAGAAAGCAGCAGATAGTTCCTTCACTGAAACAGCTCGAACAGATGACAAATAGAATCAGTGTTAGCACAGAAACAGATCTTCTGGCCCATTAAATCTCCCATGGTGTTTTTCTTCACTTGAGTCACCTTGTCAAATTCCATGCTCTGACTCACTCCCCCATACCAATTAATGCTGCTCTTAAACCATTTTTCTGCTCTTTCAGAAGATGTGCCAGATCCTGCTTGAAAAACAGATGACAACAAAGCATTCTACATTCCAATCAACCTCTTTGTTGAGAAATTATTTCCATTCTCCACATGAATTGCTTTGGGGATTAAATTTGTGCTCCCTTGTAATAGACTTGTCGGCCAGTGAAAATAATCTGTTACTATACTATAAAGCGAGGGTGTGAGAGGCTGTGGTGGTGAATGCTTCCATCCCAGGCTCTGCAGTTGCCTGCTCTGTCTCTGGGAATGGCACACTTGTGTTTCCCGATCCCTTCATGCAATGGGCAGTTGCTTCACTCGCACACCTCTGCACTGCCTCTACGTTCTCCAGTGTGGAGCTTGGTGTGTGGAGAGAATCAGAGAAAGCGAATTCTTGATCCAATAGCTCCTTGCTACAGTTTGTTGACACTGAAGCTGTCTTCTCTTAAAGCTTTGCCCTATTCAGCAACTGCTTTCGGATCACAGCTGCTATTTCTGCAGTGGGATCGCTTTCCATCTGATGCAATGTCCTATGCTGTAATGCTGAACCTATATGTATATTTAAAAAAAATTGAACTTTGGGACCCAACTTCACAGCTGCTGGGATGCTCTGATAGATTGTGATACAAACAGCTGTCTTCACCCAGGAGTGGTTCATTTTGATATAATGGGGGCACAGCTAAACTTGACCCATCGGGTTGTTGAGTTCAAAGCCAGGCGATATTCAACAGCGTCCAGCAAACATTCTCAAGTACCTTGGGTGTGGGGCTCTGGATTCTATCTGGTGCCAAATCAAAGTGAACAGGGGCATTTGTTAATACTTGTGCTAATGGAGGCCAGCGTAGCAGCTTGTCCACTCATGAGCAGAATCTTAGTCCTGCACGTGTACATCCCCACAATAAGTGAACTGTAATTTCTTAAGTATGTTTTTATCTGCTTATTCCTGTGGTAACATATTGAAAAATTGTGGATTTTGCTGCCATTGGTGAAGTAAATAAATTAAGTGTTTACCTTTCATGTTGGTGCCCTGCCCACTTTCAAACCATTTACCTCAAGATATTTACCTTCTATTTTCACAGCCATCTATTACCCTGAGCTTAACCGATCACACCTGTTGAAGGCATCGTGGGTGAGAACAGGTATGGTTTTCCTTGGCTTAATGTGTGTTAGGTTCAGGCTTCATGGACGTTAAAGTTCCCCATGCTACATTTCAAAAGGAGAAGTTCTTCCTGGGGCCTTGCGTACAAATTGGTCACTCACTTCTTAGCTGTTTGTGGGACTTTACCATCCACAAATTGGCTGTCGTGTTCACCAACAAAATATACATACAGAACACTACACTTGGCAGTAAATTCCGTGAATCTCTTTGAGGCATCCTCACAATGTTTGTTAACCTGTGAGCAGTATAGCAGCTGATATCCAGTGTTGCAACTTCTCACTGCACAGCAGTTTCACATAGAATTATGGAAGTTACCAGTCCCAAAGTTAACAAATTCTTCTGTACTTCTGAAATACAAGGAGGCAGTGTCTCAGCTGGTGCTGAGTGTGTGTTGCACTGCTTGGATTGTCATTTCGGGGACGATATTGTGCCTGAAATGACCCCCCTAAAGCTGAGTAACATTGGTCTTCAAAAAAATATTGTCTGCTGTTTTCAACATTTCACTGTGGTGTTGATTGTTTACACAATGATTGAATGCTGCATACAAGTACAATGGCTTTCATTGATCTTTTTAAAAATTATGCTGTTTCTAAGTGGGAACAGAGTCCTCTCCAGCTTCACTGCATTAAAAAGGGGCCTTGTTGTGAGGGGAATTTTTTAAACATCGAAAACCAGAAGCCCTCTTTATAAGATATAGGCATCACTGGAGTCCAGGAAGCTGCAATGTGAGGTATCTCGTTCACTCCACGATGTGTTAATAGACTGGACTGGAGTGCAAACGTGACGATTTCTCCCATTGCTAGAATTCATTGAGTCATTGAGACCACATGAAGATTGTTCTTGGATGGGTGGAATCCAGGCAGATAGATACATGGAAGTTGATCCTTATATTCAACATGGAAATTTCCCATTGGTTTACAGGAAATGTAAAGTCTTGTAGCTCAGTGATTAGATCACTCGCCTCACAAATGAGAGACCTGGGTTCGATTCCCAGCAGGGCGAAATCTTGGTCACGTTTCCTTACTCCACACACCTGACAATAATCCTTCAAGGTCACATGCCTCCTATGCAGCGCCTTGGGACGTCCTCCCGACGTGAAAGGCGCTTTATAAGTGTAATTTGTTGTTGTTGTTCAAGAATAGAAAACAATAATAAATTGGTTACTCAGTCCACAACTGTTTGTGCAACATCGCTGTGCGCAATTGGCTGCTGCGTTTTGCCCACAAATACACAGTCAATTCACTTTACAGTATATTCTGCATCTAGAAGATGTCTAGTAGATGTGAAAAGTGCTATATCAAATGCAAGGATTATTACTATAAACATAACATACTCAGCAATGTTTGCCAAACACAACAAAATTCCCTTAAACAGCAGCTTGATGCTTCTTGGTTATGAGAATCTACTTTAATTTCATTGACCTGTTGTGGCTTTAGTATGGTATCAGCGCCTTGGGACGTCTTGTAATTTTGTTGTTGTTGTAAGCTTTCACAGCTTCTTATTAAATTACAGTCACCACTGTTGTGGTTTCTTCCTCAGTTCTTTTAGGTGTGCACGACCACCGCATCCAGGACAACACATTTCAGGCTGATATGGAGCGGAAATTGGCCCAACTTCTCAGTGAAGTGACTAAGCCAGCAAGACGATGGAAGAGGGCAAGCACCTCTGGAAATAACACTGTCCAGGTAGGCATCATTGTTGCAAGGGAAGCTGTCCTCTGCAGGAAACAGAAATCGCTGGAAAACCTCAGCAGGTCAGGCAACATCTATGGAGAAAGGAAAAGTGAGTCAACTTTTTGGGTCCATGACCCTTCGTCATGGTCAGGATCGTTGAGATGAGGAGTCAGTGAGGATGGAGCTAATGGGCTTGCAGAGCCTGGTGCAGGACACATGCTGTAGGGTAGTCTGGCTTGTGTAGGGAGGTGCTGTGGGGTTCAGTGAGCATGAAGTTGTATAAGTTAAGCTTTATATATAAGAAGACAATAGTTTAGGGTCTAGGCAGCTCAGGGGAGCCGCTAGATTTTAAGAAGCTGATAAATGGTTAGCAGGCGGCATTGCACAAAGTAATTCATAGACCATCGATCAGAGATGTGGGTTTGCTGCTGAGCCTTTCTCTGTGCCACTTGGATGTAATGATTAACCATTATTTCCTGTGTTTCTTTTCTTTATAAAAAGATGGGGTGAATCTGCTACTTAGAATTTCCAATGGAGCAGTGGACTTTGTGAACTAATGTTCACAGTCAGCTGACTTGTTTCAAAACTACAGAGTGGATTTAGTACAGTTCATCGTTCTATGACTGTTTTCCTGGTGTGGAGAACATAATTGGCTCATAGATAATCTCTCTTTTGCTTTTTCTCTCATTTCTGGTTTCTTCTCCTGTTTCTCTTTCATTGTGTGTCTCTTTCTTGTGCTCTCTTTCTCTCACTCTTTGCCCTAATACATTTTTCTTTTTCCTCACTATTTTTCTCTTGCTTATTCATTCCTCCAACCCCCCACCCCACCTCCCCCCAACACACAGAGAGACACACGCAGCTGAGTGTCCACCAACTGAACCAGGATGAAATTGGATCACTTGGTAAGAGGGGAAAAATGAATAGAAAGCCAGTGTGAGTGTATCAATTCTGCGTTCACGTACAGGGTAATTGAGGGATCAATTGGTGCCTTCTTCAATGTAAATTGCTTTTCTTTGCAAGAATAAGGGCAGCAGATGGTTAGTATTCGGTCACTGAGCAAAATTTCAATGGAACATTACCAATCTAACCCTGTATTCTGAGTTTAAGATCAATGAGAGATTCCTTCATTTGTGCCATGTATCAGTACTAAATAAGCTTACAAGTGCAACTTTATCCATGGACACTGGAGCTTGACAGAGGCAGACATTGGAGCCGTTGAATGTAGCTGCGTTGCCATGGCAGAGCTTGTTGGTGCCGTGGAAGGTGGTATGTTAAGTGCTCTGAGACGCTATTTGTATTTTCTGCCCCCCCAAAAATGGTTCCTGCCTCCAGAAACTCTCCTGAATTAAAGTTGTGATGTTGCCCTGCTGATCCGATGTTTGTGTTTTCACTGCAATTTATTTGGATGATTCTTATGTCGCTACAGTTGGGCATCAGTGATAGTTGCATCCAGACTTTTTCGTGTGATCCAAATACATGCTGTTATAATGAGTTGCATTAAGTAGTGCCTTTCACATAAGATAACATCTCAAAGAGCTTCATAAAGACGAACGCAGGAAGGGCTAATAAACAAATAATTATACTATTGCATCATTGAGATGTCTCAAAGCCCTTTGCAGGGCATACTGTAAAGGGGAGTGACTATATATTTGTAAACCAAACTTGACAGTCAATTGCGCACAAATCCCACAAATAGCTTGGAGTGAGTGACCAATATTATTTGACGGACACCGACCGGGAGAAACCTCCTCAGTTTAACATCTCATCCAAAGCAAAGGACGTCACCTCCAACAATGCAACAGCCCAACCCCAGCCCTGCATTCCACGTCCGTACGTGGAATTCTGACTCAGAAGTGAGAGTCCTACCTCTGCGGCAAGCTGACACTCAAAATGGTTGGAGAGTGATTTCTTTAGATAGGATTTAATCATGGCTGTTGTGGGACATTGTGGTGTATGAATTGGCTGTCTTATTTGCCTACAACTACGCTGTCAAGGGCTTTGAGACATTTAGGTGAGTAATGCACCATACAACAATTTTCCTAAATTTGCGAATTGTTCAATGGAGATCATGAATGGTTTCAACAGCAGCAAAATTACATTTGTACAGCGCCTTTCACATTGAGAGGACGTCCCAAGGCACTAGACAGACATATTTTGGAACAGAGCTTCGGGTAGGGATTGGGGAGGGTGGAGGACAGGTGGGGAAAGAGGTTGATCAAAAGCATAGGCTCTGACCTCATCTTTTGAATCAAATGCCACTATATGGCCTGCTTTCAGCAATGCAGCACGAGGAAGAACACAAAGGGAAATCTGAATTGCGCTTCTTGAAACTTACAGCTTTTGCCTGACCCATTATTATTTTCAAAAATGAATAAATCATTAACTTTCTGTGTGGCACATTGCTTGTTAAGATGACAAAGTTCTATGACCTGACAGAGACTCAACAGCAGACTTGTTCTGCAGAATAGAATTGTTCATTCTATGCCCTTTATTATTAAGCAGGTTGAAGTTCAGGAACTCAACCGTAAAAACATCCGGAAACTTACTATTTGAATAGTAGCCCTTTTTTGGTACACTGGCCAGTATTCCTACAGATAAATCTGTAATTACTTCCTGGCTGTTTGTACAACTATGCGCTGTGGTTAAAATTACACAGTTCCCTGTGAATCGCTAACTTTATGTTTCAATATTGTGGGCACTTGCTGTATCAAATGCATAAATTATTCGAATGAAAGAGAAACGCATACATGGGCAGCAGAGATATTCAGGGCTATGACAACGGACTGAAATTGGGACTAAAAGTTCTGCAAAGAAAGAGAAAAGCTTTACGTGAATTTTAGAGGAAACTTTATGCATACTTGAGTGAAAGGGAGTTGAGGAGTAAAGGAATGGGGATGAGGATTGGAAACTCATTTGGAGTAGACAGGCATAGACCAATTTGTCCGGTTTCGGTGCTGAAAATAATCTATATAGTTCTATGTAAAGCAGTGGGAAATGTGCCAATGCTCTGCAATGGTGGGTTGCACTGGTTGTTTTCCCATGTTCTCCTAGCACCCTTCCCCTTTTGTCTCTGCAGGTTGTGAACATGACTAAAATTGATGGAGATGGAAACCCAACCGAGCTGATCTACTTTGTGGAGCAGCAAAGTGGACAACGCCTCAGTGCTGAGGACGCTGCGAACCTCATGAACAAGGTGGACATTCAGAGAGCTGCCATTGTCCTGGGCTACCGCATACAAGGTGCACTGGCACAACGTAAGTCAACTCCAGCTGCATGGACTGAGATGGCATCCAAAAGGTTGTAATATATATGGGAGGGGTGGGGAGGCAGGTCAATAGGATTGAATTGATGGTGATTTCGAAGGGACAAATAGCCTTTGCTTTAAATTTCTTTGATTTGTATAGTTCTACTACTGGGTTAGACCTGATTAAAAAACGGAATGCATTCCAGCTGATAGTTAGGTGTAGCAATTACATTGGAGCTGGGAATAACAAATCACATCTGTGGATGGAGCTGCCTTTTGTCTTGGCTCTGTGTTTCTTGTGTCCATCCAGTGGAATTCTGCCCACATCGTAGGGGGAAGTGCGTGAGCTGGAATGAGTGTATAATATAGTATTGATAAACCTTGCACTTGACATAAAAATAATATTGCTTGCATTTGATATAGCGCCTTATCACGTTGAATCATTTCTCAAAGTGCTTCACAGAACATACTCTAAATTGGATTGACTGTTTATTTTGTGGGTGAAACAAATGTAAAACAATAAAAATAACACATTGAATAATATAATAGAAAAAAAAGAAATAAATATGTTTTCCATACAGGGAGGTGTGAAAACTATAGCAGATTTGCCTCAGTTCTCAGAATTCATTTTAACAACAAGTTGCATTTATATCTCACCCTTCACGTAAGAAAACATCTCTGAGAGTTCCACAGTGGCAGGTTTTGAAAGGCAGGAAAAGGTTACCATACGTGCGGACAAAGTGATAGGTTTTAAGGTGGGAGATGGATAGATACTTGATGTAAGTGAATCAAGGGGAAACAGAAGATGTGATCTAGTAAACTGGGATAAAATTGAAGTGTTCCTCCTGCTCCTATGTTACGATGTGACAATATTATAGTCCTGCTGCTGACGGGAGGGGTAGAGTTGCGCTTGGGAGCAGATGCAATAATGGAATCCTGAGAATGATGTTCTGAGGACTTCAACATGTACTGTGGTTTTTGTGTTGTTTACAGCTGTGGAGAGAATTGCTGCCCCCTTGCCCACAGAGGAGAACAAGAACCTGTGGATCATCGTGGCTGTGCTTGTGCCCCTGATTGTGGTCATTGTGGTCATTGTTCTCTTATACTGGAAGTTCTGCCGAACAGACAAGTTGGAGTTTCAGCCTGATACCATGAGCAACATCCAGCAACGCCAGAAGGTAAGAGAGAAACTTGAAATGACTTAAAATACTTTCCAGCAAATCCTCAAGTATTAAGACCCATGAACAGGTAAGGCAACCCTTTTGCTTATAGCCACAAAATAGCCAAGAGTTGATTCACATGGAAGATTGTTGGCCAGGACAGCAGGAGAAATTACCTTCTCTTTTCCACTTATGTAGTAGAATCTTTAATATCCACCAGAGTAGACTAACAGGATCTCAGTTTAACATATCATCTGGCACATCTGACAAATTAGCACTCCCCAGTACTTCATTAGAGCATCATCTGAGACTGAGTTCTGATCCGAGGCGAGAGCGTGGCCTCCAAGCCAAGCACTTGGGGATAAAATAAGAGAAATGACATTATTTCATTTTAATAAGTGGTGTGATATCTCACAGGATACTCTTGAGTTATTTGGTTCAAACATCTTATTCCAAAGGTCCTCTTTGCCTGTTTAAGTGAAAGATCCCATGGGACTGTTCCAAAAGAGGAGAGAGTTTCTTTCTTCCGCCATCCTGGCCAGCAAATCATTCAAATAAAATTGGTCACTCACTACATGTTTTGCCCGCAAAGTACACAGTCAATCCACTTAACTATACAGTGTATCCTTTGAAGACCTTTAAGTCATCTCAATGACTTAAAGCAAATGTTATATGATATTGATAATAATCGAGCATTATTGTTAATATCGTATAACATTTGTATACGCTCTGGCGACACATGGAGTGAAGTTTTCATATGACCTAGATTACTTGATACGCCTGATATTTCTGCGAACTTAATGTCAATATGCAGTGGAGGGGGCTGAGAGTTGCTTGTCATTACCTGCCTCTTATTTTTTGCACTTTTTTGGCCATAAACAAGTGGAGCACAGTTGTCTATGAATGTGACGCCGAGGCATACACAGGTGCAGGGTGTGATTTGCTGGCTGCAATAAAATGTAAAGTCCTGCCTCATTCAGAATATCTCAACAATAACTGCTGCTGCAATCTCCTAGCAACAAGTGTGATGGGAGGAAACTGCAAGTGTCACTGAAAGTACAACATTTATTTTCCTTCTATTTGATTCTTGCTCCTGGTTCCTTCTGGAGAGCTCTCTTACTCCGCAGCACTTTTTCTTTCTTGTTTGATGTTTCAAATATGGAAGGTTGATTAAAAAGTAATCCTCGCATACCACACTTCACTGTAAAGCACATCGAAATGTCTTTCCAATATGAAAGGTAGTAAGTCAAATATGGTGATTATTATTTTCATACGTGAAACATGTCACATGCTTTGGATGTACTTGCAATCAAGTGCAGTGACCATGATTGCATACAAACGCGACAGACAATTTGTACATATTAAGTTCTTACAAAAAGCCATGAAGTGAATAATAATAATTATCCTTACATTTTATATAGCACCTTATCATGTATTCGAGACGTCTCAAATCGCTTCACAGAATATACCGCAGTGAATTGACTATATATTTTGTGACCAATTTGTCTTGATGATTGTTGGTCTTGTTTCCAAAATAGACTGTGAATAGTGAAGGTTTTGTGTTTTTTCAAAATTATTCCCTTTGTGCTTGAAGCCTTTGTTCTTTCATTCTTCGAACCGTGAGTTTTGAGTGCTGTTGGTTACAGACATGCTTCTGTTTCGACTTGATATCATGTTCATGAAACTGACCAACTCGATTTTCAACAATGAATGTCCATTTAGTTCTCTGAATAAGGCTATGGAGAGCTTTAGGCTAGATGCCATATTCTGGCTGTTGACAGATTTAGGCTGATTTATAACTACAAAAATGGCAGTCATAACAATGACTGTTGTGTAGTTGTCAAATTTTGGTGCAGGGTTAGCAAGAAGTGAGGGAATTAAAATGAGGCAGGGAAAAGGGGGATTGAAATACAATACTGTACAAAACTACATTTGTATAGTGCCTTTCACATCGGGAGAACATCCCAAGGCACTGGATTATTGCAAATCTACAATGCTGCAGCTCAGATGCTGTTAAATAGTGCCCTCAAGCGGCAGTCCTCACACTTGGATGCCACCAACTCAAGGAGCAGAGTGGTCTTTGACAATCAGAGAGATTGGTTTTGTGGCTGGAGGAAGATGAAGAATGGAAGTTTCATATGTGAAGAAAGAGATGCTGAGCATATTCTGAGGCACGGTATTGATTGCAAAAGAATTACAAATACAGGTGGTGTTTGCTTGCCTACAAATACAGTCTCTGAACTTTAGCATTATTAAATTTATGTTTTATAAGTTGCTCTCAGAAAAGCAGCTACTAATATGGAGCAGCTATTAATGTGGCAGTTTGCTGCATAACTCATTGCTGCATAAAATGCTTCAAGCAAAGGTTATTAAGCAAGCCGCTTACCCTGTCATTGCAAACCCTCATGATTTGGTCATGATCTGGGGATGTTCAAATAAGTGATCACGTTTAATAGAAAACACGTTTAATAGAAGGTCGAATAACAACAACTTGCGGGATAGTGTCCTGAAGCGCTTCAGATTTGTAGATTCTGACAACGATTGGGGGAAGGGGAAGTTGACCATAAGCATAATCAAAAAGGAGGGTCTATAGACGGGATTTGAAGGTGGGGAGTGAGGGAGAGAGGTCCAGAGTTTTAGGGCGCAGTGGCTGAAGGTATGTCTACCAACGGTGGAATGGAGGGTAGGAGCGACAAACAGATGGCTGGAGCCAGCCAAGTGGAGGCAGCGAGTGGTGGTAGGTTGCATAGGTCAGGATGTGTGAGGGCATGAAGTAATTTGAATACAAGTGATAGGATCTTGAAATAATTCCTTTTGGTGATTGTGAGCCAGCACTGGAGAGCATTGGAACAGTATAACCTGGAAGCGATGAAGGCGTGGATAAAGGTTTCAGCTTCGTCAGATTTAAGATGCGGACTGAGGCGGGCAATATGGTGGAGGTCAACAAAAGCGGGTTTGGAGTTTGGGATGGCCATGTGGTTTGGGGAATTAATATGGAGGGTGAGGTTTAGGGTGGAGAGGAGGTAATGGGTTGTATATGTCAGAAGAGATGGGGGAGGAGGAGTTGAAGTGAAGTCGCCCATGATGCAGAGGTACAGGGATGAGAGGAGACAGGGGATATCCGTGAGAAAAGAGCCAGGAGACTAGGAGAATATTGAGAGAAGTGTGATGGTGCAGGCTGAGGTGCACAAATTAGGAGAAACAGCCAGAGGAGTAGAGGGATAGATCAAGGGAGGTTTGGGAGATGGTGGGTACCTCACCTCCGCGACGGTTGGGGCCAGAGTGGGGTGGAAGGTATAACTGGGTGAGGGGGAGGTTCAATGAGGGGGATAGGGTCATTGGGGGATAGCCAGGTTTCGGTGAGGATATCAGTATGCTCATGCAGGATGAGATTGTGGATTGCGAGGGCTTTGTTTGAGAGGGAGTGGACATTTTGGAAGCCCATGCGGTTGGGGTCACTGATGCAAGAGGGTGGTGGGGCTGAGGGGGAGACGGTTGCAGCTTGTGGGGGGAAAATGACCGTGGGGTTGAGGGGGAAGCACAATTGGGAAGGATGAGGGGTGGGAGGGGATTTGACTTCTGGAGGTGGGTAGGGTCATGGGGAGAGGGGTTAATGGGGCATTCGGGGTAGCAACTCTAGGCAATTCATGTTTTAAAATTAAAACATTGAAAAATCCAAGTTTAGTGTGGTAAATGCATTAGTAATGTCTGATTGGAAAGTATAGAATGAAGGTTAGGGTTTTAAGCAGTGTTTACGATGACAATTTAGGAATGGAAAGTGTGTTGAGGCAGACTGATGTAACTAGTATCACGAGTGTCTCTGGTTCATGGCAATGTAGTGGTCAGGGTCCATAAAAGTAGATTTTCCAGGATCAGCAATGGTTCCTGCGCATAGACGTAGCACAGAAAGTGTTATTTTGAGTGGGGGAAGCCAGCTATTTAAGCCAAATGATAGGAGGACTGTGCCTCCGGTTTAGAAGTCGACTATGAGCGAACTGGTGCTAAACCATGGTACTTGATTTTGTTTTTTGTTCGACTGCTTTGACCGGAGTGAGTGTTATTCGAAGTTGACAGAATGTTAGTTTAGATATATTGGAAGAGGCTTTGCTTTCTTGTATGTGCTGATGCTCTTGTAATGAGAATGCTTAAATGAAATTTGTCAGACACTGATGCATATCATAAAATGCATATCTCTAATGAAGAGGAGGATGATCTGGAGGACATTGAGGTGGAGGAAAAGGAACCAGATGAGATGCAGGAAGACAGGGAGCCAAAGGAGAATGAGGAAGAGGAGGGTGACCTAAAGCAGGTTGAGGTAGAGGGAAAACAAGAGGAGTTTAAAGAAGAGATTATGCTAGAGGATGGACAGTATAAATAAGAGATGGTGAAAAATAGTTCCCAGAAAAGGAGAAATATGATGCCAGTGCCAACCGAAGGCCATTCACCGAAGAAAACTCAGGAGACAATCCTGAGGACACATGAAGTGTTAGGAAGAAAAGAACTGCAGATGAAGACATATGCCATTGAAGAGAAAGTTTCAGTAACACAATGCCTGAGATTAGATGAATTACAAATCCATGGTCTGAAAGAGGTACTGCTTTGTAGGATATTAGCAGCTGTTGTGGCTTCATGGTGAAATATACCCTGGAATATTACAGGGTAGCGGTTACTCTGGATGATGACTGCTCTGTGCAAGTTAATTGAATCTGATATGTAGAGCAAATTCTGATTAGTGACCCTGCATTGTAAAGTATGTTTCTTCATCACATGTAATAAACTGAAGCTCTCTGAAACGGAGAAACCAGAGCAATAGCGAGCAACTTAAACTTACATTAAGCAATAGCATAGCAGCAAAATTATAAAGGTTGTGGTAGTGCGCTTTTCAATGAAGTGTAGTAGAATAGACAAGTACGAGCTTGTGGTAGCTGTAGGGGAAATCTATTAGTTACCAGCAAATGCATTCACCACGTTGTGTGAGTTCATACTGCAGTTTTCTTGTATGTACCAGTAGTTGAATGCTGTCATTACCAGCAATAAATCAGGTAAGTGAAGGTACGCGAAGTTTGTGGAGTCCTGGAGTTGGGAAACAATAAGCGCTGGAACTTGAATATGCATGTGCGTAGGTAGAGTTCAAAAGTTGCTTACTCCCTAAGTTTATTTGAATCATAATCCTAAGGTTTGAAATACTGTAGTGTCATATCATGTTTCAAAGTGATTTAAAGGAATAAGTGTAACTTGTATGCGACTGTGGCAACAAATTTGCTCAGAGTAACGTTTCACAGTCAGGAAGTGAATGGCCAATTTAACTGGAGAATTGTTGACTGGGGCTGTCGAGAATAATAATATAATAATCGTTGCATTTGATTTCGTGCTTTTATATATTCTAGACGTCTCAAAGCATTTCACAGAATATACTATGAAATGAATTGACTGTATATCTGTGGGCGAAACGGGACAGTCAATTGTGCACAGCAGTGTCCCACAAACAATCGTGGATTGAAGTGACTAATTTATTATTGGGGGGTTTTCCACGAGGGATTAATTTCAGGCGTGTGTAGTAAGGGAACATTGCTGAGAAGCGAACCCAGGTCTCTCGTTTGTGAGGCGAGTGCTCTAATCACTGAGCTACAGGACTCCTCAGAATAATGTATAATGTTGAGCTTTTTTTGATCCTATGTGTTCTAATATTAGATTGGATTGCACCGCCCAACCATCAGGAGGGCGGACGCATAATAAGATCTAGTTCAATTCTTTCGGTACATATATTACTACTTACATGGATTTATACAGTTACAGTTCCTTTCACATGAAATAAATGTCAAAAATTGCTTAACTAATAAATTATTGATTAGAAATTAATGATACATAGGCAAACAGAGCAGAATATTATTACCAGCAAAATTCCACGCACAACATTGAATTTGGCGTTAAATTCGGTTGAGACTTGAGAATATCTCCAGGGATAAAAGCAGAAGAAAGACTTCACGTTTCTTTGAAATGCAGTTTCTGAAAAGAAATGCAGTGCGGGCTTGTGGCTAGGAATGATACATGTGCGTGCGTGTGTGTTGAAAAAGAGAAATGCACCAGTTAAAATAAATGTGTGTAAAAGAATTTGTTACAGGCAGTATTGTAGCAATTCGTATGCAGCTTATAGTTTTTACATTCAAAATGGGTATTGTACTACCAATTGCCATGCAGAATATAGAAGTCGTTTAACCTGAAAAACAAAAATATCTTCCCCCTGCTCTGCAACAAGGTGCTCTGCTATGTTTCATTCCTCTCTTCAACTCGCTCAGTAGGTGCAAGTAACAGAATGTTGGAAATATTCTAATTCAGAAAGTGGATCATCAGCTTCACCCATGATTTGAATTGAAAAATAGGCAACCATGAATCCATGCTTCGAACAGATCAGCCTGCAAAAAGCCCTTGAGTTGTAGATCTGCTTCTGCAATTTATATATAATCTGTGGATTGTCTGAGCTCATACATACTCACCATATTATAATTGAAGGTAATCAGATTTTGGCAAGCAAATTAAGCTATGAAAGCTGTGCGCCCATCCACTCTTGAGTAGTAATCTAAGGTGCCTCCTCCTTTGTGTGGAAAGGGAATGGAAAGCATCCCTCCCTCCAAGAAATGGGTCTGAAAAACAGTGAAAAACACAATAACACAGCTAGAAACTGATCCTAAATATAAACTCCCTGAAAATAAACTGACAGTAAGGCAAGCTTCTTTGAGCACTACTGAGAGACAGAGAAGAAAGGAATGTTTACATAGGGTGTATTATTAATGGAGAAATGAATGTTTTGTGCAGACAAATGCTGGTGGTGCATTTGCTGGGTTCATCTCCTTTAGGATGGAATATTATTTTGAGAGAAAAGTACAACTGCCAATTTTAAATATCCTAAAGATGTTAAGGTCCAGAAAAGAGTTCCTGCTGAAAACAAAGATACAGTTTTGAACCTACTCAGGGAGCAGCACTGGCCTTATTCTGCACAACAGCTGAAAAACTCCTTAACCATAATTCTGTTGAATTAGGAAAGCAATTTGGTCTTTGAATCAGTCTTGGGTCTGGAATGATTCCAGCCGAATAAAGAATAGGTAATGTGGCTCCATCTAGTGGGCTCTGGCCATAAGACTGGAATTTTGGCTTTGGATCCCGCCCGGTTTATCTTTTTGTGCACATCTCATTTTATGATATTTTATTAGTTGAAGGCACTGTCGCTGCTGTGTGTGTGGTGCGAATATAGTTTGTTGTTAATTTTAGGTGCATTAGTAGTAACCTAGAGCGTAATGGATATTTATATTTGGCTCCTCAGCTTCAGGCCCCATGTGTTAAAGGCTTTGATTTTGCCAAGCAGCACATTGGACAGCATGGTAAAGAGGACATACTGGTTATTCACGAAGCACCTGCACCAGCTCCTGCCAAAGACAGCACACCAGCTGAGAATGGTGACATGCCCAGCCCTCAGCCAAAGGTGGCCAAACTCTCCAAGGGGCTTCGTCAGAGAAGCAGGTGAGGAGTTGATAAATTTATACAGGGGTTTCCAACCTGGACCTCTGAGTTAATAGATGCACAGGATGAAAATATGCACAAAAAACACCTTCAAGGACTATTACTTATCTGTTTGACGCAGCCTGAGCTGTTGGATTTCAGTTGGGGGTAAATGGATGTCAGTAATTTCTGATAGTCAAAAAAGTACCCAATACTTGCTTTTTTCACTATGTCCTCTGACAACTTTCAGATCTCCCACCTCTGAGGGAATTGAGGAAGTTCAGATTTGTGCTTTTGATCCTTTTGCTAATCTCACAAATTGTTGGTGACATTAAGATATGTATTCAGTCTGAATTTCAGTCCAACTAGAATCTCAGACAGTGACAGCAGAAGAACAGGCCATTTGGCCCTTCAAGGCTCTGCTAGTCTTTCCTCCACACGAGCCTGCAGGACCTTATGCTTGAGAGCTCCCTTAGCAGACGTGAATTACCAATGGTAATGAACGACCTTTAATATTAATATTTCTCAATAATGTATTCAATTTCCTTTCTTTTTTAATCAATGAACTGCCTGAGTTTTGGGGTTTACTGTGCCGTTTAGTTAATATCCATCTTCTGGAAGGGTTATAGCTGAAAGTGCTCAGATTGCAAATTAGCACAAGACTCTGAAAGCCAATGTGTTTGTGCAGAGTTTCGCCTTCAGAAGCTGAATCCACAGTCAGTGAGCAGTCCAGTGGGAGGGATTCTATCGAAGATCTCCCAAGATCACCTTCAACTCCAAGCGATGGCAAACAGCAAAACCTCAACAAAAATGGTTAGTAACCCCTCAACTTATTTCCAGTGGTTGTTAATGAAGAACAAAAATTGTGCTTCACGCAGATCAACTTAAAGATCCTCACCTTTAGAAATCTCATTCTTAATCTCATATGGAATTCCCTTCACCTCTAGCCCAAGCACCTGCCTATCTCTCTGACTCACTCACACCCAAATACCCTGCCCATTCCTTTGCTCAGTTGCTGGTCCCGGATCCCTCTGCACCATCATGAGTAGTGTGCCTTCAGTCACCACACCCATAATTTTTGGAACTCCTTGCCTCAATTCCTCCACCTTGCTTCTCGTTATCGATCTTCAAAGCTTAACTCAAGACTCTTCAAGTGTGCTTAGAGTCGCCTCCCCCTTCTCTCTTGCTCGGTATCTCAAATCTTTCGCTGTAAAATGCTCCAAGGTGCTATCCCATGTGAATGGCATATTAATAATAATAACTTTATCCTATCAGACCTTCTGAAGCATCAAATATTACAATAACTGCTAAGAAGGCAAACACAGCAGCTAAATGGCAACAGTGGCGTACTGTGTGACAACATTCTATGACCAAGCTGTGTCTTTATCTTTGCCTCTCTCTTATTCTATTTCTTTCATTCTCTCTCCCCATTCACTGTCCATCATTGGCAATGTTAATATGCAGCAATTCTCTGTATATTTTAAGTGAAGATATTCTTACAGCTCTCATGAATAACTGCATCTTGCAGATCTTTGACTGCTCCCTTTTAACCTACACCAGCAATATCCCACAAATGCAATGATATTTTATTTTTTTATGAATGTTTGATGAGGGAAGAATATAAATTGTACCATGGGATCTGGACAAACGGGCATTGCCTCGACTTTACATCTCTTGGGAAGCAGCCAGCTCAGCACTATTTTGTATTTTGTTGGTCTGTTGGGAACTGGCTGTTTATTTTAAATTGATTTCCATTCTAACACAAATTACACCCAGAAAACAATTCTGAAAAGACTCACTGATGTATCTTGAAAATAAATGAATTATTGAAAAGATAGAAATATTTTGGGAGAGTCTTGCTGCAGTTGTAGATGCCTGCTTCATAAGAGGCATTGTCGCAGTTTCCTAGCCTCATGGAGGTTCTCCTCTCATTCAAGACCACCACCATTTAGCTGAACAGTGGATCAAAGGAACAGTAAGAGTAAACACACACAAAACAATAACTTGCACGTTCACACTCTTGAGAGAAAGATGTTATACACTTGCTGGTTTGATGGTGAAAGGTGAAGCTTTTGAAGTTGTGGCAGCTAAGTGACTACATTTTTACTTTTTGCCATTGACATCTTGGTGAATCGACCAACTGAGCTCATGTTAGATCAACCTTGGGTGACATTACTGTAGGCGACCAGTAGTATAAAATAAGAAGTGCCAGATTGCTTATTCTTTCAACTTGACACGTTGCAATGAAAAATGCCTTTGTACCAATGACACAGTGACACGACTTGTCACTGGAGGACTCTCTTCACAGATGCTAAGCACCAATGGGAATGAATGTCCTCAACATGACATTTTTCTACAGACAGTGCGATATTAAAATACATCTATATAGGGCATTGTCTGGTTTATAGTTCTTTACAGCTTTTTCAATTTCTCCACTTTGTGCTCACTGAAACTTGATTTATTGTAGAATTGTGGAATGTTGCAGCACAGAAACAGGGTATTTAACCCTTGCTGGTGTTCTTCATATAAAGCAAACTTAATCCCGTTATTCTCCTATTCTCTCCCGCAAACTCTTAAATATTCCTCTTCTTCCAAGTATCTTGTTGTTTTCCTTTTGAAAGAATCATAGATACACCTTCAACTACTTTGTGGAAAGATTTATTTTTCTAACCTTCATTTTAATTAGTTTTTTGATTATCCTAAATTTGTGCCCACACATTACAAACAGACCAGCCAGTGAAATCATCTATTGCTATTTACCAAATTATAATTGAAATCCAGATATTTCTTGCCTGTAGAAAAACAAAAATAATTATGTGGTATAATAAATGTCCAGGTCTGGGCACATTAGCCCACCATCGCCAGCTGGGTGGGTGCTGTGAGACCCAACAGCAAAGTATGGTCAAATATTTATTTTGAACCATTATTATTTTTCCATATTCTTTGAATCATCAACCAATGGATATACAACAACAACTTGCATTTACACAGGTAGCATCCTGGAGCACTTGATTTGTCAGTAGCAGAGTGAATAAGTACGATCAAAAAGGAAGAATAATCTGTTACTTGCTCCAGTCACTATTCATCTGGTTTGGACTCAGCCTCCCATTCCAAAGCTTGTTGGGGTTGTCTCATTGCCTGTGTAATGATTGCTTGTTCATCCTTTCTCTTTTCAGGAGCTCCTCAGATCAGCATCCTTCTTGATGAGCATCCCTCCTCAGCATCTATCTTTGATCATGTGGATAGGTTGTCTCGACCAATGGAAACCAGCAAGCGCCTCCCCAGCAAAATCCAACTGATCGCCATGCAGCCCATTCCAGCACCTCCTTTGCAGAATCCGTTGCTTCCTGACAGGGTTGTGGAAACCAACAGCATCAACAAGGAGGTGAGGAAGCTTGCTTCACCATACCATTGAGATTGCCTCATACTTGGTACAAATTCTGCTTGTTCTGAGATTTTAAAACAAAACTCTCCCTCCAGATATTCCCCACAGCAGAAAAATGAAGATAATTCTGTGGAGCGATAAATGTCCAGGGCTCATGTAAATCCTCTCTCTTTTTTCCCCATATACAACCATAGAAAGGTGAAAAGTAGGTCTATCGTACTCATGCAGCCTGTACGAAAGAACCATCTATTTCAAGTTTCCTATATTTTGAAATTTCTCCCAAAAGGGACATGACAGGGTAAAAAGGGAAAATCTATTGCTTTTCTGTAGGAAATTGGTGACAAGTGGGCATAGTGTCAAGATAGCAGAATGTTGTAGCACAGAAATAGGGAGGAGACATTGGAAGCAATTTCTTCACTGAAAGGGTTGTCTTGTGATTGATGTGACTGGATCATTAGGAATTGTTCAGAGTAGAACTGGATAAGCTTCAGTGAAGTGAATGATGGGGAATCAAGCTGGAAAGCCAAATTGATTTTAAAAAGTGTGGCTTGGAGTAATGGAGTAGTAGTTACACAGTCAATATGGGGCTCCAAATGCAAACCTCTTCCCCCATTCTGAACGTCTGCAGCAGTAACTTTGTGCACCGCTTCTTTTTCCGTCTGGTGTCTGCTCTGAGCAGAAGGCGAGTCGCTTTTTTCGGTAGCAGGGGATGGAAGTCTCAGTTTTGTCACAATCTTCTCCTCAGGTTCAGAGGGCTCTGAGACAAAAATCTGAGATCGAGCATCACCGCAATAAGATTCGACTACGAGCCAAGAGGAAAGGACATTACGAATTCCCTCTGATGGATGATGTTCCTATTAGTGACACCAAGGAGCGGCGCAGAGTGTACCGCCGGGCGCAGATCCAGATCGACAGGATCCTTGACCCTGGCATTCTCCCTTCTGCCGTTTTGGAACAAAGGAAAAGGTGAGCATGCTAAACCTCCTGAGATATGACACAATTACTAAGAGTGACTGTCAGCTGTGAATGGCTTGGCTTGATCATTGGGCATGGCGGAGGGAGGCAGGGGTCCTGGCACTAGGGGTAGTGGGGAGAGCGGAAACAGCTGAAAATTGGGTCTATTGCAAATCCTGCTACGGTTTACTGTAATGTTGCTCTTATTCATGTATAACTGATATGGAACAGCACTGCTGCTGTCAGAACCGATTCCCAAAGCTCCTCTCCCCAGCTGCAAGTTGTGAATGTGTCACGATTTAGAATGGGTGAATGAGGGCTGACCAATGGTAGCCTATGCTGGTAGCAGAAGAGAAGCATTCTGATATAGGCAAAAGCTGAGTTGTATTTAAGGATCAGCAACATTAGCCAATATATGAAATGGTTCCTTGGATGTTGAAAATATATGTGTAGCTTGTCTCTTCACTGAACTGGCAAACGACTTATTTTAATGCAAGATATTCAAGTTGTTTTTCGTAGCATTAAATTACATTTGGTTACAACCTATTAAAGTTTGTGTGTCAGCCTGGCCCAGTTGGTTACACTCACCTCTGAGTGCCGCTGGCAGGGTGCAGCTTTTATGGAGATGTGATCCTTTGGATGAGGAGTTAAACTGAGCGCTCCGTCTGCCTGTTCAACTGGTTGTTTAAAATCCAAATGAAAAGAGTTTCTCCTGATGTCTAACTATCAATCCCCCAAATGGTCTTAGATTCTGCAAAAGGGAATGTGAGACAAATCCAGATAATTCAAGATGCAAAATATTTACTACTATGTTCTTCCTTACTTTCTCTCTAGTTCACGTGCCAAGAGGTCTCCACGACAGCGACGGAGGCAACAAGTCAACGGCAGCATGACAGACGCAGAGAAAGATCGCCTGATCACTACAGACAGCGATGGGACCTATAAGAAACCTGGAGTGAACAATGCAGCGTACCTTGTAAGCATAGAAAATCATAGCTGTCCTGAACATGTTTACTTCATTTACTTTCTAGTGGGTTTCATCTTGTGAGAGGCCGTGTATATCTCTTGCTGCTCTAAAACCTGTGTTCAAGAGCACAAGTGCAATTCATAGGACTTTAAAATACAGAAAGCATTCTCTCTTGTCTCATTCTCCTGCACCATACTTTTTTAATATGTTATAGTTTTGGCTGCTCCTGGCCCTTCCACACAGTACATGAACACTTGGATGTTGTGATCCTCTTCATAAAACGTACTGCATCGAAGTTGCCCTATTGGCCCATTAAGTCTGTTTTCCTCATCATGAGTAATGTTTTGTTGTCCCGATCTCCATCTCACTCCCCGTATATATTTGAACAATCCTCTATTTTGAAGCATCTGGTTCACTTTGAAATTAACTGGTGGAGTTTATGGAAACCAATCATTGTTTGTGTGTGTGTTGCAGTCCGATCCTGACCTGCCTCTGGAACCCCGATCTCACCCCACACCACTATCAGGATTTCGTCCCAGTTCTCCACAGCACAACCACCCTCACCCTTCAGTCCCTCCACCTTATGTCCCCCCACAACCATCTATCGAAGAGGCGAGGCAACAGATGCATTCTCTCCTGGATGACGCGTTCGCTCTGGCAGGCACAGGTAGTCCAGTAAAAGTGACTCCATCGGTCAGCCTTGGTCAGCCAGTAACCAGCACTCCCATCAGGGCAACCAGAACACCAGCAGGCAACCTCTGGACACCAGTGTATGAACAAGCCCAGGGTCTCAGCAACCCATATTTAACGGTAAATTCAATCTGGAACTCTCTCTCCCAAAAGGTTTTGAATGCTGGATTTCATTCACATTTTCAAGACTGAGGTGGATAGCTATTTGTTAGGATACAAGAGATATGTAGCAAGGGCAGGTAATTGAAGTGTTCTGAGATGTCTCCCGGTGTGGAGGATGCTATATAAATGCGAGTTGTTGTTGAAATTGGAGTTGAATAGCCTTCACCTGTTTCTGTTTCTATGGTAGACAACATCTCCTAAATATGTATATCATTATATACAGTGCACATAATGATGAGTAAAAATTATGTTGTATGATATGAGCAGGCAATATATTTATAGATCACAGTAGGTAATGTGACATCATTACATAGATTAAAATAGTAAGCAAATAATTGTAGATTGGTCCTCTCTTGCATTTTCATGGTCGTGTCATTTTCATTTTTGAGGCTGATATGTCAGAGTGTGAATGTACAGATTTTGTCAATGTACAGATTGCTTAAAAGAGAGAAAAAAACATCTCTTATTTTCTCAGAGGTATGGAGAGGTAGCAATGGCACCACCTTCTGGAGCAACGCATCTACAAAGGTAAGACTAGTGTTGCAGACACTTTCACAGTCTAAGTTACAGATAGATAAAATCACAGCCTACATCCCCTCGTTCGTGGAAAAATTCTGTTCTACCAAAAGATGTTAATGCCAGTGATTCATGTGCTTGAAGTGCCTAAGGGGTCAGGGAAGCAGAACCTAAAATTAGTTGTAAAAAAAAAAGTTGCTCAAAAGATATAATCTCGGTTGGGAAACAAAACATCAAAAGTACATAAATTCCTCAGTTTGTTTGGTCTCAGCAGTCTGGGTGGGGGGCGGGGTAGGGGGGGAAATAATGAGAGAAATTCCCTTTTTGGCCGTGGCCTTCAGTCAACCCTTCTGCTTTTCCTCCTTGCCCGGAGCTCCCCAGGTTACAATATGGTTTAAATTGAAGGAAAGCACTGTGGATGTGAGAGATTTCACTGTGTATTTGATTCATGGTTCATATGGATATGAAAGGTTTTGGTAGAGGTGAATTGGAGATTGAAGGAACAAGTTACAGACAGATTTCCGCAGTACTTCATGTTCATATTTCAAATCTAAGGAAGTATGCGATTTTGTATTTATTGCTTGGGAATTATTATGCCATTTGAGTCTTTCTTTAATGCAAAGCTATCATATTGAATTTTCGCTGTAAAGTAATCATTTATACAGCTCCTTTCATATAAAAACTGATGTTTTGAACAGTGCCGTGGGAACATCCTCCCGACGTGAAAGGCAGTATACAAATGTAATTTTGTTGTTGTTTTGAAGCATATTACAAAATAAAATCAACTTGAAATAAACATTAAAGTTGTTCTGAAGACAAACACGTTAGCTAAGCTGCCACACCAACAATGAATGAATACATACCTTGTTGGAAAAGAGTGTGGGTTTTATCTTCCACCCCAGTCCATTGAGCAGGCAGTTTAAATGCAGCTTTCCATTTAATAAACTTTAATCCTTTGCCATCTCAGACTTTTCTGCCCTCGGGCACCAAAAGGAAATTATACCAAGCGGAATTTTCCAAATTTAGTTGGACCTTTTAATAGTTGAAAACCTCTAATAGATTGTTTTTCGGTTCAATAGTTCAACACGCTGATGTTTGTTCTGTACCACAATGCACCAGAGCAAACAACAACTTGCACTTGTATGGCTCCTTTCAAGAAATGAAATGGTTCAAAGCGTATTACAGAGGTGAAATACGAGTTGAAGTAGGGTAAAGATGGTGGGTAAGAGAACACATAGAAGATGGAGGTAGGTTTCAAAAGGGATTTAAAGGAGAGCAGAGAGGTCTTATCCAAGGCCGAAGTATTTAGCTAGCTAAATAGAAAGCTAGCTCTGAGAATATTAAGAAGTTGGGAGATCCATACATTAGTTCTTTGCTTGTAGTAACAAAATATATAAGAGCCAGTACTGTGGACACACAATGAAGTGAGGGCCTGCAAATCACACAATGTCTGAGAAGAGGTTACCTTTTGTCATATTTCATAGGCAATTTAACCCATCCGTGTGGTGAGCTAAAGTGTCCCATGTTTCTGAAGCTCAAATTAGTTTCAAACTTCATGGAAAGGCTCTGTTGACTACTTCTGAGCTTGATGCAGGTCAAAGTGCAGTTAAATCAGCCAGCGCACACTGTCTCCCCGCACCATGTCTGCACAAGTACGGCCTCTCCTTTGCATCAAGCTGCTCAATGCATTCCATTCACTTGCTTTGTTATCAGGAAGCACATTGGAGTTTAGTTCATCTGTCAGGTCAGAGTTAATTTATGTAAACAGAATATTGTGGCTTGAAGGAGTTGAGTCTAGGTACAGTATTTTCTTCCACTAACCTTTTAGCAGATTAATTCTGGTCTTAACACTTTTTTCTCCTTTCCCACTGTCCCACTAGATCCAGCCATGGACCTGGTCATATGCAGTCAGGACAGCAGATGGTAAAACAGGAGCATGGACATCAAGAATCACTGTACTCAAACAGATCAACATACACTGACGATACACAGACAAACGCATGGTCACGACCGACGGGGCACAATTCAGGTACTGAGTTTATGGAGAATCATTCCCTTTGCATTATGCAGTGTACTAGCTTGAACACCTCAGTTGTTTGCAAATTATTTTAATAGCTTTAATAAAACATCCTGCAGCAAAATAGTTTAAGAACAAACTTAACATTTTTCTCTGTTTTTACATTTTGAGGCTATGACATTAGAGAAAATTGAGGTCCCAGGACTCAAATTCCACCTGGTCTTTGCCTGAAATAATGTTTTCTTAAACTGAAAATTATGGAAAATTCTACTCTTAATTTGGTTGCCGGCTCTTTGAAAGAATTGGGGAAAACCAGCTTCAAAATTGAGATTCAATTTAATAATTCACTATAATTTTGCTTAATCTTAAAATTGAAAACAAAATGGTCTGGTTGTTAAGGCAAGGCGAGATTAAGGTGGAAAAATACCACAGATTGCTAATTACCTGTGATTTCAGTAATAACCAGGTTCAGATGTACCCATCTGAATCTACCGATCAGAGCCCACTTCTTAACCACCAACAGAAGGAAGTTATGGCCTTGGCTATCTCTTTGTAACTGAACAAAATGGCCTTTCTGAACAGGACATCCTCCTGACGTGAAAGGCACTATATACAAGTGTAATTTTGTTGTTGTTGTTTCTTGATAGATCTCGAGCTCCAGTTCTCAGTAGCAGGAGTCCCTCACTGAGAAAGCTCTCCTGTCTTAAGCTGTTATTCGTTGTTTTGAATCTGTGGGAATATAGTTTTTCCTGGTTTCTTTGTGGAAGTGACCTTGTGTAACCTGCGTTTAATGGGGCGAGAACTAACTGACTGCATGTGATAGTTAGCCCAGTCTAGACCCAGAGGATAAATATTTATGAGAAGGGCAGTCGATAATATCATTCATCAAATGGGCATTTGTACGGCTTAGGGCTTAGCATAATACACTTAGCTGTTACGTGACTCTCAGTGAATGAACGAGTCTTGTTTCCCTGTATCTTTCTTGTGTTTTCCCAGTTACATTTTATAGTTTTAATAAGCAGCTGATGATTCATGTTATCAGAAACCAATGAATCTGTTGGCTCACTGGTGGCATATTTGTATAAAAGGGTACTTGAAACCGATGTGATTAGAAAATATCTCAACAATTTCCAGATGCTCCTTTGATAAAAGAATTTACACAGTGTGAGATCAGTCTGACTCTGTTTTTCAAGCCGTTGCTGAATCCTGCCAGTTTAGCTTTTGTTGATTGCTGACCAATACACCAGAGTGGTGTTCGCCTTGGGTAACGGCATGTGCCTGGGAGCGAAGTGACTTACAAGCTTACTGATTTTTCCCTCACCTGCACACGCATTTTATTTATTTCCATTTAACCTCACCCAGCTATTACTTCATTACATTCACAGGTATCAAAGCCTATCCAATGCCACAGGAAAGTAGAGTGGGGAGGCAGGCAGGAAAGCTCCGCATGGGAAGGCCTGGAACAACGCAGCAGGCAGCTGCAGGTTGGTGTCCATATGGGATGGAAGATGAGCCTTCGTGGTCTACATCCAACAGAGAACATGTAAGTCAGGTCTGTAACTGGCTTCAAAGGCAATAACTTTCATCTAACAAACTCTGGTCAAAGACAGATCAGTCAGCTTGGCTTATGGACAGGAGGAGAAAAACAATCCCTGGGGACTGAGTGAGGTCCTTCCCACATGGCTTCTATTAACCATGTAATAAAAATTCCTCATGGTTAGCTTGGGTGGACTTACCTGGTAAGCAGAGCATCTTGCTGGTGTTCACACATTGACAGCAAGGTCCGGCAGCATCTATGAAGAAAGGAAAGTGAGTCAACGTTTTGGGTCCACAACCCTTTGTCACACTTTCACTGTCAGAAAGTGTGACTCACTTTCCTTTCTCCATAGATGCTGTCTGATGTGATAAATATTCCCAACGATTTGTTTTTGTTTCAGATTTCCAGCATCTGCAGTATTGTGTGTTTTTGTTAGGAAAACTATTTTCTTTAGTTGGGGAATTGATCACAATGCTGCATTGTTTCAGGACTGTTAGCTGCAATTTTGAGGAGAATCATGCCTAGAATTTATCCACAATATTTGTAATTGCTGTTGTGTTTGTGTGTTTTATTCAAGTGATCGGGGGTATTTTGACTTTCGCGCTCCTCTCTTATAGGTACCCAGGACTTGCCTTATAGAGTCCTCAGTGCCGTCCTTGCACCTGCAGCACACCACTGCTCTGCATCCTGGTGCCAACTGCGATTCTAACTACAAAGATGATCTGGTACCCAGCCACTCGTCCACATCGCTCATCAAAGCGATCCGTGAAGAGCTCCTCAGACTCTCCCAGAAACAGTCAGCCTTTCAGAGTTTCCACAGCTGATCTCAGTGTTTGCAAAATCAGAGCTATCTGCTTCCTGTGGAAGCCAAGTAAGGAATTCTCGAATATTTCCCTGAAGAGGGGAGCTGTATAAAGTATTCTTGACATGTAAGAAAAGTTTGTCACAAGTTGGCTTTCATTTGGTCTTAAGTGCTTCCAAACTAAGCAGTTTTTCACATTTATGTTCACCTGGTGTTACATTACCAGCTAATATACTGTCTTCCCTAACATATTCATATACTGTCTTCCCAACAAGAGGAAGAGAGAACGAGGAAGAAGTAATTGTGATGCATTTAGTTTTTGAAGACTTTTTGAAGTCATTTCACCCAAGCCAGTGTGGCAAATCAGACAACCACATGAGGGCGGCAAGAGAGAAGCTGGTGAGGGAACCTGAAATCTCCCGTCTCCATCCTTGCGTTGTTTCTTGCACTGAGCTGAGGCCAGTCCTACTTCCCAACTTCAAAAATTGGATTGGAAAAGGGGGGGGGAAGAGCAGCACGAAACGTTAGGAGAAAGTAATAATAATCACAGAATATACTATAAAGTGAATTGGCTGTATATTTGTGGGCGAAACATAGCAGCCAATTGCACACATCAGTGTCCCACACACAGTCCTGGATTGAAATGACCAATCGTTGTTTTTTACACAGGATTATTATTAGGCATGTGGAGTAAGGAAACTTGCCCAGGGTTTCACCCTACATGGAATTGAATCCAAGTCTCTCGCTTGTAAGGCGAATGCTCTAACCACTGAGCTACAGGATTCCACTGAGTAGGAGGATAGAATAACAGCTACGTCCGAGACAGGGCATGGCAAAGTGAAGTGAGGTATCAGAGTAGATAAGACAGGCAGGTGAATAGTCCAGGACAAAGAGAATGTCACTTGTGCAGCGTTTAATGCAAATACGACCCAGTTAAGCATTTGGTGAGTCGAACAGATTGACTATCTTGTGAAAGGAAAGCACCTTCCACACGGGGAAACATTTCAAAGCCCCCAGTATCATGGTCAATTATCAGATATATTGGAAAATTCTGAAATCCATAATTAAGCTGTTTGTGCAGGTTACCTTAGGAACTGCAACAAAAAAAACTTGAGAATTAAGAACGAATGTTAGAATTTACCTAATTTTACTTGCTCTGAAATGCTAAAAAGGAAGTTATTCTGCTTCAGTAGAATTTCACACCACTTCCCCCTACCTAATCCCCTTGCCCTAAATGTCTCAGATAAACATAAATCAAGTGACATTAGGTCAGTATTTCCTGCAGTGAGTTTGACACCGTATTGTTCCTTCAATGATTGTGGAGATTTGCCTTGAAATACAGCATCTGCACCACTGCATGTATCTATATTTCCACACAAACCCAAATATTATTCCAATTAGGACCTGCATTTCACAACCCAGAAATCAGATTCGTGGGGTGTTTAAAATTGCCAGCCACAGCATTTCACCTTGTTGACTCGAGAGGCAGTTGAATTACCTAAATTATGGGAGGACCTGGAGAGAATATTTACCAGATCTCCTTCCCTCATCCTGCTCCAATAGCAGGGATTGCATGTCAAGTTGTGACTGTTTTGGGCAATGAAATATAATTTTTCTCAGTAAAATGTGATTGATTATTTCCAATCCATAAATTCCACCTACTTTTAACCATTGAAATAGTTTTGTTTAAAAACTGGAAAATCCCTCAAAATAATCTAATTTTGAAAGTGTTTTCCACAGATTTTTAAACAACAAATTACATTTGTACAGCCCCTTTTATGTCAGGTGGACATCCCAAGGCACTGGAAAAAAAACGGGCTGCCAAATTTAAACTGATAGAAAAATTGTATTTGAGGAACTTCATATAGATGCAAATAAGTGAATTTTTGTTGTGTATTCTTTGTTGAACCCCACCACTGAATGGAACTGAAATTTCTCTTGTTAGAAGTGATCATTGCCGATTGGAATCTGTTCTCCGTTTTATACCACTGTTGTATTCCCAATGTTTAATTCCCAGAGTAAGATGGAATTTACCTTGACGCTGAATAGCAGTTAACGATGTGAAGGGCGAGTTGATCTGATTTGCAATGTTTTATTGCTGTTCTTTGCAGCTGAAGTAGCATTGAAATCATACTCAGTCAGTTCACTGCTGCATGAGACAGAAACCCAAACAGTCAAGTCAGAGTCTTAAAAATAATAATCCTCGCACAATGTCTCAAATCACTTCACAAGAATTTCTGTCATGTGTAGTGATTCCACTTTGTTATTGAAATGTAGCCTGAATTGGGAGAGTAGCTTCATTATTAATTTTAAGTATAAACCATGGCTTCTAAATGTCTTGAATATTGTTGTGCTTCATGGCACAGCGTAGAACAGGTAGGGCCATCACACCATCTCCCTTTCACTAATGCAGACCATCTTATAGAATCAACTATACGTGTATACGGCAACTTAGTTGTCCAAAAAAGCTCCACGGTCCATGAGATTTTTCCCACACTTTTGAGAAAATTCACTCTTGTGAACAAACATTCCATTTTTTTTCTTAAGTTTGCATTGAATATTTTTGGCAATGTGTGCTGGCAGGCCCAGCAGAATATTAATATGTGTAAATATTTGTGTATATGTGTGTGTGTGTATATAATTGTTGTATTTATTTTGCATGTTTTTCTACTGTCAGGGTTACCTGTACACTTTTGAAATGAAATGTAAATTGGTTTTCAGTTTCCAAGTTGTGTGATTATCAGCGGCAAGGCTCAAACCGCATCACTGTCTTTTGCACTGACCCATTTATTTTGTGAAGCTAATGTTGGTTAAGGTGAATCAAACTTTTTTTGCAACATGGTGACTGTTGATATAATTCCGATAAAGGCAGATATGACATCCAGTGTGTGTTGTGAGGCCTTTGGAAACAAGTTTGTCTGTGACTTTATGCCATTGTCACTCACAGAAACCTGAATACCATGTCACATTGAAAGCAGCATGTCAAACCCTCCCTTTTAATAATATAGTTTGATATTGGTGGCATCTCACAGGATAACATAAAATTCAAACATTGCATTCCAGGGACACAGGGTGCTTAATTATAACCAGGTTCATTTTCTTGTATGTCTCCAATTCCTGACAGATGGACCTGGTCATTTAACCGAAGCATTTCAGGCTCAAGGCTGGAGGATTACTGTAATGCTTGGTGTTGCCAGCCAATGATGGGGTCACCTTCACAGTAACCAAGTGGGCAATTGTGCCTTGTATATTAAACTCCATTACAGGGGTAAACAATTGTCTCGATAAGGCCAGACCTGAAGCAGATTCACACAGTGTGAGTGCAATAGCTTTGAAATGCCCTGCGTGCAACGAGTTACAAACTCTTAGACTGTGAGAATAGTATTCCGACAGTTGATAACTGAGTGGAGGAAGCCTTGCCAATCCAAAATACAACAGTTCTGAAAGATATATATTGATAATACTTCAACATTTGGTGCTGAGTTACATGAAAAAAAAGTCACTCTATGAATGAGGTTAGGGATCAGGAAACTTAAAAGGCTTTGTCTTTCCTTGAACTATAGGGTAACTCAGTGGCACGTATAAATGGAGCACATTTCTGTTTTCTGACATGCTCCTTTCCATTGTTTAGAAATGTAAGAGCCCTCATAATTTCAGTGTTTTTTTTTACTTCCTATGATGAAGTATACTTTGTTTAACTGCAGTATTATGCAAAGCCATCATTTGGACAAAATGGCTAGTGGGTCAGACTCAACCAATGTCAAGCGCTTTGGCATGCTACTCCGCCAGAAGGGCAAGTTATATTTTGTGGGAGAATTAGGCAGTTTACATGGTTATATCAGGAGCAGTTTTATGGTTAAAAAGGTCTCGGGAAGGGAACTGACTTTAAAAGACCATATCCCTTAAAGCACAAGTTTAATGTACAGTTTACACAATCTTGTATTTCAGGATTGTTTTTCTGAATATCAGAAGCACAACATTGCACCATGGAGTATTGCTGGATCAACACACCTAATTTGTTCCTTGCTTGTCTTGTGATCTAGTTTCCTTGGTGAAAGGTAATTCATCCCATTGTAATTTTGCCCTATGGTAAAGCACAATGATATTCATGATAATCCATATTTCCACATCTTCTGGTTGATGAATCCAGTTCTGATACAACATCACAACAGGTTGTGCTTCAGATGTCCACACATATGCTGCATTTTTCTATCTTGACTCATCAAATGGGCACTTTCAAATTAGACCTTTTTCAAATATTGCAGAAGTGAATATTCTTCTTGTTGCGAGTTCTTAGAAGTTGTTGATGAATGGTATGGAAGAGAAATTGAAAGCAAGATACTCAACAATGAGTGTACTGATTCTTAGGATTAAAATCCTCTTCTTTAAAATAAATCATATAAAATCCGACCTGCATTTTTTAGTTAACGTAAAGCTGCACTGTACACCTAATTTAGCTTCCTATTACCTCCTGGATTTTATATTGTGTTCGCAAAAACAACAAAACTGCATTTATATCGCCTTACTTGTTGGGAGGACATCCCAAGGTGTCCCAGCAGTGCTTCTCAAGCCAAATGTTCATTAACTTACCAAAATAATTTTTCTTTTACCAATATTCTCCTGTAGCTCAGTGGTTAGATCACTCGCCTTACAAGCGTGAGACAAGTTTCCTTACTAATAATAATCCCCCCCCAAAAAAAACAATAAAAATTGGTCATTTCAATCCATGACTGTTTGTGGGACACTGCTGTGCACAATTGCCTTTCCCGTTTCACCCACAAATATACAGTCAATACACTTTACAGTATATTCGGTGAAGCTCTTTGAGACGTCGATAAGATGTGAAAAGCACTATCAAATGCAAGGATTATTATTATTTCTGTATCTAGGTGCAGGAACTGAAAATTATAAACACAGGAGTCGTTCACAGGTCCACAATTCACTGTTCCTGGCTTTGCTTTTATGACTCTCTCTTCCCATTCCCTAACATCAGTTTCCTGTCTGGAGCTCAGCTTCTTTTCTCAGCTGGATAAAGTATTAAATTCCTGTTGCTCCCAGGCACAAATGAGAAATGTCTTAAGTATAGTCCAATTGAGTAATTAAACCGGAAACAATGGACTCAGACACTCCAAGGCAGCGAACAAGTGTGCACAGTTCAGGGTCTGCATTTTCAGGACAGAAACCGTGTATTTCTTCACTCAGATGGTAATTAACAGCTGCAACACATTACCTGAAAAGCTGAAGCAGAATTGTATTATATGATAACATGAGAACTGCTTCAAGTTCTTACAATGCCAGCATGGCGCTCTCCTGTTGCAACTCATAAGGAGTTTGATTTTGATACAAGCATCCAACTTGTTCCTCATCTTCAATGCAGTGGACTCACTGCACATTTAATAACTACTGTACTCAAGAACTTTTTGGAAAATATTCCTTGGTCTCTTTCATCTTCCCCTTTGCACGTTCTATCCCTTTCATGGCGTGCTTGTGCCTTTTATTTTTACTTATGTGAAGAAACTTGATTTGTAAATCGATAGCTTTAATTTACCAGTCATTAGTCCACTTAATACTGTACTCTTGTGTTTTCTGTGTACGGTCTGAACTGATTCCTCTAGTTTACTTTCCACAACTGGCATGGTATCATGGATTTAGCAACTTTGCCAGTTGAGTCATTGAATCCAGCTCATTAATCATTATGCATCTATGTGTGATCTATCCCCGAGGCATCCTACTCAATGCCTTCTCTTTCATTTTGACCTAACTCCCCTTACAAAGATCTTCAGTTTTCTTCCTTGTAGCTAATTGCTAGTCAACGTCTATGGCTTATTCTTAATTCTTAGTGCTTGTTATCATTTTATTAGGATATTTTCATAAAGGTAACCTTCCACTTTCCTTCAAAGAAATGCTTTTATTAGCTTGCTAACAATTAAGGTCAGACTCATGGGTCTGTGGTTTCCAGGATCGGCTGTTACCTTTCTTAAATGTTTCCTTCCCATCTGCCAAGCCTTACCCTTATCTTTACACCAATGAACACTATGATCCCCCAGCATTGGTTCTTGCCAACATCACCTAAGCTCTACAGAGTTTGTGAGCACTGTGCTTCGCTGGAGCAGAGTACATATTCTGTACCAGACAAATGGAAATTTCCATATGTTTGTGAATCTTGGTTGTTTCGATATTCTCAACTCTTTGAACACAAGTGGTTAAAATTTTAACCAGAAACAGATGACAAATACCCTAGCGGTTAAAGTTTTAACCGCAAACACATATGACATATGGGGAGCTCAGGGTGGGAGAGGCTGATTCTCAGGGGAGCTCAGGGTTTGGGTTTGGGCCAAAAAAAGGATTAATCATCTATTTCAATCAATGCAAAACTTTATCAATGGGGCAACTGTTACATATATCCAAAGGTATTTTATTGCATTGTTTGAGTAGCTTATTGGTCATTGTTGGTGAAGAAACATTGTCTAGAGTTTGGGCCATTCTATCTTGAATAGATTACATTGTAAAGTCCAGAGCAGAATGACAGGAGTAGTTCAGCGGTGATTTGTTTGAATGGCTGTTTGGCGGAGGGATCCATAACAACACTAAGGACACTAAGATAATTAGGGCTACGTTCAAGAACTATTTCTCCAAACACAGGGATTGAGAAGATATGGAACGCTTTGCTCTGGAAACCTGAAGAGGCAGATTCAAAAGTGTTTAAAATATAGATAAATGAGGCTTGGGTAGAAAAGGTTTAAGCGTACGGCGAAAGAAATATGCTGATTAGACTTGTCTTTTTTTCTTATATTTCTATGAGCCAAATGGCCTCCCCTCTATGTCATGAATTACAAGGAAATGAAAATTGTCTGTTCTGATGGGGGTTATTTGGCCCATTGTATCTATGCCAGACCAACCTGTTTTTAAATTAATCCCATTTCTATTTCCCCATATCCCTTAATATTTTTGCTGCTCTGTTGCTTTTCGTGTTATCTTTTCAAAAAAGCTTCTGATCCAGCCTCGACAGAAACGTATGGTAATGAATTCCTCCAAAAACATGAGTTGTAAAGTTGGTCACCAAACAACAACCTGGAGATAAAATGATAACAGATGTAACACTGGTCTGTTTTGATATAAACGTTAACTTGGACCTTCGAGTGCAAACTAGAAGATACAAGTATTCCCCTCTTCTCTACCCACCCCACTCATCTTTCAGCCAGTGCGTATTTAGAATTGACACCAAGCAAAAGTGTTACTGAATTCATTTTTAGAAATAAAAGAAATGGAATAAACTATTCAAAGTTGAAAAGGGCTATTTGGAAGTTGGATTAACATTCTGAAGTTTTGATTGATTCCCTTTCAATGATACAAAGAAAGCATTCAGAAATGCATATTGTAGGTGGGTTGATATCTGGGCAGGGCATTACATTACTGGGCAAAGAGTGCTCGGCCCAAGGAGTAAAATCAGTGTCTGGTTGTCCATTGGCTTCAGTGCCTTGGGACATCCTCCTGACATGAAAGGCGCTCTATAAATGTCATTTTGTTGTTATTGTTTGTGGACGGCGTCAGTGCCTATCACACACTTCTGGTTCTAGACGAGCTTTCAACACGGAAAAACTGTCTTTTTAAAAATTAATAACCAATCTTATTTCTCCTCAATGCCAAATAAGACACGCCTCATGCCTTCTCCCGTTGCATTTAGTTTTATTTGCACTCTTCTCTTAATTCTTTAATATCAAGAAAGTAAAATATTATCGAACTCTTCTTTACAGTCAAGGATTTCAGAAACTTGAGTTTGAAGAGTATTCCTGCTCTGTTACTCTCATGGTCTCTACTACTTTTCCCAACTATGGTGCTCTGCACTACAATCCTTGTGGACCTTCACAATAACAGGGACCCCCTGCAGTTTTACCAGACTGTATAACGTACCATTTGTAATTGGTAAAAAGAGCAATTTTTCAGTTAATTTTTTTTACTGAAAGTTGTAGTGCGCTGCACTGAAATTAGATCACAACAAGTTTTAACAGGTGTAACGTAAAATGGCTGCCTTTTTTATTGATCGATTTATAGGTATGGCAATCAACTTTTAAAGAGATGTACACTTTTAGAAGCTTGCTCAGAAATCTAAATGTAATTTTCGTGCTTGGTGTTGATTTGATTGCTCCATGACATTGGGAGGAAATATGAATCCTTGCATTTGTTATAGTGCCTGTCAACATTGGGTGATCATTTCAAAGTGCTTCACGGGATTTACTGAAAAAGTGTTGTGACTATTTTATAGCCGAATGTGGCAGTAATTTTGTACAAAATAAAGTTTGTAGTAACAATACCATGTCTTCTGGCCTGGTTATCAATAGTCTATTGAAACTGGACCACAATGCTACACATTATCCAAAGAAGCAGTGTTTTAAAGACCATGTACTGCATCCAGCTAAGTCAGAACATCAAGCAGATGATTGTGTCATTGTGAAATGTGTGAATCCTTAAATTATGCACTGTTATTTTAACCTCTTGAGAATGTATAATAACAAACAGTATGACTTCACTTGGAGGGGGAGAGAAAGTTTCAAAATCTTTCAGGGGAGGGGTTGAAGTGCTGCGTTGGAGAGGCACATTAACCTTGAATTGTGTCGTTTTGCAGGACTAGTCCAAAGGTACATCTTGTCACCTCTTACCTTGTAATCTGTGAACCATTGAACCAGGCAAAGCAGCAGCCATGACTACCATGGCCCTGATTAAAGAAGTGATTGTGGACATAAAGACATATTTTGGTGAAATAATTGACTTTCAAGTTGATCTTTTGACCCAAATGTTTTCACACATAATACTGTTCGTGCAGGGCAGATACAAATTTTTGAATCACAGATCTTTTTTCAAGGAGTGTTTTTTGATCGCAAATGTCATTTGCATATTCTGTAGCTTTATACTGCCCAATTGAGAAAAAACTCTTGATTTGAACTTGGTTGTGATTGCTGAATTTACATTTAGAATAAGACCAAATCAGCAGGTGAAGTGAGATCATGTGCCAATGACCTCATCCTGTAAGTACCTTTCACCAACATAAATTTTGTCTTTTAAAATACTCTGGTTAATCTACAGGATATGAACATATATGTTTTTATACAGAGGATGAAGGGAGTGATCCCCACCTTTTCTACTCAGCCACAGTAATACAAACGCATCAACACATTACATATTTGGACTGACTGTGTGTTAATTTGCAGCTGTTTCTTGTTGTACTGTGTCGGCTGTGTCAGTGCTGTTGCTCAAGACTTGGGAAAAATTTGATGGAAAGCAAAGTGAAAGGTTTTATGGGGCTGCTTTTTCTCCACTCATCCACCCTGCACACCTCACTATTGCCAGCTACATCATCATATCCAGTGTAATGCTGAAGCTTTTATACTTGACATAGCGGAGATCATGGAATCCACAGCAACTTGGCAAGGTGATGATTATGGACTTCCATTACTGATAAAGATGAACATCCCAAAAGATTATCAGATCAGTCCTCACTGTCCATCTAGCAATATGGTGTGCTGTGTAAGTGTAGTTGACTTTCAACAGAGTACATATCATGTGAGGGGCCACCTGCAGTTTAAGATGAACAACTTTGTTTGGGATCAGGTAGGACACTATGCAGCAGCTTTCTTTAACTCATACACCCCTTCATTGTTCCAAAGTCAGGTCTGAGCCACTTCTCAAATTAACGCAAGATTATTATCAGGATTCTGATGAAACATCACAGTGATCTAAATGATTTTGTATTTCACATGGGCATTATTTTTTATGCTGACCTGAGTGTGTTTGCATTTTCTGATGATGAAAATGCTTCCATTTTTGTGATATAAACTTGTTATTTCATCTTTGTGATTTCTGAATTTATTAAATTGTGAAATAAAAAGGGAGATGTCTTTTTGTACCATAGTCCTGTGTTGTTTTTACATTGAGAAATTCTAACTTTTTTCATCGTACAGTACTGTATATAGGGATGTGGGAACTGCCCATTGGAGGAGGATAATCCCCCAAAAGTGTGGAGAGTTGGAAAGAGCTCTAAATGATCTTTCCAAGGCCTTGCCAAGGATGAGGAGCATGGATGCTCTCCAGCACTGTGGCCAGAAGTAACATTTCCCCAACAATGGCTCAATCAAGCATTCTCCAGGAGGAAGTTGGGAGACAACAGCTACTTTCATTTATTTGCAACTTGCAGCAACAACTTGACTCAACAAAGGAAGATCTTTTGGCAGGATTTGAAGGTGGGGCAAGGCAGAATGATTCAGGGAGAGAGTGCCACAGTTTGGGGGCCTAGTGGCTGATGGCCCCAATAGGAGAATGGAGGGGCAAATAAGAGGCCCAAGCCATCTGAACAGAGGCAGCTGAGTGGAGGTGGAGGAGTGGGGGGTAAACAGGCTGGAGAGGTAGGGAGATGCAAGGGATTACAAAAATTTGAAAATGAGTGAGAGGATCTTGAAATCAATCTGGTAATGGGGAGCCAGTGGAGCCTGGCAAGGACTGGTGTGATTTTTCATCAGGACTAAATTAAATGAACCTAGATTGAAACCTAAATGGAACAGATAGAATAGATGTGTACATCCCTGGTTGTGGGTGTTTCCTACATGTTTGAAAGTGCCACTATTTTCCCACAACATCACATTCTGTAATGTTGGTGCCAGGAGAGTTTTTGTTTGATACAGGATTAATAATGATAATCCTTGCATGTGATATAGCACTTCTCACGTCTTCTAGATGTTTGAAAGCGCTTCACAGAATGTACTGAAATGAATTGACTATATATGTGGGCAAAGGGCAGCAGCCAATTGCGCACAGCAGTGTCCCACAAAGTCATGAAATAATATGACCAATTTGTTTGGGAGGGATTATTATCAGGATTGGTGAAAGAAACAGAAAACACCAATCTACTCACTCTTGCCAACCCCTGGTTATTAGTAATAAGAGTGAACCATCTTCATCTACTAGGAGATTTAGCAATATTGATAAGATACTGGAGAGCGAGAGAGAATGACAGGCTGAGTTTGAGGTTTGAGTGCTGAGCCAATGGGTGCACTATTGATTAGGTGAGGCTATTATGGGGTGAAAATTTATGTGTGCATACTGCATTGTAGATGATGCTGGTGTGCAGTGCCCAAATGGTTTGGTACCTAAATTTCAAGGGGAAATACAATAGTCAGATTTTGAACAGACTTTTCTGTGCAAACCAAATGAATTTTTAAAAATCCACTTTCAGTTTACCATAACATTGGCTGGATAGTCACTTTTTTTCTGCCACACTAAATTCTACAATATGCCAAATAGGGTGCTGGTGCCTGCAATTCCACAACATTGGTCGACGTTTTGGGTCCACGAGCCTTCTTCAGAACTGGTTTCTAACCACTGGTTATTTCCAAATGCTGTTTGTCTATTAGGCACTTTAACAAAAATGTGCATTAAAATTTTGTGTTGATAACAAAACATACATCTCAACTAGTGGGTGGAGGCGTTTCAGAGTGCATTTTTTTCATGTATCAAAGTATGGTACATGTGTTTTGAATGGATGTGACTGGTGAATGGAAAAATTGAGCATTTCAGTCCTTGGACCATTTGAGGAGAGAAAGCCAGGAGGTGGCTCAGAAAAAATATTAACTAGAATCAATATGAGCGCCAGAACGTGGTCTGGAGCCCGTACTGATTCCAGTTCCATTTTTTCTTTCCTTCCCTTTTTTAAAAATAAATTCCTCTCCTTTCAGGAAATTCTTGGCAAGCAGGGCAAGCTAATCTGGCGTGTTCGGTATTGTTGTATATGGGGGGAGCATGTTCTATATTGAGGAAAGTTGTGACATCCAAATTGGAGATGCGTTTGGGGATATAATTTTCAGAACTGAATCTAAGCAACTAAAGATAACCAGTCAAGCCAAAACATTGACATTTTATTGGCAACGTTAAAATGTATAAGGATAATGATTATTTAACATAACGATCGTAAATATGGATAAGGCTGTAAAAAAAAATGTAAACCTGAGTCCTGAGCTCTATTTGTGGAGCAACAGGACATAAAAGGAAGAAAATAATGTTAAATTTGTATAAAACCAAGGTGAAATTATATTTGGAATACAGTACTGTACAGTTCTGATCAGGAATGATTTTTTGGCAATGGAGAGAATGCAAGATAGATACAGCTTTTTACTACTAACAACTTGCATGTATATAGCACCCTCACGCCAGATGGCGCCTCGTAGCGCTTAACAGTGGCGTAGCCTGATGCCAAGCCACGGGGAGGGGAAAGGTGACCATAGGCATTGGTGGAAGAGGAAAAACTTTTAAGTACAGGTGAAAATGGGGAGAGAGGGCAAAGCAAAGGGATTGAGGGAGAGAGTTGCACAGTTTCCGGGTGTAGTGACTCAAAGCACAGGCACTGATGCTGAGTTGGAAGGTCTGGGGGACAAGGAGGAGGCTGGAGCCAGTTGAGCGTAGGCAGAAGGTAATGGCGTGGGGAAAGAGCAGGTTGGCGATAGGGGTGCTAAGGTGAAGGGATTTAAATTCAAGAGTGAGGATCTTGAAATAAATCCTCTCTGTGATGGAGCCAATGGAGTTGGACAAGGACTGGGTTAATGGAGGTAGAGAGGTATGGAGTGCATCGTAAAAATGCTGACGGAGTTTTGAATTAGTTGAACTTTGTGACTAGTGGAGCAGAGGAGACTAGTGTGGAAGGCATTTGAGTGATCAAGCTGGGAGGTGCCAAAGGCATGGACGAGGGTTTTGGCAGGTTTTGGAGTGAGGTATGGACGGAGGCGGGCAACATGACAGATGTAGCGGAATGCAGTCCAGGCCAGGGCAATGTGGTGGAGGTTGAGTTCTGGGCCAGGGCAATGTGGTGGAGCTGGGTGTGGAGCTTGGCATTAAATGTTAGGATTGACGTTGCTAGATGGAGAGCGCAGAGGAAGTGGTGGAGAACAGGATTTGAGGGAGCAGAGATTACAATTGTATCGGGTGAGCGGGTAGGTTTGGAGAAGGTCCTGGATATCAAAGGATCATGAGAACCAAAGATGGAGTAGACAGGATTGTTTAGTAACTTGACAGCTGCATCGGGATCACTGTGAGTGGAAGGCCAGAGGGAGAGAAGGTCCGAAGATGAGGGCATTTGTGAGGGACTTGAGCGGAAGCTTTTTCCATGGCCGGAAAAAGATGGGGGTTGCTGGAGAAACGGGAGATGAAGGAGTGATTAGAGATGGCCTTGTCTGTGATAGACAGATCATGGACCTGATCTAGATATTTAAAATTATGAGTAGGTATGATAGCAAAAACATTTAGACTGTTTTTACTTGCAGTTGAGTTCATAATAACAACAGGACACCATTTAAGATAACTATTATTTGGTGATCTTCCCCATAATGTGCACTGTCTGGTTAGAAGATAAGCAAGCGTTGTCGGAATGTCAAAAATCTGCCATCCAATATTCTGTTGTATTTCAGGAAACTGCTCTTGATCAATCAATCAATCAATCAATCAATCAATCAATCAATCCTTACATTTATATAGCGCCTTTCATGTCAAGAGGACATCCCAAGGCGCTGTACAGTTAGGTAGGGACAAGAGCAGGGGGGGAGGGGTCGGGGCAGGATGAAGAAGAGTAGGAAAATTGACTATATTTGTGGGTGAAACGCGGCAGCCAAATTGTGCACAGCAGTGTCCTACAAACAGTCATGGAAGTGGGACTAAGGGAAATGGGGGGAAAAGATGGCAAGGGGAGGGGTCGAGGTAGGGGAAGGAGAGCAGGAAAGCCGACTCTATATTTGTGGGCGAATGTGGTTCTATTTCACTTGTTTTCTGTGGGCTGTGAGTCAATGCTCTGTTGTAATACAAGGCAGGAGAGCTGAGGATGTGGGTGGCAGCCTGAAACTCCAAACTTTGGTCACGGATTGGTATCCTTTACTCCCTTCCACTTTGTCGTATTTCTCTTGTATTCTGTGTCTCAGGATGTGATCTGCTTCTCTCCATCTTCGGGTCTCAGTTTCGACACTTTATTCATACAGACAAGAATAAGCGTGAGGAACCAGAGACTCCAGCCAATAGCAGCGAAGATCCAGCCATTTTCATCCATCTTTGACTGGCAGCAGGTCTGTGCCCTCACACACATATCCAGGCCATTCTCAGCAACTAAGCAGAAGAAAATTTAAATATAGTCTCCCTTATTAAAGCAGTTCATTAAGATTGCAATTTAGGTGACTGTAGACTGTTCCTCACATTGGGAGTTTTTAATCACAGAATTCTGTCGCACGGAAGCATTTTATTCAGTCCTAAACTGTAAACTATTAATACTGTATATGTCTGTAGACAGAGGCTTACTGCATTGTTCCCAAGAGGTTGAAGTGACCCTGGTGCCACTGAAAACAGGTTATGGTCAAAAAGGATTTGTGAATATGTGCTGATTTGTTTTATTAATCAATCAATGGGGGGGAAAAGATGTTAAGGGGAGGTGTCGGGGCAGGGGGAAGGAGAGCAGGAAAGCCGACTGTATACTTGTGGGCAAACGCGGCAGCCAAATTGTGCACAGCAGTGTCCCACAAACAGTCGCAGAAATGGGGCCAGGGGAGAAAGGGGGAAAAGAGGGCAAGGGGGGAGAGGGAGGGCGAGGGAGGGAAAGGTGGTGTAGAGCAAGGTCAGGGAGAAAGAGAGGGGAGAAAGGGGGGGGCAAAGGACACAGGGAGGGAAAGGTGGGTGAGGGGCAAAATCAAGGAGAATGGGGGGGCAAGAGGGAAGAGGGAGAAAAGGGGAAAAGTGGGGAGAGAAAGTGGGGAGGGAAGGAAGAAGGTGCTTAGTCCAGTGAACAAGCCAACATACAAAATCACTGCAAAAACGCAAAGTACTGCAGATGGTGGAAATCTGAAACAAAAACAGAAATCGCTGGGAACACTCAGCAGGTCAGGCAGCATCTATGGAGAAAGGAAAAGTGAATCGACATTTCGGGTCCATGACCCTTCTTCAGAACTGGGTTCTAACCATTGGTTATTTCCAAATGCTGTTTGTCTTTTAGGCACTTAGCAAAAAATTGCTTTAAAATTTTGCGTGGATAACAGAAAAGATACATCTCAACTAGTGGGTGGAGGGTTTTCAGAGTGTGCATTTTTTTCAATATCAAAGTATGGCACCTGTGTTTTGAGTGGATGTGACTGGTGAATGGAAAAATTGAGCATTTCAGTCCTTGGACCATTTGAGGTGAGAAAACTAGGAGGTGGCTCAGAAAAAATATTAACTAGAATCAATATGGGCGCCAGAACGTGGTCTGATTCCAGTTCCATTTTTTCTCTCCTTCCCATTTAAAAAAAAAATTCCTCTCCTTTCAAGAAATTCTTGGCAAGCAGGGCAAACTAATCTGGCATGTTCGGTGTTGGTGTATATGGGGGAAGAATGTTGTCTATCGAGGAAAGTTGTTACATCCAAATTGGAGATTTTTTTTGAAAGATTGTGAATTTAGGGAATAACTAATATTCCCGGGATAGGGAAGGCAAACTAAAGGCTGATGATAAGTTAGGTTTAGCTTGACTTTTGGAGAGAATTAGGTGAAACCTATTCTGGCAGAGAGCAATAAGATTCAGGAGTCCATTCCACCAGAAAACCAGAATAGAAAATCAGGTGAGGTCATGAAACAAATTAATTTTTTTGTTGACTTACACAGGTTGTCGATTGGTTTGAGTTAAAGGCGTAGCACTATAAAAAATATTCCTTACATTTGGTAAAACACCTTTCAAAGTTGGGGGACACACCAAAGTGCTTCACAGAATATACTGTGAAAAGCACTGTGACTGGATGAATGCGATGCCCCTTTTTTGCACAGTGATGTCCCACAAACATTGAATGAACCATGGCGTGAATTACCAATTTTTGTTTATCAAGGCATATGGTGAGAGAATGGAAGTTGGATTGGGGAATCTAGTCTTTATTGACACTCCTTTTCAACTTGTGACGTAAGCTGGATGGGCTTCCTAACTTTCCATCAAACTCATAATGTTATTTACAGTCTGGCTGCTCACACAAACATTTCCTCAAAAGTGTAATAAGTGGATATGTCTTTCAAAAATCAGGCACAAAAGATGAACAACAACAACAACTTCGATTTATATAGTGCCCTCCATGCTGGACGGCATCTCACAACAATGGATCCCGGGGGAGTAGGAGGTTAGTTCTACCTTTCCCTTTGGATAAGAACATTATGATGAAGAATTAATGCTCAACATATTTCTGTGACATTTCTCTTAAATTTATATTATTTGGAAATTGTAATGAACAAAACAGCCAATTCACTGAAATACTCCCACCAACCATTTCAAAATCAGGTTACATACTTGCTACTATACTTCATGTTTTCAGTGAATTAATTGCAAACTTTCATAGAGGTAAAAGCAAATGTCAGGGCAGTATTTCACTTTCAATTATGAAATACTGTACTGCATTTTGCCCACAAAATACAATCATAGAATCATAGAACAGCACTGAAGGAGGCTATTCGGCCCACCTTGCCTGTGCCAGCACTTTAAAAAGAGCTATCCAAATCAATCCCACTCCCCTGGTCTCTCCCCATAGTCAGCAAACATGTCCTCCACAAACATTATCTACTTCTCTCTTAAAAGTTGTTATCGAATAGGCTTCCACCACCCTTGCAAGTAAAGCATTCCAGATCTAAACAACATCCAGACTATTTATATAGATCAAAATCAATAGTGGTCCCAATACCGATCCCGAAGGCACACCAGTGCAAACTTCCCTCCAGTCAAGAAAACAACTGTTCACCACCACTCTCTGTTTTCTGGCTCCCAGCCAACTGGTGTACAGAGTTTAGTGTGCATGAGTATAGGAGTGGCGGAGTTTTAGTTGGATCTTGTGGATGGTGTAGCTGGGGAGACCAGCGAGGAGGGCATTTGAAAAGTTGAGTCAGGAGGTGATGAAACAACAACAACTACAATAACTTTGAATTATATAGAGTACTCCATGCCGGATGGCATCTCAGAAAGGTGGTTGGGTGTTTTGGCTGGGTCTGGGGTAAGGTTTAGTCAGAGCTGGGCAATGTGGCGGAGTGATGGAAGCCGGTACTGGTCAGCGATGGATGTAAGGAAGGAAAGGATCTAACCTGATGCCTAGCTTGTGCTCTTTCGAATGTGATGGCTTTCATTATGAATATCCAGTCTAGCCCGTGTTGGGGTTCAGTCAAACTCCCCATGAAGCGGCAGCACTGGATATATGTACGATAATTGGGAGAGATTTACTACAACCTGGACTCGCAAGCTGAAAGCGCCAGAGCAGATTGGGAGCAAGCATGAGCTCAAAGTTTCTGAAACACCAATTAAGGGGGAAGAATTGTGCACTCCTGTTAGTGGTAACCGAGGAGGCTGAGGTGCAACAGAGTTGGAGAACAGGTGGCTGATAATGCTCGGCTCTGTCTAGCTTTGAATCAAAAGACAGACATATGAGGATAAGATCAGAGGCAGTCGTTTCTCCCTAATTGTATGGCATATCCCATTCTCAAGCATCACATGTAAGTAGTGGCCATTTGGGTTACACGTGAAATCTTCCCCAAGTAAATGACTCTCTCCAACTGCTGGAAGATGTGCAGAGGGTGAGGGCAGGTTTGGGTTGTGATATCCCATTGACAAAAGCTGCCTTGTTGAGCCTGTGCCTGTCCTAAATATTTGCGTGAATATTGGCGTGAAATGCACAGATAGACCTCAGCCTGTGGAATGTAATGCTCATCCATTTCCCTCCCTCTTCGGTTTTGGCCTGACCCCAGCACACACCCTCATCGCTGTCTGGCAGTTCTTTTCATTCCAGAAGCACAAAGCTCACAGTAATTGATTAGCATGATCCAGAGAAATCTAATTGTTTATTGTCTGACAAAGCATTTAAGGAAGATACTTCTATAATAATAATAATAATAATCCTTGTATTTGTTATAGCGCCTTATCACATCTTCAAGACATCTCAAAGCTTCTGACATGATTAGTGGATGTACTCACATTGCTGACAGAGATCTTGGTTGTGGTGACTGGACTCTGTCGAGATGGATTGACAATCAGATACAGAGATGGGATCTGTAAAGAATTAGAAATTCCTTCAGTTTCCTGGGACGTGTTGGAAAACTGTGACGAATGTAATTTGTGAGTGTGTCCGTGCAGCAACAACAACAACATTTCATTTGCATAGCGCTTTTCAACAACAACAACAACTTTGATTTATATAGTGCCTTCCACGCCGGACGGCATCTCAGAGCGCTTTTCACATCGGGAGGACGTCCCAAGGCGTTGAACAGACAGTATTCTGGACCCGAACACTTACCTGCACAAGCAGAATCCAGGCGCAGGCATATCAACAGCCAAGCAACTGCGAGCATCTTGCCGGTGAGCATTTTGCCGGTAAGTCTGAGAATCTTGGTGGACTGCCCTTCACACCATTTCTTTAAAAAGTTCATATTTAGCCCCTCCTTTAAACCTGCCTCCAGGAGCCGTTTCCCTGCCCAGCCACTGAGTGGAAAACAACCAGCCGATCAGTCAGGCATGTCAGAGGTTATTGCAGATCAAGGGGACGGACCCACGCATTACAAATATCCAGAGGAGCTGCTCGAATTCAAGATTCTTGTTCTCACTTTCAAGGCCATTCATGGTCTTGCCCCCGCCTTGTCTAGAGATTTGGAAATGAAGCTGGAAAACAAAGCAACAAGGAGAGTTAGTGGACAAATCAGAATTAATATAGTGATATTTTACAAATGTGTGTGTATGTGTAAGGCCCAGTGTTCTGCATTGGCCATTATGGCTGGAAGATGTTTGGAGGACATTGTTTTTTCAAAATAATCACACTTGGGTTCAAATCTACTGATTTTCAATATTCATCGTTCTCAGTCAGAAAGTTGTTGGTTCAAAGCCCCACGTCAGAACTTGGAATCACAAAGTGTTGCTTGACAATCCAGTGCAGTGCTGGGGGCGTGTTGCATTGTTGGAGGTGTCGTCCTATACACAAAATGTTAAATTAGGGTCCCTTTTGCCTGCTCAGGTGAATGGCAAAGATCCTGGGGCACAACTGGAAAAGAGAACGCAGTTTCTCGCTCCCAGTGTCCTGGCCAACAATCCACCAAATCCACCAAGATAAAAAACTAGCTGCCGAGTTTCACAGACAATCCACTTTACATTATTGCCTGTCTCCACCACCATGATAAGGTGCTTCAATTATTAAAAAGATGTTTTAAAAAATTATATTTATTTGGAAATGTAACATTTGGTACAACATACAATAATAATAATTAGCCTTGCATTTGATATAGAGCTTTTCATATCTTCCGGATGTCTCAAAGTGCTTCACAGAATATACTGTCAAGTGAATTAACAGTGCATATGTGGGCGAAACATTGGGCACCAATTGCATACAGCAGTGTCCCAATTTAAAATAAGTGTGCAACTTAAAATACTATGTAATTTGTTGCATTTTTTTCCATGTATTCCGATACAACAACAACTTACACTTAACAAAACATTCCCTACTTTACATTATATGCCTTTTTTCGGGGCCACTCTTCTAGAAGAAAATTAGTTAACGTTTTTGGATGATCTTTCGTCACAACTGGGAGATGTTGGAAGTGAGCCAATTATAACGACAAGCAGAGAAGGGGGCGGGGAAAGAAATACAAAGGAAACATTTGGGTGGAAGACAAGAGATGATGAGATCAAAAGTGTTTAGGGTGCAAAAGAATGCAGTAGTGGGAGATTATGGAATGAAAAGATGCACCTAAGACTCAGAGGATGTGCGAATGGTTATAGAATAAGATGGTCGGGGCAAAACTGAGAAGATGGTAGCTGTGTTTAAGGTCTGAAGCAGTCACCTTCTCTCAACTTTGCCTCTCCCTCTTTTCTACACATTCAGGCAACGTTCTGACTCAGAGTTTGAGAATGCTACACTTAGGCAAGCTGTAAGATGGATGTTCTAGAAGGATGAGATCAGATGGACGTTCTTCATCCAAACTGATTTATGATCTTGCGAGGTTGTTAAGAGCTAAGTTAAGTTGTTACGGGGCTCCAATACCGCAGCTTCTGACATCTGCCCTAAAATTGTCCTTCGCATCGCATCACCACTCAAACGTGCAAAAGAGCCATGACTACACTATCAAAAGGTGGCCATCACAGTGAATATTTTTGGTGTTTTGCAATGTTCTGGAATTACTTCGCTTGCCCTTAATTTGATGACCACTGGTATATGGTTCTACCAGGCATTAGCCTAAGTTGATAAGCTCCTTTCTGGATGCTGCAACTTCGCGCTCAGTCTGCACAGATCGCATTATAGGGAAATGGCAAGAAACTCCAGAATTGCTCAATTCTGAAAAAGTCAATAATGATTAGGCAAGCTAAATCTTACCAATCTGGATTGATTTTTATTGAATTACCCAAGTTGATTTACAAGCAGTGTTCAGGACTAAGGGCGTTCTGAAATAATGCAGTGCTTTATCATCTTGTGAAAGTCACAACTTCACCTCTCTCATTCTCACAATCAGTGTTTATACACTGGAGTTTACAAAATATCATAATACCCAGACAACAATCTATAGTGTAGTACTGGATTGAGTTTCCCTGAAGTTTTATGATGAAACCATTATTTAATTTTTGTTTAAAAAAAATGGCCTTCCTCAATTGCGTCTTAAGAAATAATAATCTTTGCATTTGATATATAGACTTTTATGTCAGGAGGATGTCTCAACAGTGTTTTGCAATACACATTGTTCACAGTGCACAGTCATAATTTTGTGTGCTCATGTGCTAGTCAAGTGAACTCTGAAAGAATGTAGTACTGTACTTTATTGTGTGCTTGTCGCAACTTTACCTCCCACAAACCTCACAATGAGTGTTTATACTCTGTGGTTTACAAAATATTGTATCAGATAAAGCTGTGTTCTTTATCAGTGTTACTGATTCTTATTTAGCTTGGGAAGGAGGAAGCACTTTCAGCCAGCCTATAAACATGTCTAAATGGACATTATAGCATCGATGGAAGAGAGAAGCGAGTTTCTCTCCTATTGGTGTCCTGAACAATAATCCTTCAAATAAAATTGGTCATTCACTTCATGGCTGTTTGTAGGATATCAGTTGCCACATTTGCCTACAAAATACTTATTATTATTATTATTCTTCACTGAGCTTTCTGGTAAAATCCTATAAAGTACTTTGAAACATGGTCCTGGTGTGAAAGATGCAATATTAAATACATGAATTACTATTGTGTGTAGTGATTTATACCGTATAATAATAATCCTTGTACTTTGATATCATACAAGTTAAATGAAACCCATTGCATATTTGTATGAAATATGTTTAAAAGATTTTAATTTGGTCAACTTCAGTTCTATGAAGCAAACCTAGAAAACAAACAGGAAACATGATTTAATATTCAATGAAGCTGAATAACTGCAAAAGATTAACTATAGCTTCCTGTGAACGAGGTACCTCCAATCAGGTTTCCATGCCGCCCACAGCACAGAAGCAGCTATGGTCAAACTCATTAATGACATTCTGTCCATCTGCGACCAGTGCTCTCTCTGCCTCCTTGTCCTCCTTGATCTCTCTGCTACCTTCAACCCTGTCAACCATTCTATCCTCTTCCATTGCCTCACCTCTCAGCTCAACCTTCATGGACTTGCAGTTGCCTGGTTCAAATCCTATCTTTCCCTCCATCTCCACTTTGTCTCCACTAAAGGCTTCTCCTCCAGCCCGCGCACCACCACATTGTGTCTCTCAGGGCTCTGTCCTTGGTCCCCTCCCATTCAATATCTGCATGCTCCCCTCTTGGTGACATCATCTATAGATATGGGGTCAACCTCCATATTTATGCAGATGACACCCAACTGTGCCTCTCCACCTCCACCCTCCACTTCAGGACCACTGCTGTCCTCATAGACTGCCTGTCAGACATCAAATCGTGGATGAGAGCTAACTTTCTCCAGTTGAATGTCAACAAGACTGAGGCCCACCTGCTTGGCTCCTGTCAGAGCCTCCGTACCTCAAACACTGACAGCTTTCTCTTTCATGAATGCACTTTATATCTCACATAGCCAATCATCCCATTCGACCTTCAACCGTCCTTCATCCCCCACATCCATCCTACATCCACGATCTAAAGATCATCCATCCCATCACACAGAGGATACAATTCAAAATCCTGGTCCTCAACTTCAAAGCCCTCAACAGCCTTGGTCCTCCCTGCTTCTGTGACCTCCTAACCTCCTACCAATCTGTCTGCTCCCTCCGCTCAGCAGGCTCCAGCTTGCTTCATGCCCTTGCCTCACCCACCTCAATATCTTCATCCTCTCTGCCCCCACCCTCTAGAAGTCCATCTCATAGTCCCTCCGCCTCGCCCCTCCCTTGCCTCCTTCAAAACCTGTCTCAAGACGTTCCTTTTCAGCAGTGCCATCAATCCCCCTCCTATCCATACCCTCTCCGCCGACCATCCCTCTTGATCCCAACCATCAGCTTTGGTGGCAGTACTGAGCCAGGCGATTAATTCTGGTGCCTCATTGCCACTTGTGTCAAATCAGAGACGAAATCAAAGTACAAGCAGTTCGGATTGTAGTCCAGGCGAGATTAAGATCAGACCCCGACTGTGTTAATGCCGAGATCAGAGGAGAGTTAAGATTAGGTCAAAGCACTGTTAAAATTGTAGTTGTGAGGAGTTAAGATAGGGATCAGGTATAATACCAATACCCTAGGTGACATCTCTCGTACCCTCAGTGACGTCCTTGGGACGTCCTCCTGACGTGAACGGTGTTATACAAGCGCAATTTTGTTTTGCTGTTGTTCTATTGCACTTCTTGAACTCTGTAAGCATATCTTCTTGCCTCAATGTATCTGTCACTTAGCCTCAGTTCATCTTTTGTAGCCTCAGTGCATCTATCTTATACCCTCACTGCAGCTCTCAGTGTTCCTCTTTGACTCTCAGGCCACCCCTCTTTCGTCGTCTCTGTGCATCCCTTTTCAGGTCTCACAAACAGTATGATTAACACTTTCTGTGACCAGTGCGACGAATCCAGCAATCAAAAGGTTAACTCTGCATTTCACAAGTCCCTTTCCTTACTGATCGGGGAGGTGTGGCTGTCAAGGTAGATCTGTGTAGAAGCAAATGAAATATGGCAAAACACTGATTGTTCCCAGCACAGCAAGTCCGGTTCTGAATGGGAGCATAAATAATTTTGGTACCAGCTGGACATCCATCCTCAGGTCCCTGTCACTGACTTGCTGCTCCTTTACTCACTATCAACTCACCTGAGCTCGTCCCAGAAGCTTTGCAGCTTCCTCTTGTTATTTCTGTTGATGGTTACAGGCAAACTGAACTAAAAAGATCCTCTTTGCAACTGTAAGTAATATAAAAAATAAATATTGCATTTGATGTAGCGCTTTTCAAATCTTATCGACATCTCAAAGCGCTTCACACAATATACTGTAAAGTGAATTGACTGTTTGTTTGTGGGCGAAATGAGGCAGTCAACTGTGCACAGCAGTGTCCCACAAACAGTTGTCGATTGAAATTACAAATTTTATTATTGTGTTGTTTTTTTGAGGGATTATTATTAGGCGTGTGGAGTAAGGAAAGTTGCCTAAGGTTTCATCCTGATCTGCCTGAATTCGAAACACAGGTCTTGCACTTGTAAGGCGAGTGCTCTAACCACTGAGCTACAGGAGCTCCACAGTCCTAACAAATGTACGTTTTCTTTAGAAGCTTTACTTTTTCAATCATTGTTTGCAGTTTCTCGGCTTTTCTTCTCACCTAGAACAGTATCAAAGCAATGTTGTAACTTGTGATTAATTGCAGCATAGTATCCCGCAGGTTTGTGGCTGTATCTTTCAGCCTGCTTGAGTTTTAACTGTGTGAGGCAGTGGGTTCTTCACGAGAGGTGATAGTGAGGTTAACGCTGTGTATGTTTAATGGGGTAAGCGCTTTGAAGTACGTAGTTTTGATTGCAATACAACAATTTATGCCCTGGCTGTGCCCCTCCCCCCACTACTCCCCCATGCCCTCGGTACGCCCACACCCCAGCCAACAATGATCTGTATGAAAGATGTGCTGCAACTGAAGAACACTAGTTGTTGTCTGATGGAGCCCCTGTTTTCAGGCTGTATTGACTGAAGGATGTTCTTAATGAAGCTTATTTAACGGTAAATACTACCTTTATATTTTCATCCATAAAACGCACAGTCACCACATTTCAGTGTATTCACGTCCTCCTGACGTGAAAGGCGCTATATAAGTGCAATTTTGTTGTTGTTGTTGTATTCTGTTCGTGGGGAAACTGCTGTGTGCAATTGGTTGCTGCGTTTCGCCCAGAAATATAGTCAATTCACTTTACAGCTTATTCTGTGAATTACTTTGAGACATCTAGAAGACGTGAAAAACACTATATCACATGGAAGGATTATTGTTATTATTATAAGGCGCTATATCAAATTCAAGGATTATTATTATTACTTTTAAAGGCAATGAAGCAACCTTTGTGGGCACCTGAACCAAAGGCAAGAAAGTTTTGCCGTAAATAAGCTGTGTTGTATTGTGTTGCTCTGAAATGACATATTACAGTGATACCTTTTAACGTTTCAGTTCAGGAGGCAGGATGGCATCGCTCTTCCGAAGTGAGGAAATGTGCCTGACACAGCTGTTCCTGCAGGTGGAGGCTGCCTATTGCTGTATCGCTGAGCTGGGAGAGCTCGGCCTCGTGCAGCTTCGAGATGTAAGTGTGTCACTGCTCACTCACAAATCATACACATTTATAGTTCAGAAAGAGGCCATTCGGCCCATCAAGTCTGCTCTGGCTCTCAGAGCAAACTGCTTGTTCAGTCCCATTACCCTGCTCCAATCCCAAACCTCTTCAATCCTCTATTTTCATATACTTGTCCAATTCCATCTTGAAACCTACCTTAGTTGGCAGGTTCCACATCCAAACAGCCTTGAACAAAATGTCTCCTTTAGCTCTTCCAGTCACTATCTTAGTTATTACACTCTGACTGGTGAAAATAGCTTCTCTCTCTTTAAACTAGCAACACCCCTCATAACATTGTACATCACTATCAGGTCTCTTTTAATCCTTCTCTTTGACACGCACTTTCTTGCAGGATGGAAGCACCCTGCTTGTCCAATTCTGCAAAGTATTAGGTGCAGGTTGTCAAGAGCAAGGACGGTAACCACAGAGTGTGTGTTGTAGAGATGTTGAAGTTCAACAAGCTAATGTCAAGCAATTTGCCCAAGCATCATCCAGTCCAAAGATTGGACATACACCCCTACCCATTGGACAATGGTTCCACCAGATGGAGAGTGATATTAAGCAGCAGCTACTGTATATACATTAGTATTGAATTCCCAAAATTTTGCAAAAAGTGCCAGGAGAATTTAAAAAGTCAAATTTTGTTCTGTTATTTCAGCTGAATCAAAGTGTCAGCTCTTTCCAACGGAAATTTGTGAATGAAATTAGACGATGCGAAGTGATGGAGAGGATTCTTCGTAAGTCAATTGTGAAAACTGCATTTGATCAACAGTGATATCATGTTTAACAGTTTGTTTTTCTATTTATTAAATATGTAAGGACTGCTGTATGTGTGTGATGTTTGCAGAGGTTAGATCACTCGTCTTGCAAACGAGAGCTGACTGTTCAGCACCTTGGGATGTCCTCCCACAGTGAAGTTAATTCTATAAGTGTAATTTTGTTGTTGTTGTTGTTGAGAGATCTGGGTTTGATCCCTATCAGGGTGAAATGTTGGGCACATTTCCTACACTCCACACACCTCTGTTAACCCAGTAGTAAGTATTGTTAGTCAATTGGCAGATTGCTTTTCTGGAGTAATGAGTCCTTCAAAAAAAAATTGGTCACTTCAATCTACAGCTGTTTGTGGGATATTGCTGTGCACAAATTGGCTGCTGCATTTCACCCAGAAAATATACAGCCAATTTACTTTACAGTATATTAGCACTATGTTTTATCCCCCCAAATTGTTCTGGTTATGATTTGCTGCAGAAGTGCAGGGCCTGAGCTGTTGGCAAGTGAATGATAAATGCAAAGCTTTTACCTATATTCATTTCCAATTGTTGACTTGGTTTGACAGGCTTTCTCGAGACTGAAATGGAGAAGGCCGCCATTGTAGTTCAGGATAATGGGGAAAATTGCCCTGCTCCTCTTCCAAAGAATATGATTGACTTGGAGGTAAGAGGTACTGCTCAGAAACAAAATATAGGAATTGAGAGTACAACAACAGTGCCTTTCACATCAAGAGGACATCCAAGTTGTTGGACAGGTAAGAGCTGGGGTTTAGATTCCAGGCATGGAGGCCAAGGCGGTGGGGAATAGGGGAAGAAAGATGACTGAAGGTGTGGTCAAAGTGGATAGATCAAGAAGGAAGTGAAGGAAGGGGCAAGGTGAAGGGACTCTGTGATTGAGGGAGTGGGGGCACATGGGTCGAACCTCTGACCGCTGATCCTGCGGGCGGCAGGGAGGAATAAGTAAAGCAGGCCAGTGCATGCTGGTGGGGGATGGACTAGGTGGGCTGGTCGAGTTTTAGGAAGATCATAGAGGTATTGTGGGGCATGACTGTGGAGGGCTTTAAAAGTGAGACTAGGAGCAGCAGTCTCACATATATTGGAAGAAGCAGATGAGCTCAAATAGACAAGGTAACAAATTTCTGGAATGTATTCAGAATAGTTTTCTGGAACAATGTGTTTTTGAGTCGACAAGGGAACATGCCATACTAGATTTGGTGATGAGTAACGAACCAGAATTAGTTAACAATCTGACAGTAAGAGAACACCTTACCATAATTTGATTGAATTTGATATAAGGTTTGAAAGAGGGAAGGGAGAGTCGCAAAGATTCTAAATTTAGGCAAATTTAAGCAATTGAAGGGATGAGAAATAAATTAATTACGGTAAACTGGGCTAAATTGTTAATAGGGAAACCCAGACTTACAATGGGAAATATTCAAAGAAGAATTTGATACAATGCAAAACCAGTACATACATACCCCTAAAACACAAAAGCTCCATTGGCTAGTTTAACAATAATGGTCTACAAATGAGGTACGAAGCAGAATGAAACTAAAAAAAAGTCTTACACCAATGCAAGAAAAAGTGAAAACCAGTGGACTAGGAGACCTATAAAAAGCAACAAAGAGATAGAAAGAAAGTAATAAGAGATGCAAAAAGCGAATAAGAGGAAAAACCTGCCAGGGATATCTGGGGCAACAGTAAAAGTTTGTATAAATATATAAGAGATTATGAGAAAGAGAGGTAAGGGTGAATGTGAAACTATAATAGAGAATAAGAAAATAGCAGCCTTGTTGAAGGGAGGACAAGGCTCTTAAACTCAATCCTCTGGGTGATGGAGAGGCAGGGGAATCAGACAGTGAATTTTTCAGGGAACAGTTGGAATGTTTGTTTTAATTTAGTCTAAGTTAATAACTGAAAAACCTCTGCTGCCGACTTCACAGTCCAGGCCTGTCAAAAAGGTACATTTTGAGACATGCTTTGAATGAGGAGAGGGAGATGGGGAGCGAGTCAGTGGGATTCTGGGATGGAGTTCCAGATAGCGAGGGTAAAATGTGTGCTCTGGAGATGTTGGCACAGGTGATGCAAATCAGTGCTCATGATATGAAGGGAGTCGTTGGCTGGGTGTTGTTGAAGGAGGTCGCATACATAAGGTGGGGTGAGACCTTGGAGGGATTTGAGTGTAATAACAAAGATCTTGCACTTGATCCACTGGGGGATTGACCATAGGGATGAGTTAACCATACAATGTTGTTTCATCTGCATGCAGGTGGTTCTGGAGAAATTGGAGAATGACTTGAATGAGGTGAATCAGAACCAGAAAACACTCAAGCAGAACTTTTTGGAGTTCAGTGAATTCAAGCACCTACTGAAGAAAACCCAGGACTTCTTTCAGGTAAGCTGAGACCAGTGAAAAGGGATATGAGCATAAGGCTTGAATGTCGAAGGTTGAAGGGTGATCCGAATAAGGTTTTTAAAATAATAAAGGGATACAGAGAAACTATTTCCTCTGGTGGGGGAGTCCAGAACAAGGGAGCATGATCTTAAAATTAGAGCGAGGCCATTTAGGAATGAAATTAGGAGGCAGTTATTTACCCAACGGGTAACTCTCCCCCAAAAGGCTGTGGATACTGGATCCAATCACATTTTCAAGACTGAGGTAGATAGATATATGTTAGGTCAGGGATATGAGGCAAGGACTGGTGACTGGACTTCATGCACAGATCAGCCTTGATCTTATAAAATGGCAGAAGAGGCCTGAGGGGATGAAAAGCCTACTCCTGTTTCTATGAAGAAAAACTTGGTGGTCAGGCGTTCACCTTTTCTACCCCTCTCCATTCCCACCCTCCCCACTGCCCCCACAATCGGAACTCCATCCCAGAATCCCTGCCTCTTGCCTGCTTCAGGTTGCCTGTTCAGGTTGTCTCTTCTATTGATGTGCATTAACTGTAATTTGGTTGTAGTTGCAGAAAAGTAGGCTAGTATCAAGAGCGATAATAATAATAAGCCTTGCATTTTGATATAGCGCTTTCACATCTTCTGGACATCTCAAAGCACTTCACAGAATATACTGTAAAGTGAATTGACTGTATATTTGTGGGAGAAATGTGGCAGCCAATTGCGCACAGCAGTGTCCCACAAACAATAATGGATTGAGTGACCAAATTATTATAATTTTTGGGGGATGGTTTATTATTTGGTGTGTGGAGTAAGGAAATTTTCTCATGGTTTCACCCTGACCTGCCTGGATTAGAAACACAGGTCTCAGGCTTGTAAGGTGAGTGCTCTAACCACTGAGCTAAAGGACTCCACTCCAATCTGTGATCGTCCTTTTGGTTCTCACACTTGATCATTGAAAGAGTCAGTGAAGGAACCCCTCATGAAAGGTCTTTCCGTGGAGCTGTTATGTGTTGCCGTGTCATTTGTTTGAGATTAGGTTCGCTCTGAATGTGAAAAGGTTTTATATTCCACAGACAGAAGCAAATGTATCTGATGATTTCGTCAGTGAAGATACAGTACACCTGCTGGAACTGCAGCATGAGTCTGTGGCCATCGCTCCTGGCAGACTTGGGTAAGCCTCGTCCATCGCAGCCTTTTTTAGATCTGTGACTTCCCATTATTCAAGGTTGAGATTTCTTAAGAAACAGATTAAAACTACCTCCAATAATAATTCTGAGGCTCTCCTGCTTGGCTCCCATCAGCGCCTCAACACCTCGGATGCTGACAGCATAATTATCCATAGTTGCGCTCTTCACTAAACCAATATGGAACTCAATCATCTTGTTTGATTCTCAACTGTCCTTTCTACCCCACATCTGTCCCGTGACCCATTCTGCCTCTATCAACATCCTCCACATTGCCTGGCTCCGTCACTACTTCTCCCCTCAGCCCGCGCAAAACCTGCATTTATTCATGCATTTATCACATCCAGGCTTGACTATGCTAATTCCCAGATGTTATCTGTTTGTGCTGGTTGTTTCAGGTTTATAGCTGGTGTGATCCGAAGGGAGAGAATAGCTGCCTTTGAGCGATTGCTGTGGAGAGCCTGCAGGGGGAATGTGTACATGAAGCAGTCCGACATGGATGTACTGCTGGAAGATCCAACCACTGTAAGCAATTCTTTATTTACCAAAGGAATAAGGATGTACATGATAATTTCCAACTCTTGGTGTGGAATCTCCTGCTTCCAGCTCAGTGCATCACTGATTGACTCATTGATTGCATGTCAAAAATCTCTTGTTCTCCCCAGGATCTATCTGCTTCTTGTTTTGGCTGTTTTCACCTAGCTTTCGGAGAAACGTAACAAGCTTAACCTCAACCATGTTTCATATCCATAGCTGGAAGATTCAATGGTGAATCTTTAGCTTCTGATAACTTAGCAATGCCATATGGGCATTGTTCAATTTTGCTATTAAACTGAAGTCTATCTATCTTAATGTTGGTTTAGACAGCTGGTAAAAAGGGGCATGAATCGACCATTCAATATGGATTGAACTCACAAACTCTGTCCGAATTATTGAGCTGCTTTCCTCACTTCTTCCATCCCACCATTGGTGGCCAAGGAATGATCCACCTCCCTGCAACTCACCCAAAATCTCTTTACATCTTCTCTCTTCCTGCAAAATCTTAGACTTTTACCTGTGCCGTTGGTTAATTGCTTTGAATCCCCCACTTTCCTGCTGCTGAGTGTTTGTTCAGATCCTCAATGTATGTGCTTTTTGGATTGCTATGGTGTTTAAAGTTATTATTGTAAAAAGTACCATACAATACACATTTACACTTATATCACACCTTTCACGATGGGAGGCCATCCCAAGATGCTGGACACTCTAGGTTTTCTACCCAAACTGGGGGTATTTAATTCTGCAAGAGACATAATTATAATTGGGTAATGTTATAATTGCATTGCATGTTGTCCGGTCGTATAGTGGTTAGCACACTTGCCTTGTAAGTAAGGGGGACCTTGGTTCAATTCCCAGACGGAGCACAACATTGGGTAAATTGCCTTAATCTGTACACCTCCGTTTACCGAGCATTAAGTAGGAATGGGTTGTTAGTTGATTGGTCGATTGCTTTCTGGGGGTAACAATCCCTCAAAACAAATTGGGTCATTCAAACCACAACTGTTTGGGGGACATTGCTATGTACAATTGGCTGCCAAGTTTCCCCCACAAAAGTATACTGTAAACCATTTTACAGTATATTCTGTGAAGCACTTTGAAATGTCTAATGTGTGCTAAGGCACTATATCAAATACAAGGATTATTCTTACTGCAATTTGTTGTTTGTAGTTCTGATTCGGCACTCACAGCAACAAGGCCAACTAAACGGATGTGATTCCTCAGTCAGGACAGCTTGGAGTATAGCTTGCAATAGAGTAATGGTGATGAACCTGTACATTGGATTTTAATGCGCGACTGTGTTTTACAGCTTGTGCCTGTGCAGAAGAATATGTTCATTGTCTTCTTCCAAGGGGAGCAACTGAGACACAAGGTGAAGAAGATATGTCACGGGTGAGCTGATTGCTTCAATTCTGTGAATGCCTCATCATATAGGTATCAATTGGATTTTATTTTATTATAAGAAGCCACAGCTAAATTTTCATATACACAGACGCAGTAGCTTTAAGCGCAAGGTACACATATTTCTGCCCAAGATTCCTGTACTGCTTAAGCCGTCCCTTAGAAAGTTAGGGGGATTTGTATCAGCATATTCTCATTGAATGCCCTGAGTCTGTAAGTAGCTCTTGGGCTAACCCGAGCCTGCCAACAGCGATGGCAACAGGTGCACTGTGCAGTTCTAGCACATGTAGGTAGTTCTTCTAGAAGTTCTTCACTAATGAAATTATTATTTGATACAACCCCCTTTGACAGAGTGAACTAATCTCTAACAAATACTGATACAGCACATAACAACAGCTAAGCTGAACATTGACTTTGGTGCTCTATTATAATACAATTGCGGATTTATATAGCGCTTTGAGACATTTTCCTGAAAGCATCCATGAAACAGTGCCTCTCATCTAAACACAATCAAATGGATGCACTTGTACATTTGCCTAAACCTTTTGAATTTATATAACTCCAAGTACTATTGTAATTGTTACCAATAATAATGGATAAACATGTGCAACAAATTTACCTTTCCTTCTCCCTTACCCCCATTCCTTCCTCTCTCCACACACAATCATAGAATTGATTCAAATGAAAAAACAATTGTTATAAGGAAACTATTGCTTGTCTCTTGCCTATACAGTGTATATTTAACAGTTTGCTAAATACCTTTGTAAATCTTTATTTAGCATTAGGTCACTTCAATGATATCGGTTTTCAAGAGCCTTACATTATCTGTAATTTCTCACATCACTTATCCACCTAATTACAGCACTTGTAGTTGCAATGAAATTAATTCTGTGCTTAACATTAAGGAAATTAGTGCAATTTTTAGAATTGTATTTTGCGCTGAAAGGTAAAGTGATACATGTCTGCACGAGCAAAGGCTGTTATCTTCATCCCTGCTTCACCCCAGGTTCCGCGCCACACTTTACCCCTGCCCTGAATCTGCTGCCGAGCGACGAGAAATGGAAGCTGGTGTGAAATCACGCATTGATGATCTAACTACGGTAAGTGCTTTTGAAGAGAAGAACAGAGTGATTGAACTCTGTTGCTGAAGAATCCTGCTTTCTCAACAACTGAAGTTCTGCTGGATTGAATCAGGGCATAGTTACCTTCAAATGATTCAAAGTCTTGGGGATGATAATCCTTTAAGAATGGTACATTCTTTTTTTAAAAAAGCAAATCTATTTCACTTTGCTTTAGATGTTGCTTGTAAAATACATCTTATGGTGGAATTTGAGGTCAGAATTTTGAATCTTAAGAATTAAAAATGAGAATTTTCCAGTATTCAGCAGAAACTAAAATTGTAAGACAATGATACTAAGATTAAAATACATTTCACAGTATATCACACAAATTTGGATCCAAAGATAGCCTTTTTTCCCCATTTGATCTCATCCTTCAAGATGCCTCACTCTATTGAAACATATAAGATTCTTAAAGGGCTGAATAAGGTAGGCACCGAGGGACAGTTTCCCCTGGTAGGAGAATCTATAACCAGGGGTCACAGTCTTAAAATTAAGGGTCAGCCTTTTAGAACAGAATTGAGGAAACATTTCTTCACCCAGAAGGCTGTAGATGTTCAGTCCTTGAACATTTTCAAGGCTGAGACTGATAGATTTTTGAAAAATAGAGGGATATGGGGATAGGGCAGGTAATCAAAGTCATGATCTTGTTGAATGGTGGAGCAGGCTCGAAGGACCGAATGGCCTACTTCTGCTCCTAATTCTTATGTTCTTATGTATTCATATTCATATGTAGCAGTGTGAAGTCTTGTAGCTCAGTGGTTAGAGATCCAAAGATAAGGGATCCTAGAGTGTGCTTTGAGGTACTGCTGGAGTTTAACCAATCAACAACAACAAAATTACATTTATCGTATATAGTGGCTTTCACATCGGGAGGATGTCCCAAGCCGCTGAAACCATATTGCAGCCTTGAAAGCACTAGCTAGCAAGAATTCTACTACTTGTTTAGCTCAGACTACTCTATCCATTAGGGTTTTGGTTTAAATTGTTAACAGGAACTGAATGTGCAGTACCCAGTCTGCCCCAAACCCTGCTCATGAGCTGGTTGGTCTATCATTAGATATGCCCCTGTCTAATCAGTTTTCACAGCTCATTCCTCTAATACTGAGCATATTACAACGTGAGCAATTTTTCCCATGGATTTGAACTTGATTTGTTTCTTTGTTTCAAAAGAAACACCACCCACCCGCAGTAGATTTTCCCAACTCAGGCTCTAACGAAGCGGACTTTCATTGTCAGGTATTAAACCAGACGGAAACCCATCGCCGCCGGGTTCTGCAGGAAGCCGCCAAGAACCTGAGGAATTGGCAGGTGAAGGTGAAGAAAATGAAAGCCATCTATCACACTCTGAATCTGTGCAACATTGATGTGACACAGCAGTGCCTCATTGCAGAAACGTGGTGTCCCACGGCTGATGTTGACAGGATCAAGAGGGCACTCAACCGAGGCAAGGTGAGCAGGCAACAAGCATTGAGAGCTGTGCTGCAAAATGAGTCATTGTTCTCAGTGAGTTTATGCAATAAACACTGCGGCTTTCTCTCTCAACAGAACTAATCAGCTCATTAACTTCAGCCTGTTAAGTCAGGGTTTTAAACCCACTTTCCTTTTGGGGTTCCAAGATCCCTCTTGTGCCAAAAAAAACAGCAACAGAAGGCAGGCATCACCAAAATGGCAAAACACAAAATACTGCAGATGCTGGGAATCTGAAACAAAAACAAAAGTTGCTGGGGAAACTCAGCAGGTCAAACAGCATCCATGGAGAAAGGAAAAAGAGTCAACGTTTAAGGTCTACAACCCTTCGTCAGGACTGGACGAAGGGTTGTAGACCGGAAACGTTGATTTTTTTTCCTTTCTCCATGGATGCTGTTTGACCTGCTGAGTTTCCCCAGCAACTTTTGTTTTTGTACCAAAATGGCAGATGTTGCGTTAAATTATGAAGAGTGATATGACATGGAATATAGTTATATAGAATGATACGGCATAGAATATACCACTCTTTTCTGCTCTCTTTTACTCCTCTATTCTCTCCTACAAACCTCGATTCTCCTCTATATCCTTTATTTCCCTTATGTCTGCATCAATCCTTTTCTGAAATACATTTTGTTTCAACCACAGATTCCAGTGGTGAATTCAACAAGGTGTGAAAAAGTTTTTGCTTATCTCCCTATTAGATCTTTTACTGGCTATATTACATTGAAATATATATATTTTTTAAACGCACAACATGATATTTCAGTTCTCTGGGGTCAGTTGCCGGTTGCTTTGATGTTCATTGAAAATCTGCCGTTTAGAATGGGAAAGAGGGAACAAAAGGCTCACAGCCGTGTAGCTCACAGCTATGTGAGCCTGTTGCTTCCAATGGTTTTGTCTTATCGAGAAGCAAATTCCTTTAGCGCTCCTGAATAAAGAAACGCAATGCTGTCAGCACTGCAAGGATGCGGGCTGTTTCCTGAACTAGGTTAGCTGTGGTGAAATTGCCTCGCAAACAGTATAATTATAATTGAATCGTAAACGTTGTTAGTTCAGTGAAGGAAACACAACTCTTTTCACTCTTTTAGGAGCGAAGTGGTTCCAGCGTCGCTCCCATCATGACCATGGTGCAGACTAACATGGCTCCCCCCACCTTCAACCGAACAAACCGGTTCACAGCAGGCTTCCAGAACATTGTAGATGCGTACGGCGTTGGGGCATACAGGGAGGTCAACCCTGGTAAGCTCTGCTTGAGGAATCTCAAGAGCATTGTCTATATGCTGAGCACTGGGGGCATTGTGTGGGAAAGCTGGCTTAGATGAGGCTGTGTGATGAGGCTGTGTGACACCGTATCAGCAGCTGTCAATGTTTGTACTGTCAAATGAAATTATAAAAGAAAGATCAGTTTCTAGTTTCAGACAGTTGCTTTCTATAAAAGAACACAGAAGAAATGGTGCTTAGACCAGATACACAGCCAGGAGAGTACATAGCAAATAGCAATCTCCAATAACATAATAGTATCACATGGGCCTAGTTTAGCTGAGACATTAAACTGTGATATGGCCTGTTTGTGTAAGTTCAGGGAGATAGCAAATTAACAGCTAGTAGGATGTAATTATTGCTTAGAACAGATGTGAACTTTCAAGTTGTGCGTCTGTGAGTTTGTTCCAAGAAGCATCTTGTGATCAGTTCTGGCGTCTGAGAAATATAATAATACAGCACCTTGTGACGTCCTCCCAACGTGAAAGGCGCTCTATAAATGTAATTTTGTTGTTGTTGTTGTTGCGAATCGACATCTCAGTCGAAGGAGCAGACTTGATGAGGAGAATTTCTAATTTCCCATGTCTTTCTTACATGATTCAGCTCCCTACACAATCATCACCTTCCCATTCCTGTTTGCCGTCATGTTTGGAGATTGTGGTCATGGAGCGATTATGCTTGGCTTCTCGCTGTATATGATCATTTACGAGAAGAGCCTTGGCAACCAAAGGGGAAACAATGAGGTGGGAGAACATTCTCCAATCATTTTACAACTCCAACCCATGCTGTTGCATGCTGATATGGAGAGGATGTTAATAAAATAAATTATTTTGCATTTATCTTAAATACGTGGTGAATTCACATACAGTATGACCATCATTTGTAAAATTGCTTTGGTTCCTTGGCTTCTCAATACCTTCTGGAATACCTTGGCTCCTCCACTTCTCCTCAATAGCTTGCCTTCTCTTCTCAACGACTGAGCTCTATCTCCTCTATTTCTCTCTTCAACACCTTACTAGTATGTAAACTCTCTCAAGCAACTTGCCTCTTCCTCCTGTCAATACCAATGCCTTGGTTCCTTCTCTCCTCTGTTTCTGGAGCCTCTGCCTCCACTGCTCTCTAAATATCTCAGATTGTGTCTACGTCGCTTCCTGTTCCTGTTCTGCAGGTTGAGAATCCTTTGTTTTGCAGAATAGCCGCATGTTATACCTAAAAGCCTTCCATGTTCCTCCCAATTTAGATTTGGGATACATTCTTTAATGGGCGCTACCTTACCCTCTTGATGAGCATCTTTTCCATTTATACTGGCTTCATCTACAATGATTGCTTTGCCAAGGCCTTCAACGTGTTTGGGTCATCATGGCATGTCCGCGCCATGTTTCAGAACGGAACCTGGAAGTGAGTAACATTAACCAAACAAACCCATCTTATATCAGTGTGGTTCAGTTCCATGTATTCAACCCATTCTTTCTCATCCCCCTTGATCGTCTATATGTCTATGTTTTGCAAAAATTAATTTAATTTTGTGAGCTGTGAGAAAATTAGAAACAGGAAGAGACCATCTGGCCTGTCAAAACTGTCCTACCATATTATTAGATCATGGAAGATTATATTTGGCTGATTTTCCCCACACTTTCTCAATATCCCTTTTCTCTTGTGGATTTTCTCCTGTTCAAGTGGATGTTAAAGATCTCATGGCACTATTATAATAATAATAATCCTTGCATTTCATATAGTGCCTTATCATGTCTTCTAGATGTCTCAAAGTGCTTCACAGATTATACTGTAAAGTGAATTGACTGTATATTTGTGGACGAAACGTGGCAGCCTATTGCGCATAGCAATGTCCCACAAACAATCGTGGATTGAAATGACCAATTTATTACCCCTATTTTTGGAGGGGTTATTATTAGGCGTGTGGAGTAAGGAAACTTGCCCAAGGTTTCGCCCTGACCTACCTGGATTCGAACACAGGTCTCACGCTTGTAAGGCGAGTGCTCCAACCGCTGAGCTACAGGACTCTTTGAAAAGAGAAGGGAGTTTATGTCCTGATTGACAATCCACCAGATAATATTGGTCATAATTTTCATGGTTGTTTGTGGACAATGCTTTGCACGAATTGGCTTCCGCTTTTGTCTACAGTCACTGAGAACAGAGTCACTATATCACTACACCATACAGGAAAGCCTCATGCTTTGAGACATGCTTACATACATAAGGAGCTGAATCAAATGTAAGGAGTATTATTATTATAACCGCTTTGGCCCATTCCAATCCAACTGTAGCCGAACAATGAGAAGCTGTGTAAACATTCGGCTCAGTATCTGTTGCTAAGCTGAATGTTTGCACAGTCTTGCATTGAAGATTATGCACAAATTAGTTGCTGCATTCTGTTACAAAATATGCAGTTACCTCACTTTCCAAATAAATTGTATAAAGTACTTTGAGACGACTTAATGGCATGATAATGCGATATATCCAATTCCCATTGGTATTGTCTTTCTAATTACTGTAAACTTCTTTGAGATTCTTTTTCGATGTTACAGTGAAAATTTTGTTTTTTTTTCTGATTTTCTAAAATTTCTTATGGCTTTTTCCACAGTGCTCACGTTCTGGAAAGCAACGTTTTGCTGCAGTTAGATCCAGCAGTGCCTGGAGTGTTTTCTGGAAATCCGTACCCATTTGGCATTGATCCGGTAAGGAATCAACCAGGGCTGTTTGTAGTCGATTCGTTTCTGTGAAAAACCCAGTGGAACACTGTTCAGCATTTCTCTGGGGGGTTTCTCATAGAAATTTTGAACAATTGAAATGTTCTGAACTGTGTGCAGTTAGTACAACAACAAAATTGTACAAATCTGAAGGTGACTTATACACGTGGCAGCAGCTGGAATAGATGTGACAAGGCAGGGCAAAATGTTGGGCAAGTTTCCTTCCTCCACACGCCTGTTTACTTAGCAGTAAGTTGGAACACAGTTATTACTTGATTGGCGGATTGCTTTGTGGGGGGTAATAATTCCTTCAAAAAAATCTGTCACTTCATTCCACGACTGTTTGTGGAACACTGCAGTGCGCAATTGGCCGCAACGTTTCGTCCACAAAATATATAATCAATTCACTTGACAATATATTCTGTGAAACACTTTGATATGTCTCGAAGATGTGCTAAGGCGCTATATCAAATGTGAGGATTATTATTATTATTTGCAATAATAATTATTATTATTGTTCACAACGCCTCTTTCCTTGAGCATGAAAACTTGGCCTCGGCAGCAGGAAGCCACAGTAACTTTCCATTATTGCTTAGAAAGGAGAGAACCAGACTTGTTCATTCCTAGAAGAACAGGCTGTTCCATAGAGCAGGCTATTCTGTCCTTAATAATAATAATAATCCTTGCATTTTATAGCGTTTTTCACATCTTCTGGACGTCTCAAAGTGTTTCACAGAACATACTGTAATTTAGAACGTTTTTTTCGAGGGATTATTATCAGGCGTATGGAATAACGAAACTTGCCCATTGTTTCACCCTTCCTGAAATTGAACCCAAGTCACTAGCATGCAAGGCAAGTGCTCTAACCACTGAGCTAAAGAACTCCTTCAAGGCTGTACAGTACTGGTGTTTTTTTTACACCTTGCCTGAAGCTTGAAAACTCACTCAATATTATCTTGAGAATCCTCAGCAAATCGTAGCCCTAATGTGTAGGCTGAACCTAGCTCGACAAGTAATAGGAAGCTAGCCAGACATTACTCAATGTGATTTTAGCATTTTAACTCCAGCAATTATCAAAGTACAAGTTTGGGGTCCCCAAGTCTTGATTCTTGCCAACCTGTGCTTAGTACATTCCAGTATTAGGTAAGTAGGGCGTGAGTGCACATTCCAGGCAGAGGGTGCACATTCCATTCCAGACTCAGGGAAATTTCCATGTGTAAGGAACTCGTCAGTCTGGTTTGGGCTCTTTTACGCGCGGTGATAGGTGAGTCAGAAACATAACTGATCAAAATTACAGTGATGTCTTAAAGTTAATACAGCACAGATTTTGTGGAATGTAATACAGTACTTACAAAAACAACATCACCATTCCTGCTGCCATTACCTCTGACCTCCCCACATACACAATCCTGGCTGAATTTATGTTTATGATATGGCCCCATTAGCATTACAGGTGCTCTGGGACGCTATACCGAGTGAAGAGCACTATATAAATGTGACTTGTTATTGTTGTTACCCCTTGTTTTGATTGTTCACTTAAAAGATTTGGAACATTGCATCAAACAAGCTGACCTTCCTGAACTCTTACAAGATGAAGATGTCTGTCATTCTAGGCATCACACAGATGGTATTTGGTGTCACTCTCAGCCTTTTCAATCACATGTGAGTTCACACAGCACTTAATAATAATAATAATAATAATCTTATTATACTCGTAGAACAATCTTTGATATGATATAATTCCAAGATTGTCAAAGTCCCAAAAGTATCAAATAGAGGACAAAATAGTAAAACCAGAGGACACAGCCTACAATTGAAGGAGGGTAAATTCAGAACAACAACAACAACAAATTACATTTATAGAGCGCCTTTCACGTCGGGAGGACGTCCCAAGGCGCTGCACAGGAGGCGTGTGACCTGAGCTGAGAGGGGAGTGTTTGGGAAGGGGTGAGACACGAAGGGGAGGTCGAAAAATTCGGGGTGGAACAAAAGGCACGGTCGAAGAGGAAAGTCTTCAAACCGGCCTTGAAAGAGGAAAGGGAAGAAACGAAACGGAGGGATTGAGGGATGGCATTCCATAGGGTGGGAGCGGACGAGAAACTGAAGGCCCGGCCTCCGATGGTGGGGCGGTTCGGGCGGGGGGCTTGGAGCAGGCCAAGTCCTGTTGAACGGAGGGTCCGGGTGGGCTTGTAGGGGGAAAGTAGATTGGTTAAATAGGGCGGGGCAAGGCCGTATAAGGCCTTGTAGGTGAGAACGAGGATCTTGAACTCGATCCTCTGGAGAATGGGGAGCCAATGGAGACGGGCGAGGGTTATATATATATAGAACGAATCTAGGCAAACACTATTTCAGTGAGCGAATAGTGAACATGCAAAACAGGCTTCCTAGGGAGACGAATGAAGCAGAAAGTGTTGCTTCTTTCGAACACAGATTCATTTTATTTTAGGAAATAACCTTATGGGATACAATACATAGGTACTTTGGGACATATGTGTTGGCGATCACAGAGAAGGTGGAAGGCGAATTAGATAGACCATGGTCTTTTTTCGTCTAGCATTTCTTATGTTCTTATGGGATTGTTCTCAAGTACAAGCACTGAGTTTTTGCAGATGAACGTGGCAGCCAATTTACACACATCCATAGAGAGCCGTGAAGCAAAGTGAATGATCAGTTTTATCTGGAGAATGGTCGACCAAGGCACTGGGAGGAACTCCCTTCTCTTTTACAAAGGTGTCACTGGATCTTTGCCGGCCAACTAAACAGGCTGATGGGACCTAAACTTAAGTGTACACTTTAGAGCTTGTCCAGCACTGGACTGGAGGGCAGACCAGCTCAGGTCCCGACATGGCTTAAAGCCAAGTGACATTCTTGTATCCACTGTACTGTCATTTTACAACCAGTAGATGGCGACATCTCAATCCAGTTTGAATGTGCCCAAGTGTATACAGAATGGCCAGAATTGTAAGTGCATCATTAAGGTGCATTATCTAAAAGAGAATCGCAGCGTTTTCCTAGAACTGCCACTCTGGACCGAGTCACGGAATACTGAGTGACTCAGTTTCACCCATTTTACAGTTTGTTGAAAGGTTACCAACTCGTGAGCATCCTCCATGGGGGAGAAGTAAACTGGGTCTCCTTGGAGCTTAACTGGCTCCAAAGGTGACATGACCGGTAATGGAATATCGGAGTCGAGCCAGCCCTTTGTAGCAGTCCCGGTAGTCTGGCTCCTGACCCAGGTGGGTCCACAATATTTCAGGGGACTGCTGATGACAGCATAGCCAGACTGCCTCATTGGCAGGATATGAAAGGGCAGACCAGTCACTGGAGGTAGGGAATCATCCCATTCTGCTCCTGTTAATTAAAGCCTTAATGCAGTGGTTCCCAACCTTTTTTTTGCTGCAGCCCTAAATTGGCCACCAACTGGTCCCCCCGACCGATAGGGGGCGACTCTGCGACTGAAGCGAAACTCAGCCAAGATGATACCTCCGTCTCTTTTGTGGATTTAGCGCAACTCGCTAGTACGGTCTTTCATACAAATTGGTTGGCGGTGTCGCCTCGGTAACTTTTCAGCATTAAAAAAGGAAAAAAGAAAATTCTGATGACCCTTCGCAACCCTACTGAGGACCCACGCGACCCTGATGTGGGTCGGGACCCGAGGTTGGGAACCACTGCCTTAATGGTTAGGGTGGTCCTAGTTGGAAAAACAGCGAGAAAGCTTGCCAGATAGCAGTATCAATGATTCTAGGTCCCGACTTGTGGCTAGAATCCACAACTTGATGACTCAGAGGGGAGGATGCTACCAATGTGCCAGGCTGACACACCTGGTTTCCGTGAGACCCTGTGTAAAATATGGTTTCCATATTTTCATACCAAGAAATGATCAATGCACTTGACAGTAGTTACTGTGAACATAATTTGAGGAATTTCAATGTGATGCACTTAAAAATGCAAGTCGCTTCTCACTTGTTACCTGTCTGTTGAATGAACCAGAGTTTCTGCAATGCACCAAGGAGACCACGAGGTGGCACAATGTTACAAAGAGAACAGCAGGTATTCAGATGCCACCAGGAAAGGCACTGAAGAACATTCAAATCATTTATTCACCTCATAGCTGTTTGTGGTTGCCGAGTTTGCCAACACAACAGTCATAATACATAACAGCAATGACTGAGAAGCGCTTTTAAAGGTGCTATTAAAATGCTCCAATTTGCCCTTTCATTCATTCTCATCTTATTTTGCTTCTGTCTTACAGCTACTTTAAGAACACGGTGAACATTCTGCTGCAATTTGTTCCTGAGATGATCTTCATCCTGTGCTTGTTTGGATACCTGGTCTTCATGATTATTTACAAGTGGTGCTACTATACCGTTCACACCTCCCAGTTTGCCCCCAGCATTTTGATCCACTTCATCAATATGTTCCTCTTTAATTACAGCGATTCTTCAGTTGAACCTTTATATGGGCACCAGGCAAGTCTCCTGTGTCTTTAGATGTGGGTCAAGAAAATTTCTGAGAACCCATTCTACAAGGCATGTGCTCGTTGGCCATTTTATTATTTTGGTCAAATCTCCAAACTAAAATGTATGTATGCGTTCTGTGGATTTGCATGGAATACACACTATCTTATCCCAGAAAAATTACTTCATACCAGAGAGTTTAGGTGCAAATTATAAAGAATGGCCAACAACACAAAATTTTATAAATGAGAATCTGTCTTGCTCCATTGCTATGTGACCATGTTGACTAGAAAATAACGTTAAGAGATTGTGGCATGAATAATTTGGACTTTTTCTGACTGATGGGTGCAATGCTGAATAAATGTTGCTTTTATTTGTATCTGTGCATTCCTCATTCGATACAGTTTACAGGCTAAGTTTCAACACCCAGTGGAATTCAAGTGCTTTTTGAAGTGGTGGCTGGAAGGGCGCGCGTGAATACATGTTCCATGATTTCTGAAAAATAATTGACATTGATTTATCTTTTTAAATCCCCTTTCAGAGAGAAGTTCAGAGCTTTCTGGTGATATTGGCTCTGATCGCTGTGCCCTGGATGCTTCTATTCAAACCTTTCATTTTACGCTCGAACCACAGGAAAGCTCAGCTCAGGGTGAGATAAGCGAACGTGCAGCTCAAATTCAAAATCAAGCTGTTCTACATCTTTCATCTTTATATTGAGCTTTGCTACATTAATCTAGAGGGAATATTTTCAATTTACAGTACTTTGTTTCATTTTTAGGATCACAAATCTTATTTTTCTGCCCTTTACACCATTTATCTTTGTGAATACAATCCAATTTTCTTTCATATAGGATCTTTTAAGTTGAGTGGATATCACAGTGCTGGGGTATAATTCTGTCTACACATATTCTGTTTATGTTATATTTTGGGGAGGATATTTCCGCCCTCTCTTTCCCCCTGCTCTCACCCCTTTTTTTGTCCTATCGTGTTTCAAAATCCTCACACTAGACCATTGGGAGCTCTGTGATCGCCCTGCAATCTGTGCCACTCCAATTCCCATTTCTATTAAAATCTCTGCCCCTACCTTTCACAACTTCACCCATATAGAGTGGGCCACAATGTACGATTAAACATGGGAGAGATAGAAGAATGGATCAGAGAATGGTTAGAAAACCTCAAAATCTAGGACCTAAAGACATCTTTTCAGGCTGGCAAGAGGTAGAAAGTGGAGTTCAGCAGAGATCAGTGTCAATATATAATGATTTGGACTCGGGTATAGGAGTTATGGTATCAAAATTTGCAGATAACACCAAACTGGAGAGGAGAGTGATAAATAGTGAAGAGAAGAGCAAAAGATTTGCAGAACAAGTAAGACAATGGGTTAATAACATTTAAAGTAAGAATAAGTAATTCACTTAACAAATAAAGAAGCCAAGAGACATGTATGGAGACCAGCATGGATTGACTGAGCTGAATGGCCTCTGGATGGATTGGCTGAATAGCTTTATTCATCCAAACCTCTCTTGTTGACTTCTTATCCAACTAATCACATTTACTTATAACTATTTTGGCACTTGAGTAATCACCTTGATTGACTTTGGGAGGTGAGTATTGATTACTCATCTTAAGTATTGATTACTTTTTACTTCAACCTCTTCAGTTACAGTCTACACTACAGAACAGCACTGCCTCTGATGAAATTGAGGTTGAGATTGTGCAGCCTAAGCAGACGAGTGTTGGGAGCCACAGGGACGAGCACGATGACGAGGTAGTGTCAACAACAACAACAACAACAACTGCGATTTATATACAGTGTCCTGTGCACTGAAGCCTGAACTCTCAGACAATAACTTACTTTCATATCAAGAAGTGTCCCACTTATTTAAGCTTTTCATGGTGCCTCAAACCATTGTTATGTTATTAATACAAAACATCGGCTCCTTATATTGATATGTCAGCCTGTCTCAGTGGGTAGCACCATCGCCTCTGAGTCAATGTGACTGTGCCTGTTTGTGTCTGTTCAACTGAATATTAAAGATCCAATGGCACAATTGGTAAAGAAAAGGGAGTTTCTCTTACCTGGTCTCCAGGCCAACAATTCCCCCACAAAATAATTTTGGTCATTCACTTCATGGCTATCTGTGGGATACTGCTGTGTGCAAATTGATTACAACAGCTTGCATTTGTATCGTGCCCTTCAGGCGGTGTAGAGTCCCAGAGCAAATTGGCGATCATGACCACCTATAAAACACACAGTCACGGCACTTTACAGTATATTCTGTGGAGTTGAAACAAATTAATAAAATAAACCTTTGTTGATTCTTTCAAGAACAAATTACTGTAGATAGATTTGCATGAGAAAATAGTATCTTGGGACACAATATATAGTTTTGGGCATGACGAGGCAAGTGTTTGCCAGGATGGTGGAAGGCAAACTAGATGGACTTGACCTTTTGCCGAGCAAATTCCTATGTCCTTAAGTCCCGATATGGAGCTCGAACCCACAACTTTCTGACTCAGACGTGTGAGTCCTACCACTGATCCAGAACGACACACTGTTATTATCATTTCATCCTACAACGTACTGCATGGTGAGAAGTCAATTTGTGCACTTTGTGTGTTAGCTTTACAAGGATGGAGTAAACATTTGTTTCCTTGTTCTTATTTTAGTTCAACTTTGGTGATATATTTGTGCACCAAGCGATCCGAACCATCGAGTTCTGCCTGGGTTGCATCTCCAACACTGCCTCCTACCTCCGCCTATGGGCTCTCAGCCTGGCCCATGCAGGCAAGTGATCAATATGATAACGTAAAGCACTTAAGAGATATTTTGGCATTGTTGGTGCTATGAATATCCCTCCACCTCCATAACATATTCTATTGGTATTGATGTCTAAAAATACCGGTCTTCTCACCACACCTTTGTAATGGGAAATAGATTAATAATGTTCCACAACAAAATGTAAAATGATCATTCTTGTGTACATATGAGAAACTCTTATCTCCAGGCATTGTGTTTATTGTATCAAAATGCCAATGGTTCACTCAAGGAAAAAAATTAGACTAAAATTCGAAATAGAAAATTCTAAATGATTTGAGATTGTGAAGCAATAAGTCTGCCCCCGTTTAACATCTATTTTACTTGCTCTCTCAATGTGATGTGCCTTTTACCCTCAGAACTTTCTGAAGTCCTGTGGACCATGGTAATGCGTATTGGGCTGTCGAGTGCTTCATGGGCTGGGCTCATTGGCGTCTTCATTATCTTTGCCATATTTGCTGTGTTAACGGTCGCTATCCTGTTGGTTATGGAAGGACTGTCTGCTTTCTTGCACGCTCTGCGTCTTCACTGGTAAGTCAAGACAGAACGACATATCATTGCGGTTTTGACAATTTAAATCTCCGTCTTTGCCTTTTTCCTCTCGTGAACCCAGATTCTCTTCACTTTCAGATATTTACTTTCTGTTACTTGTGTATGGATCTGATTTTCACCATGGGTTGTAATTTACACCATCCAGGCTTTCTGATAGACATTGTCCTTCATTAAACAGCTGAGACAGCTTCACTGAGTTAGTGAACAACAGAATTCCAGCCTTGTATGTTAAAGGTGCTGCTTCAAGTATCTGTGATTGTCTGTTTTTAACCAAACTATCAGATAGCAAGGTGATTATCTTGTATGGAGAATATTACCACCTAAGCTTAACTGGGTTCTCACAAACTATCTATGCATGGGGTGAGGTTGTATCAGTTGACAAATCTTGTCAATTTATCTCTGCAAACAAATGCTTGTGAGATGGTTTGGCGTATATTCAGCAATACATTCAATTCATTTGTCCTGTGTTTCTCCACCTTATAGGGTTGAGTTTCAGAACAAGTTCTACAGTGGTACTGGCTACAAGTTTAACCCGTTCTCATTTAAAACCATTCTGGATGGAAATCCGGATGAATAACCCTCCAGCTTGAAACCGTTATCTGTTTCATAAAATCTAAAATGTTATTGCAGAAATATCACTGTGAATCAGAACACTGAATCTTTGGATGCTCCTTAATAAAGTAATTTTTAGTGGAAAATTTGGTAATGGTATGTAGCTAGTCATCACTTACAATGGAATTTGTTGAATTATGCACAACAGTATGGTAAATGTTGCATTAGCTTGTATTTCAGCACCTTGGGATGTCCTGATGTGAAAGGCACTCTACAAATGTAATGTTGTTGTTGTGTTAGTAGGAATGTTTGAGTCTTTCATTTTTTTGATTTACCTTTTCACATATGCTTTGTCATTGATAGCCATAACACTAATCATAAATATTACTTGCATTTGATACAGTGTCTTTAAGGTTGAATCATTTCAAAGAATTTCATGTTGGTTTTCTGTAAGGTATGGCGGCAATTTATAGCTGAATGCCGCAGTTTATCTGGAGGATTCTTGACCAGGGTAACATGGGAAACTGCCACCTCTTTTGATGATTGTCACGAGATTTTTATCATCCATCTGAACATGAGCCAAGATCCCTATTTCCGAATCGAGATGTAATTTAAGAAATCTCTGCAATTTTGTATGGTTTTAAATTTGACAACTAAACACTTGTGCTCTGAGGAATATACAACATTTATCATCCCCTTCCCCATATAACTGTAGTGTAACCAACCTCTCATCACAGCTAATGAATCTCTACCTACTTGGTAGGTAGAAGAGACCTACCAAGATTGGGTGCCCAATACTGAACATCATACTCAAACTGAGGTCTGATCAGTGCTATTTCAAAGTGCTGCTGAGAGAGAGGAGTGTATTTACAGGACACCTTTTGGTATAAATGGTATCAATTGTTTCACAATTAACTTTAAATGTGGAGTCACTAGCCCTGTGATTTTGCCAAATGTATGAACTTTTTTGTATCTTCTGTGTATCTCACTGTCAATTATAGACTGAAATAAATCGCAGGTTGTGAGCTGACACAATATGGCCTGTGAATGTGACAATGTGGCGTTTTATTTGCTATTTAAAATCGGTAAAAGCTAGCTCTGGGAGCTGGAAAGATCCTGATTCACCAGGGTCCCCAACTTCACCAGCTTCCCCTTTTGCACCTCCTAACTGGTTCCATTTGCAAAGAGCTATACAACACAATTTACATTTATAACAGCACCATTTGTATCGGGAAGGCAACAAATTATATTTGTATAGCGCCTTTCATCTCGGGAGTATATCCCAAGGTTCTGGACTGAAGTTTAAGGCTTTGGACCCATTTCGAAGCCTTTGGAAGACATCTCAAAAGTGCGTAACACTGTTGGTTGAGCACCATATCGTGGGTGGAAGCAGAAGGGGTGTGGCATGGAGGGGAAAGTTGACCAAAAGCGCAGAATACGAGATGCATCTTGAGATGGACCTTGAATGAGGTGAGGGAGGGAGCGTCGGATGGAGTTCAACAGAGAGATTTATTTATTTTGTCCTGCTCTCTGGATGCAGAGATATAAATATGTAATTGTACATGTTTATAATATGTGCAAACATATATTTATATACGTTTGCATTTATTTGCCACAAACACTTATGGAATGTCTTGTGTAAATCCACCACATTTAAAACATCCAGAATCTGTTGATGCCATGGCTGCTCTTGTTTAACTACCATGAACTTGCGGCATCATAGAAATTACAGTAGAGGAAGAGATCGTTTAGTGCATCAGAACCAAATTGGGCCCAAGTCATCCACTGGAGCTAACTTGTGAAGCATTCTGGAAAACATTATTCTGACATAAAAATGAAGCATTGTAGGAATGTGTATATGCTTTTGCTATGATTTGCTAATATGAACTATAGTTGTAGTCATTTGAATATTTTAGCCCTTTTGATATTCTATTTAATCTGATTAATATACTATTTTATTATGCATTTTGAGTAAAATAGAAGTCTTTTTAAACATTAGTACTGTTGTACCATTCTGTAACTTGAATGTGAGGAAACAAACACAGTCATTCCTCTGTCTTTGGGCAATGCAGAGCCTGGTACTGATTTAGGATGGTTATTGAAGAAATCTGAGCTCCCTTATCTCATGACAAGGGAGAGTCCTCTCTATCCCCTGACTGACACATACTTTTGGAAGCATTAGGGGGACACTGGGACACTGCTGTGCGTCTCGCCCACAAACATACAGTCAATTCACTTTACAGTATATTCTGTGAAGCGCTTTGAGACATGAAAAAGCACTATAATCAAATGCAAGAATTATTATTATATTTGTGGTAAACACCTGAAGCAGCCACAGGGAGGGGGAGCAAGGCTCTGACCTACACTGACCTGTTGCTGCAGGCAAATCCGGCTTCATGTTGGGCATATCTGTTTGCCATGGTCGCTCACTTGAGGACTGGATTATGCCCAGTTCAGCGCAAAATAGTTCCAGATATTTTTAGATATCTGGATATTTTCCAGCTTTTTTCACCCCAATTTTTTTTTGTATGTATATGTTACAGTTGTGTAACCAAGGGTTTTGTGAAGTTCCTGAAATGTTCAGTGGAATTGTGAAACCATTGAGATCACTGAGATGAAGAGTCAAAAAGTGACATTTCATTCACTGATGAGCCAAATGTTGATTTATTAACACAAGTGAAGTACCTATGACACCGAGAATTGCATTTTTGCTTTGCTTTGAAACATTTACAAGAGTTGGTCTGGCATTTCTTCTGACCAGAGTTACACTTCATAAAGCGTTGTCCACCTTAAGCAAACTGTACAATGACAACTTCACGGAGTGACACTGATGTCTCCTGGCTGATGCATGTCCCTGTTAACAATCATTGTGCATAGATGCCTCCTTCAAGCCCTGTATCAAGACCCGCCTCTTCAACCATGCCTTCAATCCTGGTCCTCCACCTATCTTCCCTGCCTTCCACCCCTCCTGATGCAACCACCATCTTGGGTGTGGATCCCTGACTGTTCAGTGCCTTGGAACGTCCTCCTGGTGTGAATGGTGCTATACAAAAGTAATTTGTTGTGGTGTTGGCCTAAGCTTATGGAGCTCCTGTAGCTCAGTGGTTAGAGCACTCGTCCTACAAGCGTGAGACCTGTGTTCGAGACCTGTGTTCGTATTTGGAGATAAAATGGCTGACCCCATCATAACAGTGACCCCATCCTCGCCCAACTCCATTGGCTCCCCATCATCCAGAGGATCCAATTCAAGATCCTGGTCTTCACATTTAAAGCCCTCCACAACCTTGCCCCACCATACATCTGTGACCTTCTAACCCCTTACCAACCTGCCAGCCCCCTCCGCTCAGCAAGCTCTGGCCTGCTCCATGTCCCCTGACCCATTCGCCCCACCATTGGCAGGCAAGCCTTTAGCCACACTCTGCCCCCAACCTCTGTAACACCATCCCTCCGCCTCGCCCCCCCTCCCTGGCCTCCTTCAAGTCCCAGCTCAAGACTCTCCTCTTCGATGGTCCCATCGGCAACTCCTAATCGCTCCCCTTCCCTCACCCACCCCCACCCCCCCCCCTGCCCCTCCCCATCCCCAGATGCCTTGGGACGTCCTCCTGACGTGAAAGTCGCTACACAAGTGTAATTGTATTGTTGTTGTTGTGTGCACCTTCAGCGAGGTGCTTGGTGTAACGCGTTGCCCCTTTAAGAAGCTACAGGTGGATGAATGATGCTGGTGCAACTCGACTGACGCAACCTGTTTATCCAGTTTGACAGGTGAGGAGAGAGAGAGAGAGAGAGAGGGAGAGAGAGACACACCGCTTGGATGCTACACCGGCAACTCATGTGGGAAAGTCACCTTTTGTTTCTCGTTACATTTCCAGGCTCGAAACTTTGCAGAAGGAGGTAAGTTGGAGTAATGTTTTTGAAGTGAGTGGGTGCGGGTCAGGAAATCTGGGCTGAGTGAGATAATCTTTACCTGGATAGAGAGAAACTCACAACATACACTTCTGTTCGTACGCAAACGGTCTGTGTGGAGAGTCGTACCTCTGGCACAGACGCCCGGTAGGGACTGGAGAAAGAGACGCCTACACACATATAATCACACACAACACACACACACATAACAGACACACACTCACGATCAGACAAGCAGCCGAGAACTGACCCTGAAAAAAACACAACTCATTGAATTCGTTGTAACAGAGGTGGTGATTAACTGAAAGCAACGAAGCCTGTGAGAAAAGCTTCCAGGGAGAATCAGATGCACAAAATACAGAGTTTGGTGTCATTACAGGGGGTGAGGCTTTCTCCCCCCAATATTCTTGGGTGGGTGAGGGGTGGGCGGTGCACCCCCCACATCTGCTAAGCTTTGACACACTCAGACTTTGGAGCTGGTGAAATGAAAGCCCTTAATGGGAGGGAAGGCCAATTGGTTTTCAGTTTGTCCAGCAGATGGGGAGTGCGGGGGTCATGGGAGACTGTAGGCCAATGAATATGCAAAACGCAGGCAGGTAGTAATCACTGTCACCCACACTCCAATGGCTGGCTGACAAACAATGAATGCCTTGTCCCCTGCAGTGGGGGGAATGCAACAATCCCAGCCTTTAATTTAAAAACACACAGCGGTGTTGAAACCAAAGGACCGCATAGTTATCAAATTTTAAAAAGTCTTATAAGACAGTATATTAACCGATCGGTATTTTCCTACTTGTCAGGTGTGGTTAAGTTCAAGTTGCTGATTCATCTCCATTTATCTCCAACCTGCCATTTATCTCACAGTAACGTGCTTCAGGTGGTCAAGGGGTTGTTACTTATAACGTTCCCACCACCCATGGTGAGTTCAGCCAAGTGACTTTGCCTTTTGTTTGTGCCTCTTTCTTTCAATTTGTTTCTACCCTGCAATCGGCGGGCAAGCTATTTTTCTGGCCTGCTCCACACTCCGGAACACCATCCCTGAGCCCCTCCAACTCACATTCCTCCTCCTCCTCACCTCTTTCAAGGTTGGTCTCAACTCTTTGTTATGTTTCCCTCCTCCCCACCCCCTTTGGCTCCCACCCCCAGTTCAAGTGCCAAGGCAGTGATTTGGGATGTCCTCCCATTGTGAAAAGCGCTATATAAATGTATCGTATTACACGGCCCTCCCTATTCTGTTAACTGGTTTGTATGCTCCATATTCACCAGCAGAATCTCCTTGCGTGTGACTAGCTGAATAGTTGTGGCAGCTCTGCCCTCCTCCTCCTCTTAATAGAATGGAAAGCAACTCTTAAAACCTCAACCGTTTCCAAGCTTTTGTTGTGTTTTGCAGGTTGCTATCCTTTTTAGTTTCCTCTGTGCTGGTATTCCAATAAAGATTATGACTTGTGTCACAACAACCATGTCATGGAGCCAATGAAGTGTTGGAGTTGTGATGGCCTGGTCATCGGTATTGTTTACAGGGGGTGATAATGAATGGAAGACTGAGCAGCTTCAGAGCAGCATTGCTTTTGATGGTGTTTTAACACATTAACAGACCGGCTTGTCCATCAAAAATACATTCCTTCATGACTCAGATGAGGTGTTTAAACCAAGGTCCTGTTTTGCATCTGGGTGATTAAAGTTTCAATACAAGAATGGAGTTTCTCCCAATGCCCCTGTGACAATCCTACACATAAATTGGTCACAGGCTGTGCATGAAATATCTTATTTGGCAACAAAAATATTTGATAGTATCGACAATACAGCATTTATAAGGTCAATCTGTATGTGGAAGGCGCTGGTTGGGAGGGTCAGCAAAATTCAGAAATTACTGTCAACATAATGCTGTTTACACAGCAGCCAAGACATGGCAGTTCCCACCTTGTTTTATAACAGGACAACATCAAGACCATATTCCCCACATTCATCGAGTTTGACCCCCCTCTCCCAGCTTGCGTGTCAGTGGTGCCAGTTGGAATGCTGTTTCAGGGCGGGTTGAATTTGTCCCCAGATGGTGGGGGATATGAAGTGGGTCGGTGTTAGCCGAGTGAATGGAGTGGAGTTGCACAAGTCACTATATATAGATAAAAGTCGATCAATATGCTGATCAATAGATAAATTGTGAAAGGAACAATACCTTATAAAAAAAAGTTTGGGGAATATATTAATATTGCCATCCTCTCCACCACAACACATGACTGATTCTCTCTGGTTGTTAATGTCATGTAGCTATGGCCATGCCCTCGCATTACACAATAAAACCTTTGTTATCCAGCACCCTCGGGACCTGGTAGTTGCCGATTAATCAAATATACTGGATATATAAGTGGCAAGTTGCCGAAAATTCAATTAAAAAATTAACTTATTTTCAAACATACCATATTAATACTGTAATAGACTAAATAATAACAGAATATTGTACAGATACTTACCAATAAAGCTTTCCAGCTCACTCGGTAAAATGATTGGTAAAAAAGTATTCCAGCGTTCGGTAAGTTTAATAAGTGCGCATGCGCAAAGTGAGCATTCCGCGAGTGTCTCAGATGGCTACGGTATGAGATACGGTTGCTGGAATGGTGAATTGTATTGGAGATTGAATTGATTGAGTATGCTGGTCGGTTGAGTACTGGATAAACAAGGTTTTACTGTATATTAGGTGACCGACACACAATGAAAATGACTTCTCTCTTTGACACTTCATTCCTGCACAAAAGCATTTCATATCCTCACAGTCCAAATTATCTTTCCACTAGGTTCCTGATCATAAAATATCACAACAACACCTTGAACTCGTAACTTTCACATCTTCTGCTTTTGGCTGCTTTTTGCGCCCCTTTGAATTTCATTCTTTGTTCTTGTTTACTGAGAGGAGGCTTTGTGGGCATGATGAAAACAAAGCTCCCTCTGTAGTTAGGACTGTCAATAATAAATGCATTTAGGTCCACACTGACATTCGAATGCGGTGCTTGGGAAGTACATGATTGTTGGAGTTGCAGTCCTTTGGATGAAATATGAAATCAAAGACCTGCCTGTCCTTTCAAGTGGGCATTAAAAATTCCATGACATGATTCGAAAAAAGAAAAGGATGTTTCCCGAGTGTCCTGGCCAACAAGTTCTACAAAATACAGTTGGTCATTCACTTCTTGGCTGTTTGTGGAGCATGGCAATGTGAAAATTAGCTGCAGTATTCATCGACAAATGCAATAAATCCTAATAGGGCTGTGAGACGCCTTTCTGACCTGAAAGGGTAGGAGTAATATCAAACACAAGGATGAGAATCATCCTGCACAAAAGCATTTCATATTATCAGATTATGTTTAGTTTCTTTGTCTTTACATATGTCATGGACCTACCATGTAACTTGCTTATTGATAGGTCTCAAAATCCAAAGAAAAGAGCACAAAGAAGGGCAATTGCATCTTTAGCTCTGTGGACGGTGTAGATTTACAGAGATCCCAAACACTTAATCCCACTTGATTGAATTATTGAGGCACTGATTTTCCTAACACGTAATGTAATAACATGTTTACACAGCACTTATAGAGGCGTAATGTTAATACACGACTGACACACAGGATAACTCACTTGCTGGAACCATTTCCTACCTCACAGGGATTTTCTTTAACTAATAAGACTAATTAAAACCTCTGTTTTGATCTTGCTGTTGCATCTCTCCCTTCCCACACTTTTCTTTTCTCTCCCAGAAATGTGATTGCCTCAGTTATAAATTATTTAAAGAAAGGATTTAAAACAAATCAAAGAGGTCTGTGTTTTTTGATGATCTAAGGCAAGATGTTATGTTATAAAATCAAAAGAATGATCGATATGTCTTGACTATGCCCCTTCTTCCCTCTCCTCCAGTTTATTGCTTATTCTGCAACTCTGCTGAGAGTTCACTGATACCCTTTCATGTCAGAAAGGCGTCTCAAAGCGCTATCAGGATTTATTGCTAATTGTAGCGACTGTGCATTTGTAGATGACCTCTGCTCATTATACATGGCTGTGGACACAGATGCAGAGCTATCAAATTGGCCCCATTACCTTATTTTTATTCAATGTGATGTTTTAAGGAATCTTTATGAGGTACAATCTAATGATAATCATTACAATTGGTAAAACCCCTTTTACATTAGTGTGCTTCACAGGATTATAGTTTAAAATGCAGTCACTATTTTTCACTGTAATTCAGAAACACAAGGGCAGTTCAAGAGGAGGAGGCAAAGGGAAATTGTTGAGAGGACATCTCAAAGCACCTCACAGGATGCGTCGTGTAGTAAAATGCGGTGAATATTTTTAATTTGAAAGTAATGTACGGTACTATGTGCATGGTTCTACGGTTTCCAAGTTAAGATCCTGTGGCATTTTTAGAAAATATAAGACTTTTTCAATATTGTGGGACGGTTCTAAAATATAATCCACGAGGTTGAGGTTGTAGGTTGAAGACTTTCTCAGTTTCCTCTTGCACCTGCAGCTTTGCTGTTTGTACAAGGAGGGAAGGGAGTGAGCAGGTTTTACTTCTGCATAATACCATTTATTAATATGCTCTAATAAAACTTCCTGATCCATTTGCCTTCAGTTAAGAGGAACTCTGTTGTGTTTCTGCTGGGCTTTTGTGGCTGTGTGAATTTCAGTGGTTTATTACCAAGCAGCTGAGCTGCGTATGCAAGAACTTGGGGAGTGATAATGCTACTTCCTTACTGATACCATCCAAAGACGATTTGATTCACTTTTACACTTTTTTTGGTTTACTGGATCGTTTGAGTTTGCTGTGAACACAATTGCCAACCGGTGACCTGAGATATCAGCATACACCTTCAGCAATGTAATTGGGGCCATACTGTACATTTAGGGGAGCTTAAGCATTTGTTTTGACTAGATGGCAGAAGGTACAGATTCTCTCCAGTCTTATCCTGTAAAACCCTCCCCTCTCAATGTTTTTAAACCTTGCTTTAACTTCCCATTCCCCCTCCTCCACTTTCCCTTGTTTGTTGTCTGACCCTGTCTTTGTAAAGCACTCTGAGACTTCATTCTATGTGATGGGGGGACTAAATAATGCAAGTTGCTGGTTTGGAAGCTGGGTTATCTCGTCCATATTAATACCTGCTTTAAGAAATTTTCAATTGTACATCATTATATTTTGCAAGGGAACACTTGATGCAAATTCAGACCTTCCTCCAGTTTGTTGGGTGTGCTAAAGCTCTGTTTAATGAATGCAGAGAGAAAGACCAAACAGACTGTTATGCGCTGTTTATTCTCTCATAAGACCATTCAATTTGTTTTTACATGCTGTAAAGCAGAACTTCTATTTAGTTGTGTTTGTGCGGACAAGTCATCTAGTTTTCAGCACTGCATTTGCTGTATTTATGCATTTTCCTGGGATTCGATCTGTGACGCACATGCCAACATAAAGTTGCTCTTTCAGTTGATGTGTTTAAGTTGATCTTTCCTTTTTGCAGAGAATTGAGCTACGCTGAGGACTGCAAGCTGTTGTTCCCTAGTCTGAGAGGAACGCTAGTGCCTGGGAAACATGATGGCCTTTGGAACGAAATCCCAAATCAACTATATTCACCTGGATGAACACCCTGCTCAGCCTCGTGCAAAAGGTACATCTGTAAGATCAAGCATCAAAGGTTCACTTTGTCTGATATTTCCAGTCTCCTAAACTGAGCTAGGTCACTGTGTTGTAATTATTGGACGCTTGGTTGGCTCTTTGCTCATGCCCTGTGAACAATGCCATGTGTGGTTGTCAACTTCCAATTATGGTCTGAGTGTCCACAGGATTCCACTGCCGAACGCAGTGCAACCAGACGGACTTGGAGAAGTGAACCGGTTACTGCAGCTGGGAGGTTCCTGTTAACGTTTCAAGCCAAAATTGAGCAATTGCAGGACACAACGGGAAGCTACCAGTATTTGCAATGTTTCAGTTGGTTAAACTCAACAATACCTCAGTGCACCTTGTTTGCCCATTCCCAGAGCGTTTGCCCCCTATCTTTCAATGTAAATCTCAAGATTAACCTCTTTAATTACATTTTCGATCATCCTTCCCCCTTCCCACCTTCCCACCCCTTAGGCTCACCTTCCTTTTCCTCCCACTTCAGCTCAAATGCCAGGCTAGGATTTCAAGCTCCTTGGGATACTCATCCAATGCAATACAAAATTAAATATGTAAGGCCCCTTTCACATCGGGAGGACGTAATGTCTAAGGTACTATATAAATGTACATTTAGATTGTACATAAAGTATAACATTGTGTGTTGCTGTGTGGAGGCATTCTTTGATAATTGTCTGTCTTTGGCAAGCTATGCTCAATGGCAATATATTTTTGTGTGACCTTGTGTGGTAGGTCCCGCGAAAACGTTTACAGTGGATGAAGCCGTGGAAAACATTGGATTTGGCCGGTTTCACGTTTTGCTGCTATGTATCATGGGCAGCACCAGTGTGAGTTGTGAAACAAAGATTATTTTACTGACCTATACCCTACCTATTGACTGGCCGTTTAGTGTAACTTCAGTGAAGAGTTTCTAAGAGTTGAAAATCATGATAGACCTTGCACTATCTTTCATCCTAGCCAAGGCTCCTAATTTGCCTAGTAGATTGACTTTAAAATGCACATTCTAACCTTCCCTCGCATCTATGTTTTCAGGGAGTCCTTTAGCTCATTGGTTAGAGCACTCACTTTACAAGCGTGAGACCTGTGTTCGAATCCAGGCAGGTCAGGGTGTAACCTTGGGCAAGTTTCCTTACGACACACGCCTAATAATAATCCCTCAAAAAAAAAATAGTCATCTCAATCCACAACTATTTATGGGACACTGCTGTGTGCAATTGGCTGCCGTGTTTCGCCCACATATGTACAGTCAATTCACTTTACAGTATACTCTGCACTTTGAGAAGACGTGAAAAGCGTTGTATCAATTCCAAGAATTATTATTATTATGTCCTCCCGACATGAAAGGCGCTCTATAAATGTAATTTTGTTGTTGTTGTCCTATATCCTTGCCCATCTGTGATCTCTTGCAATTCCATTTTCATGGTTCACTGTTCTGCTAGGGCATCATCGCCCGCTATCCTTTAGCCCACGATCAATAGGTAAACCTTCAATTGTTTGAGATCCTTTCTCTGGATATCAAGCAGCTACCAATTAACTTTAACCAACTAGCTGCTCTACTGTCCTACCTGGTTGTGGTAGACTGGCTTAGTTAGTAGCATTTCACTTTTGAATCAGGAGAAAGTGTATTTAAGCCCCATCGAGTTTTTGAACTCATATTCTCTAACTGGCACACCAATGAAGTATTGGGATGTGCTGCATTGTGAGGGTTAACATCCTTTGGATAAGACATTAAACTGACCTTCCAACTGCCTGTTCAAGTGGAGGGTAAAAGATATGACACAAGAAAAGAGAGTTCCTCCTGACATACTGGTCAGCAATCCCTCAAATGTGACCAAGAACCCGCTCGGTACCTACTGATGATCTACAATGATCTACATCATAATATTTACATTTGGTAAAATTCCTTTTACATTAGGAGGTTATTAAAGAGCTTCACAGGGTACGCTGTAAAGTGTAATGACTGTTTAGTTGTAGGTGAACACAGTAGTGCATTGCGCACAGCACTGATCCATAAACAGTGAATAATTAGTTGTGAATACAATGATTCATTTTATTCGGGGAATATTCGGCCAGGACACACAAAATTTTCAGCTAGTAAAAGAAAAGGTCCTACTTTTAATAAAGTAAAAGGTTTTTGGGCCACTGTTTACCACACGTCAATACAAAGTCAAATCCAACTCAAGATATATTTGTGTGATATGAATCAGTGCTGGGGCAACACTGCATTGTCAGAAGTGACTTCTTTCAAATGAGACTCGGGTGGAGGAGCACACACCACTATATAAAAGAGAAATGGAGTTGCTTCCTGTGTTCTGCTCAACAGTCCTCTAGATTAATGCTTTCTCACTCAATGGCTATTTGTGGAAAATGGGTGTTCACTGCTGCATTTGCTTGCAAATACAACCACTACACACTAATTCCTTTGGAAACCTGGACACAGTTTGAAGTTATAATGTCCTTGGGACATCCTTCCAACGTGAAAAATGCCATGCAAATGTAACAAAAACAGAAATCGCTGGGAACACTCAGCAGGTCAGGCTATGGAGAAAAGAAAGTGAATCAACATTTTGGGTCCACGACCCTTTGTCAGAACTGGGGGCTTCGACTTGACTTTTGATCTATACAAATATGATGTTGTTATAGTTGCTCTATCAAATGGAAGTATTATTATGATGTACGGTTGGGTGACTGTTTGTTGGGTTGGCTGACGTTGCTGTTTTTACTGCACTAGGTGGCCGAAGCTATGGAGATTATGCTGCTGGCAGTCATCTCCCCAGCCATTCGCTGTGAGTGGCGTCTAGAAGAGTGGCAGGTTGCCTTGGTTACAACTGTAAGTTTTCTCTGTCCACTTTGTTTGGCCTCCTTGTGTGATGTCTTTAACTTGACATCTGAGAAACACGGTTCAATGTATAAAAGTGCTAGGGGAGAACTGACTGTAGTACAGTGATATGAAAAATATGGCAATAAGCGGAGATAGGAACATGGAAAATCAAGAAGAGGAGGCCGTTTACCCCATACAGTCTGTTCCACCTATTTATTGGATCGTAGCAGATATTTTCACCTTACTGCACTTCCCTTTTGCCATACCCTTTAATACATGTATCACTTTCAAACATCCGTATTGAATCTACAGCTCTGCCCAAATGCTATAGATTTGGTTTGGGAGATGCTTCTTGGTGGTGATGGTGATAGTCAGTGCTGTGGAATGGGTTCTCTTGTTCCTGAATTCCTCAGTTCTTATAACCAGCGGGCAACTAACTGAAGCTAACGGTATGTTTTGCAGATGGTGTTTTTTGGCTTCATGGTGTTCAGTGGCATATGGGGTTTCTTTGCAGACAGATACGGACGTTGGAAGGTGAGTAAAATCGTTTGCACCAATGCTCTCTTTTTAATAGAAATACGCACTTGTTCTCATTGCAACAATCTCGTCAGATGGGATGTATACAAAATCGTGTTTTACTTGCTATAAAGCAATTCTGCAGAATATTTTTTGTTGTTAACGCATCCCATTTTAGGATTTGTTACCTACGGGAACCGGCATAGGAATCCTAACCACTTTATCTCTTACTCTTCAATCAATATCCTACCCAAATAGCCCGTTGTGTTCCTCACCTTTACTCTTAGTCCATTCTGTACAGTTGCAACTCCCTGCATAAACAGTCACTTCCTTCACTACATGTCTCTTAGCTTCAAAAGTGGATTGGGAGAATGAGCTGGACGGATTAAGGGCGAGAGTTCCAGAACATGTGGGAATAAAGACTGAAGGCTGTCTCACTATTGCTGGGTGAAAGTAGCAGTGATCCCAGATGATGACAGAGCTAGTATAGTGCAGGCATTTGAAAGTTAGAATGTGGATATTAAAACTAATCCAGTGGAGTGCAGGAACAATTCTGGTCACAGGGTCACAAGATTAGTTCAGATGAAGAAGGCCCTTTGACCCTTCTGATCTCATCACATGACAATACCCACCCAGCATCCTCCCAACACAGCATCAAACTGCTTTATAAATAAATCACAGTATCCTGGCTTCATCCACCCTTCCCGGTAATCTGTTAATTACCTTTAAGTAAAGAAAAACTTTCTGGTGTCTGCCCTGAAATTGATCTTTGCAACTCTAAATCTGCAACTCTTTTCTGATATCTGAAGTATTGTTCTGGGTTTACTTTTTCAATCCAATTTCTTCTCAACCAGTTCTTCCCATTTTTGTATTCATTTTTCTTGGGATGGGTAGAGCAGGCCAATTCTTGAGCTTCAGCCTTCACTCATATCACACATGCCATCTTCCTTCCAGCCAGTGGAAGGGATGTGATATTCTTACGCAAAGTTGCACAGAGTTGCACAGAATGATACAGAATACAAACAGACCCTTTGGCCCAATTGGTCAACGCCAGTGTTTATACTCCACCCAAAATTCCCCCCTTCATATTCCCCTCTTCTAAATCCCTCTATTCCCTTCTCCCTCATGTGTGGATCAAGTTTCATTTTAAATATATTTATTCTGAAACATTTACTTAAAGCCACAGCTCCCGGCGGTAGTTCCACTAGGCACTGGGATGGTGTTTGTGCAGAGTTTCTCAATGCACAGTGTTTCCTCTAGGGAAGGTCACAGCCTCTCCTCAGAGTGAATTATTTTTCCTGTAATCATCATTGCAGGGAGGTATGCTGAACTCAAGACCGTTGAGTAATTTATAGGGGAATTAGATTAATGCTTGAAAGAGAAGTTGTGAAGGGAAAGCAAAATGGAATTTGACAAAGTGGTTTGATTATATGGACAAAAAAGTCAGTGCAGACTAGGGTCCGGCGATATATCGGTTATATAAATATAATTTTCATATCGATATGCCGATATCGGAATTTAAAATATATCGATATATCGAAAAATTCGATATGACAAAAAATATCGATATATCGCAAATATTGGTATATCGTGTCCAGCGATATATCGGTATATATCCATATGGGCAAACTGATATATCAATATCGGAAAATTTTGATATCGACGGACCCTAGTGCAGACTTGATGTGCTGAACATTTTCTGATGGACTGACTTGAAGCTTTGTTTATTTGATCAAAATTGACTTATTATTTCAGACACATAATTTGATACAATCTCAAAATCACCAGTTGGCCGACATTTGACTGGGCTAAGGACGATCGAGAATGAAGTCATGAACATCTTTTGAGAAATTGGGTTGTACACAGGGTGTGGGATATTGAATAGGATTTTGGAGAATGGAATTCTGTCTCTTAAGCATTTCCTTGAGAATTTCTTTCCCTTTTATTGCAACTTATCATTGCAAAACTGTGATACCCATAATTTTTTTTTCTTGAACAGTTTAATGTTCGTGTTTGTTCCAAAACATTCAACACATTCTGAGGAACGTTGACGAGAATGTAAAACCTTCCCAGATTGTTTCACAAAAACTTCTCAGTTGCAGGAACTTCATCTCGGAAATGAGCAGGAATGTATATTTTACATGTCTTTATTTTGTCCACATAGATTCTTCTTCTCGTCACTGTATGGAGCTCCTATTACTCATTGATGACCTCCTTTGCCCACACTTACGTTTGGTTCATTGTACTTCGATCATTTGTAGGATGTGGAGTGGCGGGCCATGCTCAAGGGTACATAAATAGCTTTTGTACTAAGTTTTTTTTTGTTGTATCCTTATCAATTTTTTCTCCTCCACATCATTCTATCCCCAATCCTCATTTCCTTTATTTCTATTCTTGGAGCAATGATTCCAAAAGCGCTGGTCTCACACCCAGGTGATTACTTTGCAGTTGTATGAGTCTTGATGGTGAGTTTAACCCTGAGGGCACAACCCTCAAGTTAAATCGCCTGATATCCACACACGGGCAAGTGCAGTGTGTGTGTGTTGAACAGTTTATTTACTAGCTTCAGTCTATAGTTCTTGACTGGCTCATAAATAATGGTGAAAAGTAAAGATATTCTCAAGCTTGCCCTTTGGTAGCATTCCTGCCTCTGAGTCAGAACATTATGCTGCCACAGCAGGACCTGAATTCACATGGTGTAAGCTGCTGCTCCAATGTAGTGTTGTGGATGTATTGCCTTGGCAGTGGTGACGTGCTTCGAGGGAGAATAAGGGAGGCAATATCACGATTGATTGACACCTGAGTGGCTTGTGATGGGTGGAGTAAGTGGCTCCACACTGCCAGGCACCTCAGCGCCACCGCTAATTGCTCCCTTTCCCGTCCAATGGCCATGGGTGGGAGGAAGTTCTTCTGCTAGATATTTTGCAGCCAAACAAAAATAAATATATTTGACTGAATTCTTTGAGGGTACAGCATTTTAATTTTTAACTTCTGGGTTAAAATACTTGTTTGGTTAGTTAACAACAACAAAATTACACTTGTATAGACTGCTTCAAGTGCAATAACATTATTCTTGCGCCTTGGGTCTTGAAAGGTGGCATGAAAGGCGCTATACAAGTGTCATTTTGGTGTTGTATATATTTCTATACGGCAGCAGCACAGTTCTGCTGGGCGAGAATAGTATTTTGATTAACTTTGATTAACCGCCTCTTAAGCTGGACAAATCGACCATCCCTGACATTTATCATCATGTTGTCTTTTGGTATTGAGTAGTCTGGTCTGTTTGCATTTTGTTGTTTTTTCAACTTTCATTGCCCACACAGTGACATCAATTTCATTCCGTTCTCCGCACAGATTTGTTTTAATGACAGAATTCATACCTTCTAAATACCGAGGACGCATCCTGCCTCTGAGCCAGGTAAGAGCGAAGGAAATTTGAAAATGGGAACGCCAAATGCTATTCCTTTTATTAGCAGCTCTTCCTCCCACCTCTCAGCACTAGATTAGAGTGTCAGCCTAGACTATCTGAGTTCCAAATCCCGATTTGAGGCTCCAACCCACAACCTTCTAACTTGAGATGAGAGTGCTACCAATAAACTTCAGAAGAAGTTTGATGGACTTATATGCTTAGAAGGGAATCTAAGGGTACGGGAGGAAGGAGGAAGTGGAGACACATGGAGTATAAACACCGGCACAAGCTGGTTGGGCTGAATGGGCTGTTTTTAAGCCAGGTGGGTCGACAATATTCCAGGGCACTGCTGATGACACCACTGGCTTGGAAGAGCATATCGTATTAGGGTGCAGAGAATCTTCTTACTCAGTTCTTATTAACTCTGCAAGCCAAAGCCCCAAGACTTAGGGTGCAAGGCAGTGGGAAAGCATGCCACAGAGTGATATCAATGGCAAGCTATGCAACTTTAGCTGGTTAGATTCCAGCATTACCCCCAACGAACATTCTGGGGTCCCCAATCCTTGTCTCATGCAAATGTTCGCCTAAGACTTTCCAACAATCTATCTGGCATTTCCATGTGTAGGAGGGAGGAATGGCAACCTCAGTTTGGTTTGGATCCTGTACTCCTAAGCGTCTGGGCATGTGTCATACATCCAGCAAACCTCCACCCCGCAAAAAAAAATCAGGGAGAGAAAATAAAACGAGAGGAATGCCTTTCTGCTATGTTCATGATCGCTTATTGGGCCCTGAGCACCATGATTTGCTATATTAATCTCTTTGCTGCAGGTTGGCCTTAACGTTGGATCAGAGCATCAGCGTGGCGGTAGAAAATGGCAAAATGGATTAATTTACCATTCAACATTTTCTGTAGCATTTACCCAAACCTACCCCTTCTTCTAGATTTTCTGGCTAATAGGATCCACGCTGGAGATTTTGCTGGCATACCTGATCATCCCCACACTGGGCTGGCGATGGCTTGTCCGAATCTCCACTTTCCCGAGCATCATCCTGCTTATCGTGTTCAAAGTGAGTGACAATAATTATGATCCCCCCACTTCCCTCCCCACCCCGTCCCAAGCTCAGTCTGAGGGGGGGGTGGGGGGGGTGATTTTTGAGGAGTTGGCTCTGTTCAATATCAGCAATGTTGCAAAAAGCTTGATAGTGGGACTTGTTTTGAGGCTATGATATGGAAATGCAGTACCTGGACTGGTTGATAAATAGTAAAAGAAAAACAAGAAAGGAGCAAGACAATGAACTGATAGCTGTGACCTAGTTGGGGAACAAAGAATGTGTGTTCTCTACGCTGGATTCCGATTTCCTTCATCTTTGTGAAGGCTGCTATATAATATACGTTGTTGCTGCAGTGTATTCCAGAGTCAGCACGATTCAATGTCTCTGAGGGTAACACTCAGATTGCTACTCAGACACTACAGTACATTGCAAAGATGAACCGTGCCTCACTTCCCCGTGGCTCTTTGGTGGAGCCTGGTTTGGTAAGTACAGAGTCTGTTTTCTGTTTAGGGAAAGGGTGGACATTTTTTTTTAACTCTGTGGTGAAGTGATGGTGGAGAAACAAACAATATTTCAGTTTTCACAACAGTCACAAAGCGTACAATCATATTAACTGATAATAATAATATATCCTTGCATTTAATATTGTTTTTTTTGTTTAGCATGATGGGAATGTGGAATCTGCCATAGCTGTGATTGAAGCAAACGCCATCAGTGTATTTTAGAAAAATAATTATGCAGACGTGAGGGAGAACAGACTAGAGGAGACAAGGTGGTAGAAATAGTAGGGTGGGGCACTCGTATGGAGAATAAATTTTGGCACAGACCAGTTGGGCCAAACGGCCTATTTCTATGTCAGTATCAATCACTGTAATTCTAAATATTTGTAAGCTAAAAAAAAACACCAATTTGGATCCAGCAATGCATGATAAGGTTTTTTTTCTTTGGGGGATTTTGGCAGGATATATGTCTTCTGGAATAGTGTCGAGGGATCTTTTACGTCTACTTGAACAGACAGGCTTGGTTAGCATCTGATTTGAAGGATGGCACTTCCAACAATAAAACACTCTGCAGCATTGCGTTGAAATGTTGGCCTGGACTATGAGTTCAGAGCCCGAATGCGGGACTTGGATCCACACCCACTAAGCAAGGCAAATACCTTGATGATCAGTTATACCAGTTGCATTAAAAAAAGTCCAGTCCCTGGTACAGTCCTTCCCACTCAGCTCCTGTTAACTTTGCATACCATAGTGCCTGCTGGTAAATCAACTGGAAGCTTGTCACACAGCGTTAGAATGTAAAGCACTTTGTGGGACATTGTTGTGTGCAATTGGACTGCCCCGTTCACCCACAAATAAACAGTTACTCCATTTTGCAGTAAATCCTGTGAAGCACTGTGAGATGTTTATCCAACTATACCAAATACAATGATTATTATAATTGGAACAATGCTTAGATACTCCACCCTCATTGTGTGTATGCCTCTTCACAACCATGACCTTTGTGAACCATTAATGTTTCTTATCCTGCTTAGTTAGTAGCACCATTTTTGACATGGATTTTTTTCTCTTTGTAGGGAAAGAAGGGGCACTTTCTTGATTTGTTTGATTCAGTATACAGACGCACAACACTACAGTCATGGTTCATATGGTAACACATTTCCTCTTTGTCAAGAAATAAAACAAATGTACTTGAGTGTCCTACAAATAAATGCAGCCCAACACTATGCAAGCTATCCTTTCCCTATTTCATTCTCTTCTTGCATCCTTTACACACTTTGGTGTACTTTTAATAATAATCTGTGCATTTGATATAGCAGCTTAACATGACACAAAAGATACATCTCAATGTGTTTCACAGGATATATTGTAAAGTGCAATGACTATGTGTTTTGTGGCCAAAGCACGGCAGCCAATTGCGCGCAGCAGTGTCCCGCAAACATTGGATTGAGTGACCATGCAAAGTCTAACCTGAAAATCTGACCTGCTTTAAAATTATAATAAATAACAGAGCACAGAGAAGCATGCTCTCTGACTGCATCATCGGGTACACTGAAAAGTGCTGACCAGTTTAATCTGTGTGGAGCTCATTCAGTGCCAAACACAGGAAATTGTCTTGAGTGAGTGGCATGCATGGAACTCTCAATCTTAGTTTGGTTCCTCCGAAACATGTTATCAGAAGCCACCCTCCAAATGGCTCATGAACTTTGAAGCCAACCTACCCTGTACTGTAATGGTTGGGTGGTTTGCATACTTGCCTTACATAGGGTTACTTGTAGATTCCTGTAGCTCAGTGGTTAGAATACTCACCTTGCAAGTGAGAAGCCTGTGTTCATTTCCCAGCAGGGTGAAATATTGGGCAAATTTCCTTCCTCCACATGCCTCTGTTTACCTAGCAGTTAGTGGGGACGATTATGTGTGGGACACTGCTGTACCTAATTGGCTGCCGTGTTCTGTCTGCAAAAAATATAGTGAATTAACTTTAAAGTATATTCTGTGAAGTGCTTTGACATGTCTGGAAGATGTGATAAAACGCTGTATCAAATGCAAGGATTATTATTCGTAGCAAAATTAGGTTCATTGTACTTTTTCTCCACCTTTTCTGAAATGAATCAATGATGATTTATTATAATTTTAAAGTAGGTTAGATTTTAGAAAATGGATGTTTTCATGGATGCATTCAGTTTTAATCAAATCTGTTATTTAAAGTAACGATCCATAATTTACAATTTTTTTTTCTAGGCTGGGAGCAGCGTTTTCTTACTATGGAATTGTCTTAATCAGCTCGGAGCTATTGGAAAATAACCCAATATGCAATTCCTTAGAAAGTGCAGAGTCACTGCACATCAAGTCAGTGGAAATTTGCCACTGCAAAATGTTTGAGACTGCAGATTACCAGACAATGATCATCAGTACTTTGGGAGAGTTTTTGTGTAAGTCAGAACAGATCCTTATTGTTTTTTTCCATGCTTAAACACCAGCTGCTCTTTCCATAGATATGTGTTCAATATAAAAGCGCTTCTCACCGCTTTGAGACTGAAATTTGGGTCTGATTTTACTGATGTGCGTTACAGCAGAACTCAATAACAGGCCATGTTTACAATTCTGTGAAATATCCTTTGTATGCTGCACTTTCCACCTCAATTAATTTTGTTTGTGCTCTGACTTTAACGCTGAACTCTGCTCACAAATCATCTCAGGACTGCCATCACCTGGTGTAAGTCAGGTTTTGGTTTGAATATTCTTATCTTAAAATAAAGGCACCAACTACTGCTGTCTTTGTAGAGAGTCACGCACTGGATGACAGAAATACAATCCCATTTTCTGCTATGAATTGATCCACTGCTCTCCCAACTTATCTGAATCGGTAATGCTCTTGCCTCTTGGTTAAAGGGTTGGGAGTTCAAGCCTGACATAAATTGAGCTCACGCACCAAGCTGCTAGTTTAAGCACCACTGTGGTAATAATGATCGTCACAGATGCCCCGTTTTCGAGTAACCACTGAAACCAAGTCCTATCTGCTTGCTCAGGATGATACACTGGGAGAAATTGCCTTAACAGTTACTGGACTTTTAGTAGAAACCATTCATTTGATATAGTGCCTTTGACATTGGCAGGTTAATAATAATAATAATCCTGGCATTTATTCACCTGAAACCGATCTATTTCTCAAAGGACTTCCAAGCTTAAAAATTCACAGAATATACTGTGAAGTGAACTGACCGTATATTTATAGGCAAAACGTGGCAACCATTTGCACACAGCAATGTCCCAAAAACAGTCGTGGATTGAAATGACCAATTTATTATTGTATATTTTTGAGGGATTATTATTAGGCGTATGGAGTAAGGAAATTTGCCCAAGGTTTTGCCCTACCTGGAATCGAACACAGGTCTCACCCTTGTAAGAGCTCTAATCACTCAGCTATAGTGATAGGAGTCCATTTGAGGTTGTCTCAAATTGCTTCAAAGGATTTATTGTACAGTATAATGTAGTTCTTGACTGTGTATTTGTAAGCAAACAGAGTAGCCAATTTTGCACATAACAATGTCTCATAAACAGCTATGAAGTGAATGATTGATTTTATTTTGGAGCAGTTGGCCAGGACATCAGGAGAAACTCCCTTCTCTTTTCCAATAATGCCATGGTATCAGCATCTACCCAAACAGACACAAACGGGGCCTTCCTTTAACATTTCCCTCAAAGGACAGCACCTCTAACAATGCTTTGAGACATCTCCCTGCTGTGAAAAGCATTGCCTCAAATGCAACGATTATTATTGTTAATATGTCATGATTCGTTTATTGTCTGCCTGAACTTACTGGTGAATGGAATTTGCTTTTCTTGTGACAGGATATCATTTTCAGCTGCGATTTAGCGGGTCTAGGTGTGACTCTGCATTTATTAAGCTTGGAAGCTCTTTGAGAAATAGATCGGTTTCAGGTGAATAAGCAGGGGATTTGTTTCAGACAGCTGATGTGCAGTAATTGAATGGTATCACGCCAACATTTTCAGATAAATAAGGGCTCACTTGGACTTAGTCACTGTCCTTTATAAGTATTAGATTTTCTTTAAAATGTTCTCTTCTGATACAGAGCATTATTTTCATAAATGTGAGTGAACGTCTCCTCCCTGCCTCAGACAGCACACAGACTGTCTTTGTTCTTTGTCCTGTGCTCAATAAATGTTGGCATTTCATAAAAACACCACAGACCAAAACAGGGCTAGTTTAACTCTATGTCTGCAGCTCATTTTCTATCCTGTAAACATAGAGAAATCTAATGTGTACACACATAGCAGTGCCTTTCAGGCAAGATGAATATCCTTGGGATGGTTTAAGCACATCAATGACTGATATCAGGTTATATAACAGTACCACTATCAATAAACTTTAGTGAGTAGTCACTGTTATCACTATAATATCAGTACTGTATATAATATACTTAAATATAAGTTATTGTCTCTACAGAGGTCACTGCTAATATCAGTATATAGGGAGATGTCCATGTAGTAGACTACACACAGGTTTTCACTGCTAATATCAGTATATGGAGGTATCACTGTAACAGTCTACATACAAGGACTCACTGCTACCTTATGTGCAACATTACTTTTCCCCCCTCTCCAGTTGTACCTATCAGCCCTTTTGCAATGGAGCTCTTGGGAAGAAGGCGATTATTGGCATTAATTATGGGCTTTTCCAGCATCTTCTTTCTGTTGCTCAACATTTGTACTTCCAGGTATGTATATGATGATGTGTAACATTGAGCATCAGTCTGGTTCGGTTGCCAGCACTCTCATCTCTGCATCAGAAGCTCATAAGTTCAAGCACCATATTGGCCTGTGAATTCCAGGTTACATTCTGACACTCCAGTGCAGTGCCAGAGTGCTGTGAACATCCTTCAGAAGAGATGTTAAACACAGGTCCCATTTGCCTACTCGTGGGACTGTTAACGATTCTCTGATTTTAGTCTTAAACAGAGTTTCTCACGGTGTCCTAGCCACAACAATTGCCCCAAACAAAACTCATCACTCACTGTTTGTGAGGACTTTGAGGTGTGCAAATTTGGCTGTTGTATTTGCCTGCAAATAGAGTCACTACACTTTACAGTAAAATGCTGTGAAGCACTTTGAGGTACGTCAGTGACGTGATTATCCTCCTCGGGGGGAGGTAAGCAGAGTCTCTTTGGAGCTGAACTGGTTTCAAGGTGAAATATTTGGCAACGGAATATTAGAATCAAGCCAGCCCTCTGTGGTGATCTCAGTAGTCAGGTTTGTCCACAGTTTTCCTGGATGGTGCTGATTACAGCACAGCCAGCTTGGTTTCAGCTACACTTGATGGTTTTATGTCAGCTTCGAACCACCTAATAACAACACAAAATGTTGCAGATCCCGGAATCTGAAACAAAAACAAGTCACTGGGAACACTCAGCATCTATGGAGAAAGGAAAGCGAGTCAACGTTTCAGGTCCATGCCCCTCCATCGGAACCCAAGCCACCTAATATTGTTTGGCAAAATCAGGGAACTCACCGATATATATTTTTGTCTTCCCCAAACCTTCAAAGCTTGAAGTCTCACCTCCAGCACAATGTAAAACTATTTCTGAGGAAGGATATTCTTTCTGAGGAAGGATATTCTTTGTTCTTTACTCTAAATATAGTCTTTATTTCACATAAGTTAATGCGGTTAAACTTTTCTTTTTGTTTTAAGGATTGAATTGACCATATTACTATTTATTATCCGGGGCCTTGTGTCCTCAAACTTCACCATCATCTACATCTACACTACAGAGGTAGGTGTGTTGGCTTTATTGAATGGTACCAGCATAAATAATGGAAACAACACTGGGCTTGATGATGTTGAGGTCAGTGCTGCTCTCTCCATTTATTTCAGCATGATGGTATTGAACAAAGAAGGTTTTATAAAGGGAAGGTGTACATATGATTAGCAAGGGAAGTTTAATAGAGATCAATGCATATAGAAAGCAACACTGTACAGTAATAGGAAATATACATACTCTGTGGCTGAGGTGGCACTTGCTAAAGGCGAAGCTGGAAGAGAACTGGGTGGTGTTGGTTGAATTATCGCTCATCATATCAAGACAGTGTGAGGCAAAAATAAACAAAGCAAACTGGATGCTATAATATACAGTGTAGCCAAATCACCAGAGTTCATATCCCCAAATGGCCCACTCAAGCTATAAAGAGCTGTGAGACTCCTGCATACAGTTCTTGTTACCTTGACATAATGTTGTTGCCCTGCCCCTTGAGGCAGAGTTGATGATGATCCAGAGTGTTTAGGGAATGGCTTGTGAGGAATGAATAGTCAAACTAGGGCTCTTCAGTCTTGAAAGATAATGTCTTTTTAGGGAAAGTCATGGGTCCTTTTAGGGAAATGTTTAAAATGTTAAATAGGATTATGAAAGTACATCCACATCTGGATAAGTAGCTTGAAGCAGAGAACATTTTTGTGATGTGCTAATTGTCACTGGTAGCTATTGTGCATGCTGTTGACTGCTGTGTTTTTCCCATAAAATATAGTCAATTCACTTTGGAATATATCGTGTGAATCGCTTTGCAATGTCTCAACAACAAGATAAGGTGTTGCATCAACATGCAAATATTATAATAATCCTCACGTTGGGGTAAATTTCCACATGTATGCGGACGACACCCAGTTGTACCTTTCTGCCTCATCCCTCAACCCCCAGACCATCGATGTTCTGACAGCATGTCTGTCCGACATCGAGTCCTGGACGAGGGAAAACTTCCTGCAATTGAACGTGAGTAAGACCGAGGCCCTCCTGATCGGCTCAAGCCAGCGCCTCCGCACATCGGGCGCTGCCAGCCTCAACATCCAAGGCTGTACTCTCCACCTCACAAAGCCAGTCAGGAACCTCGGCATCACGTTCGACCAAAAACTCTCCTTCCTCCCCCACATCCATGCCTTAACCGGCACCACTTATTTCCACCTGCGCAATATTGCCAGGCTCCGCAATTATCTTACCCCCCACGCTGCCGAAACACTCGTGCATGCATACATCACCTCAAGGCTGGACTACGGAAACTCTCTCCTCGTCGGCCTCCCCAGCTCCTCCATTCATAGGCTGCAGGTCATCCAAAACGCTGCAGCCCATGTATTATCCCGCACCCGCCTTCGCGACCATATAACCCCCACCCTCGCCCGTCTCCATTGGCTCCCTATCCTCCAGAGGATCGAGTTCAAGATCCTCGTCCTCACCTTCAAGGCCTTACATGGCCTTGCCCCGCCCTACTTAACCAATCTACTCTTCCCCTACAAGCCCACCCGGACCCTCCGTTCAGCAGGACTTGGCCTGCTCCAAGCCCCCCGCCCGAACCGCCCCACCATCGGAGGCCGGGCCTTCAGTTTTTCCGCTCCCACCTTATGGAATTCCATCCCTCAATACCTCCATCTCGTTTCTTCCCTTTCCTCTTTCAAGGCCGGTTTGAAGACTTTCCTCTTCGACCGTGCCTTTTGTTCCACCCAGAATTTTTCGACCTCCCCTACGTGTTTCACCCCTCCCCGAACACTCCCCTCCCAGCTCGGGTCACACGCCTCCTGTGCAGCGCCTTGGGACGTCCTCCTGACGTGAAAGGCGCTTTATAAGTGTAATTTGTTGTTGTTGTTGTTTTATATAGCACCTTATCATTTCTTCTAGATGTTTCAAAGCACTTCACAGAATATACAGTAAAGTGGATTGACAGTATATTTGTGGACAAAACGCAACAGCCGATTGTGGACAATAGTTTCCCACAAACAGTTGGGGATTGTAATGGACAATTTTAGTATTGTTTTTTGAGAGGTTAATATCAGACGTGTGGAGTAAGGAAACTTGCCCAAGGTTTTGCCCTGCCTGGAATTAAATCCAGGTCTCTCATTTGTGAGCTACAGGTCTACACAATTATTATCAATGAGGCAAGGACATGAGTCTCGATCAAAAAACAGACCCACTTTGATGGGTGGATGTTCGGTTGAGTGTTCTGTAAGGATGACGTCAAATGCCTAAAGGGTGTTTGTCATCCGACCTAACCTTGTGTGGACAACCTATGTTGGGCTGAATGACCAAGCTGGTAATATTGCGTCAGTTGTTGCATATGCTTCAAGTCAAATGTTACTGAGCTGTGTCATTGAACTTCACTTGCACGCCCAGTTATGCCCACTGTTCGGCAGATTAAAAAAAAAGTTGAGTTTTCAAATAGGATGCGAGGCTGGATTGGGTGTACATACCATCTTTTTCATTTGAGAATTTAATATAGGTGTAGTCACCTGAGAAAACAGAGAAAGATGTGTTATTCTGTACAATGATTTGGCAAATCTGTGCCAATTAACTAACAACAAGCCTTTGTTGCAAGACAGTTGCAGGTCAGTATTTTGCAGGTCAGGAAAAAGCAATGTGTTTGGGCAAGAAATAATTTTCAGGGAAAACTTAAACAGCAAAGGAAACCAAGTGATATCTTTACAAAGATTTACAACATGGAAACAGGCCACTCAGCCCAACTAGTCCGTGTCTGCTTTTATAAATCCACATGAGTCTTCACCCATGCCTTTACTCCCTCCTACACTCTTTTTTAACCACCTCCTTTCATGCGAAGGTGTGGTGTCCTCTTCAATGCATCCATACTATCTGATGCAATGACCGTTTTGGGTAGCAAGTTCCACCATCTTACAACCCTCGGGTTGAAGTGGCTCCTTCTAAATCCTCTCTTAGATCCCCAGTTGCCATCTTATATTTGCGTCACTGGTTACAGATTACACAACTAGTATAAACAGACTCTTTCTTTATGCGTAGAATGCTAAGCAATCTTGTAAGACTTCTTTCCACAAGTCTCTTGAAGTGAGAACATCTATGTAATTTTGTAGCACCCTTTATGTGCGATATCATCTCTCCTGCGATAGCATCTCACCACATAAAGGGTGCTATAAATTGTTACAGAGGCTTAACAAAGTACAGAGTATTTCATGGTATTTTGATGTCAAGCTGGGGAGGAAGGGTGGTTAACCACACACGCGGACAAAGGGGATGTCTTCAGTTGCGATCTGATGGACTGTCAGTGGATTTTTTCATACTTTAGATCTTCAATTAGTTCAGCTCTTCCATCATTCTTGTGAAGTTGTGATTCAGAAATTTACTGCATAACTGCACAGAGGCAGATATCTTCCAGCCCTATTCTTCTAACCTTGGCCTCCAGTCTTCCCACCTTGTCCAACCACTTGCCAAACACTATGTTTGGGGCAGCTATTTCCCCATTCCTCAGACCTTTTTTAATAAGAAGCAGACAGCAAGACTCCTTCAATCTTATAGGACTGGGCATTGAATCCAAGAGCCGGAGGTGAAATGGCATTGGTCTGACTGACTCACCAGAATATTTAGGATAATTTTTAATAAAAGGTCCTCTTCTCTTTGTTTTAGTGATCACTTGGGAAATGAGTGACTTCGGTTTCTTTTTTTAGACCTTTGTTTATTCCACCTGGTTACTGACTGAATCAAAGAACACTGTGGGCTCCTCTGAATGTCCTATCCCATTAGTTAAAACTAGTGTCCAACGATATATTGATATATCGGTTATATCGATATAATTTTTCATATCGATATACCGATATTGAAATTAAAAATATTTCGATATATCGAAAAATTCGTTATCAAAACATATATCGGTATATTGTAAATATCGGTATATCGTTTCCGGCAATATATCGATATTATCGTAATTATCGGTATAGTGCGAACTTTTCCAACTTACCTTGTCGCCGGCACTGCAAACTTCCTGGGCCTAGAGCAAGGAATGCGCGTGCACATCCGAATGCGCGCGCACCCCCAAATGCGCGTGCACCCCCCCCCCCGAATGCGCGTGCACCCCCCCGAATGTGCGTGCACCCCCCCAGAATGCGCGTGCACCCCCGAATACGCGCCCACCCCCGAATGCGCGCCCACCCCCGAATGCGCGCCCACCCCCGAATACACGCGCACTTCCGAATGCGCGTGCATGCGCAGTATAAAAAGCCCCAGAAATATCGATATATCGATATGAGCCCACCGATATATCGATATCGGAAAATTTCCATATCAATGGACCCTAATTAAAACCCAACACTTACAAATGATTCAGCAAATAGCTCTTGCTCCTGTTATCATTTCTATTGCCACACTGTGAAAGGTGCTGACCAATTTTGGAACTACCTTTGCTTCTTAATTGACAGCTTTAGTTATTGACCTTTGGGTGATACATTAAACAGAGATTGCGTCTGCTGTTCGGGTGGATGTTAAAGATCCCACCACACTATTTGAAAAGAGAAGAGTGTTTCTCCTGGCGTTCTGGGAAACAATCCCCCAAATAAAATCAGTTATTCACCTCCAATATGTGGAACATTACCGTACGTAGATTGGCTGCTGTGTTCACCTACATATACAGTCACTCCACTTTACAGTGTACCCTGTGCAACACTTTGGAACATCTTCCTGACTTGAAAGACTCTAAACCAAATATGTGCACTGATATTATTAGTTAAAGTAAAATCAAATATGGTACATATTAATTCTGCCAGTAAAACAATCCCTGAGATAAAATTGGTCACTAACGTTATGGTTGTTTCAGCAACATTGCTGTGTGCAAATTGTGGTGTCATGTTGGTCTAGAAAACACACAGTTACTGCACTTCATGGCATAATCTATAAAGTGCTTTGACATAAGGTGATGTATCAAATACAAGGATTATTACTATAATATTATTGCACTGTTTGGAATATCAATTGAGAAGACCAACTGCTAAGCCCTGGCAATTGACTGACAAACAGAGGGACAGTGATAAAGAAATATGTATCTAGGAAGGGATTTGATATGATAGATACAGATAAACTATTTCCTCTGGTGGGAGAATCCAGAACAAGAGGGCACCATTCTAAAATTAGAGCTGGGTCATTTAGGAGTGAAATCAGGAAGTACTTTTTCAGAGTGAAATCAGGAAACCTCTCCCTCAAAAGGCTGTGAATGCTGCATTGTTCACCTACTGAAAATTGCAGTCCAGAAATTTTCAAGACTGAGGTGGATTGTTGTTAAGGAAGATTATCGGGGGATTATAGAGCAAAGGCGAGTAAATGGAGTTGAGATACACATTGCATGATTTAATAGAATGGTGGAACACGATCAATGGGCAGATTTGGCTGCCGCATTTCACCCACAAATATACAGTCAATTCACTTTACAGTATATTCTGTGAAGTGCTTTGAGATGTCTAGAAGACATGAACTGCGTTATTTCAAATGCAATGATTATTATTATTAAGATTAAAAAGGCTGAAAGGCCTACTCCTGTTCACATGTACCGAGACTGCAGTTGTGATTATATGTAAGCCATTAATTTGCTATGACATTTGCTTGCATTCGCATTCTAGGTATACCCCACGAACATCCGTGCTCTAGGATTGGGCTCAAGTAGTTCAATGGCTCGTATTGGAGCGATGACTGCACCCTTTATTGCACAGGTAAGCTGTCTTTTTCATCTTGGGCTTTCACCTAGTGATGCAAGCAGCATGTTTCCAGTGAGTATGGATTAAATTCACCCATTCGTCATCTTTTCAAGTGTGTTTAGGAATAAAAACAGGAGACCATTGCATCAGCGCTTTGGGATGTCCTCCCAACGTAAAAGGAGCCATGCAAATGTAATGTTCTATCTGTATTGTATTCACACTGTCCAACTGATCTTATATGTTCCCAAACATGTGTATCAAACCATGACCTGACTCCCAGCTGGAAAACTGTAGAAAATATAACCTAATGTAAAATTGCCGCTATCTCATCCTTGTGATGAAAGCATCATTCATCATGTCGACTGTTATTATCTTTACAGGTACTTTTGCCACTTTCACCAGTCACCTCCCTGTGCATGTTTAGTGCAGTGTGCCTTATATGCTCTGTCCTTGCCTACACCCTTCCCATTGAGACCAAAGATCGTGAAATGCAGGTAAGAGGTGCTTAGCTTGAAATAACTACAAGGGTCCTTGTTCAGCTTTCATCAAAATATTTCTCCTCAAGGAAACAATATGAAAAGGTTTGCAGAATGTGCAGGGCATTGAGATTAGAGGAGTTTACTCCACTAATACCATTCGACTCAATAGGCTGAATGGGGTATTTCTGTGCTATCATAAAGAATGAAAACACCTCTTGTGTTTTCACCTTGTGGTGAGATTGATCCTATATACAGTAATTGTGAAATAGTCTCTGAAACAATTGATGGAAAGATTCAGCCTTCTCGCTGAGACCACAAGCTTGCTCCCACAACATTTGCTTCAGATTCACTCTTTCCAAAAGACAGCAGCTGAAGACCAGAGGAAGCAGATATTAAAGAAGATATAAAATGGTCCCTTGTGGTAAAAAAAAATTGAGTCTTTCTGACCAAAGACTTCACATTATGTAAAAGATTGCACATGATATAATTTAATCATTTATATTTTTCATTATGTTTTTCATGGAGAACAAACATTTTATAGATATGAGCAGTAAAAATGAAAGTGTTGTGAAAATCGAAGTGCACAAGATTGTAATATGAATTGTTTCGGATAACTCCAGTGCAGTGAAAGGGTATGGGAACAAGAATTAATAAAATGGCTGTTTGTGGGATGTTGACCTTACCCGCCTCCAACCATACCTTACCCCAAATGCAGCTGGAGCATGTGTTTGTCACCCCCACCACCCCACGTCTGGATTACTCAAATGCATTCTTTGCTGATCTCCCCAGCTCCACCATTCACTCTACTCTTCCTCAATCCCTCTGCCTTGCCCCTCCCCTTTTTCATGTCGTGCCTGAAAACCCTCCTGTATGACCGTGCTTATGGCCACCTCCCTCCACTGTTAAGCACTCTGAGATGCTTCCCTGTGTGGAGGGTGCAATGTAAGTGCAAGTTATTGTTGTGCCCAAATTGACTGCTACATTCTCATACACGCAGTCACTATACAGGTATCCCTCCCCAACTGCGGGGGATACGTTATTGAAAACCTCCGCGGTTAATAAAACCGCCGTTGGAAAATACAGGGCCCTGTGGGAAACATGGGGATAGGGAGAGTAAGTTTGGGCACATTGGCTGCCAAGATCCGCAGCAATCCGCGAGGCTGTCTGACTGACTGACTGATCTACACAGAGAGAGAGAGAGAAATCAACAGAGAAGGTGGGTGACACAGGGTGGGTGGGGTGAAGAAGGTGGTATGGGGGTGACACGGAGTGCGGGGGAATGCGGAGAAGTGACAATAAATTCATGTTATTTACCTTAATCATAAGAAAAAAGCGACATCACAACTGGGTCCTAGCGCCAGACGCTAGCAAGAAGCGACATCATGGCTGGTTGATGCAACTGGGTCCTAGTGCCAAATGCTAGTGTTAGTGTTAAAACCCGTGGATAAGCAAGGGTTAAGCAATAACCGTTGCCATGGTTAGCAAGGGTTGTCGCAGCGAGCCAACCGTGGATAAGTGAAATTAACGGTAGAAAAACCGCGGTTGCAGTGGGATACCTGTATTGTACACTATATACTGTGAAGTGTTTTGAGGTGTCCTCCTGATATGAAAGGCAGACATCAAACACACAGATTATTATCATTAGAACAATAGCACAGAACAATACAGTATTCAAAGTTGCAGGTTCTTCCAAATCTGCCCGCCATGTAGAAAACTATATAGAATTTTGTTGAGCTTCATTTTGCTTTTAAGTTTTTGGGGAGAAACTCAAATGAACAAGACTGACCTTTTCTGCAAATGTGTTTTGCAAATAAGTTTAGAAAACAAAGTTTTTGTTTGTTTTTACAGGAGGTGAAATCATCAGACCCCATTAGTTAAGTTACACAGTTCATTCAGAACAAGATGCAGTGAATTTGAAGAATGCACATTTTAACCTCGTGGACTCGTTGCTTCATTGTCTACAGGCAGGGCGAAACCTTGAGCAAGTTTCCTTACTCCACACGCCTAATAATAATCCATCCAAAAAAAACACAATAATAAAATTGATCATTTTAATCCACGACTGTTTGTGGGATACTGCTGTGCGCCATTGGCTGCCGCAATTCACCCACAAATATACAGTCAATTCACTTTACAGTATATTTTGTGAAGCGCTTTGGGACGTCGATAAGATGTGAAAAGCGCTATATCAAACGCAAGGATTATTATTATTATTCTATAGTATGTATGGTATACATTTCCATCTGGTAACTAACACCTTTTGACAGACTGACTCAATTAATGATTTATCACACAATCCACAACCTTCAACACAGCAGAACCTCTTAGGGATTGCCTAAGCATTTTTGCACTGTTCACTGGAGCTGGAATGGGGATAGATAATTGTCCCATTGTTTGCACTACTAGAGACTCACTGTGGTTAGTGATTGAAAGCTTGAGGAGTATCATTAAGGTGTTGGCTTTGTAGCATTGCTGAGACCATATGGACAGTTGTTTCGGAGAGCCATGGGGCTCAAACTGAATGATTGATGTCAATGTTGGAAGGTATAGCAGTCCTGTGCAACATCAAGCTGTTTTTACTCTTCATCATCAGTATGGCTTAACCCCATTTCATAGTGATTGTTGTCTGTCCTTATTAAAATTATTTTACATAAATAGATACAGGACACAAGCAGACAGAGTTTAATGAAATTAATGGAACTTGCTAATAATTGAGAACTCTATGGCAGAATGCATATGCTTTGCAAACCTTACTATACAAGTCTGCACAATTTTCAAAAAAATTGTGTTTTCCCTCAGGAGTTTAAAGAAAACTATCTGTTCTTTAAATTTACTCTCCGTCGGCCTTGTTTATAATTTTTCTTGTGAGCTGTATGATGTGAATATTACTCCTCAGCCAAGTACTTTACCTCAATTTTCCCAAAGTGCAATACTAAATTTCTATGTTCATATTGCATGACCTCCCAACCTGCAAGGCACTCACGGTGGACATAGGATTACATTCACATATATGACTGAATTGGGGTTTTGTGATAAGTACATGTGATATGTAAAACATTGGATGTGATGGAAACTCACCAACCAATGGCGTGCTCTGCCATTAGCCTGCACATTTCATGTCAAATTAACCCTGTTGAGGTTAGAGTGTTGAAGCAGATTTTTCCTCACACATTGTGAAGGTTTTTAACTGAATAGCTTGGCACCACTTGAATCTAATTGCTCCTCTTTGTTTCAATTATTCACTGTGAGGCACCTGATCCATTACCTCAGTTGCCACTTTTGAAATCTGGCTGAGAGTCATAAACAGGTAAAGGTGTGTACCTGTGTTGGCTCAAAGTGGCATACATACTCAAATACATGAAGTGTTGTTTTATGTTTTAGCAAAACGCTAGGCACTGAATGTGTGTGTGTGTGTGTGTGTGAGAGAGAGAAAGAGAATTGTTTATATAATGAAATTGGCTTCCAAATTGGAATTGTATGCTCCAGATTCAGTGATGTTCAAGCAAACACAACTTCAAAGCTTTCGATCGATTCTGAAGCAATGGACTTCCCAACAAGTTGCCATTGTTTGAACCAACAAAGTGATGCTTCTCCCTTCCATATCCCATGTTTGTTATGTTCGTTGATGTCAGAGACAGTTCACCCTCCAACCCTTTGGTCTTTGTTATCTCCGGGTTTTCCAAAAGCTCTTTGCTTTTTCTCCACATCATTATCCAACCCGACTCATCAATTTCACTTTTTAAAATCACACTTGTGCTACTGTGATTGCTATCCTGGTTGGAGTTGAACACAGTACAGCCATGGCTCGTTACCATTTGCACCCCTGTAAATTCTCAATCTGTGGCAACTACATGACTATTAATCCGAATGGGCACAAAAACACCATTTAACTCATTTGCTGTTGTTTTCCTTTGTTGATTGTCTTGTGTAATATTATCAACCAAACCACAGTCTACTCCGGAGTACTTTGTAACCAAACAATAAACCAAATATATTTCCACATTTTACAGGTTCAGTCTGTTTTATCTGTTTTCTCCCTTCTATCCAGCTGACACTATACATTTGATTCAGACTGATTAATTGTCACTTCAACCTATTATTGCCACTTCAACGAAACATAAAGTGCTTTTGCTCAAATAGGCCCGTTTATATTGTCCTCCACATCCAAATTAATTAGTCATTCATCTCATTGATGGACGTCATATGGACTTAGCTGCGTCAATTGCTCTGCCTTGCCCACTCTTTACCCTTCTTCAGATTACACCTGAAGACGTTGCTCTTCGACCATGCCAACCGTCACCTCCCTTCTCTCTGCCTCAGCATCAGACTCTGTTAAGTGCTCTAAAACTGAACCCTGCTTGATGGGTACTCTATGAATACAAATTGTTGTTGGCACAGATTAGCTGATATGTTTGCCTTTACCACACAAATCATTTCATTTTGTATCAATTATATTCTGCAAAATGCCCTGAGATGTTTATTTGATAAGCACGAGGCTGTATGAATATATTATTGTTTGTTATTGTCGAATGTTGCTTGGTAGGATTTTATTTCTGTTTCGGGAGACTAATCTTAATCATTTTAATATTTTAATCGAATTATTTTAATCTCTCAATATTCAGTGTACATGGAATGCTAAATGCACCCAGGGCTACTACTCATTAACCAAGGAATGTGGGGTAGGGTGGAGAAAATACATGATATTTTTACCACCCTGTCTCAGAGCAAGGGAAAGCACCCTCCCTGTGTCCAGTGCCTCTTCTGCTGCCTGCAGCATGGAATCAAGAGCCGTTAAATAGAGAGAGTAGTGATGAATAGAGAGTAGCGCAGCCAATTCTGAAAAAAATTCTCCACGCACTAACTCCAGTGACGCAGCTACTTGACACATTCCAATGTCTTATCTGGACTTCAACCAAAGTCAAATTGGAACCATTTTAAGGTTATAGCTCTCAATACCATAATAGATTTGAAAAAGGAATCTAAACACATATTTGAAAACATATAAAAGGGTTTATGATATGGCAGGAGACTGGGACTAACAATAATAACAACAACAAAATTGCACTTATATAGCGCCTTTCACGTCGGGAGGACATCCCAAAACACTGAACAGTGGTCGGGACCTGAGCGGGGGTGGGGGGAGAGGGGGGAAGGATCGGGGTAGGAGAAGGGGAAGGAGAGTGGGAAAGGGGGAAGAGTTAGTGGGACAGCCGAAAGCGCAGTTGAAGAGGAAGGTCTTGACCGGCCTTGAAGGAGGAAAGGGAGGAAGCAAGGCAAAGGGGCTGCGGGTTGGAGTTCCACAGTGTGGAAGCAGAGAGGCTGAAAGCCGGGCCGCCGATGGTTGGGCGGTTAGGGCAGTGGATGCGGAGCAGGCCTGAGACTGCTGAATGGACGGTGTGGGCAGGCTGGTAGGGAGACAGCAGGTCAGAGAGATAGGCGGGGGCAAGGCCGTAATACTAATCCTTACATTGGGCATAGCCTTTTGAAGGGCCTCACAGAGTGCTTCACAGGATATATAATATATAATAATAATCCTTGTATTTCATATAGCACTTTTCACATCTTATCTATGTCTCAAAGCGCAGAATATACTGTGAAGTGAATTGTGGGTGAAATGCAGCGGCCAATTGCGCACAGCAGTGTTCCACAAACAGTCGTGGATTGAAATGACCAATTTTATTAATGTGTTTTTTTGGACTAAAAAGTCCAGTGACTGTGTTTGTGGGTGAATTATAGCTCTTTCAGAGACACAATGGGTAAAATGGCCTCCTGTTCTGTAAAATATTATGGTCCATTGCTGCATATTATAAATGAGTGTAACAGAAAACTTGGAGTTGCCTTCGTGAGTACTTCTCTTTCGTAGATTGTGAAGAATTGTTCATATTCCTTCAACTCTCCTTCCACCACCACCACACACACAACTCCACTGGGCACCAGTAAAAGCTATTCATTCATCTCTTTCCTGTCGGTTCACATCCTATCGAGAAAGCTGCTGTGCTCTGATGTCTGGACTGAAGGCAGATTGCTCATCATGAGACACATTCAATTTCTAGTGCACAGATCTACAGGCAGGCACAGTCCCAGAGCACGCATACCAGGCAACATCTGGCCTGTCACCTGGATTAATGAGTAAAAATTCATTCAGCTGCCATGAGAGCCTCAGAACAAGAGAGAAGAAGAGACCGAGGGAGAAGAAAGAAAACTCAATGAAACTGTCAAGAAATGATTGCTTTCAATTCAGAATGACAGCCACAACCAAGTAATAATGACCTACCTCTGCCAAAAGCTCAAATCAAATATAATGCAAAGGTTTTCACTTCTCTAAAAGCAGCCATGGGTGAATGCGTTCATTTGATTTGGGCAACCAGTAATTTGCTCCTGAATTACATAAAATACAAGAAACTGAAGGCAATAAAAACATGAAGTATAATGTCATGATCTTTTGGACAGATTGTTGTGTATTTTAATGCTTGCCATAATCCTTGGAGAGCCAGGCAGATCATTGGGGGCAGCAATTCTTCCTATCCTGTTCCCATTAACCCTAATGAACGGCCTTAATGTGCTGCAAATTTCTATGGTTCTATGTAATCCAAAGACGAATCAGTAAACCTGACAGACAGTCAGTGGCAAGCAGGCCATCCTATAGCCTAGTGCCTAACACGCTCGTCCCACAAGTGAGAGGACCCGGGCTGAGTTCCCTGGGCTGGGCGAAATCATATGCAAGTTTCCTTGTTCCACATACCTCTGTTTACCTAACATTAGATATGTTAGTCGAACCTGGATGTTAGTCGATTGGCAGATCGCTTTGCTAAACGACAGGTAATGGGACTAAAAGTGCTCTTAAAAGAACCAATATGGACACGAAGCACTTCGGTGCTGTATATTTACATGGTCCTAAGAGCCTCTCTCAGAGAAGACCATAAGTGCCAAAAATGTGGGCTGCACTGCCTAGTCAGATGCATTATAAAGCAATCATATGAATTTGCTAAACAGTAAGCACATAACAAATGGCTGGTTTTGTTTTGCAAACATTTTTGATTGCTGGGGATTTGACTGTTCATCTTTCCCAGAGACGTCAGTGTATTGGCATCTGCTGTGTGAGTTAAAGTGTTTTTTTTTGGGGGGGGGGGGGGGGTGTAGGAGGGGCTGTCCAGCGTAAGTTATAGGGATGCTAGCAAATTTACACACTGAGAATTCAGCTTGGAACAGTGGAAGGGAGCACTTGGTCACTGTAGGTACATTTTAAAGTGTAACAAGCAAGGGGTTCTAACCTTGCATATTTTTGGGGGTCTTTTGGGTGTTTCTTTTCATCAAACAAAATTCCTCGTTTTATGTTTCTGTTTCCTTTGCAATTAATGAACCCCACCCCACCACACAATTTCCCATTGCTAATATCTTTGAAATGTCAGGGTGTGACATATGTGGCTGACCTATAATTTATAAAAAGGAGAAAACGCTTCCCTTGCTTTCAGACTGGCCGCGGGATTGCTGAGATACAGAGATGTTCAGGACGCGCTTGCAAAGCATTGCGTGCTGCATGCTGGCCATTGTGTGGATACTGGCTGACCCTTCAGATTTGTGTGGTAAGAGAATATATAACTTTGGAAATATATATTTGTATTTGATAGCATAAGTCCGTAAGTAATTATTAACAAGTGTTTTCTCTGTAGGCAAACCCGACAACTAATTTACGGGGCTAAGATCTCACAAATAGCCATGAGGTGGGTGACCAATTTATCTGGAAAATTGTTAGCCGGGACAATGGGGGAAAACTCCAATCTCTCTTCTAATTATCTTATGAGGGGCTTTAGTGTTATGTGTCACCAGATGGTTACATCTTCAAATAAAACTAATAATAATACTTTGGTCACTCAATCCACGACTCTTTGTGGGATACTGTTGTGTACATTTGGCAGCCTCGTTACACCCACAAAATATACAGTCAAGTAATGTTACAGTATATTCAGTGAAGTGCTTTGAGATAAACATCTCAGAGCCATGATAAAGCGCTATATCAAATGCAAGGATTATTATTAGTATCTCAGCAGTATGTGTATGAAATTTTAAAGGGGATTGAACAAATAAACCCTGGTCAATACTTTCGGATGCAAGAAAATAGTGGAACAAGGAGTGTTTAGAGTTGTCAAGGGGAATTTTCAGGAGAGGTACTGGGAACCTGGATGAAAAAAAAGCTTGATGCTTTGATGCAGGGAAGGTATTGCTGTGTTATTGTGAACGTTGAATCTCAATAGTATCAATATTAAGGGCTCTCTGTTGGGATGTATAATAATAATCCAGGCAGTTGATGTATCAACTTATCACGTCTTTGAGATGTCTCAAAGTGCTGAACAGAGACTGTGGAGAAAGGAAACTTGTCTAGGGTTTCGTTCTGCCTGGGAATCAAACCCAGGTCTGAGTACTCTCACTGGACGCCAGTAACATATGGATTGTTACATCTCTCCATCATCAGTGGTAATGCAAACTGCTCACAAATCCACAAGGCTCACAATCAGGGCAGAGTTGTAGGTAATGAATTTATCACTATGTTCAACTTTCTTTTCCTGGGAAATATAGGAATAGTAATCCTTGCAGCACCTTATCTTACAGTTTAAAAGTGCTTCACAAGATGTACTGTAAAAGGGTAGTGACTGTGTTTGTTGGCAAATTGACACTCAATTTAGCACTTTTTATCAATTTTTTAAAAGAAATTCAATTCAAAACACAATTCTTTGTACTTCCCTTACTCAGCCTAGCCGATGATAAGCAATGTAAGGATTGAGAGATAAATGTTTGTTCCTGGTGTTTGTGACCGTGCAACCCGACCTACAAAACATACTTTGCAGAAAATCTATGAATAACTATGAGACGTCCTCCAAAAATGAAAGGTGCAATAACAAAATGCAATGTCTTTGGGCTAAATTTGGTCACATTTTACTCTGCAAATTTTGACTTTGAGTGGTTCTTGGGGGTGCGCCCATTTCACCAGCAATGTTGCTGTGGATTTTATTCTGTTTAACAGGGCAAGAGAAACGTGCGACCAATTCTTGTTGCTAATTTATTGTACCTTCGTAACTCTCCTGGCTTTGCACTCCTCTGTCTGATCCTCCGATCGGTTACCTCAAATTTTCTGTGTATCCCTGGCCCCAGTATCAGTGACCAAGCTTTCTGATTCCACACGTTGGTCTCTGGAACTCCTTCGGTGTCTGTCTGCCACTCTTAAGCACTCTGAGATGCTATCTCACGTGAAAGGCACTGTATAAATGCAAGTTGTTCTTGTTCTGGTAGTACCTCTACGTTTTTCTATCTAATCTTACTTAACATATATGGAAATAAAGGAACTTGAACTTTTTGGGGAATACCATTTTTTTTGTTGTCTGCCCAACTCCATCAAATGTTAATAAGAGAACTGAGAATTTATTCTTTGTGTTGACACCTTGCATCATTTGTGTATAAAAGGAGCGGTGGTATAACTTGGGATGAACCGTTCAGTTTCTGGTGACTGGTTCAATACATAAAGATGCAAGTGACTGCTCAATAGCAAAGAGGGTTTTGGTAATGAAAATTTGGAAATCAGAAAGTGGGAAGCAAAACATTGTATCTCAGAGTGCTAAGAATTGAAGCCATTCTGTTACAGATCCCTGTGAATGGGACGTCTACGTTGTTCTAAATGATCCTTGGAGGAAGGACACGGCAGCCAATGTGTTACCTGGGCTGGCTGCATCGTTCAACAGCGACTACAGGATGGATGGTCACTGGTTCCGTTTTGGGGAGTCGTCAGAAACCAAAATGCAGAGCCGCTGTGCCCCGCTGCTGCACTGTGGCACCAGGAGGCCAGTGTGGCTGAATGGCTCTCACCCCACAGTGGGGACCAGAGTGGTGCATCACTATGCTTGTGTTCCCGGTCTGTGGCGCGATGACTGTTGCCAAGAGACTTTGCCAATTCAAATCCGCTTGTGTGAGGATCCTGAGAAGGGAGAAGACTTCTACGTGTACAAACTTCCTGCAACTCCTTTCGACGCAGCTTATTGCACTGGTAAGCGGAGGGCAGGAATGTGCTTAAGAGGGTTTCCTGTCGCCACGAGCTAATGCTAAATCTGGAGGCCGTCGAGCCTGTTCTGCCGGTATATTACATTATAAAAGATATATTAACCCAATTTCCCCATTCCCCTAAATCCATGAAAAAAATTGATCAAACACTTTGAGATGTCATAACGATGTAATAAGCACTTTATCAAATCCAAAGACTATTACTATTATGTTCTATCATAGCTTCCTTGTATTTTTCCCAAACTGTCATTTCCCACTCTAAACCTGTGTCCTCTTGTTCCACTTGCCTAATGCATCCAAAAGTGCTAGGTTTACTTTCAATCCACGACTGTTTGTGGGACGGTGCTATGCGCAATCGGCTTCCGCATTTCGCCCACAAATATACAGTCAATTCACTTTGCAGTATATTCTGTGAAGCGCTTTGAGACATCTAGAAGACGTGAAACCACCAAAAAAAATTACATTTATAGAGCGCCTTTCACGTCGGGAGGACGTCCCAAGGCGCTGAAAAGCACTATATCAAATGCAAGGATTATTATTATTATAAAGAGGTGTCACTGCTAAGAGCAGATCACACACAGGAAATATCACTGCTCACTGTTGAGACAATGTTGAGATGTCACAAAATATAATTTCAGGCCATGATAGAGGTCTTACATGTGAACACATTGCACCGTCTGTTTCCGTTTTCAGAAGTGGACAAGTGCCTGAAGGACAACGGGGGCTGCTCCCAGCGCTGTGTGAGCACCGGAGAGAGCTACCAGTGTTTCTGCCTCCCGGGATACACCCTGCAACCTGGAAGCAGTACTGAGTGCATAGGTTTGACTTTTATTATTGTAAAATTTGCTTAATTTCTTCATGACATTTATTTACATTGGGTGAATTCCAGTTAGTTTGCACCCTGGGAATGTCTTCCCAATTACCACCTCTTTACACTCTCATTCTCTGCTTTCCAAACTTAATGAGCAACCATCCTGGAACTCCTCCCTCCACCAACCCAAATGCCCACCAGCCATCTGGGGCTCCCATCCCATTTGTATAAAGTGCTTTCTAGATGTTTTTTCTCATTGGAAGTCACATATTTTTCTCGTACATATTATTATCTGAAATCTGAGGGCTTGAAAGGTCCCAGGAAATTCAGAGCATAATGGAATGTCAGTGTGTAGCCATTTAGATCCCGAGTTTCAAATTGATTTTGACTCAAGCTTGAAAATCCATCTCGACATTGGATTGCTGAACAATTGTGAAGAATTCATCTAAAACTACTCCTTGCATTTGATGCAACGCCTTTCAAGAGGGATGTCTCAAGGTGCTTTCCAGCATTTCCTGTAAGGTGTGGCGTCTGTAAATTTTGCCAAAGCAACAGTAAATATTGCAAGAATTCCCTCACGAAAAGCCATGAAATGAGTGACCAATTTTATTTGGGGGGATTTCTGGCCAGGAGATATCTTAAAAGCAGGTCTAAATGAGAGTTTAGGAGGAACTTCTTCTCTCGTAGCATGGCAAGTATGTGAAATTCATTGGTGCAAGCTGTGGTTGAAGCAGAAAGCAGAAATGCATTTAAGAGGAAACTAATGAGTACAGGACAATGTAAAGCATGTGGGAGGACAGGGAGCAGGGATTAGCATGGGTGGAGGCTAATGTGGAGGATAAGCAATGATCTATTTGGACCAAATGACTAAATTGTTTGTAAAAAATGTTTTAATTGTGTAGAGCCTGGAACGCAGTATAATTCCAAAGTAATATTTCTCTCCCAGCGAAGCTCCTCAAATATTCTCATCCATTACTGTGCTTCCATTTCCTTGTAAATTGTCCTAGTAATCAGTCTGGCTGACTGAATTTTGAAAATGATATGTGATATAAATGACAGCTTCACCAGCGTTTATTGCTCTCACATTGTGATAAAATATTGGAATTTAATTTATAGACTGGACTAACCCAACAACAACTTCCAAATGAGTGAGGGAATGGAAGGACGGGACCATGAGGAGAGACTAAGTAAATTGGGCATGTTCACCCTGGAAAAGAAAAGATTGAGAGGCAATATGATTGCTGTTTTTAAGATTCTAAAGGGGCAAGACAATATAGATCATGACAGGCTGATTCCACTTGACCAGAATAGTAAAACCAGAGCACACGGCCTGCGATTGAAGGGGGGTAAATTCAGAACAAATCTAATGCAGACACTGCTCCAGTGAGGAAGTGTTGAACCTGTGAAACACGCTCCCTAGGGAGACTGTTGAAGCAGGGAGTGTTGATTCTTTCAAACACAGATTAGATCATTTTCCTTTAGGAAATAACTTTATGGGATACAGACCATAGGTAGTTTGGGAAGTATGTACATGCGACCGTCAGGAAAGTGAGAGGCAAACTAGATGGCCCTTGGTCTTTTTTCATCTAGTATTTCTTATGTTCTTAGGTTCTTAACAGTTTGATTCATGACTTGTGGGGGACCTGATGGAGATGGGTGATGGGTGGTCCAGGATGCTCAGCGACAGGTCAGTGTGGGCCAGAGCCCTCACTCCCTGAAACTGCTTTCTCTTTTTATTAAACATGCATCTCACTGCAAGGTCCTGAACTTCATAATTAGGTCGGAGGAACTCCATCCCGCAATCCCTTCACCTCACTTCCTCTCTTTCCTCCTTCAAGGCCGGTCTCAAGACCTTCCTCTTCGACCGTGCCTTCTGCTCCCCTCCTAACTCTTCCACCTCTCCTACTCTCCTTCCCCCTACCCCAACTCTTACCCCCGTGCTCGGGTCCCGACCTAACTGTTCAGCGCTTTGGGACGTCCTCCCGACATGAAAGGCGCTCTATAAATGTAATTTTGTTGTTGTTGTTGTTGTTGCATGCCGAGGAGCTCAAACACTAAGCTGCTTTTCTTGGCAGTGAGGTACATCTAAACCTTCAGTTGCTCAATATTGAGATGGATTATTTTCATACTGAGATGTTCTGTGATTATCTCAATACCAATGGAATTCACGTCTGTGCACAGCTCCGCTGAGATGACAGCTCCTTCTCTCACTGTCTCTGTGTTCCTTGTTACTATCTAGTGACCTCTACTGGTAATGTTTGGTTCCTTTGGCACTATTCATAAGAAAAGTGAGTCAAGCGACCAGAATCACATGACAAATCTGTGTTACCTCTGCTCTGCTGTCTGTGGAGCTCAAACACCAGGAATGCTTTGTGTTCTCCCGGTGTCCAGATCAACAATCTCCAGATCGAATTGGTCACTCAACAAACATGGCTGTTTGTTGTGCTAATATTTGCTACTACATAAAATCCTTTGAAGCGCTTTGGCAACATGATAAGGAACGATACTGAATGCAAAGATTATTAGAAAATTAGACCCCAAAAGAGTGAAAATGGCTATATGGCATGTTTATTGCCCTGTGTGATCAGATAGAACATCAAATACTGTTGCCCCTCAGAGTGTCAGTGCTCATTCTTGGTGCCATCATAATAATAACAATAATAATCCTTGCATGTGATATATTATCATGTGATTGAAAGGTCTCAAAGCGCTTCACAGAATCTATTGTAAAATGGATTGACTCAAACATGTTTTCAATTATTACCCCCAGAGTTCAATCTGCCAATCAACTAACAACCATGTACTTACTTAATGTCAGGTAAACAGAGGCTGAGCTGACTTGCCTAAGGTCTTGCGCTGTCCAGGAATCAAACCTGGGTTCTCTCGCTTGCAAGGCAAGCGGGCTATCCATTATGCTGTAGGACCTGTAGTATAGGGAGGGGGAGAAAAGTTACCAAAATCGCAGCCGAAAATTAGAAATCTTAAAAAACAACTTGCATTTATATAGCGCCCTTCATGAGGGTTGGTGTCTCGGAGCGCTTACAAGTGAGGAGGGAGAAGTTTATCCAGTGTAAAGATTTTTATACAACTAGATGTTATTGCTAAATTACTACACTGATGCCTGTTTTCATTGTTAGATATCAATGAATGCCTGAACAGTCCATGTGGGGCTCATAGTGTTTGTCGGAACTATGAGGGAGGCTACAGATGCGAATGTAATGCTGGCTTTGATTATAGGAACAACAGCATGAGCATGTGTGTAGGTGAGTCTTTACGGGAGATCACTTAGTGTCAAATGTTTACTGTCCAAAATAAATCATCCTATGATGAAACCACACAGGACTATAGGAACTTTGCAGCAGCAGACACTAAGCTTAAGTATCCACGGACGTCTGATATGAGTGCAGTGCCTAACTCGGGACTGAGAATCTTTCCACTTGTTCCTGTTAAACCTGCAAGAGATTCCCAATTTTTAGCTTCTGTCACCTAATCTGTCCCTAAACGAGCACAGTACAACCCTCTGAAGAGAGCGCACTCATTCCAGACAAAATAAACCATACATATGAAGAACACGGCAACCAATTTGCGCACAGCAATATCCCGTAAACAGCCAAGAAATTAATGGCTAATTTTATTTTGGGGGATCGTCAGCCAGCACTCTGGGAGAGAGAAACTCCTTTCCCTTTTCCAATAGCTCCTCCCAGATTATTTTGTGTCTACCTGAACAGTTCACTTTGAACATGAACTAAAATTCCTTAATGTGGGATAGAAAACCCCCTAATATTCTGACTCAAAGCGAGAGCCAGCTGAGCCAGGCTGAATTAGGACAAAATTATGAAATTCCAGTAAATTCACTTTTATTTGCTGTGCTGGGTGTGCACACACAAATGTCGGTGATTGTACAATGCGTCTCTCTGTCTATTTCTTCACACAGACATCGATGAATGTGTGAGAAGTCCGTGCCGTCCAGAGCAGCAATGTATCAACACTGTGGGAAGCTACTTCTGTGCCTGTTTCTCCGGTAATTCCACCATATTGTGAAAGGCACCTTGTCAGGGAAAGACAGAAGTCGACTGCAACATTTTATATCAGTGTGAAATGTCGATGTATAATTTCCCTCGGTTCAGAGTAAAGCACCAATCTTTTCCCTCCGCCCTGTTCATGCGTGGTACACAGGCTGAAATTCAGCAAAGGAATGCCCATTGCCTATGTGCTTTGCCGGAAAGAAGAGATGTTAATGTGTTTGCTTTTCTTTGCTTTTTTGAGAATGTAAATGCTATGTTTGCAAGTTAGAAAGACTGGTACAAAAAATGTTGCTCTGTGTTCATTTTCTGTATGGTGATGGATGGATGTGGCTGTCTCCCTGGTGCTTCTGGGACAGGTTGTCTGTGGTCACTGTCTCCCTGGTGTGTCCTGGATTAGAAATCATGACTCCCTCTCTCCTGTTCATCAGACCTTTGTCACGATGGTACCCAAAAGTGCCACGACTTGGCAATCTGCATCAACAGTCCAGGCTCATACCGCTGTGTCTGCAATCCAGGATACGCTGGAGATGGACTCATGTGCACAGGTAAAGAGCTGAGGAGTTGTCAAGAGACCACAGTGTATTGTTAAAATTGAGCAGATTTAAGGAATTGTCACCAGCACATTAACCTTTGCCGTTCGGTCCACACTATGATAGAACAATATTCCAGGCCATTGATCTAAAGCTTTCTGTAATCTTACTTTACTCACACTAATATTCAACATAAATGATTGGTCACTTCACAGCACAAGAGGTATCTAGGGAGGCCCGACACGCTGCTAGGTTTGTAGCTGGGATTTGGTTTGCAGAGTTCATACCGTCCATTCTTATTCAGGAGACACTGATTAAAAACTCCTTCGGTTTACTATAGAGCTGCCTTGTTTTAGCCCTGGAGCCGCTTGCGTCACTCTGACTCTCGGTAACACTCTCCCTTCCGACTCAGAAGGCTGTTGGTTCAAGCTCCACACATTGAGCTTATAGTCCAGGCTAGTGCTCCAATACAGTGGTGAGGCAGTGTAGCATTATCAGAGGTGCAGTTCTTCGCTTGAAATGAGTGGCCTTTCCCACCAATCGTGGCAGTTTGTTTGGCAACAAATACAGAGGAACTACAGTTCATAGTGAAAGAAAGAATTAGCATTTTACTCTCAAAGGGGAATTGAATAGGTACTTGAAGAGGAAAATTTCCAAGGATATGGGCTAAGATCGGGGGAGTGGGACTGATTGGGTAGCCCTCCCATAGAGCTGGCACAGCCACTGGCATGATGGGATGAATGGCCTCCTTCTGCACTGCAATATTCTGTGATTCAATGTTTCACATTGAAAATTCTCTTAACTGCCAAGAGCTTCTATGGCATGTATCAAAACCTGTTTTCTGAGTGTAATGAAATATCTCACCTTTTTACAGAGGTGAACAAGTCTCTACAAGTTAACGGAGGCTGCCCCCAGCATGCTCTAAAACCCCCGAGTAGCTACATGTGCCAGTGTTACACCGGGTGCACCCTGCAACTGAGAGAAGATATAACCCAATCTTATATATCTCACTAGCTACTGCGTCTGTCAATGGTTGCAGGAATGTATAGCTGGTGTTTGTACAAGCCACTGGGTACATATCCTGCAGGAATATAACAGCCAGTATATATACCAGCCACTGGTTACATGTCTTGTAAAATATATTAGCTGTGTATGTACATGGCAGTGGATATATGTGTACCTTCATCTCAGGCGAAGAACTGTGCACCTCTGAGAATGCATGGGGTACATGAAAGGCAGACCTTTCTCCCACAACCACTAGGCTGATGTCTTTGGGTGCTGGTGTACTAGCGAGATGGTCACGGACACAGCCCCTCGCACGTGTCATGATTTGTGTTTGCAGACGTGGACGAATGTTTGGAGGAAAATGGTGGCTGTTCACAGCGCTGTTTGAACACACCAGGAAGCTTCCAGTGTGACTGTCACCCAGGGTACACCTTGCATCCCAGAAGCAGCACAGTGTGCAAAGGTACGGTGTTGCTTACTACAAGTGCCTGCAATTCAACACTGTCAGCTCCTTCACATTGGATTCATAATGGGAAGACACTTTTGTAAGGAAAGATGCTGAGGATGTCCTCCCGACATAAAAAGCTCTATACAAATGTGATATTGTTGTTAACCTGAGGTTCAGTCTGTGCCTGAATTTAGGTGGACTTTAAAGATCCTATAACAGTATTCGAAAAGAGAAGTGAGTTTCTCTAGATGCTCCAGCAAATTATCACCCAAATTGGTCAATTACTTCATGGCTGTTTATGAGACATTGCTGTGTGCAATTGTACTGTCATATTAGAAGTGCCTTGAGATGCTTTTTCAATGTGATAAGGTGCTTATTTGTGCATTTCGCCCACAAATATACAGTAAATTTTCCTACTCTTCTTCATCCTGCCCCCACCCCTCCCCCCCTGCTCTTGTCCCTGCTTAACTGTACAGCGCCTTGGGACATTCTCTCAACGTGAAAGGCGCTATATAAATGTAAGTTTGGATTGATTGATTGATTGATTGCAGAACCTTTCACAGGGGCGTAATGTCTCAATGCATTTTGCGGAATTTACTGTAAAGAGTAGTGATTGTGTGATTTGAGGGCTATTGACCCACCACCATTCACTATTGAATAGTATAGATATCAATGATTGTGCCTCCTCGCCCTGCGATGCTTGGCTGGTGTGTAAGAACTTTCCCGGAGGCTACAGCTGCAGAGCTGGGGATGAGAAGATCGGCAGCTCCTGTGTGCGTGAGCCTCAGGAGCAATGGCTTTCGTGTAACGAAAGTCTCATGAGAGTTGAGAGATGGTGGAAAAGGGAAGATTACTTATTACGTCTTTGAGACATCTCAAAGCGCTGCACAGAATATATTATAAAGTGGATTGACTGTATCTCGTGGGTGAAACGAAGCAGCCAATTGTGCACAGCAAGGTTTGACAAACAGCCATGAATTGAGTTACTACATTTTTTCTTTGAGGAATTATTATTCCAGGAAAGCAATCTGCCATCCGAGAAGAAATCCACTGATTGCCTGATCTCTTGGGTGTTCCTTGTTATGCAGATATCAATGAGTGCATAGATGAGCCCGACACTTGCCCATTTGGATCGACTTGTACCAATGCTCTCGGCAGTTACTCCTGCGTATGCAGCGCAGGCTATCAGTTTATCAATGGCAACTGTGAGGGTAAGTGTTGGAGGATTGTACTTGTGAAAGGAGGATAAAGAGTTACAGTGAGATGCCTCGTCTGAATTTTCCTGAGCTTTTGTGCTGTTTTCTTGGTGGGGGATTTGTTTTCAGTGAAAGACCCTTGTAAGAGCCAGAACAGTGATAAAAATGGCAATGTCTATTTCCTTGTGAACAATTCTTATCTGATGCAGATGATGCAAGTTTGTAAAATGTATTTCGGATTTGAAAAAAAATTGTGTTTTATTTTAATTTCTTGATCCACTCACGTTTGAAGTTTGGACCTGTTGGATGCTTTCTTCATGCATCTGAAAGCATCGATCTGAGATGGTTTTTGAATTCCATTTGTATCAGGTGATGAACAGTGTCTGTGTCTGCATACTCTGGATCTCGGTTGAAAAGCAGCAATACAATACATTCTGTTTAGTAATCTCACCTCACTAGCTGGACTGAAACTTTCTCATTGGAATTCCAGATCAATTCACCATTTACACCTCCTCCCCCGCCCCACTCACTAGATTGTTCATGTACCTTGTGTGTGACGCTCTTGTTTCCCAGACCTCGGGAATATGGTGCGGAATGTGAGCGTTGATGTTGCTGCACCCACCGTGACCCTGAGATGGAGGATTGTCCCAGTGCCGGGAGTCGAGATCCTCAACTACCAGGTTTACACCAACTGCACAGAGGATGATGCTGAGGTTCAGTGGTTCCACCACCTGCTGCCGGCGGATGTAACTGAGCTGCGTTTAACGGGTAAGAGGTTAAAGTACTACATAGTCTCTTTTTCTCCTGTTAATCCTTCCTCCTATGCATCATTTGGCACTTCTTCAAACTCCACTGGAATAACGTCTGTGACGTGGACACTAAAGATCCCTCGGCACTCTTTGTCCTTCAGGTTTCTCCCAATAAACTGGTCAGCAATGTCCCCAGATAAATTGGTTGTTCACTTCATGGCTGTTTGTGGGACGTTGCTATGTGCAAGTTGGTTGCCATTGTAGCTTACATAATGCACTCACTACACTTTAGTGTATCTTGTGAAACACTTTGAGACATCTCGGTGGGTAGGGTCCGATATCAAATGCAAGGATTGCTGAGTCAACATGTAGATTGGCGGCCATATTTTTCAATCTATACAAGTCTGAACTGATCTGTTGTGAACCTACTTCTTGGTATCTACTGTTCCTCAAGTCTGTGTTAAACCAGGCAATACATTCACACTTACAGTGAACAGCGAGAGTCTGAGGTAGTTGAATACTGCAGTTGTATCATATACCATCTGCTGAAACTATTCAATAATCTTGTGTGAATTTATCAACAAAACTGCAGGTATACAAACCAGGTCTGTGTGCTCGGCTCTGATCCAAGTCAATACCTCGACCAACGGACTGGCGACCGCTCCGCCTTTCACTTTTTCACTCCATGCAGGTGAGTGTTTGAGAAAGAGTGATTGTGTGAGTGAGAGCAGTGGAGACAGAGAGTGTGTGATGGCGGGAGAGATAGGAAGGGGAGAGAGTGATTGAGAGAGGGTGTGAATCAGAGAGTGACAGAGAGAGAGAGAGAGAGAAAGTGCGAGAGAGGGAGAGGTAATGAAACAGAGTTAGAGTGTTTGGCTGCCAGTAAATGCCAGCCGAAGTCCTATGTGCTAGTTCAAGATCCCACGGCAATATTGGAAAGAGAAGGCAGTTTCTCCCTTAGCCCTGGCAAACAATCCCCAAGTAAAATTGATAGTTCATTTCATGTCAATTTGTACTGATTGGCTGCGGTTTCCTCTACAAATGCACAGTCACTAGAGTAAACCCTGCAAGACTTATAGACAACGTGATTGCTTAGCCTCATTGCCATTCGCTGATTTTGTTGGTGGGGATTTGATTCCAGTGACAGATCCTTGTCAGAGCCTGAACTGTGATGATAATGCCATGTGTGACCTGGACAGCTCGGCAACTGCAAAATGTACCTGCAAAGAGGGCTGGAGGGGATCAGGCACCTGGTGTAATGGTAAGTCTGAATTCCCTTGTAAACATCACAGGTTCATGGGTTGTGGGACATGACTGTGCCCCTGGGAGCAACATGTATCGGTCATAGGCAGCTACACGCTTGTTAAAAGCAGTTGAGATTTGAATTGCTGTGTTTTTAAGCAAAATCTCTGATGTGTTGCTTTTAGGGTTTGGATGTGTGGGATGCTTTCTCTGAGCATCTGAAAGCATTGATCTGAGTTTGCTTATCAATCCCACTTATATCAGGTGATGAACAGTGAATGTGTCGACACTCTGTGTATCTCAAGTGATAAACTTGAGTACAATAAGTTCAGTTTAGCAATTCCGCTTCACTGGCTGGACTGAAACTTTCTCATTGGAATCTCAGATCAATTCACCATTTACACCTCCTCCCCCGCCCCCCTCACTAGATTGTTCATTTACCTTGTGTGTGATGCTTTTTTCCCTAGACCTCGGGAATATGGTGCAGAATGTGAGTGTTGACGTTGCCGGGCCCACCGTGACCCTGAGATGGAGGGTTGTCCCAGTGCCCGGAGTCGAGATCCTCAACTACCAGGTTTACACCAACTGCACAGAGGATGGTGCTGAGGCACAGAGGTTCCACAACCTGCTGCCGGCGGATGTAACTGAGCTGCGGTTAAGAGGTAATGCACTAATATATTAATGCACAAAATGCATAATTCTGCACTTCTTCCAACTCCAACTGGGACAATCCGGAGGTGCCATTGCTCAGATGACATATTAATCTGAAGTCCCATCTGTGCCAGATCAGATGGATGTTAAAGATCCCGTGTCACTGTTTGAATAGAAAGGTTTCTCCTGGTAACCTGATCAACAATTCCCCCACTTTCCATACACTTTACATTGAATCCTGTGAAGCAATTTGAGATATCTGAGTGTGGTAACAATATCAACACAAGGATTGCTAAGTCAACATGTAGATTGGCAGCCATGTTTTCTGTCCTATGAAAGGCTGAACAGAACTGCTGTGAATCTACCGATTGGTATATATTGATCCTCAAGGCTGTGTTAATCCAGGCAGTACATTCACACTTGCAGTGAACAGGGAGAGTCTGAGTTGTTGAAAACCACATATTTATCACACACCATCTGCTGAAACTATTCAATAAACTTGTGCGAATTTACCAACAAACCTGCAGGGATTCAAACCTGGTCTGTGTGCTCGGCTCTGATCCAAGTCAACACCTCAACCAACGGATTGGCGACCGCTCTGCCTTTCATCTTCACGCTCGACCCAGGTGAGTCATTGTGACAGAGTGACCGAAGAAGTGGGACTTGAGAGGGCGGAAGAGAGAGTGTGTGAGAGAGAGGGAGAAAGAAGGGTGGGGCAGTGAGTTATGCAGAGATATTGATTGACAGAGAGTGGGGAAGATTGGTAGAGAGACAGGTCGGGAGAGTGGGAGGTAAAGAAACAGGGAGTGAGAGCGCGATTGGCTCAGGTGCTTGTACTCTTGCCTTTGAGTCAGAAGTCTGTGGGTTTCAACCTCATGTTTGAGGGATTCACATGGTCTAAGCTGATACTCCATTGCCATGCTGGGGAGACAAGGCATCAATTTAATGACTTGTATGAAGGATTTGTAATGGAATGTGCATTGTGTGGTCTTCTCCCCATTTGCTGATGTTGTTGGTGGGGATTTGGTTCCAGTGACAGATCCTTGTCAGAGCCTGAACTGTGATGAAAATGCCATGTGTGACCTGGACAGCTCAGGAACTGCAAAATGTACCTGCAGAGAGGGCTGGAGGGGATCAGGCACCTGGTGTACCGGTAAGTCTGAATTCCCTTGTAAACCTCACAGGTTCATGGATTGTGGGTCAAGACTATGTCCCTGGGAGCAACTTGTATCGGTCACAGGCAGCTACACGCTTGTTAGAAGCAATTGAGATTGAGTTATGTTTTTAAGCAAAATCTCTGATGTGTTGCTTTTGAGGTTTGGACGTGTGGGATGTTTTCTCGGAGCATCCGAAAGCATTGATCTGACTTTGCTTATCAATCCCACTTATATCAGGTGATGAACAGTGTCTGTGTCTGCACTCTGTGTACCTCAGATGATAAACAAGAGTACAATAAGTTCTATTTAGCAATTCTGCTTCATTGGCTGGATTGAAATATTCTCATTTGAATCCCAGATGAATTCACCATTTACAACAACAACAACAACAACTTCAATTTATATAGCACCTTCCACAGTGTCCCAGAGAGCTCCACAATTTACACCTCTTTGCACGCCCTCCTCACTAGATTGTTCTCTTACTTTGTGTGTGTCACGCTTGTTCTCCAGACCTCGGGAATATGGTGCGGAATGTGAGTGTTGATGTTGTTGGATCCACCGTGTCCCTGAGATGGAGGGTTGTCCCAGTGCCGAGAGTCGAGATCCTCAACTACCAGGTTTACACCAACTGCACAGAGGATGGTGCTGAGATTCAGAGGTTCCATAACCTGCTGTCGGCAGATGTAACTGAGCTTCATTTAACTGGTAAGAGGTTAATGTACTACCTTGTCTCTTTTCTTCCTGTTAATCATACTTCCTGTACACAATACAGCATTCTGCACTTCTTCCAACTCCAACTGGGACACCCTGGAGGTGCCATCCCTCAGATGAGACTTTAAACTGAGATCCCGTCTGTGCCAGTTCAGGTGGACGTTAAAGATCCCGTGGCACTGTTTGAAAAAAGTGATTTCTCCCGATAACCTGCTTGTGTGACTTCGCTGTGTTTAAATTGGCTGCCCTATTAGCCTGCATAATGCACTCACTAAACTTTACATTGTATCCTGTGAAACACTTTGAGACATCTTAGCGTGCTAAACCAACATGTGAAACATACGGATTCTCAAATCCACATGAGATTGGCAGCCATGTTTTCTGTACTGAGCAAGGCTGAGGTGAACTGTTGTGAATCTACCCCTTGGTATATATTTCTCCTCAAAGCTGTGTTAAACCAGGTAGTCCATTCACACTGCCAGTGAACAGGGGATTCTGAGGTAGTTGAATACTACGTTGTATCACACACCATCTGCTGAATGTTTTCAATGATTTTCTGCGAATTTATCAACAAAACTGCAGGTATACGATCTTGGTCTGTGTGCACGGCTCTGATCCAAGTGAACACCTCGAACAACGGAGTGGCGACCGCTCTGCCTTTCACCTTCGCACACAACTCAGGTGAGTGATTGACACAGAGTGACTGTAGTAGTGAGAGTGACTAAATCCTGTAAAGTGCTGTGACACTTGCAACCGACGTGATTACCACTGTACTCCCAAACCAGAAGAAACTCCCTTTTCTTTGCGAATAACACCTCAGGATCTTTAACATCCAACTAAACAGGCAGAGATGGGGCCTCGATTTATTGTCTCGTCCAAAAGATTTATAATGGAATGGCCACTGTGTGGTTTTCTCCCCATTTGCTGATGTTGTTGGTGGGGATTTGATTCCAGTGACAGACCCTTGTCAGAGCCTGGACTGTGATGAAAATGCCATGTGTCACCTGGACAGCTCGGGAACTGCAAAATGTACCTGCAAAGAGGGCTGGAGGGGACCAGGCACCCGGTGTAACAGTAAGTCTGAATTCCCCTGTAAACCTCACAGGTTCATGGGTTGTGGGAAAAGACTATGTCCCTGGGAGCAACTTGTATCAGTCATAGGCAGCTACATGCATTTTAGAAGCAATTGACATTTGAGTTGCTGTGTTTTTAAGCTAAATCTCTGATGTGTTGCTTTTGAGGTTTGGATGAGTGGGATGCTTTCTCCAAGCATCTGAAAGCATTGATCTGAGTTTGCTTATCAATCCCACTTATATCAGGTGACGAACAGTGAATGTGTCGACACTATGCACGTCTCAAGTGATAAACAAAAGTAGAATAAGTTCGGTTTAGCAATTCCGCTTCACTGATTGCAGTGAAACATTCTCATTGCAATCCCAGATCAATTCACTATTTACACATCCTCCCCAACCCTACTCACTAGATTGTTCACTTACCTTGTGTGTGACGATCTTGTTCCACAGACCTCAGGAATATGGTGCGGAATGTGAGTGTTGACGTTGCCGGGCCCACCGTGACACTGAGATGGAGGATTGTTCCAGTGCCGGGAGTCGAGATCCTCAACTACCAGGTTTACACCAACTGCACAGACGATGGAACTGTGGTTCAGCAGTTCCACAACCTGCTGCCGGTCGATGTAACAGAGCTGCGTTTAACGGGTAAGAGGTTAAAATACTACAGGGTCTCCTTTTTCTCCTGTTAATCATTCTTTCTGTGCAAAATGCCTCATTCTGCACTTCTTCCAACCAACTGGGACAACCTGGAGGTGCCATCCCTCCAATAAGACATTAAATTGTGGTTCCCTATGTTGCCCGTTCAGGTGGACGTTAAAGTTCCCCGGCACTGTTTAAAAAGGGAGGTTTCTCCCGGTAACCAGGTCAACATTTCCCCCAGATAAATTAGTCGTTCAGTTCATGGCTGTTTGTGGTACATTGTTGTTGGAAATTAGATGCACAGTTACTATGCACATTTCAGTCACTTTACATTGTATCCTGTGATGCAATTTGAGATATCTCAGTGTGGTAAGGCAGCATATCAAACACAAGGATTCTTATGTCGAGATATTGATGGGCGGCCATGTTTTCTGGCCTGAGGAAGGCTGAGCTGAACGTTTGTGAATATTATGTCTGGTTTAAGACTGAGCCTGCTCCTCAAAGCTGCGTTAATCCAGGCAATACATTCACACTGGTAGTGAACAGGGAGAGTCTGAGGTAGTTCAATACTACAGTTGTATCACACACAATCTGCTGAATGTTCTCAGTAACCTCGTGCAAATTTATCATCAAAACTGTAGGGATACCACCCTGGTCTGTGTGCACGGCTCTGATCCAAGTCAACACCTCGACCAACGGACTGGCGACTGCTCTGCCTTTCGACTTCACACTCCACGCAGGTGAGTGATTGAGAGACAGTGTTTGCATGAGTGAGAGTGGAGAAGACAGTGAGTGTGTGATACAGGGAGGTAGCGAGGAAGGGGAGTAACAGATTGAGAGAATGGGAGAAAGTGTGATTGGGAATATGTTTCAGAGAGAGAATGGTTCAGACAGAGAGACATTGTGCAAGCGAGGGAGGGAGAGGTAAGGAAACGGGAAGTGAGAGTTTGGAGCAGACAGTTGTACTAACCCATCTGAGTCAGAAGTCTGTGGGGTTTAGCCCCAAGTTGCAGGGAATTACATGGTCTAGGCTGATACTCAGTTGCCATGTTGGGGAGCTGTGCATTCATGAGGTGCTGAGCTTCCAATGAGATGTTAAACCGAGGACCAGTTCAAAATCCCATTTCAATATTGGAAAGACAAGGAAATTTCTCCCATTGTAATGGCTAGTAATCCCCAAGTAAAATTTATCATTCATTTCATGTCTAATTGTGCTGATTCTCTGCAGTTTCACCTACAAATACACAGACATTATAGTAAATCCTGTAAAGTGCTGTGAGACTTACAGCCAACGTAATTATCAATGTTCTCCCCAACTGGGAGAAACCCCTTCTCTTTTTGAATTATGCCCCGGGAACTTTAAACAGGTACAGACGGGGCCTCGGTTTAACGTCCCGTCTGAAGGATATGTGATGGAATGGACATGACATGGCCTCCTCCCCATTTCCTGATGTTGTTGCTGGGGATTTGATTCCAGTGTCAGATCCTTGTCAGAGCCTGGACTGTGATGAAAATGCCATGTGTGACCTGGACAGCTCGGGAACTGCAAAATGTACCTGCAGAGAGGGCTGGAGGGGATCAGGCACCTGGTGCTATGGTAAGTCTGAATTCTCTTGTAAACCTCACCGGTTCATGGATTGTGAGTCAAGACTGTGTCCCTGGGAGCAACGTGTATAGATGATAGGCTGCTGAACGCTTGCTAGAAGCAATTGAGATTTGAGTTGCTGCGTTTTTAAGCTAAATCTCTGATGTGTTGCTTTTGAGGTTTGGATGTGTGGGATGCTTTCTCCGAGCATCTGGAAGCATTGATCTGAGTTTGCTTATCAATCCCACTTATATCAGGTGATGAACAGTGCCTGCGTCTGTGTATCTCAGGTTACAAACAATTGTACAATCTGTTCTGTTTAGCAATTCCGATTCACCGGCTGGACTGAAATTTTTCATTGCAGTCCCAGATGAATTCACCAGCCACACATTCTCCCTCGCACCCCTCACTAGATTGTTCATTTACCTTGTGTGTAATGCTATTATTCCCCAGACCTCGGGAATATGGTGCGGAATGTGAGCGTTGATGTTGCTGCACCCACCGTGACCCTGAGATGGAGGATTGTCCCAGTGCCCGGAGTCGAGATCCTCAACTACCAGGTTTACACCAACTGCACAGAGGATGGTGCTGAGGTTCAGCAGTTCCACAACCTGCTGCCGGCGGAAGTAACTGAGCTGCGTTTATCAGGTAATGCATTAATATATTAATATACAAAATGCATCATTCTGCACTTCTTCCAACTCCAACTGGGACAATATTGAGGTGCCATCACTGATAAGATGTGAAACCAGCGCCTTACGATGTCCTCTTGACGGGAAGTGCGCTCTATCAATATAATTTTGTTGTTGTTGTAAACTGAGTTCCAGTCCGTGCCAGTTCGGGTGGATGTTAAAGATCCCATGTTACTGTTTTAATAGAGAAGTGTTTCCTGGTAACCTGGTCAACAATTCCCCCGAGGTAAATTAGTCGTTCACTTCATGGCTGTTTGTAGGATGTTGCTCTATGCAAATTGGGTGCCCTGCTAGCGTGCTCATTGCATTCAATACACTTGACATTGTATTGTGAGGCAATTTGAGACATCTCAGTGTGGTACGGTACGATATCAAACAGAAGGATTGTTAAGTCGACATATAGATTGGCAGCCATGTTTTCTGGCCAATGCAAGGCTGAGCAGAACCTTTGTGAATCTACCGCTTGGTATATATTGATCCTCAAGGCTGTGTTAAACAAGGCAGTACATTCACACTTGCAGTGAAGGGAGAATCAGAGTTGTTGAATACCACACATTTCTCACACTCCATTTGCTGAAACTATTCAATAATCTTGTGCAAATTTACCAACAAACCTGCAGGGATTCAAACCTGGTCTCTGTGCTCGGCTCTGATCCAAGTCAACACCTCGACCAACGGACTGGCGACCGCTCTGCCTTTCACCTTCACGCTCTACCCAGGTGAGTCATTGTGACAGAGTGACCATTTGAGTGGAACTTGAGAGTGTGGTAGAGAGAGAGAGGTGGGGGCAATGAGTTATGCAGAGAGAGCGATTGACAGAGAGTGGTAAAGTGATTGATAGAGAGAGAACTCGGGAGAGTGGGATGTACAGAAATGGAGTGAGAGAGCAGCTGGCTCAGGTAGTTCTACTGTTGCCTTTGAGTCGGAAGTCTGTGGGTTTCAGCCTCATGTTTAAGGGACTCGCGTGGTCTAGGTTCCTACTCTATTGCCTTGCTGGGGAGTCTGGGCCTCGGTTTAATGACTTGTCTGAAGGATTTGTAATGGAATGTGCTTTGTGTGGCTTCCTCCCGATTTGCTGATGTTGTTGGTGGGGATTTGGTTCCAGTGACAGATCCTTGTCAGAGCCTGGACTGTGATGAAAATGCCATGTGTGACCTGGACAGCTCGGGAACTGCAAAATGTACCTGCAGAGAGGGCTGGAGGGGATCAGGCACCTGGTGCTATGGTAAGTCTGAATTCCCTGTAAACCTCCCAGGTTCATCACTTGTGGGTCATTTGATGGAGCAACGTATATCAGTCATTGATAATTGAGATTTGAGTTGCTGTGATTTTAAACTAATTATCTGATGTGTTAACTTTTGAGGTTTGGTATGTTTTCTCGGAGCCTCTGAATGCAATGATCTGAGTTTGTTTATCAATCCCACACATATCAGGTAATGACCAGTGCCTATGTCTGTACTCTGTATCTCAGGTGTTTAACAACAGTACAATAAGTTCCATTGAGCAATTTCGCTTCACTGGCTGGACTGAAACTTTCTCATTGGAATCCCAGATCAATTCACCAATTACACATCCTCCCCTGCCCTCCTCACTAGATTGTTCACTTTCCTTGTGTGTGACGCTCCTGTTCTCCAGACCTCGGGAATATGGTGCGGAATGTGAGTGTTGACATTGCCGGGCCCACCGTGACCCTGAGATGGAGGATTGTCCCAGTGCCGGGAGTCAAGATCCTCAACTACCAGGTTTACACCAACTGCACAGAGGATGATGCTGATGTTCAGCGGTTCCACAACCTGCTCCCGGTCGATGTAACAGAGCTGCGTTTAACGGGTAAGAGGTTAATATATTACAGGGTCTCCTTTTTCTCCTGTTAATCATTCTTTTTGTGCAAAATGCTTCATTCTTCAATTCTTCCAACCAACTGGGACAACCTGGAGGTGCCATCCCTCCAATGAGACATTAAACTGCGGTTCCCCCTGTGCCCGTTCAGGTGGACATTAAACGTATCATGGCACTGTTTAATCAGGGAGGTTTCTCCCGGTAACCAGGTCAATATTTCCCCCAGATAAATTAGTCATTCAGTTCATGGCTGTTTGTGGTACATTGTTGTTGGAAATTAGATGCACAGTTACTATGCACATTTCAGTTACTTTACATTGTATCCTGTGATGCAATTTGAGATATCTCAGTGTGGTAAGGCAGCATATCAAACACAAGGATTCTTACGTCGAGATATTGATGGGCGGCCATGTTTTCTGGCCTGAGGAAGGCTGAGCTGAACGTTTGTGAATATTACTTCTGGTTTAAGACTGAGCCTGCTCCTCAAAGCTGCGTTAATCCAGGCAATACATTCACACTGGTAGTGAACAGGGAGAGTCTGAGGTAGTTCAATACTACAGTTGTATCACACACAATCTGCTGAATGTTCTCAGTAACCTCGTGCAAATTTATCATCAAAACTGTAGGGATACCACCCTGGTCTGTGTGCACGGCTCTGATCCAAGTCAACACCTCAACCAACGGACTGGCGACTGCTCTGCTATTCGACTTCACACTCCACGCAGGTGAGTGATTGAGAGACAGTGTTTGCATGAGTGAGAGTGGAGAAGACAGTGAGTGTGTGATACAGGGAGGTAGCGAGGAAGAGGAGTAACAGATTGAGAGAATGGGAGAAAGTGTGATTGGGAATATGTTTCAGAGAGAGAATGGTTCAGACAGAGAGACATTGTGCAAGCGAGGGAGGGAGAGGTAAGGAAACGGGAAGTGAGAGTTTGGAGCAGACAGTTGTACTAACCCATCTGAGTCAGAAGTCTGTGGGGTTTAGCCCCAAGTTGCAGGGAATTACATGGTCTAGGCTGATACTCAGTTGCCATGTTGGGGAGCTGTGCATTCATGAGGTGCTGAGCTTCCAATGAGATGTTAAACCGAGCACCAGTTCAAAATCCCATTTCAATATTGGAAAGACAAGGAAATTTCTCCCATTGTAATGGCTAGTAATCCCCAAGTAAAATTTATCATTCATTTCATGTCTAATTGTGCTGATTCTCTGCAGTTTCACCTACAAATACACAGACATTATAGTAAATCCTGTAAAGTGCTGTGAGACTTACAGCCAACGTAATTATCAATGATCTCCCCAACTGGGAGAAACCCCTTCTCTTTTTGAATTATGCCCCGGGAACTTTAAACAGGTACAGACGGGGCCTCGGTTTAACGTCCCGTCTGAAGGATATGTGATGGAATGGACATGACATGGCCTCCTCCCCATTTCCTGATGTTGTTGCTGGGGATTTGATTCCAGTGTCAGATCCTTGTCAGAGCCTGGACTGTGATGAAAATGCCATGTGTGACCTGGACAGCTCGGGAACTGCAAAATGTACCTGCAGAGAGGGCTGGAGGGGATCAGGCACTTGGTGCTATGGTAAGTCTGAATTCTCTTGTAAACCTCACCGGTTCGTGGATTGTGCGTCAAGACTGTGTCCCTGGGAGCAACGTGTATAGATGATAGGCTGCTGAACACTTGCTAGAAGCAATTGAGATTTGAGTTGCTGCGTTTTTAAGCTAAATCTCTGATGTGTTGCTTTTGAGGTTTGGATGTGTGGGATGCTTTCTCCGAGCATCTGGAAGCATTGATCTGAGTTTGCTTATCAATCCCACTTATATCAGGTGATGAACAGTGCCTGCGTCTGTGTATCTCAGGTTACAAACAATTGTACAATCTGTTCTGTTTAGCAATTCCGATTCACCGGCTGGACTGAAACTTTTTCATTGTAGTCCCAGATGAATTCACCAGCCACACATTCTCCCTCGCACCCCTCACTAGATTGTTCATTTACCTTGTGTGTAATGCTATTATTCCCCAGACCTCGGGAATATGGTGCGGAATGTGAGCGTTGATGTTGCTGCACCCACCGTGACCCTGAGATGGACGATTGTCCAAGTGCTGGGAGTCGAGATCCTCAACTACCAAGTTTACACCAACTGCACAGAGGATGGTGCTGAGGTTCAGCAGTTCCACAACCTGCTGCCGGTCGATGTAACAGAGCTGTGTTTAAGGGGTAAGAGGTTAATGTACTGCAGTGTCTCCTTTTTCTCCTGCTAATCGTTCTTTCTGTGCAAAATGCCTCATCCTGCACTTCTTCCAACCAACTGGAACAACCTGGAGGTTCCATCCCTCCAATGAGACATTAAACCGTGGTACCCTACGTGCCAGTTCAGGTGGACGTTAAACGACCCATGACACGGTTTCTCCTGGTAACCAGGTTAACATTTCCCCCAGATACATTGGTCGTTCAGTTCATGGCTGTTTGTGGGACGTTGTTCTTGGAAATTAGATGCCCAGATAGACTGCATATTTCAGTCACTTTATATTGTATCCTGTGATGCAATTTGAGATATCTCAGTGTGGTAAGGCAGCATATCAAACACAAGGATTGTTATGTCGAGATGTAGATGGGCGGCCATGTTTTCTGGCCTGAGGAAGGCTGAGCTGAACTCCTGTGAATATTATGTCTGGTTTAAGACTGAGCCTGCTCCTCAAAGCTACAATAATACAGGCAATACATTCACACCGGCAGTGAACAGGGAGAGTCTGAAATAGTTCAATACTACAGTTGTATCACACACAATCTGCTGAATGTTTTCAGTAACCTCGTGCGAATTTATCATCAAAACTGTAGGGATACCACCCTGGTCTGTGTGCACGGCACTGATCCAAGTCAACACCTCGACCAACGGACTGGCGACTGCTCTGCCTTTCATCTACACACTCCACGCAGGTGAGTGATTGAGAGACAGTGTTTGCATGAGTGAGAGTGGAGAAGACAGTGAGTGTGTGATACTGGGAGTTAGCGAGCAAGGGGAGTAACAGATTGAGAGAATGGGAGAAGGTGTGATTTGGATTATGTTTCAGAGAGAGAATGGTTCAGACAGAGAGACATTGTGCAAGCGAGGGAGGGAGAGGTAAGGAAACAGGGAGTGAGAGTTTGGCTCAGTCTGAGTCCCGTCTGAGTCAGACGTCTGTGGGGTTTTAGCCCCAAGTTGCATGGATTTACATGGTCTAGGCTGACATTCAGTTGCCATTGCTGGGGAGCTGTGCATTCATGGAGGTGCCGAGCTTCAAATGAGATGTTAAACCGAGGACCAGTTCAAGATCCCACGGCAATATTGGAAAGACAAGGAAATTTCTCCCATTGTCATGGCTAGTAATCCCGAAGTAATTTTTTTATTAAATTCATGTCTATTTGTGCTGATTGGCTGCTGTTTCACCTACAAATACAGTCACTACAGTAAATCCTGTAAAGTGCTGTGAGACTTAGAGCCAAAGTGATTATCAATCTTCTCCCCAACCGGGAGAAACTCCCTTCTCTTTTCGAATTGTGCTCTGGTAACTTTAACATCCACCAAAACAGGCACAGACGGGGACTCGGTTTAACATCCTGTCTGAAGGATTTGTGATGGAGTGGGCATTACATGGCCTCCTTCCCGTTTGCTGATGTTTTTTGTGGGGATTTAGTTCCAGTAACGGATCCTTGTCAGAGCCTGAACTGTGAAGAAAATGCCATGTGTGACCTGGACAGCTCGGGAACTGCAAAATGTACATGCAAAGAGGGCTGGAGGGGATCAGGCACCTGGTGTAACGGTAAGTCTGAATTCCCTTGTAAACCTTACCGGTTCATGGGTTGTGGGTCAAGACTGTGTCCCTTGGAGCAAGTTGTATCAGTTATAGACGGCTACACGCTTGTGAGAAGCAATTGAGATTTGAGTTGCTGTGTTTTTAAGCTAAATCTCTGATGTGTTGCTTTTGAGGTTTGGACGTGCTTTCACGGAGCAACTGAAAGCATTGATCTGAGTTTGTTCATCAATCCCAGTTATATCAGATGATGAAAACTGAATGTGTCGACACTCTACGTATCTCAAGTGAAAACAACAGTACAATAAGTTCTGTTTAGCAATTCTGCTTCACTGGCTGGATTGAAACTTTCTCATTGGAATCTCAGATCAATTCACCATCTACACCTCCTCCCCTTCCCTCCTCACAAGATTGTCACTTACCTTGTGTGTGACGATCTTGTTCCCCAGATCTCGGGAATATGGTGCGAAATGTGAGTGTTGACGTTGCCGGGCCCACCGTGACCCTGAGATGGAGGATTGTCCCAGTGCTGGGAGTCAAGATCCTCAACTACCAGGTTTACACCAACTGCACAGAGGATGATGCTGAGGTTCAGCGGTTCCACAACCTGCTCCCGGTCGATGTAACAGAGCTGCGTTTAACGGGTAAGAGGTTAATATATTACAGGGTCTCCTTTTTCTCCTGTTAATCATTCTTTCTGTGCAAAATGCCTCATTCTTCAATTCTTCCAATCAACTGGGACAACCTGGAGGTACCATCCCTCCAATGAGACATTAAACTGCGGTTCCCCCTGTACCCGTTCAGGTGGACATTAAACTTATCATGGCACTGTTTAATCAGGGAGGTTTCTCCTGGTAACCAGGTCAACATTTCCCCCAGATAAATTGGTTGTGCAGTTCATGGCTGTTTGTGGGATATTGTTGTTGGAAATTAGATGCACAGGTACTATGCACATTTCAGTCACTTTACATTGTATCCTGTGATGCAATTTGAGATATCTCAGTGTGGTAAGGCAGCATATCAAACACAAGGATTGTTATGTCGAGATATTGATGGGCGGCCATGTTTTCTGGCCTGAGGAAAGCTGAGCTGAACTCCCGTGAATATTATGGCTGGTTTAAGACTGAGCCTGCTCCTCAAAGCTGTGTTAATCCAGGCAATACATTCACACTGGCAGTAAACAGGGAGAGTCTGAGGTAGTTCAATACTACAGTTGTATCACACACAATCTGCTGAATGTTCTCAGTAACCTCGTGCAAATTTATCATCAAAACTGTAGGGATACCACCCTGGTCTGTGTGCACAGCTCTGATCCAAGTCAACACCTCGACTAACGGACTGGCGACTGCTCTGCCTTTCGACTTCACAGTACACGCAGGTGAGTGAGTGAGAGACAGTATTTGCATGAGTGAGAGTGGAGAAGACAGAGAGTGTGTGATACAGAGAAATAGAGAGGAGGGGAAGTAAGTGATTGAGAGATGGTGACAGTGTATGATCTATGATTCAGAGAGAGAGTGTTTTGGAGAGAGAGGAAGAGAGAGAGAAAGTGCAAGAGAGGGAGACAGTTCTACTCTCCCGTCTGAGTCAGAATTACATGGGTTTCAGCCCCAAGTTGCAGGGATTTGCAAGGTCTAGGCTGACACTCAGTTGCTATGCTGGGGAGCTGTGCATTCATGGAGGTGTCGTCCTTCGAACAAGATGTCAAATTGAGGACCCTTCTGCCAGTTCAAGATCCCATGGCAATATTGGAAAGAGAAGGAAATTTCACCCGTTGTAATAGCTAGTAATCTCCAAGTAAAATTTATAATTCATTTCATGTCTGTTTAAGCTCATTGGCTGCTGTTTCACCGACAAATACACAGTCACTACAGTAAATACTTGAAAGTGCTGTGAGACTTACAGCCGATGTGATTATCACTGTCCTCCCCAACCAGGAGAAACTCCCTTCTCTTTTCGGATAATGCCATGGGAGCTTTAAAATCCAACTAAACAGCCAGAGACAGGCCTCGGTTTAAAGACTCGTCTGAACGATTTGTAATGCAATGGGCATTGCATGGCCTCCTCCCCATTTACTGATGTTGTTGAGGATTTGGTTGCAGTGACAGACCCTTGTCAGAGCCTGGACTGTGATGAAAATGCCATGTGTGACCTGGACAGCTCAGAGACTGCAAAATGTACCTGCAAAGAGGGCTGGAGGGGTTCAGGCACCTGGTGCTATGGTAAGTCTGCATTTCCTTGTAAACCTCACAGGTTCATGGGTTGTGGGTCAAGTCTGTGTCCCTGGGAGTAACTTGTGTCAGTCATAGGCTGCTGACTGCTTGTTAGAAGCAATTGAGATTTGAGTTGCCGTGTTTTCAAGCTAAATCTCATGAGGTTTGAATGTGTGGGATGCTTTCTCGGAGCATCTGAAAGCATTGAGTTTGCTTATCAATCCCACTTATATCAGGTGATGAACAGTGTCTGTGTATCTCAGGTCATAAACAACTGTACGATAAGTTCTGTTTAGCAATTCTGATTCAATGGCTGGATTGAAACTTTCTCATTGGAATCCCAGATGAATTCACCATCTACACGTCCTCCCCCGCCCCCCTCACTAGATTGTTCACTTACCTTATGTGTGATGCCGTTGGTCCTCAGATCTCGGGAATATGGTGCAGAATGTGAGTGTTGATGTTTCCGGGCCCACCGTGACCCTGAGATGGAGGATTGTCCCAGTGCCGGGAGTCGAGATCCTCAATTACCAGGTTTACACCAACTGCACAGAGGATGGTGCTGAGGTTCAGAGGTTCCACAACCTGCTGCCGGTTGATGTAACTGAGCTGCGTTTAACAGGTAATGGATTAATATATTAATAAACAAAACGCATCATTCTGCACTTCATCCAACTCCAACTGAGACAATCTGGAGGTGCCATCACTCACATAAGACGTGAAACCAGCGCCTTTGGATGTCCTCTCAACGTGAAAGGCGCTCTATCAATGTAATTTTGTTGTTATTGTTGTAAACTGAGTTCCAATCCGTCCCAGGTTTGATGGATGTTAAAGATCCCGCGTCACTGTTTGAATAGAAAGGTTTCTCCTGGTAACCTGGTCCACAATTCCCCCCCGGATAAATTGGTCGTTCACTTCATGGCTGTTTGTATGATGTTGCTGTGTGCAAATTGGCTGCCCTCCTAGTGTGTACATTGCATTCCATTCCATTGTATCCTGTGAAGAAATTTGAGACATCTCAGTGTTGAAAGGCACGATATCAAACATAAGGATTGTTAAGTCGAATATAGATTGGCAGCCATGTTTTCTGTCCTATGCAATGCTGAGCAGAACCGTTGTGAATCTACAGCTCGTTATATATTGATCCACAAACCAAAGTTCAACATTCACATTTCAGTAAACAGGGAGAGTCTGAGGTAGTTGAATTCTGCAGTTGTATCACACACAATGTTTTTCAATAATCTTGTGCGAATTTACCAACAAACCTGCAGGGATTCAAACATGGTCTGTGTGCTCGGCTCTGATCCAAGTCAACACCTCGACCAATGGACTGGCGACCGCTCTGCCTTTCACCTTCATACCCGACCCAGGTGAGGGATTGAGACACAGTGACCGTGTGAGTAGGACTTGAGAGGGCGGAAAAGACAGTGTGTGGTAGAGAGAGAGGTGGGGGCAGTGAGTTATGTAGAGAGAGTGATTGACAGAGCGTGGTAAAGTGATTGGTAGAAAGAGAGTTTGGGAGAGTGGGAGGTACAGAAACTGGGAGAGAGAGAGTGGTTGGCTCAGGTAGTTGTACTGTTGCCTGTGAGTCAGAAGTCTGTGGGTTTCAACCTCATGTTTGAGGGACTCACATGGTATAAGCTGACACTCTGTCATGCTGGGGAGATGGGGCATCAGTTTAATGTCTTGTCTAAAGGATTTGTAATGGAATGTGCATTGTGTGGTCTTCTCCCCATTTGCTGATGTTGTTGGTGGGGATGTGATTCCAGTGACAGATCCTTGTCAGAGCCTGAACTGTGATGAAAATGCCATGTGTGACCTGGACAGCTTGGGAACTGCAAAATGTACCTGCAAAGAGGGCTGGAGGGGATCAGGCACCTGGTGCTATGGTAAGTCTGCATTGACTTGTAAACCTTCCAGGTTCATCAGTTGTGGGTCATTCTACGGAGCAACATATATCAGTCATAGACTGCTGCACACTTGTCAACAGCAATTGAGATTTGAGTTGTTTTAAACTAAATCTCTGATGTGTTACCTGTGGAGGTTTGGATGTTTGGGATGCTTTCTCTGAACATCTAAAAGCGTTGATCTGAGTTTGTTTATCAATTCCACTTATATCAGGTGGTGAACAGTGTCTGTATATGCACTCTGTATATCTCAGGTGTTTAACAACAATTAGTTCTGTTTAGTAATTCCACATCACTGGCTGGACTGAAAGTTTCTCATTGGAATCCCAGAGGAATTCATCATTTACACATCCTCCCCTGCCCTCCTTACCAGATTGTTCACTTACCTTGTGTGTGACGCTCTTGTTCCCCAGACCTCGGGAATATGGTGCGGAATGTGAGTGTTGACGTTGCCGGGCCCACCGTGACCCTGAGATGGAGGATTGCCCCAGTGCCGGGAGCCGAGATCGTCAACTACCAGGTTTACACCAACTGCACAGAGGATGGAGCTGTGGTTCAGCGGTTCCACAACCGACTGCCAGTCGATGTAACAGAGCTGCGTTTAACGGGTAAGAGGTTAATATACTACAGGGTCTCCTTTTTCTCCTGTTAATCATTCCTACTGTGCAAAATGCCTCATTCTGCACTTCTTCCAACCAATTGGGACAACCTGGGAATGCCATCCCTCCAATGAGACATTAAACTGCCGTTCCCCTTGTGCCCATTCAGGTGGACGTTAAACTTCCCCGGCACTGTTTATAAAGGGAGGTTTCTCCCGAAAACCAGGTCAACATTTCCCCCAGATAAATTGGTCGTTCAGTTCATGGCTGTTTGTGGGACATTGTTGTTGGAAATTAGATGCACAGATAGACTGTATATTTCAGTCACTTTACATTGTATCCTGTGATGCAATTTGAGACATCTCAGTGTGGTAAGGCAACAAATCAAACACAAGGATTGTTACGTCGAGATGTAGATTGGTGGCCATGTTTTCTGGCCTGAGGAAGGCTGAGCTGAACGTTTGTGAATATTATGTCTGGTATAAGACTGAGCCTGCTCCTCAAAGCTACATTAATCCAGACAATATATTCACACTGGTAGTGAACAGAGAGAGTCTGAGGTAATTCAATACTACAGTTGTATCACACACAATCTGCTGAATGTTTTCAGTAACCTCGTGAGAATTTATCATCAAAACTGTAGGGATACCACCCTGGTCTGTGTGCACGGCTCTGATCCAAGTCAACACCTCAACCAACGGACTGGCGACCGCTCTGCCTTTCGACTTCACACTCCACGCAGGTGAGTGATTGAGAGACAGTGTTTGCATGAGTGAGAGTGGAGAAGACAGTGAGTGTGTGATACAGGGAGGCAGCGAGGAGGGGGAGTGAGAGATTGAGAGAGGGGAAGAAAGTATGATTGGGAGTATGATTCAGAAAGAGAATGATTCAGAGAGAGAGACAAAGTGCAAGGGAAGGAGAGGTAAGGAAACGGGGAGTGAGAGTTTGGCTCAGACAGTTGTACTGACCCGTCTGAGTCAGACGTCTATGGGCTTCAGCCCCAAGTTGCAGGGATTTGCATGATCTAGGCTGATACTCAGTTGCCCTGCTGGGGAGCTGTGCATTCAAGCAGGTACCGTCCTTCGAACGAGATGTCAACCGAGGACCCTTCTGCCAGTTCAAGATGCCACGGCAATATTGGAAAGAAAAGGAAATTTCTCCCGTTGTCATGGCTAGTAATCTCCAAGTAAAATTTATAATTCATTTCATGTCTATTTGTGCTGATTGACTGCTGTTTCACCTACAAATACACAGTCACTACAGTAAATCCAGTAATGTGCTGTGAGACTTACAGCCGACGTGATTATCACTGTCCTCCCCAACCAGGAGAAACTCCCTTCTCTTTGTGAATAATGCCCCAGGAACTTTTAACATCCAACTAAACAGGCAGACACAGGGCCTCGGTTTAATGACTCGTCCGAAAGATTTGTAATGCAATGGGCATTGCATGGCCTCCTCCCCATTTGCTGATGTTGTTGGTGGTGATTTGGTTCCAGTGACAGATCCTTGTCAGAGCCTGAACTGTGATGAAAATGCCATGTGTGACCTGGACAGCTCTGGAACTGCAAAATGTACCTGCAAAGAGGGCTGGAGGGGATCAGGCACCCGGTGCTATGGTACGTTTGCATTCCATTGTAAACTTCACAGGTTCATGGGTTATAGGACAAGACTATGTCCTGAGGAGCAACTTGTATCAGTCAAAGGCAGCAGCATGCTTGTTAGAAGCAATTGAGATTTGAGTTGCTGTGTTTTTAAGCTAAATCTCTCATGAGGTTTGGATGTGTGGGATCCTTTCTCGGAGCATCTGAAAGCATTGATCTGAGTTTGCTTATCAATCCCACTTATATCAGGTGATGAACAGTGTCTGTATCTGTACTCTGTGTATCGCAAGTGATAAACAACTGTTGAACAAGTTCTGTTTAGCATTTGCGCTTCACTGGCTGGACTGAACTTTCTCATTGGAATCCCAGATGAATTCACCATCTACACATGCTCCCCTGCCCCCCTCACTAGATTGTTCACTTACCTTGTGTGTGACTCTCTTGTTCCCCAGACCTCGGGAATATGGTGCAGAATGTGAGCGTTGACGTTGCTGGGCCCACCGTGACCCTGAGATGGAGGATTGTCACAGTGACGGGAGTCGAGATCCTCAACTACCAGGTTTACACCAACTGCACAGAGGATGATGCTTTGGTTCAGAGGTTTCATAACCTGTTGCCGGCGGATGTAAATCAGCTACGTTTAACAGGTATTGGATTAATATATTAACAAACCAAATGCATCATTCTACATTTCTTCCAACTCCAACTGGGACAATCTGGAGGTGCCATCCCTCAGATGAGATGTGAAACCAGCACCTTGGGATGTCCACCGGACGTGGAAGGCGCTCTATCAAATGTAATTTTGTTGTTGTTGTAAACTGAGTTCCAATCCGTGCCAGTTCAGGTGGATGTTAAAGATCCCACGTTACTGTTTGAATAGAAAGGTTTCTCCTGGTAACCTGGTCAACAAATCCCCCCAGATAAATTGGTTGTTCACTTCAAGGCTGTTTGTAGGATGTTGCTGTGTGCAAATTGGCTGCCGCTCCAGCCTGCGCACTGCATTCAATACACTTTACATTGTATCCTGTCAAGCAATTTGAGACATCTCAGTGTGGTAAGGTACGACATCAAACATAAGGATTATTAAGACATGTTTTCTGGCCTATGCAATGCTGAGCAGAATCGTTGTGAATCTTCCGCTTGATATACTGTATATTGATCCTCAAAGCTGTGCTAACCAGGCAGTACAATCACACTTGCAGTGAACAGGGAGAGTCAGAATTGTTGAATACATACATTTATCACAAACCATCTGCTGAAACTATTCAATAATCTTGTGCGATTTTACCAACAAACCTGCAGGGATTCAAACCTCGTCTCTGTGCTCGGCTCTGATCCAAGTCAACACCTCAACCAACGGACTGGCGACCGCTCTGCCTTTCATCTTCACGCTTGACCCAGGTGAGTGATTGAGACAGAGTGACCAAGGAAGCGGGCTTGAGAGGGCGGAAGAGAGAGTGTGTGAGAGAGAGCGGTGGGGGCAGTGAGTTAAGTGGAGACAGTGATTGACAGAGAGTGGGAAAGTGATTGGAAGGGAGATTTCGGGAGAGTGGGAGATAAAGAAGCAGGGAGTGAGAGCGCAATTGGCTCAGGTAGTTGTACTGTTGCCTTTGAGTCAGAAGTCTGTGGGTTTTAGCCTCATGTTTGAGGGACTCACATGGTCTAAGCTGATACTCTATTGACATGCTGGGGAGTCGGAACCTCGGTTTAATGACTTGTCCAAAGGATTTGTGATGGAATGTGCTTTGTGTGGTCTTCTCCCCATTTGCTGATGTTGTTGGTGGGGATTTGGTTCCAGTGACAGATCCTTGTCAGAGCCTGAACTGTGATGAAAATGCCATGTGTGACCTGGACAGCTCAGAAACTGCAAAATGTACCTGTAAAGAGGGCTGGAGGGGATCAGGCACCTGGTGTAACGGTAAGTCTGAATTCCCTTGTAAATCTCACAGGTTCATGCTTTACGGGTCAAGACTGTGTCCCTGGGAGCAACTTGTATCAGTCATAGGCAGCTACACGCTTGTTAGAAGCAATTGAGATTTGAATTGCTGTGTTTTCAAGCTAAATCTCTGATGCCTTTTGAGGTTGGACGTGTGGGATGCTTTCTCGGAGCATTTGGAAGCATTGATCTGAGTTTGCTTATCAATCCCACTTATATCAGGTGATGAACAATGTCTGTGTCTGCACTCTGTTTATCTCAGTTCATAAACAACAGTTACAATAAGTTGTGTTTAGCCATTCTGTTTCACTGCCTGGACTGAAAGTTTTGCATGGGAATCCCAGATGAATTCACCATCTACACTAACTCTCTCGCCCTCCTCACTAGATTGTTCACTTACCTTGTGTGTGATGCTCTTGTTCCCCAGACATCGGGAATATGGTGCAGAATGTGAGTGTTGACGTTGCCGGGCCCACCGTGACCCTGAGATGGAGGATTGTCCCAGTGCCCGGAGTCGAGATCGTCAACTACCAGGTTTACACCAACTGCACAGAGGATGGTGCTGAGGCACAGAGGTTCCACAACCTGCTGCCGGCGGATGTAACTGAGCTGCGTTTAACAGGTAATGGGTTAATATATTAATAAACAAAATGCATCATTCTGCACTTCTTCCAACTCCAACTGGGACAATCTGGAGGTGCCAGCCGAGATGTGAAACCAGCGCCTTGGAATGTCCTCTCGACGTGAAAGGCGCTCTCTCAATGTAATTTTGTTGTTGTTGTTGTAAACTGAGTTCCAATCCGTCCCAGTTCAGGTGGATGTTAAAGATCCCGCATCACTGTTTGAACAGAAAGGTTTCTCCTGGTAACCTGGTCCACAATTACCCCCCGGATAAATTGGCCGTTCACTTCATGGCTGTTTGTAGGATGTTGCTGTGTGCAAATTGGCTGCCCTGCTAGCGTGTACATTGCATTCCATACACTTTCCATTGTATCCTGTGAAGCAATTTTAGACATTTCAGTGTGGTAATGCACAATATCAAACACAAGGATTATTAAGTTGACATCGAGATTGGCAGCCATGTTTTCTGTCCTATGCAATGCTGAGCAGAACCGTTGTGAATCTACAGCTCGTTATATATTGATCCTCAAACCACAGTTCAACATTCACACTTCAGTGAACAGGGAGAGTCTGAGGTAGTTGAATTCTGCAGTTGTATCACACACAATGTTTTTCAATAATCTTGTGCGAATTTACCAACAAACCTGCAGGGATTCAAACCTGGTCTGTGTGCTCGGCTCTGATCCAAGTCAACACCTCGACCAATGGACTGGCGACCGCTCTGCCTTTCACCTTCATATTCGACCCAGGTGAGTGATTCAGACAGAATGACCGTGGGAGTGGGTCTTGTGAGGGCGGAACAGAGAGTGTGTGGTAGAGAAAGAGAGAGAAGTGGGGGCAGAGAGTTATGTAGAGAGAGTGATTGACAGAGGGTGGTAAATTGATTGGTAGAGAGAGAGTTTGGGAGAGTGGGAGGTACAGAAACTGGGAGTGAGAGAATGGTTGGCTCAGTTAGTTATTCTGTTGCCTTTGAGTCAGAAGTCTGTGGGTTTCAGCCTCATGTTTGAGGGACTCACACGGTATAAGCTGACACTCTGTCATGCTGGGGAGATGGGGCATCAGTTTAATGTCTTGTCCAAAGGATTTGTAATGGAATGTGCATTGTGTGGTCTTCTCCCCATTTGCTGATGTTGTTGGTGGGGATTTGGTTCCAGCGACAGATCCTTGTCAGAGCCTGAACTGTGATGAAAATGCCATGTGTGACCTGGACAGCTCGGGAACTGCAAAATGTACCTGTAGAGAAGGCTGGAGGGGACCAGGCACGTGGTGCTATGGTAAGTCTGCATTGGCTTGTAAACCACACAGTTTTATCAGTTGTGGGTCATTCGACGGAGCAACATATATCAGTCATAGGCTGCTGCACACTTGTCAACAGCAATTGAGATTTGAGTTGCTATATTTTTAAACTTAATCTCTGATGTGTTACCTTTTGAGGTTTGGCCATGTGGGATGCTTTCTCGGAGCATCTGAAAGCATTGATCTGAGTTTGTTTATCAATCCCACATATATCAGGTGATGAACAGTATCTGTATCTGCACTCTGTGCATCTCAGGTGTTTAACAACAATTAGTTCTGTTTAGCAATTCCACTTCACTGGCTGGATTGAAACATTCTTTTTCATTGGAATCCCAGATGAAATCACCATTAACACCTCCTCCTCACTAGATTGTTCACTTACCTTGTGTGTGACGCTCGTGTTTCCCAGACCTCGGGAATATGGTGCGGAATGTGAGTGTTGACGTTGCCGGGCCCATCGTAACTCTGAGATGGAGGATTGTCCCAGTGCCGGGAGTCGAGATCCTCAACTACCAGGTTTACACCAACTGCACAGAGGATGGAGCTGTGGTTCAGCGGTTCCACAACCGGCTGCCAGTCGATGTAACAGAGCTGCGTTTAACGGGTAAGAGGTTAATGTACTATAGGGTCTCCTTTTTCTCCTGTTAATCCTTCATTCTGTGCAAAATGACACATTCTGCACTTCTTCCAACCCACTGGGAAACCTGGAGTTGCCATCCCTCCAATGAGACATTAAACTGTGGTTCCCTATGTTGCCCGTTCAGGTGGACGTTAAACTTCCCTGGCACTGTTTAAAAAGGGAGGTTTCTCCTGGTAACCAGGTCAACATTTCCCCCAGATAAATTGGTCATTCAATTCATGGCTGTTTGTGGGACATTGTTGTTGGAAATTAGATGCACAGATAGACTGCACATTTCAGTCACTTTATATTGTTTCCTGTGATGCAATTTGAGATATCTCAATGTGGTAAGGCAGCATATCAAACACAAGGATTGTTACATCGATGGGTATAACATGTAGATGGGCGGCCATGTTTTCTGGCCTGAAGAAAGCTGAGCTGAACATTTGTGAATATTACGTCTGGTTTAAGACTGAGCCTGCTCTTCAAAGCTACATTAATCCAGGCAATACATTCACACTGGTAGTGAACAGGGAGAGTCTGAGGCAGTTCAATACTACAGTTGTATCACACACAATCTGCTGAATGTTTTCAGTAACCTCGTGCGAATTTATCATCAAAACTGTAGGGATACCACCCTGGTTTGTGTGCACAGCTCTGATCCAAGTCAACACCTCGACCAACGGACTGACGACTGCTCTGCCTTTCAACTTCACACTCCACACAGGTGAGTGATTGAGAGACAGTGTTTGCATGAGTGAGAGTGGAGAAGACAGTGAGCGTGTGATACAGGGAGGCAGCGAGGAGGGGGAGTGAGTGATTGAGAGAAGGAAAGAAAGTATGATTGGTAGTATGATTCAAGAGAGAATGGTTCAGAGAGATAGATAAAGTGCAAGCAAGGGATGGAAAGGTAAGGAAACGGGGAGTGAGAGTTTGGCTCAGACAGTTATACTGCCCCATCTGAGTCAGAAGTCTATCGGCTTCAGCCCCAAGTTGCAGGGATTTGAATGGTCTAGGCTGACACTTAGTTCCCATGCTTGGGAGCTGTGCATTCGAGGAGGTGCCGTCCTTCGAACGAGATGTCAAACCGAGGACCCTTCTGCCAGTTCAAGATGCCACAGTAATATTGGAAAGAGAAGTAAATTTCACCCGTTGTCATGGCTTGTAATCTCCAAGTAAAATTTATAATTAATTTCATGTCTTTTTGTGCTGATTGGCTGCTCTTTTACCTACAAATACACAGTCACTCCAGTAATTCCTGTAAAATGCTGTGAGACTTACAGCCGACTTACAGCTGATTATCACTGTCCTCCCCAACCAGGAGAAACTCCCTTCTCTTTGCGAAAAATGCCCCGGGAACTTTAACATCCAACTAAACGGGGCCTCGGTTTAATGACTCTTCTGAAGGATTTGTAATGCAATGGGCATTGCATGGCTCCCTCCTCATTTACTGATGTTGTTGAGGATTTGGTTCCAGTGACAGATCCTTGCCAGAGCCTGGATTGTGATGAAAATGCCATGTGTGACCTGGACAGCTCAGGAACTGCAAAATGCACCTGCAAAGAGGGCTGGAGGGGATCAGGCACCTGGTGCTATGGTAAGTCTGAATTCTCTTGTAAACTTCATGTGGGTCAAGACTGTGTCCCTGGGAGGAACTTGTGTCAGTCATAGGCTGCTGAACGCTTGTTAGAAGCAATTGAGATTTGAGTTGCTGTGTTTTTTAGCTACATCTCTGATGTGTTGCCTTTTGAGGTTTGGATGAGTGGGATGCTTTCTCCGAACATCTGGAAGCATTGATCTGAGTTTGCTTATCAATCCCACTTATATCAGGTGATGAAGTGTCTTTGCATCTCAGGTCATAAACAACAGAATAAATTCTGTTTAGCAATTCCGATTCACTGGCTGGACTGAAACTTTCTCATTGGAATCCCAGATGAATTCACCATCTACACACCCTCCCCCGCACCCCTCACTAGATTGTTCACTTACCTTGTGTGTGACGCTCTTGTTTCCCAGACCTCGGGAATATGGTGCGGAATGTGAGCGTTGACTTTGCCGCGCCCACCGTGACCCTGAGATGGAGGATTGTCCCAGTGCCGGGAGTCGAGATCCTCAACTACCAGGTTTACACCAACTGCACAGAGGATGGTGCTGAGGCACAGAGGTTCCACAACCTGCTGCCGGCTGATGTAACTGAGCTGCGTTTAACAGGTAATGGGTTAATATATTAATAAACAAAATGCATCATTCTGCACTTCTTCCAACTCCAACTGGGACAATCTGGAGGTGCCAGCCGAGATGTGAAACCAGCGCCTTGGAATGTCCTCTCGACGTGAAAGGCGCTCTCTCAATGTAATTTTGTTATTGTTGTTGTAAACTGAGTTCCAATCCGTCCCAGTTCAGGTGGATGTTAAAGATCCCGTGTTACTGTTTTAATAGAGAGGTTTCTCCTGGTAACTTGGTCAACAATTCCCCCCAGGTAAATTAGTCGTTCACTTCATGTTTGTAGGATGTTGCTCTGTGCAAATTGGGTGCCCTGATCGCGTGCTCATTGCATTCAATACACTTGACATTGTATCCTGTGAAGAAATTTGAGTCATCTCAGTGTGATAAGGCATGATATCAAACAGAAGGATTGTTAAGTTGACATATATATTGGCAGCCATGTTTTCTGCCCTATGCAAGGCTAAGCAGAACCATTATGAATCTACCACTGAGTATATATTGATCCTCAAAGCTGTGCTAACCAGGCAGTACATTCACACTTGCAGTGAACAGGGAGAGTCTGAGTTGTTGAATACCACAGATTTATCACACACCATCTGCTGAAACTATTCAATAATCTTGTGCGAATTTACCAATAAACCTGCAGGGATTCAAACCTCGTCTCTGTGCTCGGCTCTGATCCAAGTCAACACATCGATCAACGGACTGGCGACCGCTCTGCCTTTCACCTTCACACTCGGCCCAGGTGAGTGATTGAGACAGAGTGACCATTTGAGTGGAACTTGAGATGGCGGAAGAAAGAGTCTATGGGCTCTCCTTCTGAGTCAGAAGTCTATGGGTAGGGAGAGAGAGAGAGAGAGGTGGGGGCAGTGAGTTATGCAGAGAGAGTGATAGAGAGTGGGAAAGTGATTGATAGAGAGAGAGTTCGGGAGAGTGGGAGGTACCGAAACAGGGAGTGAGAGAGTGGTTGGCTCAGTTAGTTGTACTGTTGCCTTTGAATCAGACGTTTGTGGGTTTCAGTCTCATGTTTGAGGGACTCACATGGTATAAGCTGACACTCTTTGCTGGGGAGATGGGGCATCAGTTTAATGTCTTGTCCAAAGGATTTGTAATGGAATGTGCATTGTGTGGTCTTCTCCCCATTTTCTGATGTTGTTGGTGGGGATGTGATTCCAGTGTCAGATCCTTGTCAGAGCCTGAACTGTGATGAAAATGCCATGTGTGACCTGGACAGCTCGGGAACTGCAAAATGTACCTGCAGAGAGGGCTGGAGGGGATCAGGCACCTGGTGCTATGGTAAGTCTACATTGGCTTGTAAACCTCCCAGGTTCATCAGTCGTGGGTCATTCAACGGAGCAACGTATATCAGTCATAGACTGCTGCACACTTGCTAACAGCAATTGAGATTTGAGTTGCTGTGTTTTTAAACTAAATCTCTGATGTGTTATCTTTTGCGGTTTGGCCGTGTGGGAGGCTTTCTCAGAGCATCTGAAAGCATTGATCTGAGTTTGTTTATTAATCCCACATATATCAGGTGATGACCAGTGTCTGTATCTGCACTCTGTATATCTCAGGTGTCTAACAACAATTAGTTCTGTTTAATAACAACAGCAACAGCTTTGATTTATATAGCGCCCTCCACGCCAGACAGTGTCTCAAAGTGCTTCACAAGATTATTGAATAGTTTCAGCAGATGATGTGTGATAAATGGATCCTGGGGCCGAGCCAGGGGCAGGGGTAGAAAGGTGACCAAAGGCACGATCAAAGAGAAAGGTCTTCAGCTGGGACCTGAAGCTGAGAAAAGAGGGCGAGGCGAAGATAGAGAGGAACGGAATTCCAGAGCCTCGGGGCATAGTAGCTGAAGGCATGGCTGCCGAGGGTGGAGCAGAGGATTCGGGCGACATGGAGGAGGCCAGACCCAGTGAAGCGAAGGCAACGGGAGCTGGTTTGAGGAGAGAGGAAGTCAGAGAGTTAGTGGGGTGCAGAGGAGTGGAGAGATTTGAAGACAAGGGAGAGAATCTTGAAGTCTATCCTCTCTGGGATAGGGAGCCACTGAAGTCTAGCAAGGACTGGGGTAATGGGGGAGCGAAGTGGTTTAGCAATTCCGCTTCACTGGCTGGACTGAAACTTTCTTTCTCATTGGAATCCCAGATGAATTCACCATTTACACCTCCTCCCCTGCCCTCCTCACTAGATTGTTCACTTACCTTGTGTGTGACGCTCTTGTTCCCCAGACCTCGGGAATATGGTGTGGAATGTGAGTGTTGACGTTGTCGAGCCCACTGTGACCCTGAGATGGAGGATTGCCCCAGTGCCGGGAGTCGAGATCCTCAACTACCAGGTTTACATCAACTGCACAGAGGATGATGCTGGGGTTCAGTGGTTCCACAACCTGGTGCCGGCGGATGCAACTGAGCTGCGATTAACGGGTAAGCGGTTAATGTACTACATTGTCTCTTATTCTCATGTTAATTCTTCTTTCTGTGCAAAATGCATCATTTGACAAGTCTTCCAATCAACTGGGATATCCTGGTGGTGGCAACCCTCCGATGAGCCAGTTCAGGTGGACATTACACTTTACAAGAGAAAACTGTGTAAATGCTGTCAGTAACCTTGTCCGAATTTATCCACAAACTGTAGGGATACGAACCTGGTCTGTGTGCACGGCTCTGATCCAAGTCAACACCTCGACCAACGGACTGGCGACTGCTCTGCCTTTCGACTTCACACTCCATTCAGGTAAGTGATTGAGGGACAGTGTTTGCATGAGTGAGAGTGGGGAAGACAGAGAGTGTGTGATAGGGAAGTAGAGAGGAGGGAAGTGAGTGATTGAGAGATGATGATTGAGAGTGTGTTTCAGAGAGAGAGCGATTCAGAGAGAGAGAGAAACTGCGAGAGAGGGAGAGTTAAGGAAACGGGGAGTGAGAGTTTGGCTCCATCTGAGTCTATGGGCTTCAGCCCTAAATTTCAGGGATTTGCATGGTCTAGGCTGACACTCAGTTGTCATGCTGGGGAGCTGTGCAATCATGGAGGTGCCGAGCTTCGAACGAAATGTTAAAACGTGGACCCTTCTGCCATTTCAAGATCCCACAGAAATATTGGAAAGAGAAGGAAATTTCTCCCGTTGTCATGGCTAGTAATCCCCAAGTAAAATTTATAATTCATTTCATGTCTGTTTGTGCTGATTGGCTGCTGTTTCACCTACAAATACACAGTCACTACAGTAAATCCTGTAAAGTGCAGTGAGACTTCCACCTATCGTGATTATCACTGTCCTCGCCAACCAGGAGACTCTCCCTTCCCATTTTGAACAATACGCCTTGGTTTAATGTCTCGTCCGAAAGATTTGTAATGGAATATGCATTGAGTCGCCTCCTCCCCATTTGCTGATGTTGTTGGTGGGGATTTGGTTCCAGTGACAGACCCTTGTCAGAGCCTGGACTGTGATGAAAATGCCATGTGTCACCTGGACAGCTCGGGAACTGCAAAGTGTACCTGTAGAGAGGGCTGGAGGGGATCAGGCACCTGGTGTAACAGTAAGTCTGCATTCTCTTGTAAACGTCTCAAGTCACGGGATGTGGATCAGTCCATATCCCAGGGAGAAAATCCTATAAGTCACAAGCTGCTGCAAGTTTGTTGAAAGTAATTGGAATTTGATTGGAGTGTTTTCTATAGAAAATCTTTAGTGTATTTGTTGCCTTTTGAGGTTCGGATGGGTGGGATGCTTTGTTGATACATCTGAAAGCCTGCATCTAGGATTGTTTTTTCCATCTCGTTTATATCAGGTTACGGTCTGTGTCAACACTCTGTCTATCTCAGGTGATAAACAACTGTGCAATAAGTTAAGTTTAGCGATTCCACTTCATTGGCTGGGCTGAAATTTTCTCATTGGAATCTCAGATCAATTCACCATCTACACATTATCCCCCACACCCCTCACTAGATTGTTCACTTAGCTTGTGTGTGACGCTTTTGATCCCCAGACCTCGGGAATATGGTGCAGAATGTGAGTGTTACCGTTGCCGGGCCCACCATGACCCTGAGATGGAGGATTGTCCCAGTGCCGGGAGTCAAGATCCTCAACTACCAGGTTGACACCAACTGCACAGAGGATGGTGTTTCAGTTCAGCGGTTCCACAACCTGTTACCGGCGGATGTAACTGAACTACGTTTAACGGGTAAGAGGATAATGTATCACATTGTCTCTTTTTCTCCTGTTAATCCTTCCTCCTGTGTAGAATGCATCATTCTGTACTTTTTCCAACTACAAAGGGGACAACCTGGAGGTGCCATCCCTAAGGTGAGTCATTAAACAATTCCACAGATAAATTGTTTTTTCACCACACCTGGAATACTGTGTGCACTTTTGGTCTCCTTATTTAAGAAAGGATGTACTTGCCTTGGAGGGAGTGCAGCGTAGGTTTACTAGGTTAGTACCTGGAATGAGCGGGAAGAGTTATGACGATAAGTTGATTAATTTGGGTCTATATTCTCTGGAATACAGAAGAATTAGATGGGATCTTATAGAAACCTATAAGATTATTAAGGAGCACGACAAAGTAGATAGCGGGAGAATGTTTCCCCTGGTTCGAGAATCTAAAACCAGGGGTCACAGTCTTAAAATTAGGGGTCAGCCCTTTCACACTGAGTTGAGAAAAACTTCTTCACTCAGAGGGTGGGTGAATGTACGGAATTCTTTACCCCAAAGGGCTGTTGATGCTCATTCCTTGAACACATTCAAGACTGAGTTAGATAGATTTCTCATTTATTAAGGGGTGTGGGGATAAGGTAGGTAGCTGTAGTTAGAGTAAAATGTCAGCCATGATTGAATAGCAGGGCAGGCTCGATGGGCCGAATGGTCTACTCCTGCTCCTATTTCTTATGTTCTTATGTTCACTTACTAACTGTTTGTGGGACGTTGCTATATGTAAATTGGCTGCCATGTTAGCCTGCATGATGCACGCACTACACTATACAGTGCATCCTATGAGGTGCTTTGAGACATCTCAATGTGGTAAGGCACCATATCAAACACAAAGATTGTTAAGTCAATATGCAGAATGACAGCTATGTTTTCTAGCCTGAAAAAGGCTGATCTGAACTGGTGTGAATGGTATATATTGCTCCTCAAGGCTGTGTTAAACCGGGCAGTACATTCACACTTGCAATGAACAGGGAGAGTCTGAGGTAGTTGAATACTACAGTTGTATCACATACTATCTGCTGAACGTTTTCAATGATATTGCGCGAATTTCTCATAAAAAACTGCAGGTATACGACCCTGGTCTCTGTGCTCGGCTTTGATCCAAGTCAACACTTCGACCAATGGAGTGGCAACCGCTCTGCCTTTCACCTTCGTACTCCATTCAGGTGAGTGATTGAGAGACAGTGTTTGCATGAGTAAGAGTGGAGAAGACACAGAGTGTGTAATACAGAGAAGTAGAGAGGACGGGATTGAGAGAGTGATTTAGAGAGTGTGATTGAGAGTGCGATTCAGAGAGAGAGTGATTCAGAGAGAGAGAGAAACTGCGAGAGAGGGAGAGTTAAGGGGAGTGAGAGTTTGGCTCAGACAGTTGTACTGTCCCGTCTGAGTCAGAAGTCTATGGGCTTCAGCCCCAAATTGCAGGGATTTGCATGGTCTAGCTGACACTCAGTTGCCATGCTCGGGAACTGTGCAATCAAGGAGGTGCCGTCTTTCGAATAAGAGGACCCTTCTACCAGTTCAAGATCCCACAACAGTATTGGAAAGAGAAGGAAATTTCTCTCGTTGTCATGGCTAGTAATCCCCAAGTAAAATTTATAAATCACTTCACGTCTGTCTGTGCTGATTGACTGCTGTTTCACCTACAAATACACAGTCACTACAGTAAATACTGTAAAGTGCTGTGAGACGTACAGCCGACGTGATTATCACTGTCCTCCCCAACCACGAGAAACTCTCTTCTCATTTCACATAAAGCCCCGGGAACCTTAACATCCACCTGAACAGGCAGAGTTGGGGCCTTGGTTTAATGTCTTGTCCAGAGGATTTGTAATGGAATGGGCATTGAGGAGCCTCCTTACCATTTGTTGATGTTGTTGGTGGGAATTTGATTCCAGTGACAGACCCTTGTCAGAGCCTGGACTGTGATGAAAATGCCATGTGTCACCTGGACAGCTTGGGAACTGCAAAATGTACCTGTAGAGAGGGCTGGAGGGGATCAGGCACCTGGTGTAATGGTAAGGCTGCATTCTGTGGTAAGCTTTTTAAGTCACAGGATGTGGGTCAGTCTATATCCCAGGGAGCAAATCAGTCACAGGCTGCTACAAGCTTGTTGAAGGTAACTGAGATTTGAATTGATGTGTTTTCTATCTTTGGTGTGTTGACTTTTGAGGTTTGGACATGTGGGATGCTGTCTTGATACATCTGAAAGAGTTGATCTGGGTTTATTTTTTCAATCCCATGTATATCAGGTGATGAACACTGTCTGTGTTTGTACATTCTGTATCTTGGTGTATAAACAACAATACAATAAATTCTGTTTAGCAATTCCGCCTTACTGGCCGCAGTGAAACTTTCTCATTGGAAACCCAGATCAATTCTCCATTTGCACCTCCTCCCCTGCCCTCCTCACTAGATTGTTCACGTACCTTGTGTGTGACGCTCTTGTTCCCCAGACCTCGGGAATATGGTGCGGAATGTGAGTGTTGACGTTGCCGGGCCCACCGTGACCCTGAGATGGAGGATTGTCCCAGTGCCGGGAGTGGAGATCCTCAACTACCAGGTTTACATCAACTGCACAAAGGATGGTGCTGAGGTTCAGCGGTTCCACAACCTGCTGTCAGCGGATGTAACTGAGTTGCATTTAACGAGTAAGAAGTTAATGTACTACGTTGCCTCTTTTTCTCTTGTTAATCCTTCTTTTTGTGCAAAATATACCATTCTCCCGTGCTTCCCAATGCAACTGGGACAACCTGGAGATGCCATCCCTCACTTGAGATGTTAAACTGAGGTTCCGCCTGTGCTTGCACAGGTAGACATTAAAGTTCCTTGTTAGAAAAGAGTTTTCTCTCAGTAACCTGGTCAACAATTTCCCCAGATGAATTGGTGTTCACTTCATGACTGTTTATGGGACGTTGCTGTGTGCAAATTGGCTGCCCTGTTAGGCTGCACAATGCACTGACTGCACATTACAGTATAACCACTTTGAAACATCTCAATCTGATAAGACACCTTATCAAACATAAGGATTGTTAAGTCGACATGTAGATTGGCACCATATTTTTCTGGCCTAAGCAAGGCTGAGCTGATCTGTTGTGAATCTACTGCTTAGTATCTACTGTTCCTCAAGGCTGTGTTAAACCAGGCAGTACATTCACACTGGCAGTGAACGGGGAGAGTCTGAGGTAGTTGAATACTGCAGTTATATCACATACTATCTGCTGAACGTTTTCAATAATCCTGTGCGAATTTCTCAATCAAATTGCAGGGCTGCGAACCTGGTCTGTGTGCATGGTTCTGATCCAAGTCAATACCTCGACTAACGGACTGGCGACCGCTCCGCCTTTCACCTTCACACACAACGCAGGTGAGTGATACTGGAGACAGTGATTGTGTGATTGAGACTTGAGAGGGCGGGAGACAGAGTGTGTGATAGCAGGAGAGAGAGGTCATGAGTTACTAAGAGAGAGTGATTGACAGAGAGGCGGAAGAGATTGGGAGAGAGAGAGAGAGTTTGGGGGAGGTAAAGAAACGGGGAGTGAGAAACTTTGGCTCACGCAGTTAAACTGTTGCCTCTGAGTCAGACATCTGTGGGTTTAACCCCATGTTCCAGGGACTCACATGATCTAAGCTGACACTCCGTTGCCATGCTGGGGGAGCAGTGCATTCATAGAGATGCCAACCTTCGAATTAAATGTTCGACCGAGGTCCCATTTGCCAGTTCTAGATCCCATGGCACTTTCGCAAAGAAAAGGGAGTTTCTCCCATTGTCCTGGCTAGCAATGTGAAGTGCTGTGAGACTTACAGCCAATGTGAATACCACTATTCTCCCCAAATGGGATTTTCCCCATTTGGTTTCGAATAGTGCCACGGGATCATTAATGCCCACCTAAACAGGCACAGACGGGGCCTCAATTTAATGTCTTGTCCAATGGATTTATAATGGAATGGCCATTGAGTAGCCTCCTCCCCATTTGCTGATGTTGTTGGTGGGGATTTGATTCCAGTGATAGACCCTTGTCAGAGCATGAACTGTGATGAAAATGCCATGTGTGACCTGGACAGCTCGGGAACTGCAAAATGTACCTGCAAAGAGGGCTGGAGGGGATCAGGGACATGGTGTAACGGTAAGTCTGCATTCCTTTGTAAACCTCATGTCACATACGGGAAGTTCTAATTGACTGTGCCCAATTTGTTCAAGCCAATAGTATTCAAGGGTCCAAAATGAACAATGTAAATAATGTACACACTGCATGGTCTAATCTAAGGAAGACTGGGGATATGGATGTAGGGCAAATAGGATTTCATGAGCAAAAATGTAAGAATAATTGCAGTGGAAAAAATCATGAATGAAATGTAAATCCGTTTAGAAAATGAGCGATTCCCAGATTTAGCAGCAGAAAAAGAATCCAGAGAACTAGAGAAACGCAATGAGAAAAAAGCACAGATGCAAGAGGTGAAACAAAGAGAAAAAGATACATACTATATTAGTACGGGTTGTGGGTCAGTCTATGTCTCTGGGAGCAATTTGTATCAGTCACAGGCTGCTGTAAGCTTGTTAAAAATATATTGGGATTTGAATTGCTGTGTTTTTTTTAAAGAAAATCTGTTTGTGTCGCGCTTGTTCCCCAGACCTCGGGAATATGGTGCGGAATGTGAGTGTTGACGTTGCTGGGCCCACCGTGACCCTGAGATGGAGGATTGTCCCAATGCTGGGAGTTGAGATCCTCAACTACCAGGTATACACCAACTGCACAGAGGACGAAGCTTCGGTTCAGAGTTTCCACAACCTGCTGCCAGTGGATGTAACTGAGCTGCGTTTAACGGGTAAGAGGTTAATGGAGCACATTGTCTCTTTTTCTCCTGTTAGTTCTTCTTTCTGTGCAAAATGCATCATTCTGCATTTCTTCCAACTCCCAACTGAGCCTTCCCTGACATAATAATAATAATCCTTCCATTAGATACAGCGGTTTTCATATCTTTGAGACATCTCAAAGGTCTTCACAGAGTATACTGTAAAGTGAATTGACTATATTTATGGGTGAAATGCGTCAGCCAATTCCGAACCATAATGTCCCAAACACAGTCGTGGTTTGAGTGACCAAATTGTTAATGTATTTTTAGGGATTATTATCCCCCAGACAAGCGATCTGCCAATCGACCAACAACCAGGTTCCTACTTAGTTTCTAGGTAAACAGGCATGTGGAGTAAAGAAATATCCACAATATTTAGCCATGCTGGGAATCAAACCCATGTCTCTAGCTTGCGAGGCGAGTACTCTATCCACCCCGGTACAGGTGGCATGTTAAAATGAGGTCCCGTCTGTGCCTGTTCAGGTGAACGCTAAAGTTCCCACGGCACTGTTTGAAACAAGGTTTTTTCTGGTAACCTGGTCAATATTTCCCCTGGATAACTTACTTCACTTCATGGCTGTTTGTGGGACGTTGCTGTGTATAAATTGGCTGCCCTGTTAGCCTGCAGAATGCACTCACTACACTTTACATTGTATCCTGTGAAACACTTTGAAACATCTCAGTGTGGTGAGCCACTATATCAATCATGAGGATGGTTAAGTCAACATGCAGATTGGCAGCCATGTTTTCTGGCCTGAACAAGGCTGAGCTGAACTGTGGTGAATATAACCGCTTGGTATATACTGTTCCTCAAGGCCGTGTTAAACCAGGTAGTCCATTCATACTTGCGGTGAACAGGGAGAGTCTGAGGTAGTTGAATACCACACTTGTATCACAAACCATCTGCTGATCGTTTTCAATAATCTTGTGTGAATTTATCAACAAACCTGCAGGGATTCAAACCTGGTCTGTGTGCTCGGCTCTGATCCAAGTCAACACCTCGACCAACGGAATGGCGACAGCTCAGCCTTTCAACTTCACACTCCACGCAGGTGAGTGGCTAACAGGGATTTGTGCCACGAGGGAGGGAACACAGTGATTCCAGCACTTCATAGATCTGCAGACACAATACAATGCAAATTTACTTATCAAAAACCAATAGATGTATTAGCGTATCATTCATTTACTCTCTTGCAGATCTCACTCCTCTGCTTGTCTACTCCGCAGTCTGGCGCATTAATGTTGAGCTCTTGTGTCTGTGTCAGGAAACTACTGATTTCCACAAATGGCTTTGTCAGACATTTCATGCTGGGGTTCCAACTCCTGATCTTTCTGCTTTTAACATACAGGAACCATCCCTGTGTCCCTAAGTCTGAAGACCATTTCCACTACCAGTGCTGTGGTATCCTGGTTCCCTCCTAATCTTCCGAGTAACCTGAGGGTCTGTGGCCTACACTATTATGACGTCAAGACACCTGACCATATCATTGTCCACACTATCCTCCCAGTCTACACAGAGGTACTGCTGACAAGTAAGTGTGGTCGTGAGCCCCAGAGTCAGCTAATAATAATCACATCTTTCAGATCTCTCAAAGCGCTTCACAGAATATACTGTAGAGTGAATTGACTATATGTTTTGAGGGCGAAATGCAGCAGACAATTGCGTATAGCTGTGTCCCACTAACGGTATTGGATTGACACAAATTCTTATTGTTTTGAGGGATTATTGTCGCTGGAAAAGCAAACTGCCAACCGACTAACAACTGGGTTCCTACTTACATAGGTAAACAGAGGCATGTGGAGTAAGGAAACTTGCTCAACATTTCTCGCTGCTGGGAATAGAACTCGGTACTCTCTCTTGCAAGGCGAGTGTTCTAACCACTGAGCTACAGGGCACACTATACCAAATGTAAGGATTATTATTATATCTTCAGACTGCTCAAATAATTCCTTCCATCTGCAGGCCTTTCCCTCTCCATTCCCAGCACTGGCTCAATAGGTCCCATTTTAATGTGATGTGATGCAGTGGTTCTCAACCATTTTGATGGCAGTGCAGGCTCAGTCTATCTGACCTTGGTTTTCACCCTTCCCGCATTCTTGTCTGTAATCTCCCAGCCTCTGGGCAAGACTGAAGAATTTATCCAGGCTCTAGCCTCAACCAGGTTCACAACAGAGTGATTCCTCTCTTCAATATTTCCTCACTCTGCCACTGTCCCGATGCTGCCCCGGGCCAGCATACTACATAAGATCGTTCATTTTTATATTGCCCTTCCATGTAGGTTAATGTCTTGGAGCCCTTTGCAAAGGTCAAGGTCAGATGCCAAGCAAAGGGGAGGAAAGAGGGGGAGGGAGGATGGTGAGGTGGCCAAAGGAGCATTCCAAGGCATAAGTTTTCAAGTGAGACTAAAATAATAATCCTTCCATTTTATGGAGCATCCTAGGATCTGAACATCAGGAAGACGTCCTACAGCTCTTCACAGGATGAAATGTAAAGTGTTTAGGCTAAAGTCAGTCAAAAAGTGGGAACTAGAAGGGAGTGCTTTGTCAGAAGTGCTCTGAGTGAGGACAATATGTTCTGAGACGACTCTTACTCTGATGGTGAGTTGATGCAGTAACTCTCAGCTGGAATTATTGCTCAAGTGGGGTAAACTGATTAACCTAACAAGAGGAAATCAATTTACAAATCATCACATCAAAAAAAATTACAAATTAGTCAAAATATTGGTGGAGTGAGATAATCCCAGTTTTTTAAAAGTAAGATATTTATGCTTATATATTTTATTTCAGCTCTGAACCCCTCGAGTGTTTACATGGCTTACATGCAGTGTGATCTTCCCTTGAACCAAGTTCTTGTCTCTTCACCTCTGACCATCAGCACTCCTCAAAGTATGTACTCAGAAATGCCATTCTGTCATGTATTCCTGTGTAAACATGTCTAACGATAGAATCATAAACAATTACTTTGCAGAAGAAGGCCATTTGGCCAATCAAGTCTACATTGGGCCTCACAGCAAGGTGTTGTTCCAATCCCAGTGCTCTGCCCTATCCCCATACTCCTTCAAACCTCTATCTGTGATATCCCTGTCTTCTTCCCTATTAAAACCCACAATGGCCTTTGCCTCTACCATCTTACTTGGCAGGGAATCCCACATCCCACAACAACTTTGTGAGTGTAAAAGATTTTCCTAAACGACTGTTTTATATATTTGTGACTCCCCCACCAGTGGAAATTGTAATTGTGAATGAGAGTAGTTTGCTCCCAAGGTGAGAACTGTGTGTAGTTGATGGGTTTTGGATTTGTACATTTGTATCAACTCAAAGACAGTGTTAATTATTTTGTTTATTTTTTATTTTTTGCTTCAAGATTAATTGTTTATGTTGCCTGCAGAGTGTGTCTGTGTGTTTTAATAGGCCTTGTAAAGGTCGATTTAAATTCATGACCCTGTGGTGAAGTAAGGACTGATACAAATGTTGTACAATTAATATGCATGTTTATTAATTCAGGCTAGTAATAATTATAAGAAATTAAAAGTATTCATCACAAAAATGCTTACGTATCGACGCATAGCTCACAATGATTTAAGTTGACCAAACCAAATGCTGTGAGAGATAAAGTAGCAAGGTACAATTTAATGTCCAGACTAACTCAAATATAAGTCCATCAAATGGTATCCAAGTTTTGTTGTATGATTTCCAGTTCAATTTCCAAGTGTGCAGGTATTATTGTGCCAATCCCAGTTCGGTATCCAAGTACCAAATTGTACATCTAGAGTTGCTCCACTCAGAGTCTTGATCTTCTCTTCTTCCGAAGCTGAAACATGGATTCGCGACTCCCAAGTTCCAATCTCTCCTTTCTTCTTCCTCGATTTCTCTCTTTTCTTCTCAAATCAATCTCTCTTTATTCAGTTCATTGGGTGACCTTTCACCCATTGCCCTTGGCAAGATGGTTCCTGTGCAAAAACAAACGCAACACAGCTCCCTCTCCAGCTGCAGACCATATCTCATGAGAAGATCGCTGATATAAACTGAAAACATTTTGTCTTATACACAATTCCTTGTATCCTCTACCAATCTAGTCACAACCAAGTCCTATCAGGTGCAATTGGTTACATATGTCTCAAATCGCCAATATAATTTGAGATATTAATTAACACATTAATTATAGAATTCTACAGCCTGTGGGTGTGATTGCTACTATACCCCATGTATGTTGGTGTATGCCCTTGGAAATATGCTTGTGGACATATGTGTAAGTTTGTGTGTGAATGAATGTACAAACCTAACAACTGTGTATTTATTTAACTAAGAAATAATCATAGAAAGGAGTCAACTACATGGGTATGGGGAGAGGGCAGGTAAATGGGACTGAAAGGATTGGCTGAATGCCCTTCTTGTGTGTTATGAATTCCTATTGTTCAAACAGTATGGACAAGAAAAGTGAGTGAATTTAATGGTTCCCAATGGGTTCAATAACCACAAATGTTTTCATCAAATGAACTGACTTTATTCTGCAGTGTCGCAGTTTCTCAGCGCAGTGGTGGTATCTCACATCACCACATCAACAGCTGTGATCAGCTGGAATCCAACGGCAACAGAATTTCTGACCTACAGCATTGACTATGGTGCTTTTGGCAGTGACGAACACAAGAATGTTATGGCTATTGCACCAATGACTAACGTGGGACTTACAGGTAAAAGATTATTGCAAACCCCAAGTGTAGATAGTTATAGTAGCACTGCATTACTGAAATTACTGAAGGTGACATGCTTCCGATGAGACATTAAACCAAGGTTTAATGGGTTTGATTCCCAGGAAGGGCAAAACCTTAGGCAAGTTTCCATACTTTCCTTCACCCAGCAGTTTGTAGGAAGCCATTTGTTATTTAATTGACGGATCGTTTTCTGCTGGTAATAATCCCCTAAAAAAAAATGAGGTCACTTAATCCACGACTTTGTGAGACACTGTTGTGCGCAATTGGCTGCTCCATTTCAGAATACACGATGAATTAAATTTACAATATATTCTGTGAAGCGCTTTGAGACGTGATAAGGCGTTAGATCAAAGCATTATTATTATTTCTAAGATGTGGTACCCATGGCAAAACAACTGGTGTCTGAGCAGCATTCTGTAGAGCTGCAGTACCCATTTGTTTCTATGTTCTGTATCTTTTTGATTGGTCTGATTGAAAATTGATGGACCGTTGTCATTTCTTTGATCAGATCTGAAGACGTCGACCAGATACCTTGTTTACGTTTCTGCACTGGCTTTCTCTGGAAAGGAGCATATTCAGTTGATGGTGCCTTTTGCCACACTGGGCAGTAAGTATCCCAGGATTTTTGGTGGTGCTAATTTGGGTTCCAGATCACAAGGTTGGCTTAGATGAAATAGGTTGTTTACCCCATTTCCAGAACACCCTCCCTTGCATCCTCCCATGACAGCAGCAAACTGCTCTAAAATGAGTCCAGTGTCCAAACCTCAACCACCTTTTTACACGTTCCAGCTGTTATTTACCCTCTAGGAAAATAAATACTTCCTGGTGCCTGCCCTGCAATTATTCTTTACATTCCTGACCCTATGATCTCTTCTGCTGGCTTGAAAGTGTTATTTTAGATTTAATTTCTCAATCTCATTCAGTGTACTTTATAAGTGTGTGTCCCCCTCGCTAAATTCAAAGGTGTTTATCTAGCTTTTGAAAGCTAATATGGATTCTGACTCAAGCATCACTTCCTAGCAGGACATTTTTATCCCAACAACTCGTGTGTGTGAAAAATGTTCTGCTAATCTCCTTATTTGCTTGCTATCTTAAACTGCTCACTGCTCAGTAACTCAGCGGCCTGTGAAACTAATTGCTCCCAATGACTCTATCAAAACCCCATCATGATATTAAGCATAATCCTATTGATATTGTCAAACACTTGACGTGACTTTAGCTACATTTGTTTACTGACTTACTGGATGTTGAAAGGAAGTCATATAACAGTTTAACATGCCTCTCTCCATCCCCAGTATAGTTTTTTTAAAGTTTAATAGAGCTCACTGCGCTCACTGTCTAAAATGATACTCCAATGCTGGGGGTGCACTGCATTTTCAGATGTGCCGTCCTTCAGATGAGATGTTAAACCGGTTCCTAATTGTACCGATTCAGACGGACATTAAAGATCCCATGGCTCTACTTGAAAAGAGAAGGGAGCTTCTCCTGGTGTCGTGGTCAACAAACCCCCAGATAAAATCGGTGATTCATTTTATGGATGTTGGTGGGATGTTGTTGTGCACCATTGGGCTGCCACATTTGCCTGCAGTTACTACACTTTACAATAAAGTCCTGAAAGACTGTATACCAAATTCAATGATTATTATAATCAGAGACATTGGAATGGTTGTCTCAATCTTTAGCTAGGCTGATGTATGTGCCTTTGTAACCTGGTTTATCTTTCTTAGGTTTAAATATAACCACAATATTTTTAAGTCAGACAAGTGTCTTACTGAATTGGACTTGCCCTTTGACAATACCAACGAGCCTCTGGGAGGTACAGTATCAGAATGTAAGGAGCAAACGCAGCACCATTTTCAACACCACCAACACGTCAATGCTGCTCAGTGGTGTTGAGCCAGGGAATGAATATAATATTACTCTTACATCAGTACTGAATGGATTCAAAGGACCCTCACAATCTATACTGGTTGAAGCTCCAAATGGTAAGTACGTTTGGTGTATAATATAATAATAATATATTATTTATACTGCATTTTATTACCACTTTATTTACCTTGTGATCATTTATCTTTTAAAAATAAAGGGAAACTAAGTATGGGTACAGGGCAAGGCAATGGGATCGAAAGAACATCCTTCTCTGAGGGACAGTGCAGACACCTTCTGTGTTGCTAAATTTCTATGAATCGATGAATCAGATGCAGGTTTTAATTCCTTCTGAGATTATGGTGCAGAGTTATTGAATTGTTGGACACAGTTGTAAGCCAGATCCCATGTCAATCATAACAAAAAAGCCTGTTGGCTCAACTGGTAGCACTCTCACCTCCAAGTCAAAAGGCTGTGAGTTCAAGCCCCATTTAGGGACTTTGAACTCTTATACTCCAGGCCAGTGCTAAAACTACGCTGCATTGCTGGAAGTGCAGTCCTTCCAATAAGACAAAGTGAAGGCCCAGAATTCTCAGAAGGAATTAAAGCCTGTTCAGGTGGATGTTACAAATCCAATGGTATAATTCAAAAAGTGGGTGGGGTCTCTCTAGGTGTCCTGGTCAACAGGCCCCAGTTAAAATGATGAATTCACCATGGCCATTTGCGGAACATTGCTATGTGCAAATAGAGCTGCTGCAGTGAATTGACCAACACTCAGTCACGACACCTTACATAATAATTGCATAATGAGTTACAACCAGTTACAGTGTTATCCACTGACGCAACAGCTCCTGTTGACCCGAATGGAGTACCATCAGCGCCCCAGGATGTGAGAGCTGAAGAGATTGAAACAGGCTCTGTACTTGTCAGCTGGACACAACCTGCTACATCCACACAAGATATCATCAAGTACAATGTAAGCAGCTCTGATCAGCATATCAAAGAGCTTTAGCACTGTTAGTTCACCTTTAGATGCAAATCTGATTGGTTTGAGGTTGCTAGCAACAGATTTCAATCTGTAGATGCCTTCCCTTCTTTGCTCGAGTCCCTGCACCTTTGGTGGGAGATCTGCTTCATTAATCATGGCAAAAAGGTCTCCTCTTTGCTGCTCGCTCAGCCCTTTATACTCTAATTCTTTCCTTCCATTCAGGATGTATGACAGTGACAATGCAACGTTTCCACACTTCCTTAATTTCAACACTGAGACCTATTTTACCTCCCATATTGACTTTCCTCCTGACGATACTCAGAATATGAGGACATTTTAACACCACCTGACAAACTCAATTTCCTTAAAGAAACAAAGTTTCATGCGATGTGTATGACGTGAACATAAAGCAATCATTATGAGCACATTTTCACTCACCTTTAACCTGTTTTGGTCAAAAACAACAAATCACCTGAGCTTGCAGACTCACAGGCTTACAGCTTCATATACTGTAATTTGAACGGACCTCGTACTGTTTTATTTGGAACACCATCAGCTTTATTTTACAGCAAAAAACAAACTATATGGAGATGTCATGTTAATATCAGACTTTTCAGAGATGTCACTGTTCATATCAGATGATGTAGAGGTGCTCACTGATGGACGCATAGCTTTGTTTTCTTTCAGATTTACATTATGTCCAATGATTCCACATCAGCTAGAAACCACACCACCAACACAAACTACTTGTATTTGCAAGACCTGGAGCTCAGCCAAGTCTATGGCATCAGGGTGACTGCAGTAAACAGTCTGGGCGAAGGATTACCCAGCCAGACAATGTCTTTCAGATTACTAGATGCACAAGGACATGAAACAGGTAGGCTTTGTTTTATCCATATCTGCATCAACCCATTCAAACCACTTATACCTAATTTTCTTTGGGTCACATGGGTGTCTTACATGCATGGAAAAGCAGCATCATACTTGAGAGTATCCAATAGAAACTGAGAGTTATATGTTCTTATCTGCACAAGGATATTTCCCTGTGGCGAATACTTGGCACAGTTTGGCGAGAGCTAAGACTTGGTAGTCCCAGGAGAAACACCTAGTTTGCCACTAAGAACTCTGTATGTCAAGCTTAGCATTGCTTTTCTTGTAAGGATCTATTAGAACTTTGGCTGTCAGGGTTGACAGAAGTGGGGTTGAAAGAAAAAAAATCCCTCACTGCAGTTCTGCCCCCTCAAGGTCTACCATGGATCTACATGGCTCACAAACCAGAATCAAGACAACAGAGGGTTCAGCACAAATTGCTCGTCACAAATTTGAGTCTCTCGCTTCAGTTTAATTGTGAAGATTGAAACACATCTTGTTGTGTACAATACGTTTGCGGGTGATAGAACTTGGCTAATGCTATTGATTTCCTTCTGGGCTTTCAGAAGAGAAGACCAAGCCGAGGCTGCTAGTGAACAAATCTCTTTCTATCAGGACATCAAGCATAATACTGAAAGTGCCAGACTGCGGGCTGTTTGATAAGGCAGCTAAACAACTGGATAATCCCAATAGCAACCTCTCCATCCTTGTTATTGTCACAGAGAATGGAGGTATCATTCTTATACATACGCACACCAAATGTGAATTCAGTGTTGATATTTCCTCAATTGTGAGAGACTGGTATTTGCTTTACTGTGTCCTGAAAACAGAGTATGGTCAGACGTCACTTAATTGTTGAAATAGAGTGATGGATGAATTGATTGGCTTGGTTTATTTGAATTTTACTGGAATATAAAGTGAGCTATTACCACAGTGAACCGCACTGTTGTAATCTCAGACACAGCCTATGTTCATTAATATAATATTCATTAATAACAGGCTTATTTGTAACGTACTTCGCTGGCAGCTGGGTTCTCTAATAATCAATTATTATTAGACATGTGGAGTAAAGAAAGTTGCCCAAGGTTTCACCCATCCAGCCTGGAATTGAACCCAGGTCTCTCACTTATGAGGCGAGTGCTCTAACCACTGAGCTACAGGATGCTTTTGGTTACATAAAGGCATTGAATTAATGTGGGGATTGGGCGAGGGCAGTGGAGTTGAATGTAGTGGGCCCTGAGAGCCACTGCAGACTCAATGAGCTGAATGGTCTTCTGCGCTGTAAATTTCTATGAGACCACAGTTGATTGACTCTCTGACCTCTCTGTCTGTCACGATTGAGAAATGCTTCCAGAAGAGGCTTTCCATTTAGAACCCACCGAGGACAGGAATTCACCGAGGACAGGTACTCTGGTTCATTTCATCGCTGTTTGTGGTACAGCAAAGTGATCAATTTTATCTGGGGGATTGTCAGCCAGATCGTTGGGAGAGAGAAACTCCTTCCGCTTTTGTGAATTAGTGGATTGGATCTTTAACCTTCACCCGAGATACACAGCAACTACCTGTAAAGTGTTTACGAGACATGTTTATATTCTATTCACAGTATAAAGAGATTATAACTGTTCTGTTCATTTGCAGCTGTTGCTGACAACTTCACTCTTGCTTCACTGGACACGAAAGATGATGTGGGAATGCACGGCCCATATATTGCACAAAAACACTTCTCTGTATATGATTGCGATGATGGAAAAACATGGGAACCTTTGAATTATTATGCCATTGGTTCTGCAGCCAGATGTTACGATGGGAATATATGTGACCATCAACTCAGCTCAAACACAGGATACAGGTGAGTGTAGAATTCTGTTCAGTACAATAAGCCTTCCTCTCTGTGTGCGACAGACTTGCACAAAGTCAAAGATTGGTTTGATGAAGAAGGTGATCTCATCCCACAAAACACCCACCCATCCTTCTTTATACTCCCATCAAAGCATCAAGCTGCTTTTTAAATAAATCTAGTATCCTGGACTCAAACACCCTTCCTGGCAACCTGCTCGAAGCAATTGTTCTAGGCAAAGAAAACCTTTCTTGGATTGATTGTCCTGAAACTGCTCTTACTAATTCTAACCCTAATGCTATTGTCTTTGTGCAAACTAAAATATTATTTTTAAATTGCTTTTAAAATTTCATACACATCTTCGGACATCCCTCTGGAATGTCTTCTCCTAACTGTAGCCTGGCTCACTATTATCACTCTCGCCTCTGGCGTCAGAAGATTGTGGGTTCAAACCCTGACGGGACTTGCTATCACCTAGTCTAAGCTAACATTGCAATTGCAATGAAGGGTTCAGAGGGGGTTGGTAATATTATCAGAGGTACCATCCTTCAGATGAGATGTTAAATCAAGGTCATGTCTGCTTGTTCAGGTGGATGTCCAAGATCCCGAGGCACTATTTGACAAGAGAAGAGACTTCTTCCCCCAGTGTCCTGGCCAATAATCCCCCAGATAAAATTTGTCACTCACTCCATAGCTGTTTGTGCAACATTGTTGTGTGCAACTGGTTGCCACATTTCATCCGCAAAAATGTGCAGTGAATCCACATTACAGTTTATCCTGTGAAGCACTTTAAGACATCTCAACATGATACGTTTGCATGTCAAATGCAAGGATTACTGTTGCTATTTGTATTGTTTAAGAATCCAACCTTACCATAACCAATATATACATAATATGCATAAACCACTAGACATAGTTGTACAGTTAGAGAAGAGGATAAGAGGGGGAAAGGAGAGGGGAATAGTAGAGGTGGGGACTCATGTGGAGCATAAACACCAGCAACAGATAAATTGGGTTGAAATGTCCGGGGGGCACTCGATAGTCCGAAGGTTCGACAGTCCGAAGGTTCGATAATCCGAACACATAAATTTCGTATACCCGGCGCGATTACCATGGTTACCACTCGATAGTCCAAAAATAAGGTTCGTTAATCCGAACATTTGGTGCAATAGTCTGAAGGTTCATTAGTCCAAATGTTAGGGTTAGGGTTAGATTAGGGTTAGGGATAAGGATACTGTTAGGGTTACGTTTAGGGTTAGGGTTAGGGGAAGCTTCAGACTAACGAACCTTCGGACTATCGGACAGTAACCGAAATGTCCTGCCCAAATGTGGGATCACTCTGTAAGATAATGTAACATTTTAAAAATGGCTTGGAGAAGCAGGTCATGAGTTCATGACTTAATTACCGTTGTCTAAAGTTTGCAGATGTGAAGTATCACAAGTGTGAAAATGCTGCAGATACCCAGATGCCCTAATGTTTCCCAGCTGCACTCTACTCACACGCCCGTCGTTAGGCCGAATTCCTGCCACTGGGACCTCAGGGTGTTTGAGATCACAGAGACAACTGACTTGCACCTTTTCTTCTGCAGAGTCAGATACTTCCTGGTGGACCACAATCGAGCGGAGATAATGAGCACTAACTGGTCTGATGAATTCAGGACTAAATCAGGTGGGTTAAGATCAAAAGACGTCAGCCTGGTTCAGTTTATTGATCTTGCCTCTGACAGGTTTGGGTTCACAACCCACACTGAGACTTTGAACTCATAAGGTCTATAAAACACTCCAGTGTAGTCCTGGGGGGCAATGCTGCAATGACACAGACACTGTCCTTCTATTGAGGAGTTAAACCGAGGCCCTGTTTGTGTCTATTCAGGTAGATGTTATAAATCCTATGCTCTATTGGAAAACAAACAGGAGTTTCTTCTGATGTCCTGGTCAATAGAGAGTCCTGTAGTGTATTGATTAGAGAACTTGCCTTGCAAACAAGAAGACCTGGGTTTGATTTCCCGGCAAGGGTGAACCTTTAGTCAAGATTCCTGACTCCACGCTCCTCTGTTTAGCTGACAGTAAGTAGGAATCGGTTGTTGGTCGATTGTCGGATTGCTTTTCCAGGATAGTGATCCGTTAAAAATAAATAAGCAAATATAAATAATAATTTGGTCATTCAATACATGACTGTTTGTGGGACACTACTGTGCGCAAATGGCCACTATTGGTTTCGCCTATATACAATTAACTTTACAGTATATTCCGTGAAGCACTTTGAGAGGTCTCGAAGATGTGATACATCGCTATATGAAATGCAAGGATTATTATTATTAATAATTATTATTAGTGACTTTGAAGGCAAATGCATCAGCCAATTTGCGTACTACAACAAAGTCCCACAAATAGCCATGAAGTGAATCAGCAATTTAATTTGGGGGACTATTATTATTAAGAATTGTTTATTCACTTCATGGCTGTTTGTGGAACATTGGTGTGCATAAATTAGCTGATGCATTTCCATTCAAAGTCAATAAAGGTTACAGTTGATTATCATGCATCATTTTAATCATCATGCGTTTTGAGATGTCCAGCTCATCAGCAGGATATGGAGGCACAGATTAGTATCACTGGGGGCTGGGATTCTGGGATTCCCGACCAGCTCTTGCTTATCCTAAAGCCAAGTAGAAAATTGGCCTTAAAAAACTCAATAAAGGGAAATTGCCAACATTATGAAATTCTCAGTATAGTACTATAGTTTGGTTTGGAGAGAATTAAGCATGTGTGTCTAACTGACATGTCCTTTCCTTACCAGCTCTTCCATACCAGTCCATACAGGTGGATGGTTGGCAGCGCTCTGCTGCTATGATCATCATCACAGTGCTGTCTGTGTGCCTCCTCTGCCTCCTACTCCTGGCTTTTCTGCTCATGTGCTGCTACAGGAAGACGAGGTAAGAAAACAAAGCAGTTGCAAATGACTCAGCTTCAGACTATCTCAAGTCCAGTTCTGTAGCCAGATTCCCACGTTCCCAGCTCAGGAATTACATAAAGAAAACTAGAAGCTGTAGTAGTTGGGCCTGAGTTTTTATTCCCAGCTTTTCGCTCTTGATCTCTCTGTCTCCTTCTTTCTCTCTCACGCTCTCTCTTTCGCTTACTTGAATTTTCTCTCAATCTCAGGACTGGTATCATGACCAACAATTGGACCAGCTACAATACTCATTTCACAAAAGGGATGCACGTACGTGGGGGAGGATTGGAAGCGCTACGGGGAGTCAAATCAGACTACATACCATTTTTCCTCCACCCCCAGGACCACTGTTTCAATGCCAATTACATGTCGAAATCCTGGAAGCTCCCACCATACAACAGGTATCTGAGGCCACATACGTGAATGTACAGCCGTGATTGTACTGTGTAGCAAAATACCCATCACAGTATATTGTTGCTTACACGATTCATTAAAACTGTCTATTGCTCACAGTAAGAGTAAGTGGATAACAGCAACTGACAGGATCTACTCCATCTCCTGACAGCATTTTTGAGCAGGTAACTCTGTGTAATAGTCCGGCTCAGTGGGTGACATGCTCATCTCTGAGTCGGGATGGTTGTGGGTTCAAGCTTTAAACTTCTACAGTATATAGTCTGGCACTCCAATGCAGTGCTGAGGGGTCTGCTGTGTTGCATAGGTGCCATCCATTGGATGAGAAGTTAAACTGAGATCCAATTTACCAGTAGGCATTACTTGGATGGCACAGTTGGAAGAGAAGGGAATTTCTCGCTCCCAGTGTCCTGGCCCTGCAATTCCCAAATAAATCTGGTGATTCAGTTCACAGCTGTTTGTGGTGAGATGGAATTGCTTTCTTCGCTCTGAGAGACTATGCGGACGCGATGGGCCGAATGGCCTTCTAGTGAGCCGACGATTTAATTGTTCCCATGTTTCATTTTCTCTGCAGTGCTGATGGGGGGAAGAGTCAGAGTATCAACAAAGTGATGGTCAATGATCTGTTGAATGCCAGCGATTCATGGAGCTCCGGGAACTCAGACAAATTGCAGACAAGGTACAAACGTTAGCAAGCACCTGGGATTAAAAGACCAGAGTAAACAGCTCAACAATGTGTCTATTGAGTGGGAAAATATCTCTTGCTGTTTATGATCCCTTTGTTACAACCCTAGCTTGAAAACTGATTGAGATTGAGCTGTGAAGAGGCTCATTACTTATTACTCATTACGTTACTGCTCATTGGGATGGGTTGGGGAGTGGAGGGTGGAGAGAGTGTTACTCACCGGCATTTTTGCTGGGCTCTGTGACCTTCAAAAACCAACAACCTGTATTTACATAGCGCGTTTCAAGTAGGGTAAAGTCTCACTTTACAGGGAAGGGGTGAGATTCCGAGCAATAGAGAGATGGGGCCATGTGTGTGTTGTAAGGATTTAAGACAAGACTGAAACAGAAAGAGAAAAAGTCCCGTAGCTCAGTGGTTGGAGCACTCCCAAGCGAGAGACCAGAGTTCGATTCCTGACAGGGGGAAACGTTGGGCATGTTTTCTTACTCCGCATGCCTCTATTTACCTAGCAGTGAGTAGGAACCCAGTTGTTAGTTGCTTGGCGGATCGCTTTTCCAGGAGTAATAATAATTCTTGCTGATTCGATAACAACATTTAAGAGAGAAGTAGATATTTATTTGGGTTGATAAGTTTGCAAGGCTATGGGGAGGGAGCGGGGGAGTGGGAATGTTTTGGACAGCTCTTTTCATAGAGCTGGCACAGATAGCATGTGCAGAATGACCTCCTTCTGTGCTATATAATTCTGTGATTCTGGGAACACGCTGGGAGAAATGTACTGTACTTTGAAGCAAAAGAAAAATGTACTTCAAAAGGAAAATGGGTGGTATCATTTCCACAGTCCTCGGAGTATACACAGTTGCATTTTTGTGTTGTTCTTATTTACATGCTCAACATAAAGCTTTGATTGAACATTTTCTTTCTATTTCCTTCCAGCACAACCTCAGGCTCGGTGCAGACTGGATTGGCACACAATGATTTGGGGCAGACTGACTTGGGGCAGATATGGGCACAAAATAACTTGGGGCAGACTGATCTGGTACAGACCAAATTTGCACAAACTGACTTGAATCAGGTCAAATTGGCACAGAATAACTTTGCACAGAATGACTCAGCACTAACTGGCATAGAACAGACAAGATCAGCACAATGTGGCTTAGTACAGACCACATTGGCACAGAATGTCTTGAGGCATGCTGGCTTGGCACATAATGACTTGATACTGACTAGATCAGCCCAGAATGACATGGTTAAATCTGAATTGGCTGAGAATAACTTTGCTAAGACTGGCTTGGTACAGACTACATTGGTACAAAATAGTTTGGCGCAGGATAACTTGGTACAGACCACCTTATCACACCACAAATTGAGACTAAACGGCCTGTCACAGATTGGCTGTGTGGAGACCAGTGCTGACGTGTTGCAAGCTGACCAGAGGTATGTATGGAACAAAGCTGTGAATATTCTTCAGTAATTTTCTGTAATCTCTGTACTCTTTATATCCCCATAAAATCACTATACTCAAGGAAGGAATGGGTGTTGTGTGGTGAATGTACACGTCAGGAGGATTTCCCAAGGCACTGGACAGTCATTGTTTCAATGAGCTGGGTTCGGGGACGGTGGAGGGAAAGGGGGCCTTTAGGGTGACCAATGGGACTGTCAAAGAGGAGGGTCTTGAGGTGGGACTTGCAGGAGGTCAGGGAGGAGGCGGGGCGGAGGAACTGTGGGTTGGAGTTCCACAAGTTGGCTCCAGAGCACTGCTGACGAGAAGCACAGCCTGCCTGGCTCATTGGTAAGACTTGGAGGGACAGACTAGTCACTGGGCGGGTTGGGATTCTTTACACTTAGCTTAGCTAAAAGCCGAACAGATCAAGTGCTCGTACCTCGACAAGCATCAGGAAAGCTTGCCAAACAGTGCACTCAATGGCATGCTGTTTGGTTTTAGTTGTTTAAACTCCAGCAGTTATACCTCCACATCCTGTGGTGTCTCTAAGTTGCAACTCTTACCAGGCTATACCCAATACTCTCTGAAATCAGGTAATCAGGGTGTTTCCAAAAAGTGAAATTGCATTCCAGACACAAGAATTAACATGTGCAGGTGGCCTGCATGTAACCCTTGTCTGGTTTGGATGCTCTTAAACATGGTGAAAAGTTTGTGTGTGTATCAAACTCTTGGCTGACCATGAAGAAAAACATGCATGCTCTGTTTACCCCCTCCACTCAGTGCAGTGCTTCTGCCTTTTTGTGATAAGGGAGGTAGGTTGATCCTATCTTCAAACCCTTCACCCAGTTTCATATATTCATCTTTTTCTATTCCCATGCAGTACTCAGCTCCAGGCCGAAAGGTAAGCATTAATGCCTTCGCTGCTCCCCAACCACCTGCTCTGTGACACATAAACTCTCTCTCACACTCTTGTTTTCTCTCACACATTCTCTCACTGGTGACCTCTCTCTCTCGCTCTGTCTCATTATCTCAGTGGGAGGGAATATGTGAATCTGAGTGAGTGAGCAGATATTTTGTTTTTCAGATTCAGTGACACCTCCAGCTTGGTTCAGTCTATCAGGTGAGCACAATGCTTTTTGTTCCTTTTTTCTTATTTAGACCTGTGACAGGAACCAGGGTCAGGGTGGAGTGTGGACGAAGATGTAGTTACAGGAAAGGGATTTGCCCTTCCACCTCTACGTTGCCACCCAGCTCAGGTCCTCAGCCCTCAGTTTCACACTCATCAGCCAAGTCTCCTCTGAACCATAAGGTGAAGGCAAAGGCAGCAGCACCGACCCTATGCTGTGTTTCAAGGCTTGGGTATCAAGGCAGTCACAGCAGCCTCCACCCCCTCCAGTACATTGTGAATCTAGATTCCTTCAACTATGTCTGTTCAGTCTCTGTTGCAGATTGATTATAGAATGTACAAACAGGATTATTTTCAGGGAACAAAAGTTGGCTAGATTCCCAAAGGTAAACAAAAATATATTAGCCTGGCAATTGATTGCGTTGTTCTCAAAGCATTCAACACAGACTTGTTGGCAAGGTGAGTGATGTGGACATTTGCCAATGAATGAGAAAGGCAATTTATGCATAATAACTCCCACAAAAATCCTCCTGAACAGGAACAAACCACACCTTTAATTACTCATCCCTCATTGCCTCAAGGATTATAAAGTGGAGGGATTGGTATAAGTTCGCAGGACCTATTAGATCTGACGTCCAGGTATCTAAACCTGCCGCCTCTCTCTCTGTTCTGCAGTGACATACCCTCCCCATAATCTGGGCAGTCACTTTTCAGGTCCTCAATCCAAAACTAACAATAACAGTTGGGTCTTTATGTTCCATGAGCTTAAATAAAAGGAAAGGAATTAAGCCACTGAAGGAACATGGCCCCCATATTCACCAGTAGATAAAGAACGATACTTTCAGATTTCATCAGGACAACAGAGCACATGTTCAGAGTTGTAAAGGGTATCTTCAGGACAGTTGCATTTATTGCTTTACACAAAGAGTAATTGATTGGAATTGGTCACTGGCACAAAGGAGGATGAGGAGAGGTGCTGGACTCATTGCATGATCCCCGCTGACACCAGTGCAGTGCTGAGTGTGCTATACAAATTTAATTTTGTTGTTGTTGCATTGTTGGAATTGCTGTCCTTTTGGTGAAATGTTACCAAAGTGAGGTGTAGTCCATCTATCCAGGTTGATGTTAGTGTTACCTCAGCATTATTCCTAAAGAGAAAGGTTTCTCTCTGTGTCCTGATCAACAGTCTCCCATCTTGAAGAAAAAAATGTTCATTCACTTTGCAGTTACATTTTTGAGCATAACTTGGCTGCCTAGTTCACCCACAAATGAAGCAGTAAATCCTATGAACCACTTTGAGACATTCTCCCTACGTGAAAGGCATCAAATATAAGGATTATTATTATCACAGATATTGCAGCCAGGAGGCCATTCACTACCTGCTCTCAGAGCAAATAGTTCATTCAGTTGTATTGCCCTGCCATATCTCTATACCCCTTCAAGCCTCAATCTGTTCTTCCTTCAAATGCCATTTCTGCCTCCGCTCTCCAGAACTCAATACTGGACTACCACCAACTTGCTCGCTCCCTCCCCTTATTCAAACTTGTCTCTTTGACTGTGCTTTCGGTCATCTTTCTCTTCCCCACCCCAGCTCGGGTACCCAGCCAATTTATGAATGTCAGTTGCATTGTATTTGAGAAACATTTTGATGCTACAGTATAATGGGATGACTGGTGTGGGGTAGAAAGAGAGTCTGCACTCTCGTCTTCAACTGCCCAGCAGTCCAAGTTATTCAGACATTAGTAAATTCACATGAATCCTACATTTTGCAACCTGATTTCCAAACCACTTGAAATGTGAGGTTCTACACAGGGGATTATCCTCAGTAATGAGTTTTGTCTTTTTCTTTCAGGTCTGGCGTTGTATCTGGTGCAACTCAATCTTCCACTAGGTACTTGTTCAATTTTCCAAATATGAGAAAAGAAAGCATTCCATCTTAACATCACCTATCACCTTGAAACACAGTACAGTAAAGTTGTTTGGTGGGCAGCAATATGCCATTTAAAAAAAAAATTCACCTGGAGGATTGCTGGACAGAAGCTCCCTTCTTTATTCAAATCGTGTCATTAAATCATTTATGGACACTTGCTCATCCAAAACTCCACCACTTGTCTCGCCTCCTCACCGAGCTCCACATGCCCATTACCCCAACCCTCATCCCACCATAATATAATTGGTGGCTGAGCATTCAGTTATTACACCCCTAATATGCCTACAAGCAAGAGGACCAAGATTCAATTCCTAGGCTAGGCGAAAACTTCCACAAGTTTCCTTACTCCACACGCCTTTGGTTACCTAGCAGTAAGGCAGAACCCAGTTGTTGGTCCAATTGGCAGATGACGTTTCAGGGGTAATAATCCCCTCAAAAAAAATATGGTCACTCAATCTATGACTGTTTGTGGGACACTGGTGTATGCAATTGGCTGCCACATTTTGTGCACAAAATATTAGTCAATCCACTTTACAGTATATTCTGTGAAGCATTTTAAGACATCTTGAAGAAATGATAAAGTGCTATATCAAATGCAAGTAATATTATTCATCTCTAGCACTCCCTGTCCCTATTACTCTGCCTTACTGACTCTTATCTATCTCCAAATCTTAAAACCTTAATCCTACCTCATTGACCTATGATCACCTACTCCACTCCCTTCTTCTTTACTCAGTATCCAACCCTGTCACTGTACAGTATTTCTTGTCACCACAGAATTACTGAAGTTGTCTCCTCCATGTCCTCAAGCTCCAGTGCAATAGCTAAGTGAACTTCAAACTCCATTTTGTTCAGTGTCTAGTAGGGAACAGCGATATGGGAATTTTCCGGATATGGATATATCGGTTGGCTCATATCGAGATATACCGAAATACCGATATTTTCCGTTTATTCGTACTGCGCATGCGCGCGCGCATCGGAGTGCGCGCGCATTCCGGGTGCGCGCGCATTCGGTGCCTATCTTCTCAGGAAGTAAATATCTTTCTCTCTCTGTGTCTCTCACTCTCTCCATCTCTGTGTTTTCCTGTCTGTGTCTCTCTATGTCTCTCTCCCTCTCTCCTATCCCCCCCCCATCTCTATCTATCTGTATATTATTACATCCACCCCGGCTCTCCCCCCCCCCCACCCCGCCGTCCCTCTCTCGCACCCCCTACCCCCGTCATCTCTCTCCCCCACCACCCCCCCGGCCGCCCGGCCGTCTCTTTCTCCCTCCACCCCCCACGCCGTCTCTTTCTCCCTCCATCCCCCCGCCGTCTCTCTCCCCCTCCCCCCAGCCGTCTCTCTCCCCCTCTCCTCCCCCCCACCCCGCCGTCTTTCTCTCCCTACCCCCCCAGCCGTCTCTCTCCCCCCCCCAGCCGTCTATCTCCCCCCCCCAGCCGTCTATCTCCCCCTCCCCCCAGCCGTCTCTCTCCCCCTCTCCTCCTCCCCCCAGCCATCTCTCTCCCCCTCTCCTCCCCCCCCAGCCGTCTCTCCCCCTCTCCTCTCCCCCCCCAGCCGTCTCTCTCCCCCTCTCCCCCCCCGAGCCGTCTATCTCCCCCTCCCCCCAGCCGTCTCTCTCCCCCTCACCCCCCCCCAGCCGTCTCTCTCCCCCTCACCCTCCCCACCCACAGCCGTCTCTCTCCCCCCACCCCTTGCATACCTGTATATTGTATTCGAGGACTATGAATACAAGATGGCGGCTTTGCACCTCGGTCTGTGCATTGTGTATAGAGATGAGCATTCTGGGTCTTGCAGTTGATTGTGCTCGCATCCCGATTTTTTACCTCGATATACCGTTTTTCGATATATCGGTATTTTTAAAATGTCTATATCGGCATATCGATATGAAAATCATATCGGGTTTTAGCGATATACCGATATATCGCCGTTCCCTAGTGTCTAGGAATGAGCTGTTTTCAGAGCATAAAAGAGATGAAAACATTTTGAGGGGAAGTTTCAGAAAGGTTTGCCTAGTTAGCATGCAATGTGTGAAATGTGTAGTTGGCGGTGTTTTGTGAATGGTGCTTGACTTGGTCGCGTAGCAAAGAAAAATCTATTGCAAAGGAAACTGACTGGCCCGTTTAGGTGGGTTTTCTTTGTTTCCAAATGCTCTGCTATTGTCTCTTGTACCAGTTTTGTTTAATTTCTACTTTAATCAACGCAAAGCCACCCAGCTGTTCTGTTCACACTTCATTCTTTTCGTCACCTGGTTTGGAAAACACCAGATTCACATATTACTGTTATCCGATTAGAGGGTGATTTAAGAATGTGATTTGAGAATGTTGCTTCATTGTTTGCAGACCTCGGTTACATTCCTACCATCTTATCATTATCTATCCAAGCATCTGCCAGAGAATTCTACATTCAAAATGTAGAAAGACATTTAACTAACTTCTCCTTAAATGTTTTCTTTATCTTCAATGTCTTTCATTTCGATTGTGTTATGACTAGCACTAATGTATTTACTGTCTCCTAAACCTCCGTAATCTTGAACATCAAGGTGTGAGCTCCTGGGAAAAAGATTTAGTTTCTCCACTCTCTGTTCACGACTGAAATTCCAATCCCTGTTCACATCTCAGGAAATCTACTTTCTCTGATGCTTTTATACTCTTCCTGGAATGAAGCATCCAAAACCATCGCTAAAACTCTATCTGTGGCTGGTCTTGGCTCTTCTCAAAGTCCAACGCTTATGCCTTTGCACTCGCCTTCTGCACTTTTGCCCAGATATCCTTAGCAGTTGAAAGGAAGCAGTGATTGAATGTGAAATACCAGAGTAAGTGTTTTAGATCAGTGTCTGTCCCTGAGAGAGCTTTGTAATCAGTCCACATCAGATTCCTGAATCCTTCACTGAGTTGAGAGTGGCCAAACCCAATGAATTAGCACTTCCTTTTCCTCTAGTGGATTTGTGCTTCCTGGAGGTGAAAGGATGGGTGGCCCAGGATTTAATTTTATTATTTGTCTTCATATCACAACCGTCATTCTTTTGCCAACAGTAAGTTCAGCCAGTCCAAACTTTTAAGTGAGCAGTGAAGAGGATGAAAACTTGGAACGCCACCATGGGGTGCTAAAGACATCACCTGCTAAAGATTCAAACACTTCTGTGGTTCCTTTATTCCAGGTGGTGTTAATGCACTATCCCAACAGCACTTTTTTTCTGAAGATAATCTCTTTAATTCGATCTTTGTGTGATCAAAGGTATTCATCTATGCTCTCGATTACAAGCTGCCACCAACCTTAGCTATGGATCTTTTGTCTTGTATTGTAACTGAATCTCTGAAATTAATCTGATTTTCTTGGTCATGCTGTATGGATTTATGAATGCTACTATGTATAATTTAATTGAAATAAAAGAAAAGTACTTGACCGTAAAGTGTGACACCTATAATCCTTGCATTTGGTATTTAACACCTGTACATCAAGAGAAAGTCAACCCAATATGCATGAGCCCTTGTGCTTTCCAATCGCTGTCAGGTTTCATCCTGGATTAAAACCTTAAAATGAGAGATCCCTCCGCTTGGGAGTTTTCAGATTAACCTGTTTCTCTTTGTGGTGTAACTTGTACTGACCCGCATGTGCTAAGAACATATGCATACAGTAATTGCATGTGACACAGCGCACTATTGGGTGGGCATGGGTGGGTATTCTGGCAGGATAAGATCGGATCTAAATTGATTTTTCATCCCAATTGATCCAATGATGAAGTCCATGAAGTCAGCATGCCTGGCATTACTTGTGTTACTGATTGGAAAGAGGAATTCACAGTGCAAAGATATCCTGCCTATTTGTTATATATCCCATCTACATGTGAAATTTACAAAATGGGATTCATGTTATATACTGTAGAAAAAGTCAAGTGTTGGTGTGCATTGTGAATTCCAGATTTTCGGTCCTGTATGTCACAAGGGTAACTGAAGACAACAGCAAAATTATATTTATAGAGCGCTTTTCAGGAGGACATCCCAAGCGCTCTGCCAAGCTGCCCTGCATGAGGGGTCCTATGTAAATGCAAGTTGTTGTAACTGCGTGTTTATTTCTGCCTCAAAGCTTATTGTAAGAAGTTGTGAAAGCACCTCTTGGGACTTGCAGCAGGTTGAGAATGTTTTGGGAGAAATTATTGCTCTGGAGGAAAAACTCCCACTTTGGGCTTCTTGTTTTGCAATTTGCTGTTCCTTGGTCTAGTGTTAAGACTGGCAACTCTTGGGAGGTAGTTGCTTTTTGTGACTGAATCATTTGCTTGAGTTTAATTGCATTTTCCTCCTGACTCATAATATTTTGGGGTTAATTTGAGAGAAAGGAGGTTCTGATTAGCTTTGTTGCAACATAAAGCATAACCACAAAATAAGGTCATGTTTCTTCAGTGTATAAAGGTACAGCTTGCCTTTTGGGGAGGATATAAGCTTCCTGAAATTATCTAATAACAACAAAAAACACACTTGGATAGTGCATCTCATGTCAGGAGCCGAGTACACCTATTCACTTCAACATTACAAAAATACAATTGTATAGTGCCTTTCACGTCAGGAGGTTGTCACAAGTAACTGGGACAGTCAGGGATTTGGACAGAAGCAGAAACTTCTCTTTATCAAGTAGGGTTGTGGCTGTCTTAATGGGACTTTGGTTGAATATCTCATTTGAAGGATGGTACAGCCAGACAAAAGAATCATTGCAGGACACTGTGATCAGGGATGCAGTAATGCTTCTACGAGTTGGCTTGGTGCAGGCAGAGCACCTCTGCAAGTGCAGCTGAACAGATTTGTTCCATCTGAAACTGAACACTCATAAATCAACAAAAATACGTAAATTGTGAGATAGTAGAAATCCATGTTTTTATTTACCACCTGCTGGTTCGTATTCTAATACAGTATAGTGTTCATCACTAGCTAGACTCAAGCATCTTTTTAAAATACATTTTCTATCGTACAAATATTACAGTTATTGGCAGTCTTTTCAACGTGAGAAGGTTGCACTGAGTCACTTGAAATGAATGGGGCTTTCTCTCCCTTTGCTCCGCTTTCTCCGAGGCTGTACAAAATCTTCATCAGAATCCTCATTTACTTTCATGTTCTCGTTCTCAATCTTTGCTGTGCCTGGAGGTGAAAATTTCCTTTCTGGGTAGAGCAGTTTTAATTTCTCCTCAAAGCGATCTTCCAAAGTCCTACCAGCATGCGACACTTCAGAATCTGGCTGCAAAGTGAACATATATATGAAGTTGAACTTTCTGATACATATTACTCTCATTGAGTCCGTGACTAAAGGGCATCAATTTAAGGAGCAAATGCAGAGGCGAGGAGAACTTGTTCATGCATAGAGTTTAGGATATTGAATTATCTTCTAGAGCAGTGGTTGAGGCTACATGGGGCTGGTAAAAATGCAAAAGGGCTGGTAAATGGAATTAAAAGGGTAGCTCTTGAAAGAGCCAGCACAGGCTCGATGGGCCAAATAGAAATCTTGTGTTGTAAATTTCTATGGTTCTTAGCAACACTGTCTGCTCTGCAAGGGCTTCCATGCTTAATTTGATCTCTTACAACCAAGGACATGTGTGAGGCTGTGGTTCTTGAGAGACTATATTTTAGAAAGAAATGGCTTGCAGGCTTGCTTCCAAATAGGATTGGTGGGAATTTAGTTTGTTCCCAAGTTTTGTGAAGTTTGGCTTTAGTTTATTGGTCGTTTACTTACAAAATTTTTTTGCACATTCAATCATTTTCCTTGCAAGCAACCCATGCCATTACTCCCGTGTGCAAAAGAGAACCCAGATGTGGGTAACTGCTAGAGGTTAATGTGTGAATATATAATTTATTTATATATATATGCTTATCATTGAGATAAGTACTACAGCTCAACTCTGCTCAAGAACTGAACAACCAAGACCACCACAGAGGATTGACAATGGATGTCCCATTACTATGCACATTGCCTAGGAGCCAGTTCAGCCTGAGAGACCCATCCCTCTGGGAAGATAGTCAGGTAAAAAAAAGATTCTAGCCTAACAATTAGTTTCAGAGTGTGTCCTTGGTTATAAAAATCCAAATTAGGATACTATTTCTGTCTCGCAAATACATGAGAGCTTTGATAAAGAGCTTTTCACATTGGAAGGAGTTCCTAAAGGATCTGGACAGTTAAGGGTTTGCACCCGAGCTGAGCATTACAATCAAGCGGGGTGGTGGGCAGAGACATTTTTGTTCCTTTCAGAGTCTGAGCTGAAAACCCAGTGAAGCCAAAGTTAGAAAGAGCTGGAGAGAGTTTAGATTTGAAAAGCCTGAGGGCTATATGAAGAAGACATCGGAGGGAGGTATGGAATTCAACAGACTGGACCTGGGAAAGACTTGAGTTGGGAAGCATAGAAAACAGAATGATTGAAAGGCTGAAGCAGTCTGCAATTTGATGTTTTGTAGTGAATAAACGATGAAAGACCAAGAGATATGGAGGCTCCATCATCTTGCAGTCTTGAGAAAGACTGAGGTGAAGCTATCAATAATGAGAGAAATAGCGGGAGAAGGAAGAGTGCGTGGGGCAGTGCTTACCTCATTGAACTCAGAACAGTTCTTAAATATCAACCTAACATCAGCCACAAACTCATCAGGTTTCTGATAGTGATGTGTGAATTTCTTCTGCAATTTTTTCTTCACAGTTGACATGTCCATTGGCTTTTTAATAACCTTGTAGTAATCAGGCACCTGCAGAAAATGACCAGCCTTTCTTTGTCATGGTTCATTCATAGGTACAATAAGAATAAATAATAATGATCCTTGAAGTTTATCACATCGTCAAAACATTTCCCACAGCCTCATAAGATATACTTGCTCTTAATATGAATAATAATCCTTTTATTTGATACACAACCTTTCACAATGGAAAAGCATCTCAAACCGTTTCACAGGATTCACTTCAAAGTGTAGTTTTTGTATTTTTAGGAAGATTATTTGTGTACACCAAGCCATCAATCGAATGATCAATTTTATCTTGGGGAATCATTGGCCAAAACAATGGGAGATCCTCCCTTCTGTTTCCAAATAGTGCCAAGGGATCTTTAATGTCCACCCGAGCAGACAAACTGGAGGCCTCGGTTTATTTAACATGTCATCTGAAGGTGGGCACCTCCGATAATGCAGCACTCCACCTAGCTCAGCCTAAGCTGTGAGCTCAAAGTCTGCAAAATAATGGTTGAATTGCTAACCTTTAGATACAGAGGTGGGAGTGTCACCAACTGAGACAGGCTGACGTGGGAAAGGGATGAACTGATCCATTTAGCTCTTCCCCTCCACAACACTGAGGCCAGTTCTAGCTACGATCAGTTTAATTCTGAACTGATCAGGGAGCCTGAATCTGTGGAGCTGAGTTACTCATTGGGACTGTAACCCAGACCATAGGATGCTGAGCCTGTCCAGTGGATTTAGAATAAAACTGTAAGCATTTGTTTGTAAACCTACCTCAGTTTCCAGGAAATGTTCACAGCTGCACCACACTGACAAATCAGTCTAGACTTAAATTGAACTCCTGACGTGGAGCTTGAACCCACAAGGCAGGAGGGCAACCAGGCTGACAGACTAGAGAGTACTGAGGGATGTTTCTCTTCCAGGTCTAAATGGTATACCCTTACCTCAGGACCCTTTTGGTCAAGTAAAGGTATACAGCATTAGGGATTGACTGCTAACTGTCATGTCCCTCGCCCCAGCATTGATCGGCAGACGGTTGGTCTATCTACTCCCATTCTCTGGAACTCCATTCTGGAATCCCTGTGACTTGCTCACTCATTCTCCTTGTTCAAGGGTAGTCTTAATATCTAGCTCCCTGACCACACATATAATCATCTTTCCCCTCCCAACACCCACATAGCTCAGTGCCAAGCCCCACACCTGTTAAGTGCCTTGGGACATCTTCCCAACATGAATGGCAGTACATAAATGTAAATTTTAATTATATTTTTGCAGTTGTCTGACTCAGGGCCAAATTCTCTTTTTGGTTTGTTTCGCCACATACAAAAACAGGACACAAACCGTAGAGTAGATATCAACCCATTCTGACACTCTTCAATTTAGAATAGGTCAATGTACAGTGTGGTTACACGGGAAGTGTCTATGCCACTTCCTGCACCTAGGATTGTAAGCAAAGGAAGTAACAAGTAACGTGGATGTGTTATTTTTTGCACAGCTTATTATAAAGCTGAGTTTGAGTTGATGAACACAATTTATAGCAAGGAATTAACAGGCAGGGAATACTTACAACTGAAGCCGGAACCGGTTCCTGGAAAGCCAAGCTCATCTCATCACAATACATTGACAGTAGCAGCCGTTCACATTTCTGTAACACAAAGCTTTCTTATTTTACTTAATTATTATAGGATATTGTAGCATTAGAGAGATTAGAGCACTCAAGGTTTTCTAAGATTTAAACTATTAACATTATTATTCTCCAAACTATTGATATCCCCTCTTCTGAAAGCAACTGGAACTTTTTGAAGAGTACATTTTATTCTGTCCTCCTCCCCATGTATACATTTTTATAAGCCTTTTAGAGCAAAACATTTGGAGACACAAACCTTTTGATCCACAGGAGCAAGTCCAGAGGATCCCCCTTTTCTCTTTTCCCCTTTATCACCATCATGGCGTTGGTTATCACAGTCGTACAGAACCTCTGGCTTTGATAGGTCGCGGCAAAATGTGCAAATCCATTCTCCACTGAGCGAGGAACAAAACAGACAAGATCAGGCTTGGCAGCAATGGTTTCAAATAATAATCCTTACATTTGAAGGTAATCCGTACCTTATTGCGTTGCCAAGATGTCTTTAGACACTTCACAGCATATATAGTAAAGTATAAGAACATAAGAATTAGTTGAAGGAGAAGGCCATTCGGTCCATCGAGCCTGCCCCGCCATTCGATAAGATCATGGTTGATCTTCTCACCTAACTTTAATTACCTGCCCTATCCCCATATCCCATAATCCCTCTATTTTTAAAAAAGTCTCAGCCTTGAAAATGTTCAAGGACTGAGCATCTACAGCCTTCTGGGGTAGTGAATTCCATAAATTCACTACCCTCTGAGTGAAGAAATGTTTCCTTAACTCTGTTCTAAAAGGCTGACCCTTAATTTTAAGACTATGACCTCCTGGTTATAGATTCTCCTTATAGATTCTCCTATCAGGGGAAGCAGTCCCTCCTTGTCTACTTTATCCAGCTTTTTAAGAATCTTATATGTTTCAATAAGATCTCCCCTAATTCTTCTGTACTCTAGACAATACAGCCCTAGTTTATTCAACCTATCCTCATAGGTCAGTCCCCTCATCCCAGGAACTAACCTAGTGAATCTACGCTGTACCAGCTCTAAGGCAAGTATGTCCTTTTTTAAATAAGGAGACCAAAACTGCACACAATACTCTAGGTGCGGTCTCACCAAGGCCCTATACAGTTGTTGCAAGACTTCCCTACTCTTGTACTCTAAACCTTTTGCAATGAACGCTAACATGCTGTTCGCTTTCTTTCTTTTTGCGACTGGTGTACAAGGACACCCAAATCCCTCTGAACATTAACACTATCTAATCTCTCCCCTTCTAGAAAAGAATCTGTTTTTCTATTTTTGCTACCTAGGTGAATAACTTCACACTTCCCCACATTAAATTCCATCTGCCACCTACTTGCCTACTCCCCTAGCTTATCCATATCCCGTTGCAATCTTTTTGCATCATCCTTAGAGCTTGCTCCCACCTAGTTTAGTGTCATCCGCGAATTTAGATTCACTGACATTGACTTTACATTCAATGTCCTCGTCTAGATCATTGATGTAAATTGTAAAGAGATTGTAAAGATTGTATAGACAAATGCAGACTCAAATTTGACCACAGCAACGTCCCACACACAATCATGAGTGAGGGACAAATTTTATTTGAGGGAATGTTGGCTGAACACCAATAGAAACTCTATCTGGCTATTGTACCTTTAAAATTCACCTAAACAGGCACAGACCAGAGCTCGGTTTAACGTCTCATCCAAAGGACTGCACTCTCACCAGCACTGCAGAGTGTCAGTTTAGATTGTGAGCTTGAAGTCCAGGGGAAATACTGACAACTGAATCCTTACAAAGACCTTAGTGCGGATTGATTTACATTTCCCAGGATCCTGACTTGATTCCGGATCCCAGTACTCTCAACATGAAGGAACTCCTCGGGACACAAATGCTTGAAGCCCTTACCTTGGAAAAGTGAGAAGTGTTGGAACGTGGCAGACAAGATGAAATACTTTGGGACATTTCTCGCAGCAGAGCAGATCCCCACCATTCTGACACACAGCGCACCAGTCCTCATTCGGGTCATCCTCTTTACTGTTTTCCCCTGCAGCCCGCAGAGATTTGTGAGATGTGCTTTTGGATTGGGTGGGTTGAGCGGGCACTGCGCTGTTAGTGGGCGAAGCTGTACTGTCTGGAGGGTCTGCTTTAACTGCGGCATCTTCTCTGTTCATATCCTCTTGTCTGCTCATCTCCTCTTCTCGATTGTGTACCTGCACATCTGATCGCAATGTGTTCAGCAGTGGTGGGGTGACATTCAGCTGTTGGCTCAGCTGCAAAGCGGGGAATAAAATAGTTGCAATTTGTACCAATTAGTGGAGAGATATTCCACCTTAATCTACTTGCATTGCATTTCACCCCACAAATACACAGTCACTCTACTTCACATAAAATCCTGTGAAGCTCTTTGAGACATTTCAACGACAAGATCAAGCTCTATATCAAGGTTATATTATTATTGTTATGCAGAGTATCCAGAATTTGGCAATTCGTTGAATGCACTTTGTATACAAATTGACAGAAAATCAGTTTCAAGGTTATGGCTGTGTGCAAGAAACTCAAATTCTGGATATTTACAAAAGCTCATCACTGGAAACAATCTTTGACTCAATCTCCTTAGTGTTCTCTCTCATACTTAGTGCAACCACATTAGCCCCTGCATTGTTGGGAGTTGCCATCCTTCAGAAATGATTAAAGCAAGGTCCTGTCTGGGCCTGTTCAACTGGCCCAGACAGGACCTGGATGTTAAAAATCCCATAGTTTTTTTTCTCTCAGTGATTGGCCAAAGATCCCCAAATAAAATTGTACACTCACCTGATGTGTTTGTGGTAAACAGCTGTGTGTAATTATGCTACGTTAGCCTATACAATACACAGTGACTACACAAAGCACTTCACAAATCCTGTGCATGTACAACTAATGATCATTTATCTGGAGATTTGACCCTGACTCACCATGCAGATCTCCTGTTCCTCCTCTGCAGGCTCTTGCTTGATCACGATGATGGGAAAGTCACTGACATCGTCCTCTGAAACAGGTTCGTGCTTGATGTTCAGTGGTTCCAGGCCAACTTGGGAGACCTTCTGCTCAGTTTCCGGCCTCAGCATCCGACTGGATGAGGTGCAGCTGAAAGACAGAACGATTGAGTCAGAGCAGCAGCTGGTAACAATCTGGCTCAGTCACTGAAATCTCACACCTGTATAAGGTGGTTGAGGGTTCAATTCTCCATATTAGGACGTAAACTCTGTGCACAATATTAATATAATCCTTATATTTAATACATGGCTTTATCACTCCATTGAGTCGCCTTAAAGCGCCTCACAGTAGTTATGATAAATATATTTTTAAATACTTTTTGGACAGTATTAATGTCCACCTGAACAGGCACAGCTGGGACTTCAGATTAATGCCTCATCTGAAGGACAGCATCTCTGACAATACATCTCCTCCACCCTCCACCCCACTGCATTGGACTGTTTGCATAGAAAATATGGACTCCCAAGTCCTGAAGTGGAGTTTGAATTTCCCAGCTTCTGATTCAGAGGCCAGTAGAACATTTTTATTTCCTTGTGTAGGTGGTATAAATATGTGCAAACTTTCATGTGCAGTTGGCATTTGTGCAACTCGTTGGATACTCAAGTGTAGTGATGGCTTTCCGCATATGTCAAGACGTAAAACTTCAGGTTTTCATTTTTCTCTGGTAAAGCTGTATGAGTGTCCATTATTATTCTTATCAGCTGAACCCGTGAGTGGCAAAAGCAGGAAGGCTGGGCAAAGGGTCACCATCTAAGTTACTCTCGGATTTATACCTTCCTCTGCTGCCATTGCTGGATGCACTGGAGGAACGGCCTGGTGGGTTTACGCTAGTGACAGTCACTGATCCTGAGGGAGAAAGAGAAAACCTCACTGTGAACAGAGCTCTGCGTTAAAGAGAAACAGCCATCAACCATATTTGGGGGTTGATCTCTTACGACAATTTTCTCCATAATATTTTAATAATAATCCTTACATTTAATACGTCACCTTTCATATCACAGGATATACTTTGAAGTGTAGTGACTGTGCATGGGAGAATGATACCGACTGAGCCAGACTGAATCAGAATATTGTGGATTCAAGCCCCAGTCAAGGGAGAGTACTGCATGTTGGAAGTGTCAACCCTCAGGTGAGACAAACTGAGTCTACCTGATCGAACCCAGTTCTCTCACTTGCAAGGAGAATGCTCCAACCACTGAGCTACAGGACTCCACTTGTACAAAGCAACGTCCCACATACAGTCCATACTTGACTGTTTGTGTGGACATTGCAGTGTGCAAGTTGGTTGCTGTTTGTCGCTTACAAACTCTCCTTTGACTTTTGTCACCTCCTGTCTCCCTTTCCACTCCCTTATCATGCACTAAATTCTCAACACCCAAGTTTAACATTTAACATCACCCCTTTTAACACACAGGATATCTCCTTACAGCTCACTCTAACACCACAAACACCCCACATCAACGACCCACACCCCTGTTGGCTCTGTTTAAGGCTTGGTTAGATCTCATCTGACTATCCTCCTAGTGCACCCGACACTGTGGTAAATGGGGAGTGGTTGAGAGGCTCCAACATGTTGGCAATGGAATGTCAGAACTGAGTCTGACAGTTGAAGGAGACTCTAATCCAGGGCACTGCTGATGACAGTCTCCCACAAGCAGTGGGAAGCTTGCCAGACAATGCTCTTAATTACATTAAATGCAAAGACTACCAAATTCAATGATTATAACTCTTACAAACATATAATTGTTACAGTTCACAGTAGCATTTTGATTTGTCCCAACTTTGTGGTAAGGTGCAACATCAGATGCAAAGCTTGTTATAAATCAGCTAGTTCAGGTTAACAGAAACAGAAGGGTTGGTTACCTGCGTGCCCAGGAGATGGGGCAGAAGGATAAGGCAAAGGGTTTGTACTGGAAGCCGAGGCTTTGGCGGAGCTGCAGTTTCCTGGCTTCTCCCTGTTCAGTAGACTATCCAGCAGCACTGTCCCTGCATCGTCCAGCTGGATTGTAAAAAGAAGAAAACACACATTTGTTGGGAAACCACTGCAGACGGTGAATGGCAAATTGAACTGGTGCCGTGCAAGCCGGGCTTTCACTGCCTTAGCTTTAGGAAAACTTCAGATGTCAGCCTGACTAAGTCTTGTCTCACTCTTGCATCCACGCTAGAAGAATTGTGAGCTCAAGCCCCGCTTTGGGGACTTCCAGTTTGGGAGCTCACAGTCTTGGCTGTGCAATCCAATGATGGGGTTAGTTCTGGATTGTCGGGAGGTTCCACCCTTCAGATGAGATACGAAACTGAGGTGTTTCTTAGTGAATGAAACTTAACTACTGTTAAGGTGGTTGTTAAAAATCCAATGGCACCATTCAAAAAGAGAAAGGAGTTTCTTCAGTGCCCTGCCCAGCAAACCTCCAGATTCAAGGCTCTTTTAGGGACATTGCTGTGTGTGCAAATTGGCTGCTACGTTTGTCTACAAAACACAGTCATTACAGTTCACAGTAAAAAAAATCCTATGAAGCGGTTTCAGATGCCTTGACAACGTGATGAGGCACTGTATCAACTATAAGGATTATTATCAGTAACTACTGACGCTCTTGTATAAAATGAGGTTTGAGTCCAGTACACTTTTTTTATATAGAAACCCTATCTATAATCAAGTTCCAGAATAGTGGCTGTGAAGGAGAGGAAGACTGATAATTCCATCAAGTGTACAATTTAAGGTCATGCAGGCCACTGATATTAAGTGGAAACATTTTGAAAATAAATTTTCTCGTAAACTAGTTTCCGTGTATTAGTCACTTCACATTGGGAATTTGAACTCACTATCTAGGCTAAGCGGAGGTTCAGTGGATACTGTAATGTTAGAGGCGCCAGCAATTGGAATAAAACTTAAATCCAGCTGCCTGGTGGAGATTGAAGATCAACACTGCTCAAAACAAGAAGAGAGATTCTCCCAATGTCCTGGCAGCATTCCTATTGATCGACAGTGTTAAAATCTATGTCACAATTCTCCAGTTAAATTGGTCACTCACTTTGTGGCTGTTTGTGGAACGTCGCTGTGCACAAATTAGCTGCTGTGTTTGGCTACAAAATGCATAGTCAATACACTTTAGGGAAAACTGCAAAGTGCTTTGAAGTATTTTGCTAAGGTGCTATATGAGAGACAAGGTTTATTATTATACAGTAATCATTTTTATTATCATTGTATTGTTCCATTAATTGAAAACACTGAAAACCTTTACAAAATGGATGAGCAAGTCATATGTGTGTCAGCCTGGCTCAGCCTCTAAGTGAGATGGTTGTAGGTTTAAGTCTCACATCAGGACTTGGTACTCATTAAAAGTTCTACTATGCGCACTGACACTTCAGTATTGTCCCAGAGGAGCGCTGCATTGTTGGATGTGTCTTCCTTCGGATGAGACATTGAACCGAGATCACTTCTGTGCATGTTCAGATACAATTTAATGATCTTTCCATGCCACTACTCGAAAATAGTTTTTTTTCTCTCTATCCCGCTGTCCTGGCTAACAATCCCCAAATACAATTAGTTGCTCACTTCATGACTGTTTGTGGTAGAGTTCTGTGTACAAACTAGCCGTCTCATTTCCGACAGACATTCCATGAGGGCATCAGTGGTCCTGGACTTAAATGGCACAAACTGTAGCTCTTTATAAAACTATTTTAGTTGCGGTATATTTTAAATAGCTGCCCTTAATCAACCCCCAGATCGGAATAGGAGGGAAGGCAGTGGAGGGAGGGGGTATAAGGGGGAAGGAGGTTTGAATCGAAACCTCTTCATGTAAGTAGTGCTCTGAACAGAATCTGGAGAAGTATAACTGAATCTGAAGCCAATACACCAACCAAAGCAATATACCAAAGCAAGCTTCTCCATACAATGCTATATCTTTTTTTTACCTGAATTGGAGGGAAATCAGGTATGCAGGAAAGGTGCTCAGCACTGGTGACTGGTGAGAGCAGCTCTATCATTGGATTCGGATTTTTGGAGAACGCTCCTCCACTTGCAGCCATGGTAGAACTAGAGGGCATTACTGGAAAAGGTCTTGATTGTCCTGGAATGAGGTGCTGAGGAAAACGGTGGAAAATGGTAACAGTACAGTGCACATTTATCGGAATGAGAGCGAGGCAGCGGGCAAAATAGGGCACAATGCAGCTTTCACCAGGAGGCCACAACAACAACAACAACAATTTACATTTATATAGCGCCTTTCACGTCGGGAGGACGTCCCAAGGCGCTAAACAAGAGGCATGTGACCTGAGCTGGGAGGGAGTGTTTGGGAAGGGGTGAAACACGAAGGGGAGGTAAAAGAGTTTGGGGTGGAACAAAAGGCACGATCGAAGAGGAAAGTCTTCAAATCGGCCTTGAAAGAGGAAAGGGAAGAGGCGAAATGGAGGGATTGAGGGATGGCATTCCATAAGGTGGGAGCGGAGAAACTGAAGGCCCGGCCTTGGAGCAAGTCCTGTTGAACGGAGGGTCCGGGTGGGCGTGTATATAGACACAACCTGGTCTATATTGATTCCATTCAGGCTCTGCAGTGTGTCCCACCATTCCCAATAATAATAATAATAATCGTTGAACTGACATAGCGCCTAATCATATTGCTGAGACGTCTCACAGCACTTTTCTGAATATATTGTAAAATTAATCGACTGTGTCTCTTGTGGACGAAACACGACAGCCAGTTGTACTGTGTCCCACAAATAATCCTGGATTGAGTGACCACATTTTGTGTGGGAGGGATTATTACTACTGGAAGCGAACCCCCTATCAGTGCCCAACTGAGTTTCTACCAACTTCCAGGTAAACAAAGATTTATAGAGTGAGAAACTTGCCCAAGGTTTTACTCAAGTTCTCTCCTTTGCGAGGCGGATGCGCAACCAACACACTACAGGACTTCAATTAGAGTTAATCTCCGATCTTTGTGTTCATTACTGCGTGAGTTAACTGTGTGCATCTGAATCCCCGCTCGCCCAACTCTCTATCTGGCTTGTTTTTATTGAGTGATCTGTCTGAGTTTATCATTGGGTGAACCGTCTTCTCGCGTTCCTGCTAGAACTGTTTTGCTTTTGCTCCCTCGTGTGGTCAGTGGTTCCAGTGATGCAATCAGGGTTACATTCCTCTCTGATTCCATCGGCCGGGAAGAATTTGACTTGCATGACTCTCCATTTGTTTAGTGTCTCACACTGCACATTCCTTTAGCCCGCAAACTGCAATGAATGCATGTGGCCGGAGCGGCCCATTGCTCTCTGTGAGTGAGCTGCTCTTAGCCAAGCAGCCCAGTCAATTCACCTCCTCATATGTCACTTAGCAACGAGGGCAAATCAGCCAGTATACAAAGCTAACTCTTGTGGAACATCTATTGCAGTCGGGGCCTATATAATCTAAAATCTGTATGTATGCTGTAGTATATACAGTACTACGGGCCATATGGTGTGTCTGTAAATTATATAACAATAATAATAATAATAATCCTTGCATTTGATATAGTGCCTTACTAGGTCGTTGAGACATCTCAAAGCTTTTCACAGAATATACTGTAAAGTGAATTGACTACATTTTGTAGACAAACTCGGCAGCCAATTGCACAAAGCAATATCACACAAACAGTTGTGGATTAAGTAACCAAATTTTTTTCAAGGGATTAAATAATAATCCTTGCATTTGATATAGTGCCTTATCTCGTCTTCTAGATGTCTTAAAGTGCTTCACAGAATATACTGTAAAGTGAATTGACTGTATATTTTGAAGGCAAACCTGGCAACCAATTGTGCACAGCATTGTCTCACAAACAGTCATGGATTAAGTGTCCACATTAGTATATTTTTTTAAGGGATTATTATCCCAGGAAAAGCGATCCACCAAACAACCAACACCAGGTTCCTACTTACTGCACAGAGGATTGTGGAATAAGGAAACTTTCGCAATGTTTTGCCCTGCCTGGGAATCAAACTCAGGTCCTCTCGTTTGCGAGGTGAGTTTTCTAAGCACTGAGCTACAGGGTTCCATATACTGCACCAAACACTGTACCAACACTATATATTATATTGCAGAATGCTCTCCCACCCATTCATTAGTGGAGTCCTGTAGCTCAATCGTTAAAGAACATTCCCCTCACAAACGAGAGACCTGGGTTCAATTCGCAGCAGGAAGAAACCTTAGGTAAATTTCCTTTCTCCACACGCCTCTAGTTATCTAGCAGTAAGTAACCTAACTAACCTGTTGTTAGTCGATTGGCAAATCACTTTCCAGGATAATAATTCCTTCAAAAAAGAAGAAATTGGTTACTTCAAACCAAGACTGTATGTGGGACACAGTTATGCGCAATTGGCTGCTGCATTTCGCCCCCATAAAATATACAATCAATTGACTATATAGTACCTTCATGTGAGGCACTTTGAGACGTCTCAAAGACGTGATAAGACACTATATCAAAGGCAAGGATTATTATTATTACCGTTCTACACAACTGTAACTTGTATTTATGTGGTGCCCTTCACATGGGGCAACATCTCAAAGTGCGGCTGAGCTCAATGCCAAATCAGGAGCGGAGGTGTATATGCACACTGTTGGTATCTATATATAAATGGTATATATCTATGTAGATGTAGTGTAATCACAGTTAAAACCATTTGGATGCTTCAGACACTTACCTGCCGCACGAGGAGTTGTACAGGGGCCTGCTGGAGTCCATTGGGCTGCTGGTTGCCCACCATTCTGCCTGTGTTCGGTGGTATCCTCATCTGATGTGGATGCAAGGGTGGATGTGATGTGCTTCTCTGTAAGCTCTGTAGACTGATGAGGCGAGGCGGCTGCGGAGACTGAAGACAACGCAGGTGGTTACACAGCGAGTCTGGGCATTTGAACCTCAATCCCAACACACAAACATTTGATAGTTTTCTTCGATTACGTAGTTTATTCAATCTTGAGTTTATTAAATGTTTATTTCCAGCTCACCATGGTTCTTTCCAAAGTCCTCAAGTGGGACTTGAACCCATAATCTTCCGACTCAAGAATCGATAGTGCTAACAATTGAGGCTGACATAATTCCCATATTATTCCTGGTTTCAATTCCTGACTTTATTGCCATTTACCGAGTTTAAGCCACCGGTTATCCTGGTTTGTATACTCAGTTGATACACAGTTATACTGGTTTATTTCCCAGGTTATCTTGGGTTTATATAAAGCCAATTATCCTGGTTTACACACCTGTTTATATCGCGACATTCCTGGGCTCAACTTTGCTGCCATGTTTCCCATGTTTATAGAAGGATATTGACAGGACAGAAAGGGTGTCTGAAGCAGAGTTGACCTGTCTAACATTGCTCACCTGGCTGACGGGGGAGAGGGGGGCTTGGTGTTGGGAGAGTGGGGGACCCACGGGCAGGGACTGCTGGGCCCCTGGCAGGACAGGCGTTATCTGCTGCATTCTTTGTTGCATCCTCTGTACCATGGCCTGCTGCTGCTGCATGTGCTGGAGGTGAAGTTGAGCCAGATTGATCTGGCCATGCAGATTCGCTGCGCTGTTCTCCCGAGAGTGTGGGTTCTGCCCAGCAACTGTGCTCGGCAAACTACCAGCCTGAGGCTGGGCCTTATCCAAGACTAGAGAGCCTGTCGCAAGGAGAGACTTAGAATAAATTTATGCATTTTCCTCACTCCTCCCCGCCAAAAAAATCCTCTCATCTCCGAGTAAGGAGGTTGTGACTTGCAGTCCAGTGCAGTGTAGAGAGAAGCGCTACTTTGTCAGACCAGCCGCACAGGAGGATGCTAAAAATCATGTGTCGCTATTCCAAAAGAGTAGGGAATTTCTCTCTCCTGATATCCTGATTGACAATCCACCAGATAAAATCAATCATTTATGTCATGGCTGTTTGCCACACTAAATTACATATTACACAGCCAATGCACTTTACACTGAAATCCTGCAAAGCAGTTTTGAGATATCCACTGGACATGAAAGGCACTGTAACAATTGCAAGTATTGTTATGGTGAAGCAGATTAGTTAAGATTATTTTACGATTATCTTGGGAGTAAAACGATGATTTGGCGGAGGTGATGGCAGAGCGACAAATCTTAGTGTGTTCAAGCCAGATGAACCGTTAAGTTTGATTTTGTCCAGGTGCCTTACCCAAATTGAGGACGTTCTTAGCCCAGAAAGTTGGGTCACAGTGAAATCGAACTGAACTGGTTGCTACCGGTGATGCATCACATCTCGCTCGAAGAATGTATCGCAACTGAAAGGTGATCTGAAACAAGGAGATAACACCTTAGAAATTTACAGCACAGAAGAAGGCCATTCAGCCCATCGTGTCTGCTTTGCATACTGCATACTAGGGTCCGGCGATATATCGATATATCGCTAAAACCCAATATCATTTTCATATCGATACGCCGATATAGACATTTTAAAAATATCGATATATCGAAAAAACGATATATCGAGGTAAAAAATCGGGATGCGAGCACACTGAACTACAAGACCCAGAATGCTTATCTCTATACACAATGCACAGACCGAGGTGCAAAGCCGCCATATTGTATTCAGTCCTCGAATACAATATACAGGTATGCAAGGGGTGAGGGGGAGAGAGATGGCTGGGGGTCGGGGGGGGGGTGAGGGTGGGAGAGACTGCTGGGGGTGGGGGGGGGTGAGGGGGAGAGAGACGGCTGGGGGGGGGGGGGGGTGAGAGGGAGAGAGACAGCTGGGGGGGGTGAGGGGGAGAGAGACTGCTGGGGGGGGGGGTGAGGGGGAGAGAGACTGCTGGGGGTGGGTGAGCGGGAGAGAGACGGCTGGGGGGGGTGAGGGGGAGAGAGACTGCTGGGGGGGGTGAGGGGGAGAGAGACGGCTGGGGGGGGTGGGGGGGAGAGATGACGGGGGTGGGGGGTGCGAGAGAGGGACGGCGGTGGGGGGGGGGGGGGGGAGAGACGGGGTGGATGTGATAATATACAGATAGAGATGGGAGGGATGTGAGAGAGGAGAGAGGGAGAGAGACACAGAGACACACAGACAGAAAAACACAGAGATGGAGAGAGTGAGAGACACAGAGAGAGAAAGATATTTACCTCCTGAGGAGATAGGCCCCGAATGCGCGCGCACTCCGATGCGCGCGTGCATGCGCAGTACGAAAAACCCGAAAATATCGATATTTCGGTATATCTCGATATGAGCCCATTGATATATCTAATCGGAAAATTTTCCATATCGACGGACCTTACTGCATACTATACTTTACACTATACTGCAACTTAGTACAGTGGAGCCCTGTTATAGCAAGAGCAATGTGGTGGATCTCTGTTATAACAGAGCTTTTCACAACCTCGGACCGTCATTATGCTGAACCCCCCCCTCACTGCCTCGCAAATGGAAGCGGATGTCTCACCAGCCGCTTGCTGTACAATAAGGCGATGCTGCTTCCGTTGGTAATGGCCCACTTGGCAAAGTTCATGACATGCTCCACTTGCTTTGAGAGGCCACTGATCTCCATCTGCTGCTGTTGCAGTTTTGTCTGGCGGTCCTTGGTCACGTTCTGCACAGAGAAACCACCCAGTTACAGGAAGCCTGCCGCTCTTTCACACATTGCGTAGCGCATGCATCAAGCATCAGAACCGGCAGAATTAACAATAATCCTCACGTTTGCCCTGGCGCCTTGCCTTTTACATCGGGACAGAGTGTTTAAGGACAAATGCAAATTTACTTTAATATATTGCCTTTCGTGTGGATGTAATCTCGAAGTGGGTGGTACCAAATGCAAGAATTATAATATGATTATCTAACCCTGGGTGAAATTTGTTTCCAAATCCAAATTCTCATCTTGGCCTTGGCCCATTGTTTAGGGACACACCTCTGGCTCGCTTTGCTGTTTTGTTCCTAGGGCGCTGAGGCCATTTATACCCTCACCCAGTGCCAGTCAGCCCATGTTTGCTGACTGGACATAGAGCTGGGGCCAGGGTATGAGATCCTCCTTTACTTGAAGGACTCAACTACTACCTGAGTTATCACGTTACCAACAACAACTTGCACGATATAGCGCCCTCCAAGCAGGGTAGGCATGAACCTCAACACATACAATTATAACAAAAGATCACAAAGCAGCTACAAAGGGTATAACTGAATGTGTCTGGATCTATGCACAGAGGCTGCTTGTCAGCCGTTGAGGTGGTTCAGAAAGTGAGTGCTAATGGCAGTTTATTTCTCAGGCTGTATGTGAGGATTGCTGGCTATGAGAGCTGCCAGTTGTGAGGACTACGGCTGCTATGACATTCCGTCAGTGTAGCGGGTGACGACTGGTGCTTTTACTGAGGCACAGGCTTGTCACTGACCTGCGCAGTGCAAACCCACTTGCCTCCAGTTGCTGCAACAGTGCTTTCCCCTTCTTGTTTATCTCGATCATCAGTGTGAAGACAGCCACTTTGATGTCCTGCTCCACCTTCTTGCGGTTTTCATTCACCTCGTTAATCCTGTAACCCAAGCATCCTCATTGGATTGCATTTTCTACTTTGCTTTTCATGTCAAAGTGTCCGACCGTATAACAGTGTTGACTACTAATAATCATAGCAATTGAAATTGAGCCTCTCACGTTGGGAGGACGCCTTGTCGTGTATCATGACTACATTTTGTCAGTGAATTTACATGAATTGAAAAGTAGCTCTTTATACTTGATACAAATTATAGGCTCTGTGCTATCAAAAGTTAATTAACACACGACCCTTAAAATATCTCACACTTTTCCTGCTAATTGACTGTCACAAGTGCAGTAAATGTTCCTAGGTGAATTCAGCAGCCAGTTTGTTCAAAGCAAGTTCCCATGCACAGCCATGAAGTGATTATTGACCAGGACAATATTTCAGAAGAGTCATGATATATCCAAGTGTGCAATTTTAACTTGCATGTTTTAAATTTGGGTATTTTTAATTTGCATATTTTTAATTTGAACATTGGAGCAGCAACTGATGTCAGGTCAGCGGCTGACAACTGTCACTGGTGATTAATTGTGCAGCTGTGTCTCCAGGCAAGATAACAAGAGGACTAATACCTGTTCTGTATCTGGATGGCTGTGTACTGGATGTAGTTTTTCTTCTCTTGCAGCTTAGCTGTCAATGTGTCAATGATCACCTTCTGGTTATTAAAGGCCTCTTCTAGAAACTGATACCTGCTCAAAAAGGCACAAGGAATGAGGTAGACAGGTTAGACTCCAGTAGTTAACTCTACGTTCATGTCCCCAAACCTTGGCTCTTACCAACCTGCACCTGTATTAGGTAAGCAGGATGCATCCCACCAGTGACAGAGTGCACACTCCATTCCAGACCTGGGAATTTCTATGTGTAGGTGATATACATAGAACGTTCACAGGCCAGGCCGGTAATGTTGCAGGGACCGGAGAGGGAGGTGAGGTGGGATGAGATGAAACTGTGCAGAGGTTTGAACACGATGATACGGATCTTGAATTCAATCTGCTGGGAGATGGGAAGCCAGTGCAGTAACTGCTGAAATTCATGACTGTGTCTGAACTCAGTGTGAAATTGTGGTCTTTATTCAGCAAAGACACTTAATTTAAGACTAAGCAGTTGAAGATAAACTTATTTAAGTTTTTGTTTGTACTACAAAATCATTTAAATTCAAGTGGCTCAGGCTACAGTATTGCCTCACTTGATGGGGAGAGTGGTAAAGGGGAGCAGTGGCACTGAATGTGCTGAATGGACCTGTGCTAAATATATGTGCACGTTTAATGCAGCGTCGAGCCGACTGGTTACCTGTGCTCCTTGTGTTCCAGCAACTGGCAATCCCGACACGTCAGGCGATCGCAAGTCTCACAGAACAACTTGAGCTGCTCCTGTTTGTGGACAGGGCAGAAGAGTGTCCGCTGGTTGGACACACAGACCGCTTCTGTGAACAGCAAAGAAATACCACAAATTTAGTATAAGCTTTTGCCCTTGGCTCAATACTGCCTTTGCTATTCCAATGGACACACGAGGATGGTTTAACCTGCCTTGGCATTCCTATCTGAATCCCATTTTAAACCCAACGTCCATCTTGGGTCAAATCATCTCGTCTCATTGTTCATTGTGCAGCATTGCTGGCACGGATTGATTGTTTTATTTGGAGTTGATATCATTTTGTAAGCCTGGTTCATTCAGTAGCATTCTCACTTCTGAGTCAGAAAGATATGGGTTCAAAGCCCCTATAGGGACTTTGACTGAATATGAACGCAGGAAATGCAATGGAAACGAGTGATGTGTATTTACCTGGCGATACATCCTCTTTCTGCCTTACAGTGTGGTCTTTAGTAAACTTGACCCGTTGATGGGCTTCAATACAGGTTTTACACAGCCACTCAAGGCATTCCACACAAAATCCGCTGGCCTCTGCATTGTCTTCACAGCTGGTGCAGACCTGACAAAGACAAAGCCACTGATTATTTCACTGACCCTGAGAGAAATTCCTTCCTCTCCCTTATCTTCCCTCCCTGAATGGAATTCCGCTTATCCAAGGTGACATATTTGGCCATGGAAATGTCGAAATCGAGTCCACCCTCTTTAACAGTCTAGGCGTCTGGTTCCCTGAGCAAGCCATGTCCGCAGTATTCCAGGGCACTGCTGATGACAGCACAGTCAGCCTGGCTCATCAGCAGGACTTGGAAGCATTGACTTGTCGTTGAAAGGGGATTCTTCCCATCTTGTTACCCTCCAAGCCAAAGTCCTAACAGGTAGGGAGGTCCTAGTTGGACAAGCTGCAAGAAACTTGCCAGACAGTGCCAATGACAAGCTGTCTGGTTTTAGCTGATTAAACTCCTGCAGTTACCCCAACTCTCACTCTAAGGCTGATTAGAGAACCAACTCATTAGCAGTTTGTGGCCAGGGAGCACAAACAAGATGGTTAAATGTGGCTACACAGGTGGTTAACTGGACAGAGCTATCACAAATGGTAGTAATTGGCATTTGAGAGTGCCTACCTTTGAAGCACTTAAGACATTTCAACTGAGCGGTGCTGTATCAAATGCAAGCATTCTTATTATGTTTTGAATGTCAGGTGTTTATTCATGGTGGATAAGTTGATGGGCAGGTATAATCCTGTTCCCACCTCAGGGTTCACAATAAAAAGTGCCACAAGGATCAGTGCTTGGGCCTCAACTATTTACAATCGACATCAACGATCTAGATGAGGACATCGAACTTAAAATATCCAAATTCGTGGATGACACTAAACTAGGAGGGAGAGTAAACACCGAGGATGACATTAAAAAAAAATGCAAAGCGATATAGATGGCTAGGTGAGTGGGCAAGTAGGTGGCAGATGAAGTATAATGTAGGGAAGTGTGAAGTCATCCACCTAGGTGGTAAAACAATAGAGCAGATTATGTTTTAGAAAGGGAAAGACTAGATAGTATTAGCGTTCAGAGGGACTTATACACCAGTCACAAAAAGTTAGTTTGCAGGTACAGCAAGCAATTAGGAAGGCTAACGGTATGTTGGTGTTCGTTACAAAAGGGTTAGAATATAAGAGTAGGGAAGTCTTGCTGAAACTGTATAGGGCCCTGGTGAGACCGCACCTAGAATATTGTGTGCAGTTTTGGCCTCATTATTTAAGAAAGGATGTACTCGCTTTGGAGGGGGTACAATGTAGATTCACTAGGTTGGTATCTGGGATGAGGGGGATGAGTTATGAGGATAGGTTGAGCAATCTAGACCTATATTTTCCAGAATATAGAAGAATCAGAGGTGATCTTATAAAAACCTGTAAGATTATTAAAGGGCACGAAACTATAACCAAGGGTCACAGTCTTAAAATTATGGGTCAGCTCTTTCACACTGAGTTGAGAAAAAACATCTTCATTCAGAGGGTAGTGAATTTATGGAATTCTCTACCCCAAAGGGCTGTAGATGCTCAGTCCTTGAACATATTCAAGACTCAGATTGATAGATTTCTTGTGGATAATGGGATTAAGGGATATGGGGATAAGGCGGATAGGTGGAGTTAGAATAGAAGATCAGCTATGATCTTATTGAATGGCGGGGCAGGCTCGAGGGGCCAAATGGCCTACTCCTGCTCCTAATTCTTATGTTCTTAAAACGACAAGCCGTTTCTCTGTTCCACAATTCATGTAAATTCAAAGCATATAATTTCTGCAGTGTTGGCCCACTGATGGCCGCAGAGATCTGCAATTCTATCATGTCTTACATCTAAATCACTGTCTAAGATGGGACTCCCAACACAAATGCTGGGGGAGTGCCGCATTGTCGGAGAAGCCATTCTTCGGATGAAACGGTAAATGGAGGTCCCATCTTTGCCCTGTTACTGGGTCTTAAAAAATCCCACAACACTATTCAAAAAGGAGGAGGGAATTTCTCACGGTGTCCAAGTCGACAGTTCCCAAAATGAAATTGCTCATTCGCCTCACGGCTCGTTGTGCCACAGCACCGTTTGCAAAATTGTCCACTGTGTTCCCCTACAAATAAAGTACCTGCACAGACATAAATGGGCTGAATGGCCTTCTTCTGTGATTTAAATTTGCATGGTACTATAGTGGCTGAATAATAAACAAAACAAGAATTATAAGGCTGGGGGAGTGGGATTGATTTGGACAGCTTTTTTCAAAGAGCCGGCACAGGCACGATGGTCCGAATGGCCTCCTCTGTGCTGTATAATTTTATGATTCTAGGATATACTGCAAGGTGGAGTGACTGTATTTTGGGGGCAACATGCCAGTCGATGAATTTTATATCGATTGACAATACAGTAAAAGCCCGTTTATCCAGCACCCTCGGCACCTGGCCAATGCTGGTTAAAGCGCGTGCCAGATATTCGGCCGAAAACACACACAAAATAAATAAATAATGCATTTTTCCAGATAAATTCCGGTTAATGGAATGCAGACTTTTTTTGAGGTGCCGGTTATACGGAAGTTACGGGTTGATTGGGTGCCGGATAAATAGGCTTTTACTGTATATGCAATCACTACATTTTAAATATGCTTCGTGATATTTTTGATGTGATACTTTAATTATTTTTTGAACACAAGTGCTGATTGGAAGGAATACCTTTGCTTCGCTGCTGAATAAAAATGACTGGTACAGGAGTGGATAACCTGAAAGGGATTGAATGGCTCGGCAATATAAATTATTCAAGGCTACATTCAGATCAGTTCATTTTCCCAAATGACACCACCTGGTCTGAATTTCAATCTCGAAAACACCTGTGTGAGGTGTTAAACGTACCTCTCAGTGAAAGGTGATAAATAAACAATTAAATAGTTGATGAATTGTTGCTAAATCAAAAACATTAGTTGAACTACCAATAAATTAACAAAGTACCTATTATCAACTTTGTTACTAAAATCAAATGCAAAACTTCTAATTTATTGTCAACCCATATGAAAAGTTTCCCTTGCAAAACCAGTTTACATTTATTTCGGGGGCACTTGCATGTTTGTGGAACACTTATGGAAAGGGACAAGGTTTAGAATACTTATGGAAAGGGACAAGGTACAATCAAAGGTGAAGATACTCAACTTGAAGAGGGCTAATTTGGAGCTAGCCAAGGTGGTATGGAAAAAAAGATTGGCAGGTAAAATAGCAACGTGAAGCCTTCAAAGAGGAAGTAATTTGGGGACAGAACAAATGCATTCCCACAAAGGGGAAACATAGGGCATACAAACCTCCCTGGATGACTAATTAAATTGAGATTAAAATAAAACAGGAAAAGGAGACTTATGAAAAATGTCAAAAGGTGTTTGATAAAGTATCACATAAGAGACTTGTAAGCAAAATAGAAGCCACTGTATTAAATGGACAGTAGGAGCAAGGACACAGAACTGGCTAGGAGACAGAAAGCAGAGAGGAGTGGTGAACGGTTGTTTTCCAGCACCTTGGGACATCCTCCCAAAGTGAAAGACGCTCTATAAATTAATTTTATTGTTGCCGTTGTTTTCTGACTGGAGAGAAGTTTGCAGTGGTGTCCCCCAGTCGTCAGTATTGGGACCACTGCTGTTTTTGATTGATATAAATGATCTCTACTGGGGTACAGGGAGTATAATTTCCAAGTTTGCAGATTATACTATGCTAGAAAAAATTGTAAAAGATGAGGAAACTGCAGACTGCAAGTAGACATAGACTGGTAAATAAAAGTTTTAAAAATTATGAGGGAACTCAATAGGGTGAACAAGGAGAAACTATTTCTACTGGCGAGTGGGTCGTAACCCGAGGACACCGATTTAAAATAGCTGTTGAAAGAAACAGAAGGGAGGTGAGAAGACATTTTTCACATAGTAAGTTGTCGGAATCTGGAATGATGGTGATGGAAGCCAATTCAATAAAAACTTTTAAGAGAGAAGTAGATAATTATTTTGGCAGGAAAAATTTGCAGGGTTATGCGGAGAAAGCGGGGGAGTGGGATTGATTGAATAGCTCTTTTCATAGAGTCGGCCCAGATATGATGGGCCAAATGGCCTTCTTCTGTGCCATGCAATTCTATGATTCTAGGTATATAACAATATTAATAATAAAAATCCTAAGATGTTGGTATTGTGCCTTTCAAGTCATAAGGACATCTCAAAAAGTGTTTTTACTGTAATGTGTAGTTCCATACCTAATATCTATCAATGAGGGCTCAAAACCGCGCTTGTTGGTGATATCAGCTTCCGCTGGTATCCAGTGACATACTAGTATCCTGAGCCTGATGGGTCTGCATTACTCCCAGGAACTGCTGATGACAGCTCAGCCCAGCCTGGCTTATCAGCAGGGTTCGGGAGAAGCAAACTACTAATATCATTATTATTTAAGGGATTATTCCCACTCAGCTTCTATTAACCCTACAAGCCGTAGCCTAATGGGTTGGGTGGACCTCGTGGACAAGCAGCGAGAAGCTCGCCAGACAGTGCTATCAGTGACAACCTATGTGGCTAAATAAACTCCAGGAGTTGTCTCAATACACGTTCTGAGGTCACCAAGCTGTGGCTTCTGTGCCTAACCCTCTCAGAAATGAATCCCTTCGAGGGAGTGTACATCAGTCTGCAAGCTCTTACACTTAGCTGACCCAATCAATTCATTAAGAACATGAGCTCTTTTTGTCACGTCCTTTAAGTCCCGCGGCTACAGTGATGCAGCCATAAATTCTGTTGTTTTGTTTACTTTGCCAATCTTATTACTGCTCTGCAGGTACGACTAAGTGTCTTCTGTGCTTTTCTGCCTCCAGTGGTGCAGGCACTGCAGTGACTACAGTTGTGCAAAAGTGGCACAATGCATTGCACGGTATAAATATGGCAGATGCTGCTTAAATCCCTCACACACAGACGGACTTATCCTGCTAATGAAAAAATCACCTAACATTTATATCAAGACACACACTTCCCAAACAGGCAATGAAATCAAATTGCACTTAGATCAGACTCTGCCACTGAGTCTAAACAATTGAGACAGTGCAGCACAGCACAGATGAGTGTGTCACACAAACAGGCCAAAGTCTGCAGTACTCCAGGCCCCTGTTGGTGATTGACTGTCCAGCCAGCCTGGCTCTCTGTTAGCACTTGACGGTTCAGTCCTGTGTATTTTTTTAGTGAAATGGGGCAGCCAATTGAGCAATGTCCCACAAACAGCCATGGAGTGAGTGACCATTTATTTCTATTTTAGAGAACTGTTGGCCAGGATTTCGGGAGACACTCTCTCTTTTTATCAAATGTGTATCAAATGTGTGGATTGCTTTATTTGAGACAAGAGAGAGCCTGCAACCAAAGGATCCATTATGAAATGTAGATTGACACACAGACAGACACACAGGCATTTTGTCTTTATCTATACTCAGCTGAGAGAACTCCTATGAAAGCTACGCTAACTGAAGTTATTTACTGTGTAATCCAGCAGGTCCTCGAGTTACTGCAAGCCAAATAAAACTGCCATACATTTGCTGCAGAATATATTAGTATAGATGTATCTCTTTGGGGGTGTGGGCTACTGTGGCTACTTTCTTGAGTTTGGATGAGCAGTTGGATGCTCGTTTCAGACCAGCATAGGTTTTAATGGATCAAATGCCATCTGCATTAAACTGTAATGCTGTGTGGAACGCACAGTAATGTAACCCTTCTGGATCACACTGCCTCACTGAGTATCACCCAAATTTGAACCCTGGTTCCCCTTACCTGATTGTATTTTTCATTGGTGCTGCTAGGCACTTCTGCAGTGTCCTTCACAAAGTAGTTGTCTATAATATCTGGCTGCCGGCATTCCTGGTGACAGACCGGGCAGCGGACCACACCAACTGAAAGAGACCAACATGGAGATCAGTAAAACCCTCTCATTTCAAATGCTGTGGAGACAAAAGCATATTCCGCTCTCCATTCCCTTTGAACACTTTAAATCAGAAGCACATAACTAAATGTGTCAGGTGCACAATACTGAATACTTTGCGGTTACTGTAGTGAAGAGCTCTCGACCCTAACGAGTGCTCAGAGCAGAGGGTTACAATGACGAGAGACTAGGATTGTAAAGAGAAGATAATTGGGTCAAAAGGAAACTGAGGTTGAAATGAGGAGATTCTGAGGTTGAAGAGGGGAGACACTGAAGTTGAAAAGAGGGAATTGCTCATTTATGAAATCAACATGATAAGATTTCAACACCTCACCATCTCCCCATCAGTAGCTTCTTGTAGGATTGATGAGGAGCAAACTGAGAAAGGCAGCTCATCGTAGTTATGGTACAATGTGCTATGTCGTTCATAGTTTCTGTTAGCTTCAACCAGTTGGTTCCAATTCTAATGAGGATATACCATCTTAGATTTAATACTCACAAACTCTCTCCAACCTGAACTAAGTCACCCCCCATCTGGTCACCATCCGGGCAGCCTTTTGTTGGCGTACAGAAACTAATCCGAAGCAATGGGTTTGGCTGCCTGGACCAACTAATAATCACGAAATCCCCTCTGTCGATTGGCATCAGCTAACCAAACCAGCAAAGTCCAATGCTGGACTCTGACCAATCTGGTGGTGTTCTGAACTCTTGAATCCCAATAGAAATGGATTAATCTAAGAATTGGCATTGCATATGCTTAGATACCACCAAGAGACATGGAAGCCTACATAAGTACAAGAAAGTCTACCTCATAAAATATGAAATGCCAGAAGGTACAAAATCTCTACAAAATCCAAAGATATGAATAATTGAGGGCAGAATAATCTGGACATTTCCTCTTAACTCTTTGGTCCCAGTGGGCATGCCATGCCTGTGCTCAGCTTTTCAAAAAAAGGTTGCTCTTTTTCCCTGCTACGTTTGTTTTAAGAGGTCCCTGATTTGCTAGTGCCCTATCTAAGTACTGGCCAGCAAACACCACACCCTCTATCGTTGTCCACAAAGCAATTCACTACAGATCCCTGGAGACTGCAGATCAAACTGAAATCTCTTATCAGCAATCTCAAAATATTATCAGCCTGCAGCATTGTCTCTTCTGAGTCAGGAAGTTGTGGGGTCAAACCACACAGTTGAAATTTGAGCACATGGTCTAGGCAGCGAGGTCCAACAGACAGTACGCAGCTCGGCAGGTGATTCTATGCAGTAAGACTTCCCAGGGCTGGATGCAGCGTGGACAGCCTTTACTGCAGTTTGTCAGGAAGGCAAGCGAGGGAGAGGGGGAAGAGAGGGAGGTAGAGAGGGGGAGAAAGAGGAGGGGGGAGAGAGGGAAAGATGGAGAATGTTAAGTGAGTGGGAGGGTGTGAATGAGAGGGAGAGGGGAATAGCTCAGGAGGGGACGGGTGGGGGGGGGATTGGGGACAAATAGGTGGAAAGAGAAGTAGCGATAGGGAGAGGGTGGAGGAAGGACACACTTTCTCCCCCTTTTCTCAGGCATACTCTGTCTCTCTCACACACACACACACTCTCTCTCTCAATTACTCTCTCTCACTCCCCTTCTCACTCCCTTTTACACTCTCTCTCTCTCTTCCCTCTCAAAACTCCACCTGTCCCCTATCAACAACAACAACAAAATTACATTTGTAGAATGCCTTTCATGTCGGGAGGACGTACCAACCTCAATCAGTATCTCCCCCCTTTCCTTCTCTCTCCCACCCTCTGCCATGTTTTGCTCACATATATGTAGTTACTACATTTTACAATATATTCTGTGAAGCTCCTTGAAACGCCTAGAAGATGTGAAAAGCCACTGTTTCAAATGCAAGGATATTATTATACACATTTGATATACTGAATTGCTTTGAATGTGCCTTCGTTCAGCAAACAGGTTTGCCTTCCTCCTTCTCCTTGTTCATTACATCAACTCTTTTCCAATAATCACCTAAGATCTTCATTGCGCACCCGAAGATCAGGTGCAAAGAAACACTTAGAGGTGACTCAGTTCCAGATTAACAGAAGTTAAACATGTCAGATAGTTTAAGAAAGCACCCCCAGTCAGCCAGACCAGGGGGTTAAATCCGTACCAAACTCACAATCTAAGTTGATAGTCTGAGAGTACAGTATGCAGCATTGCCAGTGGTACCATTATATTTGTGGGATTTACCCACAAATATAGTCGATTCACTTTACAGAATATTCCGTGAAGCAATTTGAGATGACAAGAAGATGTGAAAAAGTGCTATATCAAATGCAAGTATTATGATTATTATTATTATTTGAGGCCTGTCTCTCCGTTCATTAAACTGAAGCCTGTCTGCCTGTTCAGATAGATGTTAAAAATCCCATGGTACAATCCGAAAAGAGAAGTGAGATTTTTTTTCCGATGTCTTGACAACAATCTAGCAAATAAAATTGATCATTTACTGCATGGCTGTTTTGGGGATGTTGCTGGGCACAAATTGATTGCCACGTTCGCCAACAAGACACAGGCGTTGCACTTCACATTGATTCCTGTGAGGCACTGTGACATGTGGTACTGACATGCTTGCTATGTGTAAGACATTACTTGTTTGAGATGTGCTCCTACCAGCCAAACTTCTCCAATTCACAGTGACTTCGCATTTTCAAAGCGGTGACAAGCTTGTTAGACTGGAACTGATGCCTTTATTTATTGTACCCAGAAGCAGCTGAATGGATTCAGGATTGAATTCCCATCCAATATACTGAGCTCCTGGCACCGTGAATGCTGAGGGCATAAAGAACCTTCTGTAATCTACTACATCTCTGTGCTCCAGAGACGCTACTTTTGATGCTACATGTAAGGCATTACTTATCGGAGTAAATAATAAATCTTGCATTTAATAATTGTATTTTTTTTAATCTAAGCATTTGATATAGAGCCTTATCACGTCGTTGAGACATCTTCACACGATATACTGTAAAGTGGATTGATTGTATTTGTAAGTGAAACGTGGCAGCCATGGAGTGAATAACCCATTATTATTTGGGGGATTGTTGACTAGAACTGGGAGAAACTATTTTCTATGGTACTGAAGTGACCTAGGAGCACTTTCTGTTAGCACTCCTTGAAAATGTTTCATCATGACCAACAAATAACAAATTACATTTATATGGCGCCTTTCACTTCGGGAAGACTTTCCAACATGCTGGATCCAAGCAGGGCACTGAGAACAGGGGAGGGTGGAGGGCAGGGGGAATAGGCGTACGGAGGTGGCCGGAGGCACGGTCGAACAGGAGGGTCTTGAGAAGTGCCTTGAAGGAGACCAGAGAGGGAGCCAAAGTGGAGAATGGTGGGAGAAGTAGGATTCGAACCGGCAAGGTCGGGTCCACAAAGGCTGAGCTGACAATGAAGGCAGTTAGGAGGATAGAATGGTCGACAGTGTCAAAGACAGCAGAGAGGTCAAGGGGAATGAGGCAGAGAGAGAGTCCTAATCGCAGATGTTCAGAATGTAACTGGTGACTTTGACCAGGGCTGTTTCCCTGCCATGGAGAAGTTCAGAGAAGGAATGGCGGACAAGAAAAGAGCAAAACTAGGACATGACAACTCGTTCTAGGGCCTTGAAGTTAAATGAGGTTGGAGATAGAACAATAGCTGAAGAGTAGGGACGGCTCCAGGAAAGATTTTTGAGGATATGGGTGATGACAGCTGTTTTTAGGAGGGTGGGAACACTACCAGCGACACTTACAAATTCAAAAAATGAGTCACTACTGTTTTCAGCGCCTTGGGACGTCCTCCTGACATGAAAGGTGTAATAGTGTAATTTTGTTGTTGTTGTAGAAAACTCTGTGAAGCACTATGTAATTTTAAGTTGCTGCTGCTGTTGTATCATACGTCCCCTATTTCTCCCGGACTGAAATTATGCTTAGAATCTTTTTTTTCCCCCAATCCTGGCAATGTCTTTCAGATAGTTTCCATCATTTTAGTATTATTGTCATGAGAGAGAAAATGATTATCCATTGGGGTCCAGATATAGAGTCTTCAACCACAAAACCTCTGCCCTTTGGAAGTCTTCCAAAAAGTAATGCTGTTGCTCTCTCTCTCTCTTTCTCTTCCCGTCTTCAACACTCTTTGGTCGCTTTTGGTAAATGTTAGTATTTCATTTTATCATTTATGGCAAGAAATGTATCCCAAGATTTCATGAAAGCTGCAGGTTGTGATGTTTAGGGCCTGAGGATAAAAAAAACCCACAATAATAAAAATTGGTCATTTCAATCCACGACCGTTTGTGGGGACACTGCTGTGCGCAATTGGCTGCCGCGTTTCACCCACAAATATACAGTCAATTCACTTTACAGTGTATTCTGTCAAGCACTTTGAGATGTCGATAAGATGTGAAAAGCGCTATATCAAATGCAAGGATTATTCTTCTTATTATTAAATGTTGATTATATATGGCGGCTCAGTAAGTTGGAACCACTGTCACTCAGAATAAGAAAATTATGGTTCACACTTCACGTCTGAATTCATAGCCCAGGGTATTTGATGCTCCATTAGTGTTGGCACAGGGAGTGTTGGTAAAGGGAGTGTTGGCACAAGGAGGTGAGTGGCTGCATTGTCGGAGGTGCCACCTTTAGTAGTTAAACCAAGGTCCAATCTGTGCCCAGAAAACACACAGTCACACCACCTTACAGTATATTCCTATGAAGTGCTTTCCTGAGATATCTCGACAATATGATAATGAATATCAAATGCAAGATCATTATTCTGAAGCTTAATATCTTAATATGTGAACAGTTTTCTTCCCGTAATGTTGGGGGTTTCTCAGTGTTGCAGCCCACAAGCTAAACATTTACCAAAACAGTCAGCCCGCTGAGTTTCCAGGTTGCAGTCACAAGTCTCATAAATTAATTTCTCTTGGTAATTCTCATAACGATTTTCACTCTTCTCTTCCTGTTGTGGCTGAGAAACAGCAGACAATTCCCCCAGATAAAGTCAGCAATTTGCCTCATGGAATATTGCTGTGTGTAAGTTGGCTGCCATAGTCAGTTGCAAAATCCAGTCACTAATCTTTATAAGGCTTTGAGGGTTTTTGATGATGTGAGAAGGGATATCAAGCGCAAGGATTATTATTTTCCTCATAGTTTAAACTGTCACAATAAGGCATATTGAAACGCCCCCAGCATTCTTTCTATTATTATTATTTCTTCGAATGACCAGTTTTTTTTCTGCCCTTAGTTTTTCCTATTGAGAAAGCGGAACTGTAGCCCCAGGGTGCAGCTGTCAAACTTGGCTCAAGTGGAAACAGAACTAACTCTGTACATAAACACGTTTTTGGTCTTTCTTTTGTGTTGTTATTTCTTCTTTAACACTCCACTCCCACAAACACTCCCCAAAATCCCAAATTCTAATGACCTTGAACTAAACGGTGCATGTATGTGACCATTTATCTGCTCATCTCTAAATTTCCCTATTCTTTGTGGTGAATTCCTTCTCCTCTGCCTGGTGTTTCCCCCCACCGTCCCCTATGCTCGACTACATGTCGGAGTTTTGTTGTTCACAATGTGGGAAGGTATCATGGCTGTCTGTGAGGAAGCGCCTTGTGACATCCTCCCGATGTGAAATCTGAATGCAACAACAACAACAAAATTACATTTGTAGAGCGCCTTTCACGTCAGGAGAACGCAGAAGGAAGCTGTGTTTGCCTATAAAATACACACAGTAAAATCCTGCAAAGCACTTTGAGACAACCTCATGACACGAAAGGCACTGGATCAGATGCCATAAACAAAACACAAAACACTACAGATGCTGGGAATCTGAAACAAAAACAAAAGTTGCTGGGGAAACTCAGCAGGTCAAGCAGCATCCATGGAGAAAGGAAAAAGAGTCAACGTTTCGGGTCAACAACTCTTCGTCAGAACTCAGTTCAGACTCACCATGGATGCTGCTTGACCTGCTGAGTTTCCCCAGCAACTTTTGTTTTTGTATCAGATGCCATGATTTGTTTACTTTATGTGCTTAAGAATAGCCATTGTTAATAGCCATTGCATCAGGCTGTCCGTCAGTGTCACTTGCACACAATGCAACATCAGGAGAGAATTGATGTCCTCATCAAGCTATTTTCGCACTAAAAAAAAACACTAGCCGAGTTCCGGGTTATCAGCCATTTTCAGCCTCCCCGGCTGGACACACGGCCACAGTAGAGGCATTCTGGGCATGTTTTAGGCTGTGTCTTCTAGCAAGCCCAGTGAATGTGGAAACAGTGATAGTCCATCACGACACGTTCCAGCCTTGGGTGAATTTTCCAGGTCCTCAACTGCCATGTTCATAAATAGTAATAATTATAACAATAATAATAAGACTTGCAATTGATATAGCGCCTTATTGTGTCGTTGAGAGATCTCAAGCAGACCTACTGGAGTCTGTGAAGCACAACAAAACAAGAGGCTTGACAATTAACATGCATTGTCCAGGGACTGCCAGTGGCCCCAGTGCACAGCCTTACCCACTTTCCTGACAAAAGAAGCTTTCACAGGCCCATTGAAGCTGAACCCAGATGAACTCAGCTCAAGTGGCTCTTTTGTTGGGAGCGGTTCAGTGCAAGTATTCAACATTCAAAGTAGTGTTCAAGAGGCAAGTTGATAGGTACAGTAACTGAAGAGGTGGTCAGGTAACTGCGACTGAAAGGATTGCACATTCAAACAACAACACAGAATTTGTAAGACCATCCTCCTTTGGTGCGGAGGTAAGCGGGATATCTTTGAAGCGCAACTGAGGTGACATTCCTGCCAGGCATGTCCAAGATGACATGACTAACAACGGAATGTCGGAATCAAGCCAACCCTCTGTGGCAGCCTCAACAGCCTTGAGCTTGGAAGTCTGTTCCTGAGTCAGGTGTGTTCACAGTATTCCAGGGCACTGTTAATCACAGCACTGTCAGCCTGGCTCATCGACAGGACCTGGAAAGGCAGACCAGGCACTAGAGTTAGGGAGTCATCCCACTCAACTCCTGTTAACCCTGCACAACAAAACCCTAATGGATTTATGTGCTCCTATCTAGACAAGTAGCGGCAAACCTTACCGGATGGCACTACCAAAACACACTCTGGGGTCCACAAGTCTTGACTCTTGACAACCTGCGCCGAATATTTTCCAGAATTAGGTACGCGGGATGTGCCCCTCCAGGAAAGGAGTACGCATTCCCTTCCAACAACTTATCTCTAGGGATTTCCATATGTAGGTGGGATGAATGGAAATCTCAGCTTGGTTTGGGTACTCTTAAGATTGGGGATGGGTTCCCGTATGTGTCAAGACAGCCAGCTGACCCCCCAAAAAAACCCATATCAGGATTGAACTTGTCTGGGCTAGCATTTTAATATTTCTAGAACAGGACCATTGTGTGAAGAAACATCAGTAATAGAAACCACAATGAGTAGAGTGGGAATTAGCTCGAGTGAATGACATGGTAATGGCAATCAGATCAGAACCGAGTTCACCTCCCGGGCATATTTGAACACGTAAGGGTGGCAGAGTCCACCAACTCTGAAAGATGAAGGGTTTCCAGGGAGTTTTTATACCTTAAGGCGGAAACATTTCAAAGCACCTCTAGGATACACTCATTAGTCTGGTAAACAAACCAATTAACACATGAGCTGCTGTAACATAGTTAATATCTAATTAGCTTGAAATCGATATAGCACTTTATCATATCGTCAAGAGGTTATGAAGTGCTTCACAGGATTCATTGTAAAGTGCAGTGACTGTGTGTCTTGAACGCAGCAATTTGCGCATAGCAATGTCTCACAAGCAGCGGAAGTGAATGACCAATTTTATCGGGTGGATGGGGGGGGGGGGGCGGGGCGGTGGGGTCAGCTTTCACTGGAAGAGAAACTCCCTTCTCTTCTCCCAATCATGCCGTGGGATCTTTTAAGTCTTCCTAAACAGACAGAGACAGGACCATCTGACAAACTACCAGCCCAGCATTGAAATGTCAGGCCATAGGAGTTTGCCCCCCTACCCATCTCCCCCCATCACAATCATAACTCCAGACACCCCTTGCCTCTTGTCACTTGCAAACTTAGTCACTGTGCTTGTGACCCCCAGTTCCAGATCATTTATAAAAAATATTAAACGAAAGAGGTCTCAAAATAGACCCTTATGGATCTCCACTGGTAACATTTTCCCAGCCTGATGTCATTTCCTGTACCGCCACCCTCTGGGTTCTTCCGGTCAACCAATTGCGTATCTATTGTAATATACCTCCATTGATTCACGCTTTCTTTACTTTTATTACCAACCTCTCAAGGGGAACTGTATCATAGGTATTACTGAAATCCAGACACACAACATAGCCTTATCCTCATCAAGCTCCCACCGTCAAAGAAACCACTAAATTTGATTGGCAAGACCTCTCCTTCATTAACCCATATTAGCTATAATTTATGATTTTATTTATCTCTAGAAGCTCCAAGGTTTTACCCTTAATGATAGTCTCCATAATGTTACCCAAATGGAATGTCAAACGTATTAGTCGGTAGATTCCTGGGTCACTTTTGTTCCTATTCTTAAAAATAGGAGTAACAACCGCCTTTCTCCAGTCTCCCAGCACCTCTCTAGTATTCAGTGATTCTTGAAGGATTTGTTCCAGCGGTTCTGCGACTTCCTCCTTTAGTTTCTAAACGATCCTCGGATGCAGTTTATCTGGGCCCTGGGATATATTTACCTTACATTTGCACAGCTATTTGGCAACCATGCTGGTGGTGATTTGAAAAGTGATGCAACTTTCCTTGCAGCATGGTTGAGTTCTCTTCACAGATCAGATAGATTACCCATCGCCTCCTTGGTAAAGACTGATGCACAAATAAACTATTTAGTACTTTAGCAGCCTGTGTGGCTCTATTTGTCACGTTCTCTCTCCAACCCACCTTCAATGGCCCTATTCCATTGCTTGTTTTTCTTTTACTCTTAATATAATTAAAACATGTTTTTGTTATTATCTTTCACATATCTCGTCACGTTCAATTAAAAGCTTTTTTTTTGCCTTTCCGATGCTTTTTTGCAATCCTGCCATGCCTCTGGTATTGAATCTGACTTAAGTCTGCACCATCTTCCTTCATGGCCTTCAATGCCTTTTTCCCCCCCTCTTTATGAGTTGCTTGTAGCCCATCCAACCACGCAGGAGTGCTTTTAAGCTTGGTAGCTTTGCTTTAAAAATGCAAGAAATATTATATTTAATATTATTTCCAATTGTAGTGACTGTTTTATCTCATGCTGGAGAGGATGTGGATGAATAATTTAGTGTTGGAGAGGATATGGGTGTGGGGTATATAGTGCTGGAGAGGATATGGGTGTGGGGTGTATAGTGCTGGAGAGGATATGGGTGTTGGGTGTATAGTGCTGGAGAGGATATGGGTGTGAGGTTTATCGGGCTAGAGAGGATATGGATGTGAGGTGTCTCGGGCTTGAGAGGATATGGCTGGGATGCATTTAGGTGAGGTCTAGTGCCTCAGCATATCAGCTAGCACAGTGGAAGCCCTCTCAGCTCCGAGTCAGAAGGTTATGAGTTCAAGCCCCACATTGGGACTCGGAATCATATTTAAGCTGACACACCACTGCAGTACTGGGGGTAAATTGTATTGTCGGAGTTGCCATCTTTCGGACGACACATTAAATAAACCGAGGTCCCGTCTGCCTGTTCAGGTGAATGTTAAAGATCCTATTGCACTATTTGAAAAGAGAATGGAGTTTCATTCCCCCAAATAAAATTAATCATTCATTCCATGGTTTTTTGTGGACATTGCTTTGCACAAATTGGCAGATGCATTTTCCCACAAAATACACAAGGCACTGCACTTTACAGCTTTTGAGATGTCTTGATAATAAGACAAGACACGATATTGACTGCAAGGAGTTTTATGATTCTTTGTCTAACTGAGGTGCCATCCTTCAAATTAAACATTAAACCAAGCTCTTGTCTGCTTGTTCAGGTGAAGATTAAAGATGTTATTCAAAAACAGAAAGGAGTTTCTCTCGGTGACCTGGCCAACAATCCCCCAGATACAATTCACTTCATGGATATTTTTGGGACATTACTGTCAGGGGAGTTGGTTTCCATGTTACTCCACAAAATACAGTCACTACACTTTACAGTAAACGCAGCTTTGTGATATGAAAGGCGATATGTATCGACTGCAAAGATTTTTATTATGACATAAGTAGGTACTCCATACCATTTTTATAATAATAATCCTTACATTTAATAACATATTTCACATTGGGAGGATTCTAAATGCGCTTTGATGAATACACCATAAAGTGTAGTCACTGCGATCAAACAGAAACATGCAAACATGCAGACAACCCACGCATGCAATATCACACTAACATCAGGAAGTAAATTAGTTTTTGACTGTCTCAAAACTAATTCAATATTGTAATGCAAATGGTATATTAAAATCCTTGCTTCTGAATATGTTGTGCAGTCGAGCTGCATTCAAAAATCAATCCAATGCAGCTAATGATAAAGCACATTCAGCCCCTACAGCGCAAAGCTCTGGACCAAATAGGCTGCACCCGAAGGAGATAATGAGGCTGAAAACAAGGAATTCCTAACTGTGGTTGCACATTCCTGCTAACATGGTAATGTCACACCAAGTGAAAGCACACGATTTCCACAGCAATGTAAATTAGCTTCAGGTCTGCAATATATTCGCTCAAGATTTTATTTGACAAGAGAATCTGGCCCTCCTTACTCATTAAATTGAAATAAAAATTAATTGAAAGTGAGTTTGGGTTCATTTTATAAGTTCAGATTCAGTCTTTAAGTTCTTTTTATAGAATTAAACAAAAATTCCTCAAAAAGGAAATGTCCAAGAGAATGTGGAACTAAACAGTTAGCTTGTGGAAAGTGTAGCACGGGCATTGTGGAGTCCTGTAGCTCAGTGGTTAGAGCACTCGCCTTACAAGCATGAGACCTGTGTTCAAATCCTGGCAGATCAGGGCGAAACCTTGGGCAAGCTTCCTTACTCTACATGCCTAATAATCAGCCCTCCAAAAAAAAATTGGTAATTTCAATCGACGACTGTTTGTGGGACATTGCTGGGCGCAATTGGCTACCACGTTTCACCCACAAATATACAGTCAATTCACTTTACAGTACATTCTGTGAAGTGCTATGAGACGTCTAGAAGAAGTGAAAAGTGCTACATCAAAATGCAAGGATTATTATTACTATTAAGACCATAAAACCATAAGAATTAGGAGCAGGAGGAGGCCATTCAGCCCTTCAACCCTGCCCCGCCATTCAATAAGATCATGGCTGATCTTCTGACCTAACTCTAATTACCTGCCCTATTCCCATATCCCCTAATCCCTCTATTTTTAAAAAATTATCAGTCTCAGCCTTGAAAATGTTCAGGGACTGAGCATCCACAGCCTTCTGGGAAGGCTGGAATTCACTACCCTCTGAGTGAAGAAATGTTTTCTCAACTCCGTTCTAAAAGGCTGACCCTTAATTTTCAGACTGTGACCCCTGGTTATAGATTCTCCTACCAGGGGAAACAGTCACTCAGTGTCTACTTTATCCATCCCTTTAAGAATCTTATATGTTTCAATAAGATCCCCCTTAATTCTTCTGTACTCTAGATAGTACAGCCCTAGTTTATTCAACCTATCCTCATAGGTCAGTCCCCTCATCCCAGGAACTAACCTACACTGCATCCCCTCTAAGGCAAGTATGCACTTTTTTAAATAAGGAGACCAAAACTGCACACAATACTCTAGGTGTGGTCTCACCAAAGCCCTATATGGTTGCAGCAAGACTTCTCTACTCTCGTACTTTAAACTTTTTGAAATGAACGTTAGTATGCCGTTCGCCTTCTTAGTTGCTTGCTGCACCTGCAAACTAACTTTTTGAGACTGGTGTACAAAGACACCCAAATCCCTTAGAATACTAACACTATCTAACCTCTCCCCCTCTAGAAAATAATCCTTTTTTTTATTTTTGTTACCTAGGTGAATAATTTCACACTTCCCGCATTAAATTCCATCTGCCACCTACCTGCCCACTCGCCTATCTATATCTTGTTGCAATCTTTTTGCATCATCCTCAGCTCACTCTCCTACCTAGTTTAGTGTCATCCATGAATTTAGACACGTAATATTCAATGTCCTCGTCTAGATACTTGATGTAAATTGTAAATAGCTGAGACCCTTGTGGCACTCCACTAGTTACATCCTGCCAATTCAAGAATGACCCGTTTATCCCTACTCTGTTTTCTACCAGTTAGCCACTCATCTATCCATGTTAATATGTTCCCATTAATCCCATGGGCCTTGATCTTATGCAACAGACTTTTGTGTGGCACTTTATCAAATGCCTTCTTAAAATCTAAATATGCCACATCTACTGGTTCCCCTTTATCCAAACTGCTGGATACATCTTCAAAAAACTCTAAAAGATTAGTCAAGCATGACTTCCCTTTTGTAAAGCCATGTTGGCTCTGCCTAATCTTTTTGTGATTTTCCAGGTATCCCATAATGACGTCTTTAATTAAGGACTCAAGAATTTTCCCTACCACTTGTTGGGATATGGAAGTTCTGTATTAAAAATTATAGTTAGTTCCAATCAGGCACCAATTAAAATAATCTATCCACAACACAGGCATGGTCAGCAACCTTGAGCAAAAGGGAGAGAAACAACTTGTCTACATAAAACACCAGGTGCACATGGGTACTGGTCCATGCCAATTATCCAAGGAGCGCAATAACATCAGTAGCTTCTAGAATAAATAAAGAATTGAAGGTGAGCGGCTCGAGATATAGATAGAGACTCAATTAATAAAGGCGCAAAGAAATGTATTCATTTGGGAAATTGCCAAGTGAGTAGCTGGAGAGCCATCTCATGGTCTGAGAAAAGAAAGGAGGTGAACAACTCCCTACAAGGCTGGCCTTTAGATAGTCTGGTTTTGACATCGCTTCTGGACAATGTCCAAGTGATCAACTGGCTGAGTTAGTTATGGTGGAGAAGTATAAAGATAGGAGAGAATGGGTGGCTCATTACAATAGTTGGGTAAACCGAGATCTCCAGCCTGCCACTATTGTCCAGAACTACTGGAGCGGGTCATGGTTCCAGTTGTTTTGTTTTACAGGCAGAGAAGGGACAGTTAGAGAAGAAAAGTTAGAAGGAGTGAATATTATGAGAAGCGTGAACCTGACTTATGGTGTAACAGCCTGAATCCAGCATTGTATTCTACATAGAACTGTAGTGTGATTCTTTTATTCTGTCATTCTAAAAATTGTTTATAATCATTAAATTTCTATACCTTTAAGAAGGATTGTTTGGTCATTATTTTGAACTCTCAGGATCGGAAATCCCAACACACTGATGTCAGACTAACTGGTCTAGTTCCCCATATTTTCTCTCCCACCCTTCTTAAATAGTGGAGTTATGTTTGCAATCTTCCAATTAATGGGGACTTTTCCAGTATCCAGAGAATTTTGGAAGATCATAGACAAGCCATCCACTATCTCAGAGGCCACCTCCTTTAAAACTCTAGGATGCAGGCCATCCGGTCCAGGGGATTTATCGGTTTTAAGACCCGACAATTTACCTAAAATCATTTCTTTACTAATATTAATCTCCCTAAGTTGCTTGCTAACATTGTCTTCTTGGTTCCCCTCTATTTTGGTATGTTTTTAGTGTCTTCTACGGTGAAGAAAAATACTTGTTTAATGACTCGGCCATGCCTTTGTCCCCTATTATAATTCCCCCTTTCTCTGCCTGTAATGGACCCACATTCACCCTTGATAGCCTTTTCCTTTTTATATACTTATAAGAACTCTTGCAGTCTGTTTTTATGTTCCTCACTAATTTGCCCTCATATTCTATTTTCTCCCTTTTGATCAATTTTTTGGTTCTCCTTTACTGATCCCTAAAGCTCTCCCAATCCTCGAGTTTACTACTCATCTTAGCTGTTTTATAGGTTTCTTCTTTTGACTTTATACTTTCCTTAACTGCTCTAGTTAGCCATGGCTGGACCACCTTTCCCATGGCATTCTTATTCCTCAAAGGAATACGTGCTCGCTGGGAATTTTGCACTATCTCCTTTAATGTCTGCCATTGTTGGTCTACCGTCAAATCCTTAAGTTTAATTTCCCAGTTTATTCTGGCTAAATCTTCTCTCATACCAGCAAAGTTGGCTCTATTTAAATTGAAGACCTTTGCTTCGGACTTAACTACTTCCTTCTCTAACTTAATGCTAAATTCCATCATATTATAATCACTTTGCCCTAGAGGAGCCTTAAGTTCCAGTTTGCTGATCAGCCCTGTTTCATTACACAAAACAAGATCTAATATGGCCTGTTCCCTGGTTGGTTCCTTGGCATACTGATCTAGAAAATTATCCCCAATACATTCTATAAACTCCTCTTCTATCTTACCTTTCCCAATTTGGTTGTCCCAGTCTAAATGCAGATTAAAATCACCCACAATTAGTGTTTTTCCTTTGCTACATGCTCCGCTAATCTCCTGATTTATACCTTGAGCGATACTTTGACTGCTGTTTGGGGGTCTATAAGCTACTACCACTAGAGGTTTCTGCCCCTTGATGTTAAGTACCTCTACCCATACTGACTCTACATCCTGCTTTTCTGATTTAAAATCTTTCCTTTCTACTGTTTTTATCCGATCCTTTATTAGCAGGGCCACCCCCACTCCTCGTTTACCACATTGCCTATCTTTCCTATATACCACATACCGGGAATATTTAGTTCCCATCCTTGATCACCCTGTAACCATGTCTCGGTGATGGCTATTGGATCTTATCGTTTGTCTCTATTTGTACATTTAATTCGGCTATCTTGTTTCGAATGCTTCGTGCATTCAGATATAATGCCCGTAATTCCAGCCATTGGCCCTATTCTCCAGCACCCTATCACTGGACTTCCTTTCCCTGCTTGACACACTCTGCTCTTCTCCCTTGTTAATCTGCTCCCTGACTATGTTTTTACCTCTACCCGCCCAGTAGTTTAAAGCCCTTTCTACCTCCCTATTTATTCGCGTGGCCAGGACATTTGTCCCAGCTTTTTTATAATAAAGGTGGACAAATATGCCTGAAATGCTTTGTTATTCTCAAACTGATTATTATTATTATTGTGGGCAAATATGCCTAAAATGCTGTTATCCACGAACTGAACCGAAGTCTCTTACAAGATTCCCTCTGCAGCTCTCTCAAATACAGATCCACATACCAGTAAAGAGAGGCACCACTGTCCATTTCAAAGACACTGTAGTGTGGCTCAGCTGGTCACACTCTCAGCTGCAGGTCAGCAGGTCTTGGGTTCATGCCCCTCCCAATGCCTTATTTTCTTAATCCCAGGCGTGACTCCAGTTGTATATTTTTGATGAGTCAGTGATTTAACACACGTAAACCCATCACCATACTTCACAGCTTCTAAACCAAGTGACTACCTGCTTGTGTGATATACAATCCTATTTTGAGAAGTGCAGGGCAATCTCCCAGAGTATTGGCCTCTCTCAATATAAATCACAAAACATATTGCTGTCTTCTTTGAGATAAAGGTAGTATCAAAAGTTTACAAGTAGCAGCACAGGAGATAATTGCATATATAGTGACGAAGGGTCGTGGACCTGAGACGTTGACTATAATAATATAATAATAATTTGATCCATCAAACCATGACTGTTTCTGGGACACTGCTGTGCGCAATTGGCTCCTGTGTTTCGCCTAGAAAATATATAGTCTATTCACTTTACCGTATATTCTGTGAAGCGCTTTGAGATGTCTCTAAGACATGATAAGGCGTGACAACAAATGCAAAGATTATACTTATTCAAATCAAGTCTGCAGAGTCAAGTCTTGACACTTGATGCATTCGACATCAAATGCAAGGATTATTATTATTTACTGTTTGGTAAACAGAGATGTGTGGAATAAAGAAACTTGCCTGAGGTTTCACCCCACTCGGGAACCAAACCCAAGTCCTCTCACTTGCAAGGCGTGGCCACTACACCACAGGACTACACTGTAAATCAAAGGATTATTATAATAATGTAAACTAGTTTATCCTGAACTTTGTACTTTTTGAACTGGAATTCTTGTTGGTGACTTTCTTCAAATATTTACTTCCTTTTGCTCAGCTGATTCAAATGACAGTAAAATTCTATGAAGCTTTAAAACATCTCGATGACATAAGATACCATATTGATAACAAGGATTATTATTATAATGAACAATAAACCATAGCCTAAAATCTGCACAAATTGTGACCATTCACACAGTATCAGTACAGCTCTCTGTGTGTTTGTGCACCCATGTGTTTAGGAATTGGATGTTTCTTTTCATGTCACTCCATTTATTTAGCCCTCCCCTTTGTCAGCGGGCTAACCAGGCCATGATCTGAGCTGTTTATGAGCTCAAAGCACTTCACAGAATATACTGTAAAGTGGATTGACTGTATATTTGTGGGTGAAATACAGCAGCCAATTGAGTGACCAAATTATTATTTATTTCTTGAGGGATTATTATCAGGCATGTAGAGTTAGGAAACGTGCTCAAGATTTCGCCCTACCGGGAATCGAACCTAGACCTCTTGATTGTGAGGCGAGTGCTCTAACCACTGAGCTGCAGGACTCCAGTGTTGAAATGTTTCAGAGGACTTTACATGATTATAATGTAAACTGTAGTGTCTGTATTTGTAAGACAAGATGGCAGCCCATTTGCACACAGCAACGTCCCACAAATAGCCATGGGCAAGTGACTCATTATATCTGGAGATTTGTTGGCCATGACACAGGGAGAGAGAAAATCCTTTCCTTTTTTCCAACAGTGCCACGTCACCTAAACAGAAAACAGACAGGATCTCCGCTAAACATCTCATCCAAAGGACAGCAACTCAGATAATGGAACACACCCCGACCCCTAACACCCCCTTCCCACCCCACCCCTTGAATGTCAGCTTTTAGACTGTGAACTCAAAAGTCCTGATTGGTGATGGATTTATAATACAATAATAATAATCCTTGGATTTGATATAGCGCTTTTTCACGACTTCTAGATGTCTCAAAGCGCTTCACAGAATATACTGTAAAGTGAATTGACCATATATTTGTGGGTGAAAATATTTGTGTATTTGACCCCAGAGCGAGCAGTGTTTTTCCTTTGATGGACAAAGTCACTCGTCTAGCAGAGTGGGGAATCACCCACAAATATGCAGTCAATTCATTTTATAGTATATTCTGTGAAGCGGTTTGAGACGTCTAGAAGACGTGAAAAGCGCTATATCAAATGCAAGGAACGATTAGTATTCTTATTATAATCTGCTCAGCGTTCAAAGCTATTCGTTTGTGTTGAATATTTCTGAAGAAGTTAATAATTTATCCCTCTGTGGGAGGGGACGAGCTGGATTGTAGGCCGGCCGAAGTCTCACCCTGCCCCAGCCAGCAGATCCAATTGGATCAGATGGGTTGATTTTTGCTCCCAGGCATTTCATTCACTCCCATTGAGAGGCGATAAGATATCAACAGCAACTAGCTCAAACTGCTTCTGCCTGGTTCAAGCTGCCCATGACAAGTTTTAGCCGCCTGTGACAAAAGTGGAGTGGATGACTGAGCAACTGTGCTTAAGATTAAGAGGGGGCGGGGGGGGTATCGAGAGAGAGGGAGAGAGAGAGAAAGAGTGGGTAAGTGGGAAAAGAAAAAGTGATGCCCAGCAGGATAGAGAGGGAGGAAGAGACCAAGAGAGATACACTGTGAAAGAGAACAGACTATGAGAGCGAGAGAAACACTGAGACAGAGAGACGCACAGTGAGACAGAGAGAGACGCACAGTGAGACAGAAAGATAACAATAATAATAATCCTTGCATTTGATATAGCGCTTTTCACATCTTATCGACATCTCAAAGCGCTTCATAGAATAAACTGTAAAGTGAATTGACTGTATATTTGTGGGCGAAACAAGGCAGCCAGTCGCACAGCAGTGTCCCACAAACAGTCGTGGATTGAAATGACCAATTTTACTAATGTGATTTTTTGGGGACAGGTTATTATTAGGGATATGGAGTAAGGAAACTTGCCCAAGGTTTCGACCTGACCTGCTTGCATTCGAACACAGGTCTCATGCTTGTAAGGCAAGTGCTCTAACCACCGAGCTGTAGGAGCTCCACAGTGATACACAGTGGAACAGAGAGTGACAACACACTGCGGGACAGAGAGAGAGCCAGAGAAAGAAAAATATACAGTGGGACAGAGAGAAAGAGTGAGATATACACAATGGCACAGAGAGAGAGACACACACACATACACACTGTTTTCCACTGTCCATCACCTCCTTCATGGACCCTCTCAAGCCCCAGTCTATCCTCACACAGATGCAAGTGTAAAGAGGTCCTGGACTTCTTCGCATCAAAAATCAAAAACATCCCCTTGGCTGCATTGTCCCTCCCCCACTCCCATCCCATTCCACCCCACCTCCATTCCTCCCTCCACCACTGTTCCTGCCACTCACCCCTCCCTGCAATCCTTTGCCCCATTTCTCCTTCATTCCTCTCAACCACAATCACCTGCTGCCTTGGCTCCCTCTCCACCCAGCTTCTGGTCACTCAACTCCCCCTCCTCTCTCCCTCCCCCCCCCCCCCCCATCCACCCTGAGCTGACATGGTCTCTTTCCTCAAGCTCTGTTTCACTTGCCTGAAAACCACTGTTATCACACTCACTCCTTCTCAAAAAAACCCACCCTTGATCTCTCTAATCTCTCCCATTACCATTCCATCTCCATCCTACCCTTCCTTGCCTAAGTGGAGTTCAATGTTTAGAGCACCCGCCTTACAAGCATGAGACCCGTGTTTGAATCCAGGCAGATCAGGCGAAACTTTGGCAAGTTTCCTTACTCCACACGCCCAACAATAATCTCTCAGAAAAAAAACAATAATAAATTGGTCATTTCAATCCAAGACTGTTTGTGGGACAAATATTAAATACAGTTATTTAATTGACTACAAATATACAGTCAATTCACTTTACAATATTTTCTGTAATGCGCTTTGAGACACACTCCCTCAATCCCTCTGCATTGCACCCCCTCTCCCCCTTTTCAATCCTGCCTGAAAAACTTCCTCTTCAACCCCATTTACACGGAGCAGTATTCAGTGGAACTCAATGCAGAATACATCTACCCAGCAGCACCACACACAGAGCATCGAATCCAGTGGCGGCCAGCATCACTGCACACAGCAACAACAACAAATTACTGTACATTACTTTAGTGCCTTTCACACACCACAGACAATACGTCACACTATCACACCAGAGGCCCCAGCCCATGTCACTGAATCCTATGTCAGAAATACAACACCTCGTTCTCCGACTCTCAGTACAATTAAGGTTGTACAGTAACTGGCTCGAAAGACCAGACTCTTGTTATTGTTTGAAAGTGGCACTTTGGCAAGTAATAGAACACCAAGTGTCACCTATCAGCACATCAACACATACATGCCCATGTTTCTGGGCTTACAATTAATATAACATTAAACCCTGTGTTTGATATAATGATAAAAAAGAATCATGGATTGAATTGACCAATTTATTATTGATTTTTGTGAGGGATTATCATTAGGTGTGTGGAGTAAGGAAACTTGTCCAAGGTTTTCCTTGCCTGGAATTGAATCTAGATCTCTCGCTTGTAAAGTGAGTGCTCTAACCACTGAGCCACAGGACTCCACATATAGCGCCTCATCACGTTACTGAGAAATTTCAAAGTGCTTCACAGAATATATTATATATTATTATTGATTTACTATATATTGTGGGTGAAACGCATACAATCCAAATAGAATTGGCCGTTCAGAAATTGGCATGACCACATGAACTCTCAATTAGCCCCACTACCCCCACAAACACAAGATAAAAAGCTACGATTTACTCTCAGGATAAATTATGTGATGGATGCAATGGGGGTACCTTCCTTTAACTCCTACGATAACCAAATCAAGAGTTTAAATGGGGCCGTGAAGCTGTGTAAACCAGGCTTTGAATGGGAACACTGGTCCCTTTTGAGCGGTCTGACCACAATGCAAAATGTCCTAAAAGCCACTTGAGCTCCATATTCTTTGGTGAGAGTACAGTCCAGTGTTGGAAAGCTGGAGAAGGGGATGTATGCAGGTCTGCACAGGGCAAATCAATAAAGAGATTTGAGATTGCTTCGAAAGATCTCATCTAAAAAATAACCAATGAAACCTCCACCACAAAAGATCCTCTGTGTGTCATCTGCAGACCAGAGAGAGGGGGAGAAAGGGGGGGGGGGGGGGGGAAACAGACAGAAAAAATATTGACAGGCCTTTCTTGTTCCACGTTGGCCTCAGCATTTGCATGGGAATATGTATCTGGGCATTAAAATCCAGAGGTACAAGCTCTCCACCCAAACCACAAGAAACAGTCACACACACACACACACAGCCACCCAAAAACAGCAATGAAAGGGGTGACTTTTTTTTTAACAATCAACTGACTTTGATCCAGGAACGGTTTCCCCCAGGCCTTTCTTTTTTAAAAAAATATATAAATGGACAGATATTAAGAGTTGTGGACATACCAGCCTCCCTACTTCTCTCACCCCCCCCCCCCCCCCCCCCCCACCCCTCTCTCTCTCTGTGTCTGCCTTGCTTGTGAAAATTCAATAAGGGAAGCGAATAAAGCATTGTATTCTTGTTCCTTTTTTTCAATATAACGTTTTTTAAATTAAAAAAAACCCCCAATTAAAATGACCAGTTAGTGGTCGTGTCGTGTATTCCCTGAGGTGGGGGAAACACCAGCTTCCAACACCAGGGAGATAACCTCATGTCAAGTTCAAAGATATGAGAGGGAGGGAGAGGGCAGGGGTGCGTTTGGGTTAGAAAGATAAATAAATCTGTGTTGCCCAGCTCAGGAAAGGTTTTATTTCAAACTGGGTGAGGGGTGAGGGGTGGGGGGGGGGGGGGTTGTTGAAAGGCAGTAATTATCACCATCATTAGCTACCTCTGTACCTGGCTCACTGTACTCTTCTCTGTGTGTGTGTGTGTGTGTTGACAAAGAAATGCAACTCAGGCCCCCTCTCCCCCCCCACACCACCAATCCTCTCCCCCCCCCCCCCCACACCCCCACCCACTCTCCTCTCCCACCCACTCTCCTCACCCCCACCCCACTCTCTCCCCCCTTCTCTCTATCCCCCCCACTCTCTCCCCCCTCCCACACTCACTCGCCCCCCCCCCCAGGCTGGAGGGGACAGTGGTGGGCAGATTGTGTTGCATCCCTCCCTCCCCCTCTCCCCCAAAACACTAAAGCAGCCCAATATCCCCACCCCCCCATCCCCCGTCACCCCCCATCCCCCGTCACCCCCCATCCCCCCCATCCCCCGTCACCCCCATCCCCCGTCACCCCCCATCCCCCGTCACCCCCTCATCCCGTCACCCCCCAGATCCCCTATGACCCCCCTCCTTGTGACTCCCTCCCCCCTGATCCCCCTGTGACCCCCTCCCCCACTGATCCCTGTGACCCCCTGATCCCCTGTGGACCCCCTCCCCCCTGTGACCCCCCTCCCCCCTGATCCCCTGTGACCCCCTCCCCCCTGTGACCCCCTCCCCCCTGATCCCCTGTGACCCCCTCCCCCCTGATCCCCTGTGACCCCCTCCCCCCTGATCCCCTGTGACCCTCTCCCCCCTGTGACCCCCTCCCCCCCTGATCCCCTGTGACCCTCTCCCCCTGTGACCCCCTCCCCCCCTGATCCCCTGTGACCCCCTCCCCCCTGATCCCCTGTGACCCCCTCCCCCCTGATCCCCTGTGACCCCCTCCCCCCTGATCCCCTGTGACCCTCTCCCCCTGTGACCCCCCTCCCCCCTGATCCCCTGTGACCCTCTCCCCCCTGTGACCCCCTCCCCCCTGATCCCCTGTGACCCCCTCCCCCCTGATCCCCTGTGACCCTCTCCCCCCTGTGACCCCCTCCCCCCTGATCCCTGTGACCCCCTCCCCCCTGATCCCCTGTGACCCTCTCCCCCCCTGTGACCCCCTCCCCCCTGATCCCCTGTGACCCCCTCCCCCCGATCCCCTGTGACTCCCCCCAGTGCCCCCCCTCCCCCCTGATCCCCTGTGACCCCCTCCCCCCTGATCCCTGTGACCCCCTCCCCCCTGTGACCCCCTCCCCCCTGTGACCCCCCCCCAGTGACCCCCCCTCCCCCCCTAATCCCCTGTGACCCCCCTCCCCCCTGATCCCCTGTGACCCCCCCCCAGTGCCCCCCCCTCCCCCCTGTGACCCCCTCCCCCCTGATCCCCTGTGACCCCCCACAGTGCCCCCCCCTCCCCCCCTGATCCCCTGTGACCCCCCCCAGTGCCCCCCCTCCCCCCTGATCCCCTGTGCACCCCCCCCAGTGCCCCCCCCTCCCCCCAGTGCCCCCCCCCTCCCCCCTGATCCCCTGTGACCCCCCCCCTCCCCCCCCTCCCCACTCACTGTGTTGTTGCGGGCTGCCTGTGGGCTGCTCCCCGGCCGCTGGGCTGCCCCGGGCCGGCAGCACCAGGTGCCTCTCGGGCTGGGGCAGGCACCGCTTGCAGAAGGAGTGCAGACACGGCAGCAGCTTGGGGTCCCGGCTCTGGAAGTGCTGCCGGCAAACAGCGCAGGCCTCCAGCAGGTTGAGCGGCGCCTCCCCCCCCTGCCTGCTCTCCGCTTCATTCCCGGTGCTCAGCTCCCGAGCCAACGCCGTGCCGCCCGCTGCCATGGCCGCCAACACACACACACAGCACACACAGCACACACACAGCACACAGCACACAGCACACACAGCACACACACACACAGCACACAGCACACAGCACACACAGCACACACACACACAGCACACACACACACACACACAGCACACACACACACAGCACACACACAGCACACAGCACACACACAGCACACACACACACAGCACACTCACACACCACACAGCGCACACACACACACACACACACAGAGGACAGGAGCGCGACTGGGGCGGGCTGTCTGTCTTGTCTGTCTGTCTGTGTGCGTGTGTTTGTCTGTGTGCGTGTGTGAGTCTGTGTTTCTGTGTGTGCGTCTGTGTATGTCTGTGTGTGTGTTGTGTGTGTATCTGTCTGTGTCTGTCTGTGTGTGTGTTGTATCTGTCTGTGTCTGCCTGTGTCGGTGTGTGTGTGTCTCTATATCTTGATGTGCGTGTATGTTTGTGTGTGTGTCTCTATATATGTGCGTGTGTTTGTGTGTGTGTCTATATCTCTGTGCGTGTGTTTCTGTGTTTGTCTCAATATCTCTGTGTGTGTGTATCTATGTGTGTGTGTCTCTGTGTGTGTGTATCTCTGTTTATGTGTGTGTGTCTCTCTGTGTGTGTGTGTGTGTTTGTAGCTGTGTCTCTGGCCCAAGTTGTTGCAAAGGCCGAGCTGGTTCAGCCTGGAAAGTGAGTGAATCAGGGCGTTGTATGTATATGTATGTGTCTGTGTGTGTGTCTCTCTCTCTGTGCGTGTCTCTGCGTGTGTGTGTGTGTGGTGGTGGTGTCTTTTTTCTTTCGATCAAACACAGGAAACGCACCCTCTCCCGGACACAGGTCGCCAGCAAAAGGAACGCAATTCATTCATCCCATTGCTCCCCCCCCCCACACACACACACACACAGAGCTCAGTCCCAAAGCAGATCTCTCCCACTCCCCCCCCCCCCACACACACACACACACAGAGCTCAGTCCCAAAGCAGATCTCTCCCACTCGCCCCCCCCCCCCCCCCCCCACAAAAGAGAGAGAGAGAGAGAGGGGGGGGGGGGGGGGGAGAAATCCCACCCCTCTTCTTGCTCGGGTTATGTTATTGTCTGTGCACACAAGAGGAACTCATAAATCTGCAGTGTCATTGCTAAGTTCCTAGCTGTTTTCTGCCTTTACACTGTCAGGGACTTCTCTCTGTGTGTGTGTGTGTGTGTGTGTGTTTGTAGGGGGGGTGGTGGTGTGTGTGTGTGTGTGTTGGGGGGGGTTTGGGGTGTGTGTGTGTTTGTAGGGGGGGTGGTGGTGTGTGTGTGTTGGGGGGGGGGTTGGGGTGTGTGTGTGTTGGGGGGGTGGGGTGTGTGTGTGTTTGGTGGGGGGGGTGGGGTGTGTGTGTGTTGGGGGGGTGGGGTGTGTGTGTGTGTTTGTTGGGGGGGTTTGGGGTGTGTGTGTGTTGGGGGGGGGGTTGAATGTGTGTGTGTTGGGGGGGGTTGGGGTGTGTGTGTTTGTTGGGGGGGTTTGGGGTGTGTGTGTTGGGGGGGGGTGTATGTGTGTGTGTTTGTTGGGGGGGGTTGGGGTGTGTGTGTTGGGGGGTGGGTGGGGTGTGTGTGTGTTTGTTGGGGGGGGGTTGGGGTGTGTGTGTTTGTTGGGGGGGGGTTGGGGTGTGTGTGTGTTTGTTGGGGGTTTGGGGTGTGTGTTTGTTGGGGGGGGTTGGGGTGTGTGTGTTTGTTGGGGGGGGTTTGGGGTGTGTGTGTGTTTGTTGGGGGGGGGTGTATGTGTGTGTGTTTGTTGGGGGGGGTGGGGTGTGTGTGTGTGTGTTGGGGGGGTGGTGTGTGTGTGTGTTGGGGGGGGGGGTGGTGTGTGTGTGTGTGTGTTGGGGGGGGTTTGGGGGGTGTGTGTGTTGGGGGGTGTGGGGTGTGTGTGTGTGTTTGTTGGGGGGAGTGGGGTGTGTGTGTGTGTATGAAATGTGGAATCTAACACACACAAACAAGGCAGCTGGTTAGCAACAGCGAAATGGCTTGAACCTACACACTCTTATTGATGTGTCGTGTGTGTGTTGTGTGTGTCAGACCTAAAATATATCACAAGTCACCCCAGGCAACCTTCATTATCATCACAGTCAGAACAAGCCATAAGTCACAAGGCAGTACTGCAGTCTGGAGACTGTCCCTATGTAGGGCTGGCGGGGGTGGGGTGGGGGGGGTTGAGATATTGTATTTAAAAAACATATTCATTTAATATTATTATAGGAATATAATGAAATTCCTGCCAAGGAGCCAATCTGGCTGCGCTGTGCCCTGCAATAATAATAATCCTTGCATTATAATAATAATTTGAAATAAAATAAATAATAATATAAATTTTATAAAATAATAATAAAATAGGCTTTCCTGCTCCCCTTCCCCCTACACCGACCCCTCCCCTTGCCGTCTTTCCCCCCTTTTTCCCTCAATCCCACTTCCATGACTGTTGGTGGGACACTGCTGTGCACAATTTGGCTGCCGTGTTTTGCCCACAAATATACAGTCAATTTTCCTACTCTTCTTCATCCTGCCCCGATTCCCTCCCACCCCTGGTCTTGTCCTTACCTAACCGTACAGCACCTTGGGATGTCCTCTCGACGTGAAAGGCGCTATATAAATGTAACTTTTGATTGATTGATTGATTGATTGATTGATCCTTGCATTTGATATAGCGCTTTTCATGGCTTCCAGACATCTATAATATACTGTAAAGTGAATTGACTGTATGTTTGTGGGCAAAACGTAGGAAAGGCAAGAAGCGAGGCGAAGGGATTGCGGGATGGAGTTCCAGAGTGTGGGGGCAGAGAGGCTGAACGCCCGGCCACCGACGGTAGGGCGGTTTGGGCGGGGTACATGGAGCTGGCCAGAGCCCAGTGAACGGAGGGGACATGCAGGCTGATAGGGAGATAGCAGGTCGGAGAGATAGGTGGGAGCAAGGCAGGGTATGGCCTTGAAAGTGAGGAGTGAAGTTTGCAAGGCGAGTGCTCTAACTACTGAGCTACAGGACTCCACAGGAATCTGGAATACAGTAGTGGACTGCAAATCCACCTAGCTCAGGAACCAGATTGCCAAGGGTATTTTGCAGTCTGGGTAGAAACACTGGCACAGACTCGTGACCAATGCTGTTTCCATGCAGTCCCGTTTTGTGAAATTCTCTCATGTACACATGTAATTTGTTGTCGTTGTTGTTGTCTCGGCCAACAATTTGTTCATTGTCTTGTGCCTCGTGACCCACCGTTCCAGTGAGCAAGCTGGATCTGCAGCGGACCTTTGCCGGCAGAGAAACAGTCACAACACAGGAGGACATACCTAATGAGGACGTCTCAAAACGCTTCAAAGGATTTAATGTAAAGTACAGTAGAACCTCAGTAACCCGACCATCCACGGGACCACGACCAGATGGTCGCGTTGGTGGGGAGGTCGCGTTAGTGAGGTGTCGATTCTGCTAGATGGAAGATTAAACTATTGGCTACCATCCATGTAGAGTCGGAGAGGCCAGGGAAGGGGGGTACTCGAGGCCGGGGAGGTGGGGGAGGGAGAAGTACACAAGGCCGGCGAGGGAAGGAGGATACTTGAGACCGGGGAGTGGGGATACTCGAGGCCGGGGGGGGGGGGGGGGGGGGTGGGCGCTCCGTTACCTGCAGCTTGTCTTCTTTTTTACTGTCTGACAAAGCGGCCGCTCATGTGACCTCTTCAAATCCGCGCCGCCATCTTGTCTCGGTGACGTCACGCCGCAGCCTGCCCACCCATCCCCCCCCCCCCATGTACTTTTGTTCCCTGATTGGCCAGAGGACCATTAAAATGTTGTTTGGGACCCGCAAAATCAGTGCCGCGCGCAATCCGGGAACCGGGGGTGGTCACGTCAGTGAGGTTTATTTAACTGGAAATGAGTTAGGAAATATTCTGGACCGACTGACTGGTCACCTGGGGCGGGGGTGGTCACGCCACTGAGGTGGTCGCCAACCGAGGTTCTACTGTATGGGAAGGTGAAAGGAGCAGCAAATTTGCTGCCCCACAAACAGCTGCCTCAGCCCAGTGGCCTGGCTCGTGTCAATCCAGCTGTTCCCAGGCCTCAGTTGAAATGTGGCCACCAGTGGTTGGCTGAACCTGAGCGCCATATACCTCACCCAAGAATGTGTTAAGTGATGCAACTCAATCGAGTGGTTTAGTCAGTGGATCACAAGATTGGTTCAGTTGAAGAGGCTCTTCCGCCCATCGGATCTCATCCCTCCAGAACACAATCAAGCTGCTGAGTAAATGAGTCCCAACTTTCTCAATCCCGTTTTAATTTTTTTTACATTTCTACAAATCTGAATCAAGACTGAAGAGCGCTAGCTAATCGTTGCTCATGGCTCATTCTTCTAACACTATGGATCATCCACATTGCTCTCCTCTGCACTGCCTCTAGGCCAGTGGTTCCCAACCTCGGGTCCCGACCCAAATCAGGGTCGTGGGCGTCCTCAGTAGGGTCATGAAGTGTCATCCGAATTTTTTTTCTTCCTTTTTTTAATGTTGAAAACGCTTTTTTAACACTAAAAAAAATGTTTTAACACTAAAAGACACTGACCAATTTGTATAAAGAGCGTACTTACAAGTTGTGCTGAGTCCACAAAACAGATGGTGATAACTTTTGGCTGAGCTTCACTTCAGTCGTGATATCGCCCCCTAGTGGTGGGAGAAACAGCTGGAGGCTAATTTGGGTCACAGCCAAAAAGGTTTGGGTCAGGAGGACCTGCTGGTGGTTAATTTGGGTCCCAGCAAAAAAAGGTTGGGAACCACTGCTATAGACAGTCTCCATAACAGTAAAACATTTTATTATTTGATATCGCCCTGCAACATGTTGTCAAGATGTCTCAAAGTGCTTCACAGAAAATTGCTGTGCACAGTGCACAGACATGGATAACTTCATACCGTGTGATTTGTAGATATGAGCTCCACTATAAAACAATGGGAGGTTTAGCAAAAGCTCCTATTTCGTAACAAAGGGAATTTAAATACCAGGTTTATATCTTGAAAAAATGTTTATGGATTATTTGGTCACGCTCTGATACACTTTGATATATCAGGTATGCTTTATAATGTGTCAGTCATATTATTTCCACATTATTTAAGGGGTTTGTAAGAACATTTTGCACGTTCACAATTTCTTCATTGGTATCAACGGTGCCACTATAAATAATAATCCTAACATTTGATATGATGCCTAGACTGAGACAAAGTGTCTCCCATTGTCCTGGCTGACAATCCCCAAATAAAATGAGTTACTCATTTTAATGGTTGTTTGTGGGTCTTTGCTGTGTACAAATTGGCTGCCTAGATTACAAAGTCCCAAATTACATTGGTGTAGTATCTTTCGCGTCAGGAGGGAGTCCCACGGCCTAATGAAAATACAGTCGTTACAAGAGATTGCAATTCCCCGCGAAGCACTTTGAGACATCTCCACAACGTGTTGTAGGGCGATACCAAATAATAAAAATTGTTACTGTTTACAAAACTCAGAGGTTTTACGTTGAAATGACACAAGGTGATCTTGTCACTGTTGCAATAGGACAATAAGGCAGTGTGAATCAGGAGCAGGATGTTCAAAGGAAAAACTGGGCTCACACCAAACCAGTCTCTTTCAGGCAGTGCCAAGCATTCTGAGCCAAAAGCTTTCAGTAGCATGGGTTACCATGACAGGCAAAAGCTCTCAGTACACGTTAACATGCTGCTGTGTTCACATTGTGCGTCAAAGAGGGAAAGCAGAAAGAATTATAACATCTATAACTGTCAAAACAGCTCAAAACCCTTTATGGCTAATTACCTGGGCCAATAGAAAAGTGCAGAAATACTTGCCAAAAATTGCAGGTGAGATTTGGCATTCCCGCTGAAAATTGCAGGGGAGGTTTTGACAATTTTTGCAGTAAATTGCGGGGACCTGGTTGGTGCTATAGGGGGTACATTTTGCTGGCAACCTACATTTTTTCACTTGACACGTATTGTCAAAAACTAAACATAAACAAACAACACATATCAGAATGTTGCAAAAAAAAAAGTATAAATTCTTCAACATAAAATGTGTGGCCCTTTATTTTGGGGGCGGGGACTATAGGACCTCAACACCTCCTGCCTATCAGGGCCGCATCGCATGCATAAAGACACACATGAACACTCAGGCATACGTAGACACACACAGAGGCTCACAAACACAGAGACACAAACAGACATTCACAAATATGTAGAGAGAGACACACAGACGCATAGAGACAGACACTATAAAATAGATAGAGATACACACAGACACTCACAAACACAAAAAGAGGAATACACAGACACTCACAAATGCACAGAGACACACATAGACACCGACAAACACACTCTGAAGGAGTGTTACCGAGGACACTGGGTGTGATTGTCATTGCCAGGAATCAGTTTGCTGTGACACAATCAGACAATTATTAATATAACTTGTGCATGTCCCAAAAATTCTTGCATAAGGCAAATGCCTCATTTCCCTCACCTCTCAATGAGATAACAGAATGTCAGATCCAAGCTCATCATCTGTGATTTTCTCTAGTCCAGTCCTGAGCCAGGCAGGTCTGTAGTACTATATTCTAGAGCACTGCTGATGACATTACAGCCAGCCTGGCTCATTAATAGGACTTGGAAAGGCAAACCAGTTCTTCCCACTCAGCTTCTGTTAATCCTGCGAGTCAAGGCTCTGACAGTTAGGATGGTTCCAGCTGGACAACCAGTGGGGAAGCTTGTTATACAGTCCTCTCAATGGTAATCTGTGTGGGTTTAGTTGACGAGACTCCAGCAGTACTCCAAATGCACACTCTGGGGTCCCCAAGCTGTGGCTCTGGCTGACCTGCACCTAATACTTTCCAGAATTGGGAAATTTGGATGTGTTGTTCTCAAAAATGGAACGTTCAGTCTGGGTGGGTACTCTGAAGCACGGTGATGGGTATCTGCTGATGTTAGACACCATCCTGATCATGTTGATGGGTTTTTGTGTGGGTTAGACATTGGCTGACTAAACCCACCTTTCAATGGTGTGGTATTTTGCACAGGACACTGAGGACAAATGGGAAGAAACCCCACAAAGGAACCGTAGCACAGTGCCACCTGTTGACACTTAGTTTGGGAGGCTGATAAACAAGGGGTTTGTGTAGTTGTGCCTGGATGTTTTGGAATGCATGTATGAGAGTCTCAATGGCTTGCAGTGTGAGACAGTGGCAGGGCCGGGCGATGTTGCCGAGATGGGGGAAGAGCGGGTCGTGTTAGGATGTGGGGAGAAAGGATAGCTGAGGGTCAACCAAAATGCCATGGTTCTGGACTAACTTAGTAAGATGGATCCAGGATACTTGGATGGTAATGCTGTCAATGCCTCAGGTGTGGAGATGCTGATGGCAGCCAATCAGGAGGGCCTCGGTCTTGTTGATGTTCTACTGTAGAAAGCAAGCTCTCATCCAGGACTTCATGTCTGACAAATATTCTGTTAGGATAGCAGTGGTCCTGGAGTCGAGGATGGAAGCAGAGATAGAGTTGGGTGTCACCGCATACATGTGGAAATTGACCCTATGTCTAAGGATGATGTCCCAAGGTCTGGGCATACGATGCATGACTAAACTTTAACCACAGTGTTAATGCTAATTTATGATCCAAGAGCTTCAGAATTTACACTGAATTAAAGAATTGACCACATTCTGCCTGTTCTGAAACGCTGAGAATATGCACTTTTGGTCAACTTTTTCCCCCTCCTCCTGGCTTGGGCCTGGGATCCGTTATTGTGAAGCGCTCTGAGACGCCATCTGGCAAGGAGGGCGCTATATAAGTCCAAGTTGTTGTTGTAGCCAGAAAGTTTTATCCCAAGTTGTGGTTTTAGTAAAGCATCAGCAGGTGGTGCTGTGGTACAGTTCCTTTGGATTTTTGTTCCTGTGAGATCTCTGTGAATAGTCAGCGCAAAACTATTCACCATTGATAGGTGATTTCTGTTTGTACAGAAACCTAACACCATAACCAGCCATATCAGCCTAGCCATAGGCTGAATGATACATACAGAAACTCATAATGTGCCTCTACAACCTCTACTTACCTAATTCCGCAGAGCTTTAGGTAACACATTGCAGAGGATTGGGAACCTAGGTTTACATTGTTGAACCACTGGAATTCAACCAGCTAAAACCATGAAGCTTGCCATTGTGACCAGCTTGTCCAGCTAGGAACTATTAGAATTATTATTGCAATTATTATTATCTTCACTGTAATAACTACTGTGAACTGAGTAAATGGTGTGTCATAGCTACAGTGTACTGAGTGCATTGTGTGTGTAATAATTAGGGTGTACTGAGTGCATTGTGAGTGTAATAACTAGGTGCACTGAGTACATTGTGTTCAATAACTACAGTGGGATCGGTTTGTTTAACTTTCATCAGAGTCAGAAAGTTCTGGGTTCAAGCTACAATTTGGGAGGAGAAGCGGGTAGGGGTGGGTGGGAGGGTGGTGAAGGGTACTCACCCTTCTCAGCCTCAGGAGAAATTATTTACTGTCCATTTTACAGGCTAACCTTTTGTTCAGGAAATTGCTGAGATTTGCAGTCTTTCATATTGGTTTATTTGTCCCTCTCTCTGTTTTTCAAGGACCATGTTGAGTTTTTCAGGCCTTTGGAAGCCTGACCAGCCCAGGAGAAAGCAGGTACTGGAAGCCAGACTTTGGAGGGGGTGAGGGAGAGCTGGTGCTATTTTCAAAATGGGAATTGTGGAGGTTGGAAGCGGACCGGGACACTGGGAGAAATTTCCTTCATTTTTCTAATGATGCTACGGTATCTTTACTGTCCCATTAAAAAGTTCCAATCAGGAGTGGACTCGGACATGTAGAAGAAATGAGCTGCACTGTCTCTTGGGTGGTTTACCAGATCTGTTTTGAAGCCAGCGATAGTGTGCTCAGCACCAATGGTGACTTTTGGTCTTCCAGGGAAAGAACTTTGCCCAATTCTGTCTCTTTGTCACTTTCCCCTTTCATCCTTTTGTATTTTAGATCTCCAAGCTGTCTCCCACCCTGAAGTGTGTTGGAAAGTATATATTTCCATATTCACTTGCATGTATTTTGCCTGAAATGTTCATTGACATTGGGTTGGGACAGGCTCAGCAAACTGGAGCTGGAATAAGGGCAAGAGTTGTACATTGCTGCACCCAAAATGGAAGGTTGGAGGCCAAGCAGCCAGAGGAGTTTGACTAAGGTGACTGTACTGAACAATCTCCTGTCTCCATCTCCTAGGAGGAAGAAAGCAGAATTTTTTCTGAAGAAATGTTGGGAATCTCAAAAATAAACTTGGTTATATGCTGTGTGGGTAATCTTGAACAGTTGTTTTGTGTTAATATGTGAGCTTGCTGGGTATTTCTGCTGCTTAGTGAGCGATTGGGAATGTATACGTGATGGAACTTGTGAGTTTTTAGACCAGCTTTGACTGGTATGAAAGTTTTTTTCTCAGCATTCTTGATGTTAGCAGAACGTACTGAAATGCCTTAACTGTGTTGGATCGGCACTCAAGCGCTGAAAATGTGCCAGAGGTAGGTTTTGAGATTAGGTCTTTAACCTCATTAAAGATTTCTGAATCACTCTGTTTAAACAAAGAATTATACAGCTCATCTCAAATGTCTTACAGCACTTCAGATTTAAGAACGTGACAATTTGCTAGGTAAAAGAAGACCAAGGTCGACCTGGTTCGCCTTCCACCATCCTGGCAGTTGCTTGAGATGTTTTATCCCAAACTATATACAGTACTGTGTCCTGAGTATTATTTTCTAGCAGAATATATCTAATTTGTTTTGGAAATAAACTACATTTCCTGATTCCATTGTCTCCTTAGGGAACCTGACTGTCAATCACCCTCTTTCTCCCCCCAACAAGACCATGTCTCCCAGTCCAAGGCCATTGCATGGAGAGAGGGTGGTTATAGTCCAGATGTGAGTAAATTGCTGGCCAGTGAGGGCAGGGAATGCTGGGTGTGAAGAGTATTTAGTTAATTGCCGTATTATTTCAGGAGATAAACTTAGCTGTGATGGGCCTCAACTGGTGGACCTTCTCCTGACCTGAAGAGAGTAAAGACTTGGTGATGATCAGCAGAGGCCATCCACAGCCTGAGGGACCTGCCCAACAGTGGTGGAGAGAGACAACAACTTTCATTTGCGTGGAGCCCTTTACAAGGATCACCTCTCAGAGTGCTTAACAGTGGCAGAGCTTGAGCTGGGGTGAGAGGAAGTAACTGCAGACACGATTCATGAAAAATTTAAATAAACTTGTACTTGCTATTAATGATTCTAACATTTGATACAGTACATTTCAATCAATCAATCAATCAATCAATCAATCCAAACTTACACTTATATAGCGCCTTTCACGTCAAGAGGACATCCCAAGGCACTGTACAGTTAGGTAGGGACAAGAGCTGGGGGTGGGGTGGGTGGTATAGTGAGAGGATGAAGGAGAGTAGGAAAATTGACTCTACATTTGTGGGCGAAACGTGCCAGCCAAATTGCGCACAGCAGTGTCCCACCAACAGTCATGCTCACAGCAATGTGGATATTATTCACTATAATTTTTCTGTGAAGTACAGTGACTGGATTGATAGGCAAACACACCAACAAATTAATTCAAAGCAATGTTCCACAAACAGTAGTGAACTGATGTTGGCTTTGAAGGTCTGGTCAGCAGTGGAACTAATCACTCTGTGGTAATCTGGGACAAAAGGTGTTGCCAGGAAATAACATTTTAATCTCTTTAGCCAAATTATAATGCTGGGAGCCTGAGAACAAAGGAACCACAGTGATTTATGTATTTATATATTACACTAAATTACTTATTGAGGCAAAAAGACAGAATGTTCCATTGATAGAGTTCAATAAGCAGGGTTACAACAGACAAATAGTGCTGTTATGCTCGCATGTAACATGTCTGTAGTGACAATATCTAAGTTAACAGGCAGCAAATACGCTTCTTTTGCTTCTCTCAGTTGAGAACTGATAATAGCAGGTGTTTAATCTGCAGGTTTATTGTATTGTCAAAGTCATTTTACTTTTTCTGTTGTTATTGGAGCATTGGCTGGTTGAGGAGCTTGACTCACAGAACCTTGGATGGATGTTTTGTCTTTCTGGAGTTGCGAAAAATGTACCAAACTGAACCTAATGTAGCTCAGTTAGCCATGTGTTTTTAATCAGGATGGAGATGTGTATGTCTCCACCTGAACATTGCTGAATCATGGTGGGGCCAGCCCTGGGCTGACTCTGATCACCACAATGCCTCTACATCAATAATCAACAAGATCAGTGACAGCTCTGATGTGTTCACTTCTTCTTCTTCACATTTGATTACGCTGAACTCTGCAGCGCATGTCCTCTCCCACACCAGGCTCCATGATCCCATCACCTTCACCTGGCTCCACTGGCCTCATCATCCCCCAGAATGATAGAGATCAATATCAACAGCCTTTCTCAGCAATGGTCAAAATTGGTCACTAATTTCATGGTTGTTTGTGGGACATTGCTGTGTATGTGCTGTAGGATTTATTGATAAACTGCTGTGATGGCCTTGGTGGTTTCAGATACTTTGCTGTCATGACCACTTCCCCTTCATCAGTTACTCAGCCATAAACCTGTGGTGACTTCAGTAGTGAGCTACAGAAGCCCGGTTCAAGGTTGCATTTTATATTCTTTTCATTTAATACAGCACCTCTTGTCCTAAGGTATCTCAAAGAACTTAGTATTTGTAGGTGAACATGGCAGCTGTTCTGGGAACAGCGATGTCCCACAATATTCCATAATTGCCCATAATATTCTGTTGTAACTTTGGCATAAAAAGGAATAAGTATCAAGGGATCTATTGAAATTGTTTAGTTCCTGAGAGCAGAAAATAGATTATTGGTTATCTTCTGCTCACAGTATTCAAAGACAAGTACAATGTCAGGACCAATTATAGCCGCATTTAGTGTACAGTGTTGTTATTTTGTGTCTCGTGGTTTGTGTGGATTGTGAACTTTTTTTTCATTGGTTGTAATAATTAAATTTAAAGCATACTGTTGTGCATACTTTAGGTATTATAGGAATTTAAAGCATATGACTGCTTTCATTTCCTAAAACCTTTTATTACCATAGAATAATGCTTAATATTGAGAATATGGGTCTGTTTAGCCACTTTTGGACGTCCTCCCAAGTGAAAGATGCTTCTATAGCTCACCACTGAAGTCACCACGGGTTTATGGCTAAGTAACTGGTGAAGGGGAAGTGGTCATAAGAGCAAAGTATCTGAAACCACCAAGGACATCACAGCAGTTTATCAATAAATCCTGCAGCACGTACTCAGCAATGTCCCGCAAACAGCAATGAAATGAGTGACCAATTTTGACCATTGCTGAGAAAGGCTGTTGATATTGAACTCTATCATTCTGGGGGATGATGAGGCCAGTGGAGCCAGGTGAAGGTGATGGGATCATAAATGTAATTGGATTGTTGTTGGTGCTGTTAATAAAAAGATGCAGGTTACATCAACTGGGATTTATTAGTGTGTTCTTATTCATACATGGCCATTTGAGTTATTTTATAAATGATCTTGTTCTCACCTTCAAAGACCTCCATGATCTTGCACCCCACACCATCTCTCCGACCTCATGACCCCCATATTAGCGTGTCCACTCCGTTTGCTTGGCGAATACCAGCCTGCTTCAGATCCCCAGCACTTCCCTCACCACCATTGATTTCCCCAAACTCTGGAACTCTATTGCACGATCCCTCCACCTTACCTCACCTCTTGCCTCATTCAAATCCCGTCTAAAGACCTTACATATATAGAACTCTATACCTCTACCCTTCTCGTGGAGCTCCTGTAGCTCAATGGTTAGAGCACTCGCCTTACAAGTGTGAAACCTGTGTTCGAAGCCAGGCAGATCAAGACGAAACCTTGGGCAAGTTTCCTTACTCCACACGTCTAATAAAGGACCTTTGCTGCTGCTTCTAATTTCACAGCTCCCCCTATCTTGGTGTTATTTAAGGGGCAGGAGTCCCAAATATGATTCTTAATGGTATCTAGGATTGGAGTGGACACTAATCCTTTGCTTGGAAACTGAACTGCGCTGAGAAGGGCACTCTGTTCACTGTAGCCTCTCTTAAGACAAGGTCAGCAAGGTCTTAATGCGAGCCAACTTGTGCTGTATAAGACCTGTGCCAAACAGTTCTCCTTCAGTGTGGTCGGGGTGTCAGTGTGTCTATGTGGAATTGTTAGAGATTCGATTAACTGATTGAAAATTAGGTTACGGCCAACCTCCGATCAATCAGATCATACAGAACATCTCTTTGTAAAAGCAGGTTTGTTTATTCAGATTCACCCGTTAGGGTTGACACTAAAAGACCAAGTATACAACAGTTTAAGTCAAGCCCCGAATTGCATTGATTATGGAGATATACTACCCGGCGAGGAGTCTGTCGTTAGTTCGGGCAGGTCTAGTCGGGGCGGTTGTTTCGCTTACAACTCTTCCATCAATGGCTGTCTTCGCACTCCTTCCTCTCACGTTGGTCCACCACACCGAAACAAGCCTCGAGCGTATTTCTCTTCCCCCTTATATACTTAAATGTTCCATGGTCAAGCTCCTTCTGTTCCGCCGATCGTTAAGAGACTACCCCTTTTGCACCTCGTTATCCTATGGTCACGTACACAGTTAACATGATTTCACGTGGTCTCCTTATCCAATTATAGAGAACAATGTTCTTTGTGCACACCAAGTGTATGCTCAGCTAGTCACGTGCGCACTTGGCCATGTGTTATCTCTTTGTGCACCGCACTCAACTTACTCTTATCTATACTAAACAGTTCTATCTGTTGATAACCTCACATGACCCTTGACCACACCCGCTAAGACGTATTCGTGTTTTTACATTCATCTCTAAATCGCAACAGTATGAGTGTGTTTGTGTGCAGGAGGGTGTCAGTATCTGTGTGGGTCAGTGTGTGTGCATGGATGATATTGCAGTGTGGGTGTGCCTGTGCAGATGTGTGTGGGTGATAGTGTGGAGTGCGACAGTGTGTGTGTGGGTGATAGTGAGACGCCGTCCGGCGTGGAGGGCGCTATATAAATCAAAGTTGTTGTTGTTGACGACAGCGTGTGAGTAGGTGTGACTGTGTCACCCCCCCCCTTTCTCCCCACTCTTCCTCCCTGATTTTACCCCACCCCACCTTTCCCTCCCTCTCCCCCCTTACCCTCTTTTCCCCCTTGATCCCCTAGCCCCAGTTCCGTGACTGTTTGTGGGACACTGCTGTGCGCAATTTGGCTGCCGCGTTTTCGCCCACAAATATACAGTCGACTTTCCAGCTCCCCTTCCCCCTGCCCTGACCCCCTCCCCTTGCCATTTCCCCCCCCACTTTTTTTCTCCATATCCCACTTCCATGACTGTTTGTGGGACACTGCCGGGCGCAATTTGGCTGCCGCGTGTTTCGCCCACAAATCTACAGTCAATTTTCCTAGTGTTCTTCATGTGTGTGAATGACAAACTGTGAATGACACTATGACTGTGTGTGTGTGTGTGAATGACTGTGTGTGTGTGTGTGTGTTACTGTGAGTGTGTTTGATTGTGTGTGAGTGACAGTGTGAGTGAGTGAGTGAGTGGGTGGTATGAGTGGGAGCCGCTGGGTGGCGCTGTGGGCGGGAGTGAGTAGTGAGTGGGACGGCTCTTGTCGCGGTGATTAGCTGTTGGCGGCGAGTGCGAGTGTGGAGGAGGCCTCGGGGTGTGGGTTGCACACACAGACAAGACACACAGAGGAAGGGAAGAAGGTAACAGCGGTCATAGTCATCATTGTTGGTTCTACACAACATACTGTACAATAGAGATTGTATCACATGGCGTGAGACACCGAGAGATGGTAGTTTATAGCTCAGACTATACATTTATATCATTGAGAGGCAGATAGAATAACATGTTAGTTTCTATTCTAGAGAGGTCAGACAGACAGAAATGTATATGTGTGTATATATCACTAATTCATTACACTGTATACAGACAGATATACTGTACAGTGTGTGTGTGTGTGTAGTCACAGAGAACACTAGCCTATAATACTGTAGTCTATAATATAATATACTGTATCATAGATGTCATCGCTTATACTTAGCATACAGTATATATAATACTACAGGGAGAGGGTAACTAGATATATATATATATGTGTGTGTGTATATGGTGAGTAATAAAGTGAGGGAGTTATACTAGTTTACAATATAGAAGTGATGTGTAATCGAGAGAGGTGAGACAGAGAGAGAGAGAAAGAGAAAGAGGAAGAGTTAAAATAGCTCAGAATAAAAATATAATAGAGCCCAAATATTATATTACCGAGAGCGATGAGTGAAAGAGGAAGTTTTATATACCTGTACTGTACGTGTGTGACTGGGAGGCGAGTGAGAGAGTTGCGGTCTCTTTAATTATGTACCGTATATATGTGCAGAGTGGAGAGCGAAGAGTAATGAAATCTATATTCTATTTGTACAGACGCACAGAGAAGAGTGAGCGAGAGAGTTTTTCGTCCGTATGCTATATATGTAGACATTAGAGAAAGGTGAGTGAAAGGAATGTCTGTCTTCTATAGAACACAAAATTAGAGAGAGTGGGGGGGGGGGGGGGGGGAGGAGGGTGGTGGGAGGGTGGCCCTAGAGGCTGGTCTTGAGATGTGCCTTGAAGGATGCAAGGGGAGAGCGAGGGGAAGGGAATGTGGAATCGAGTTCCAAAGTTTTGGGGCGAAACGGCTGAAGACCCAACCGCCGGTGGTGGGTCTGGCCGGGCAGGGGACGTGGAGAGGCCAGAGCCGGCGCGAGGGGAGGGAGTGGACAGGTTTATAAGGGGTTAGCAGGTCACTGAGATAGGAGGGGGCAAGGACGTGGAGGGCCGTGAAGAAAAAGGATAAGGATTTTGAACTCTATCCTACGAGGGATAGGGAGCCAGTAGAGCCGAGCGAGGCTGGGGCAGTGGGGAGGTTCACAAAACCGGGCAGGAGCTGCAGAGTTCTGGATGACCTGCAGCCTGTGGAGGGAAGTGGTGGGAAGGCTGACAAGCTACGAGTTGGCATAGTCAAGCTTACACGTGATGAACGTGTGAATGAGGGTTTCGATGGCCTGGTAAGGCAGTGGCGGAGTCGTGTGATGTTGCAGCCGAGGGGAAGGGCAGTGCTGGCCATGACACGGATGAGGGGGAGAAAAGACATTTGAGGGTCAAACAAGATCAGGGGTTTTGGCTGGCTCAGTGAGGGGGAGTGTGCATCCATGGATGGTGATGCTGCCAATGCCCGAAGTATGGAGGCGCTGACAGGAGCCTTACTTAAAAGGCACTTTGCAAATGTAATTTGTTGTGTTTTTTACTTGAATAAGTAGTAAACAACACAAATAGAATTGAACGTTCAGTTATTTAATGCACATTGATCTGCAATGATTTTTGCATGCAAGTGTAGTTTCAGTCACATTTGATTTGCTGGTTCTTGCAAGCACCAGAAACTTGGATGGAAAGTTTTTTTTTGTGGTACTCATTTTGTAAATTAAAATGTACTTACCCAGGATGAAGGTTCACAAAACCCCCAAATATTGCAGATGCTGGAAATCTGAAATGAAAACAGAAATCGCAGGGAACACACAGCGGGTCAGGCAGCATCCATGGCGAAAGGAAAATTAGTCACTTTCTTTTCTCCATAGATGCTGTCTGACCTACTGAGTGACCAATAAATTGATCACTTCAATCCTGCAACTGTTTGTGGGACACTGATGTGAGCAATTGGCTGCTGCATTTTGCTTATAAATATACAATCAATTCACTTTACAGTATATTCTGTGAAGCGCTTTGAGACACCTCGAAGACGTGATAAGGTGCTAGTATAAAATGCAAGTACAGTACTGTATTATTTTTATATATTGTGTCCTTGTATACATAATCCCTACAGTCCACGTTCTCAGCACTCCCAACCTTCACCCCTCTGCTGTTGCCTCTTTCGGCTGCTGATGCAGAGCGAGAGATTTTCACGCTTGTTTATAGCCATACATTTCTAACAGGAGAAGTTTTTGCACTCTGCTCCACTATACGGTAGTAATCAGTGTGTTTTGTGGGTAAGCGAGGCGGCCAATTTGCACACAGCAATGCCCCACAATCAGCCATGATGTGCATGACAGTCGGTTAAGGCACTGGGAGAAGCTCTCCTCCTTTTTTTTAGAGTAGAGTCACAGGTTCTTGAATGGCTGTCTGAGCAGGCAGGTGGCATCTGGATTTAGCGTGTGCCTGAACATTTTGGGTTATAATTAAATGTCTCCAGTGCTGGCCAAACACTGGAACGTGACCAATTCCTGCACTGTCTCTAGACTTCAGGAAATAAGCCACCTTCATTTCATATTGCATCAGAATTTAGGAATGCAGGAATCTAGAAACGTTTCTTGTGCAGTATTCCACCTGGCCAGTCTCAGCTTGGGAAAAGTATCATTCAATGCTCTCCCAATGCTCTGCCTGTTAAAGTTGATGTTAACGATTTGCATCGTTAAAAATTGACGGTTGGAAAAGAGAACGGAAAAGAGACTAAAAAATGAGTCATTCAATTCATGGCAATTCATGGGATGTTGCCGTGCACAAATTGACTGCTGCGTTCACCTACAAAATATACAAGCATCACTATCAAAAGTAAAGATTGTTATTATTTAAAACCCTTCAAGAAAACAACCTCTTTGAAGCAATTCTTCTCACTCAATTCCAGTTGAGCAAGCCAACGCCTCCACAGTGTGGTGACAGGTGCAGGAATCATTTTGTTTGTTTTATTTCCTTATACTATTATTACATTTTTTTAGTGCTCCCCGGGTTCTTGAAGGAACTGACATAAGGAAACAGAGGAGAACCGTCAAGCTACCAAAATGAGATTGGCAGGTAAGGTTTAAAGCTTCGAGCGAATTAAATGTGAAAATCTTTTCTCCTGCATGACTGTGACCAAATCAAAGGAGATATTTGGAAGAGCTTTTTATCCCAGAGAATTTCTAGGTGTGAAATACTGTGCCATTGGGGAAGAGTTGATCAGGCCATTGTTGCTGATAGCAGGGCCTGGCTTATCACCAGGACTTGGAAGAGCAAGGATTCTTCCCATGCAATTCTTATTATCCCAGTAAGACAAAGCCTTCAGAGGAAGGCTGGTGGCAATGGGAAAGCTTGTTAGACTTGTTTCAAATGTTTCAAAGCACTTCACGGAATATACAGGTAGACCCCACTTAACAAAGGGGTTAGGGACTTTAAAACCCTTTGTTAAGCGAAAATTTTGTTAAGCGAGAGTTTAACTGTATTCCTTACTGTATTTGGCGGTAGCCAAAACGCTGCCCCGACCCGAGCCTCCCGGCTAAAATCATTTTAGTTCCTAGCGGTTCCTAGGGCTAACATTTTCGGTGTACAAACAAACAAACAAAACTTACATTTATATAGCTTGAGTAGCCAAAAGTCCGGAGTTCTGGAATCCGGAATGTGAAAAAAATTGCAGGAATAAAAACGCTAATCCTACCTGCTCCAGGCCAGGTCTGCACAGTCACCGCACTGAAATATCGCAACCTGGACCCAGGCATTTCCTGACTCGGGATGTGCTTCTTTCTTCCTCCCCCTCCTCTCTTTCTCTCTACCCACCCCTTCCCTCTTTCTCTGTACCCCCCACCTCCTCTCTTTCTCTCTACGCACCCATCTCTACCTCTCTTTCTCTCTACCCCCTCCCCTCGTTCTCTCTACCTCCCCCTCCCCTCCTCTCTTTCTCTCTACTCCCCCCCCTCCTCTCTTTCTCTCTACCCCCTCTCCTCGCTTTCTCTCTAACCCCCCTCTCTATCTCTCTATCCACCCCTCCATCTCTATCTCTCTATGCCCCCTCCCATCCCTCTCTATTCCCCACCTCCCTCTCTATCCCGCCCTCCTCTCTATCTCTCTATCCCCCTTCCTCTCTATCTCTCTATCCCTCCCTCCTCTCTATTTCTCCTTCCCTCTATCCCCCTTCCCCTCCCTCCCAACAACCCCCCCCATCTCTCTATCCCCCCCTCTCTATCTCTCTATTCCGCCCCCCCCCCCCCCCCCCCCCACCCCCATATCTTGATTTACTATTATTGAAGCCACGAAGCATCCTGCTGCTTAAGCTCCTCCCACATGGGAGAGGCCGCACTGCTTAACTGAGGCACGCTAAAGACTAAGTGTGCGTTGCCAGAGCAACCAGAGAGAAGCTGCGCATGAGAAGCTGCGCACGAGAAGCCCGTGAGATTTAAAGTGTGTGTAAACATTCGTTATAGCGAAAGCAGCCTTTGTTAAGCGGAGAAGTGGTACAAATAGAAACCCTCGTTATAGTGAAGTTTCGTTAACCGGGCGTTCGGTAAGCGGAGTCTACCTGTATTGCAAAGTGACTTGACTGTTTATTTTGTGGGCAAAACGCGGCAACCAATTTCACACAGCTATGTCCCACAAACAGTCATGGATTGGGTGAACAGCGTTTTTTAATTTTGTGAAGGAGGGATTATTACCACTGGAAAAGCAATCTGATAATGGATTAACAATCGGGCTGAGGTGTGTGGAGTAAGGAAATTTGGCTAAAATTCACCCTGCCAGGGAATCAAAACCAGGTCCTCTTGTTCGCAGCTTGATTTTAGCGCAATTCAAGAAGAGAATTTTACCTTATTCCCCTTTTCTCTCGCAAACAAAGAATTGTTGGTCTTTGGGAAGATGCGGCTGGCCAAATTCAAATCAGAATGTCAGAAATCAATAAAGTACTTCTGTATTCCCGCTAGACACACCTATATACACTGAGCCACGGGAGCCCAGAGAGATAAACACATAACAGGGCAGAAAACTTGGCATTTTGCCAGTTTCGACTATAAGCAATGGAAGTAGTTATCTTTCAATCAAGGAAGACACTTTGCTGGAACAAAATGAAATAAAACTAGATAAGATAAAATCAGGATCCTGGAAAGTGGGTGAAATATTAACTCGAAATGCTGGCTAGTTAAACTAAACCAGACTGCTCCGTGGGTTTAGCTGGTTAAACTCCTGACAGACTGCCTTCCTGATAGACTGCACTAAATGCTCTAACTGCCAGCTCCTGACACTGACCTGGGAGGATATTCACCAGGGAGGGAGGGAGCAGGTTGCAATGTTGGAAATGGCCTTCAGCGTGTGCGGCTCACAAACCTTTCACAAATAGGGAATCCGGCCCGCGGCAGGCAAACGGTTTGATCATCTTGCCACAGAGATTTAGGTGAGCAGAATGTATTCCTCTGGGAAGAGAATGTGCATTCCATTCCAGACACAGGTAAATTCTGATTGATGTATTAATTAGAATATATACATCCGTGGAACTCTCAGTTTGGTTTTGATACTCTTAACGGATGGTGCTGGGTTTCTGCTGGTGTTGAACAATCCTGTAGCTGTCACACCAGCAATTTCTTGGCGACTACATTAAATTTTGAGTCATTATAAGTAAGCCTCCACTGGCTTCCTCTCCAGACAGAAAAATAATTGACAATTGAATGCCGAACTTCATTATAGTCCTTTCAATGTAACGGTGTAGGTTTCAGCCAACCCTGCTGTGTGCACTCATCTTTTTAGTGTTGTTTTTGAGGCCACAAAACTTCAAGTAACAATGTTGAAGGATGCAATTGAAATTCTAACAGTAACATTAATTAATAATTAGCCTTGCAATTTGATACCGGTTTCTTTCAAGTGTCATGACTATGTAATTGTAGTCGAACACGGCAGTGTCCCACAAACAGCCATGAAGTGAGCAACCTATTTTATCCAGGGGATTGTTGGCCAAAAACTGGAGTCAGTAACTGGATGACAACAATTTAGGATAATAAGAAAATAAGCAAATGAGGGAGGTGAGGAGAAATATTGACATGCGTTAAGTAGCTAGGATATGCAATGCTCTCCTGGAGCGATGGCTGCGGCAAATTCATTTCAAAAGGGAACAAGATTAATACCTAAAAGAAGTAATATACAGAGGTGTATGGAGAGGGTGGTGACGTGCGACTGAAAGGATTGCATTTAACAGAGCAGCACAGACACAATCGGCCGAATGACCTGTTTCTGTGCTGTAATGTTTATATGTTTCTTTGGCTCCAGAGAGTGAAATTCTACTCTTTTTGAGTCGCGCTGTAGGATTTTTAATCTCCGCCTGATTGGCCAATGGGACATGGGTTTAATGACTCATCCGCTCAATTAAAATTCATTTAAAACAGTAACAAAAATTAATATTAATCCTTGCAGTTGATTTAGTCTTAGAAATGTCTCCCAAGCAGTTGAGAGTTTTTATTGTAAAGTGTATTGACTGTGCTTGTAAGCGAATGTGGCTGCCAATTTCTGTGCGCAATGTCCCACGAAAGGCCATGAATTGAGTAGACACTGTCTGGGGTCTTGTTAGCCAGGACATCGGGTGAAACTACCCTCTGTTTTCAAATTGGGCCAACACCCATATGAACAGGAAGTGGTGTTGGGAGCTGGCAGTTTGTACAAAACAGCCATGAGCATGAATCATCAATTTTATTGGGGAGAATGTTGTCCAGGAAGGCTGAAGATGTGATCAGAATTGATCTTTACAATTGATACAGTGCTTTATTATCCCTCAAAGTGATTCACAGGATTGTACTGCGAGCGTGTGCTGGTAGTCGAAATGTATTTGTTGACAAGTGTGCTGAGAGGTGCTTCACCTGCCATTGCTTTTATTTAGCCTTAATTTCACAAGTATGTTCCATTACGTGTAAACAGGTTATTCTGCATTACAATGAGTTGGGGTACATCTGTTGAATTCTCCCATGAGCTTAATGTTCCTCAAGCCTCGAAAACAGTGCAGTTTGCGGAATCGAAAACAATTCGATTTGTTTCCCGTTGACTTGTTTTCCTCCTGACAGTGTCTGTGGTGTATTGATTATTCACAGAGGACTGAGTTTCCATTGGCATCAGCTGTCATGACATTGCCAGCTGTGCATTGCCATTTCTCCACTTACAATGTCCTGTTTGACTTTCTTTTCACAAGTCTCTGTTGTATTTTCAACAATTTTCCTTTTATTTAAAAAAAATTATTTGGGGTTATTTTTAAAATGTTCATTATTGGTGACTCGATTATTATGAGCTGTGAAATAGCACTGGTCTCCACCATCTCCTGATTTAGCAGCTGGATTTTCTACCCTTGGGAAAATAGACGCATCACCACAAGTAATGTGGCTTATCAATGAGTCACAGTGGAGCTCCTGTGGCTCAGTGGTTAGAGCACTTGTCTTGCAAGCTGGGGAGACCAAGCTGCGGAGACCTGTGTTCGAATCCAGGCAGGTCAGGGCGAAACCTTGGGCAAGTTTCCTTACTCCACACGCCTAATAATAATAATCCCTCCAAAAAAACCACAATAATAAAATTGGTCATTTCAACCCACGACTGTGTGTGGGACACTGCTGTGCGCAATTGGCTGCCGCGATTCGCCCACAAATATATACAGTCAATTCACTTTACAGTATATTCTGTGAAGCGCTTTGGGACGTTGATAAGATGTGGAAAGCGCTATATCAAATGCAAGGATTATTATGATTATTATTATTATTATGACTTCAGATGCTGTTTTCGCTTTTCTTTCGTCTGCAGTGAAAATGCTGTCTTTGGATTTAAATGCTTGTTTCAGTTGATAATATAGATACCTTAACAATCTATGTCGGTCAATCACCACAGCATTGCAAACGTGAACGATATTATCATTTTTGTTCATATTGGACTGTCCAATGCATTGTGACGCTATGCCCATTGAAACAAACTCCCAAGTTTACATCAGTACTGTACTCTCACTGCTACAGCCAGGTTCAGTTCCTATATTTCCTTCCAACTTTTACCACAGCAGCAAGCAGTATCCATTCCCGTCCGAACTCTGGCAACCTTTTCTTTTGAAGCTTGGTGGTGTGCGGTACTCGCAGCACAGACAGCAATTTATTTGCTCTCCACATTACTGGATCCTCAAAAAGTGGAATCCTCACCATTGCATTCATATAATAGATGTACTGGCCTGCTTCATGTCTCCAGCCATGCCTGCCCTAAATAAGTGCCAGACTATGCAGTCAGACCTGCTTTCTGCCACCACCCTCTGAAGCTTCTTAGAATCCCCGCACATCACACGCCTCACACACTTTATTATTGCTACCTTCATGGCCCATCTCCTGATTTTCCTCTTTGGTCGTGCTTTTGGCCACCCTCCTGCCCCCATCCCCCCTACCCTCCACCCCTCTTGACACAGCTCTTACCAGTAGAAATAACATGTCCCTATTTACGCAGTCAAAACCCCTCAGCATTTTGTAGAGCTCCATCATGTTCCGTCAGCCTTCTGTGCTGTAAATGTCCGAGCAGTTTAGAAGGAGGGAATTATATGGCTTCAAGCAAGGAGTCTGATTCCCGACTCTTCAATGCCGTCAGCTTGTTTGACAATTAAGTATCTTATATCAGGGCACTATGAACTATTCTTAATATTTTGCGTGTTTTGCCTTTCAGGTGCACTCAAGGTTATCATGGCTGGGGCATTGCTTCTCATGGCAATTTATTTCACTGTGCAAATGTTGGAAATCCGAATAGATCCAAATTTAGGATCAATATTTGGTAAGAGTCCTTTCTATTAATAATCTTTGCATGGGAGGACGTCTCAAGGAGCTTTATAGCTCCACAGGATTTACTGTAAAGTTTAGTGACTAGGTGAACACAGCAGCCAGTTTAGGCACAACAACATTCCACAAAGAGCCAAACAGTAAGCGAACAGTTTTATCTGAGGGGTTGCCAGCCAGTACACCAGGCGAAACTCCCTTCTCCTTTTCACCTTTTCAATAATGTCTCGGTATCTTGATTAGAAATGTCCACCTGAACAGGCTTAGTTAGACTGATTTCCAGCACCTGTAGTATTTTATGTTTTGTTTTAGTTAGACTGACCTCAGTTTAATGTCTGAAGAATGACGCCTCCAGCAACGCAACACTTTGCCACCATGCAATATCAAAGTCCTGATGTGGGGCTTGAACCCACAACCTACAAACATAGACTCGAAAGTACAATTTGCTGATCGAGGCTGATGCATAAAATGTCAGAGCCTTTACAAAAAATGAATGTTTTTTTAAAAAAATCTATTTTGACTAAGGGGGAAAGAGAGTGATGAAATCTAGAACTGTTTTTATAGTAGTTCAGGGGACAAGGGAGTCTTACAAATTCTTGCCAGAATAGAAAGTCAGGATATGGTTTATGCTTATCTGGGTGGAGAGAAGGTTGTGGGTTCAGTTTCCATGTCAGGACTTTGAGCTCACTGTCAATGCTGACAGTGCTGGGAGGATATTTTGTTGTTGGTGCCTTCTTTCAGATGTGACGTTAAACCAGAGTCCCACGTTATTTGTTCAGTGTAAGTCAAAGATCCCATGGCAAAAAGAGAAGAGGTGTTCTGCCAGTGTTCTGGCCAACAATCCCCCAAATAAAATTGATTGTTTATTTCAAGCTGTGTGAATTTAGGGCACTGAGGTTCCATATTGGCTCTGAGATGTAGAATGCATCCATCAAGGATGATGCTGTCATTGCCCGAGGTATGGAGGCGGTGACGGGAGTCAGACTGAGGGCCTCTGTCTTGTTGATGTTCAACTGACATTCAATAATCCTCACATTTGATACAGTATCTTATACAGTGCCTGTACCAGGATGGTTCAAAGTACACCATGAGATTCAGTGTAAGAAATGTGAGTACAGTAAAAGCCAGTTTATCCGGCACCCTCGGGACCTGGCCAATGCCGGTTAAAACGCCTGCCAGATATTCGGCCGAAAACGCAAAAAAAAGTTTAAAATAATTTTGCATTTTTCCAGATAAATTCCGGTTAATCAAACACAAACTTTTTTTTGCAATGTCGGTTATACGGAAGTTACGGTTGATCGGGTGCCGGATAAACAGACTTTTACTGTGAAAGTTTACATGGATTTTTTTAAACCAACAGTAGACATTTTGATATTTACATGAGATGTGATTCCCAGCATTAGGTTTGCTCAACAGAGCCCTTACACTTCAGTTACCTGATTAAACTGAATATTTTATTTTGCAGCCAGATCAGCTATGGAAGTCGACGTGCGACGTAAGTCTTTATTTTGTCATGTCTTTGTTATGTTGGGGACATCCTCCTGACGTGAAAGGCGCTAAACCAGTGTAATTTTGTTGTTGTTATGTTAGCCAAAGTTCCGCCATTGTTTTTGAAATAGTTGTATTTGATAAGAGCTGTACGAATGAAAAGCCATTTACAAGTTTTCTGTGGAATCTTGGTACTGTATATTGTTATAGTTTTATAGGCAAAGTGAGTGTCAGCAGGAGGCCTAGTACAGTAAAAGCCCGTTTATCCGAGACCCAATCAACCATAAAAAAAGTCCGCATTCGATTAACCGAAATTTATCTGGAAAAATGCATTTTGTTTTAGATTTTTTTTTGTGTGTGTTTTCGGCCGAATATCTGGCATGCGCTTTAACCGGCATTGGCCGGGTCCCAAGGGTGCCGGATAAACGGGCTTTTACTGTACATCTTGTGAATTGTAAAATACAAAGCTTTTAAAATCGTTGCTGGATAAAACCACGTTGATAAGGTAAGGTTGATTTCCGCTATTTGAATCTTTAACTTGAGCACTTTTTTCCCCCCACCCCCCTCCCCGACTTTTAGCAACAAAACCACCCAGGTATAAATGTGGACTCACAAAGCCTTGTCCTGAGAAGCATTTTGCATTCAAAATGGCAAGTGGAGCAGCAAATGTTGTCGGGCCCAAGATTTGTATAGATGACAATATGTAAGTATTGGTGGTGGCTGACAGTTTCCTGTAAACCCACCAGTTTTTACAATCTGTATCCAATTGCTCACAGCAGTGTCCCACAAACAGTCAGCAAATTATTATTATCCTTACTTTTTGAAGGGATTATCACCCCCGGAGAAGCGATTCACCGATTGACTTAACAACCGGGTTTTTATTTACCGCTGGGTAAAAAAGGTGTCTGGAGTGAGGAAACTTGCCTTACAAATCAAAACCAGTCATCTCGCTTGGGAGGCGAGTGCTCAAACCACTAAACTACAGGACTCTATAAAGATTGAAGTCTTGGCACAGCTTATGATGTAAGATGGATGCCAAGCCCTTTCCAACATGAATGGCACTACGTATACTTATATTGTCGCTTGTTCGTAGCTGTTGCTTTCATATGTTCATGCATTCGTCATTTCATATGTTGCAGAGTCATGAGTGGTGTCAAAAACAATGTGGGACGAGGCATCAATATAGCCACAGTCAATGGTAGGTCAGCCAACTGATAAAAAATAATAATAATAATGATCCATGCATTTGACAGAGCTGCCAACCAGTACGTTTTTGCCGTATTTAGTATGATAAATTGAAATAAATACGGCAGTACGATTTTTCTTGTTAAAATACGTTTTTTGGAAAATCCGAATTCTGGAAATTCCATGCTCTGTCTGTCTCTCCTTCTCTCTGTCTCAGTCTCCCTCTGTGTTGTCTCTCTCTCTCTCTCTATGTCTCTGTCTCTCTGTCTCTCTTTCCGTGTTCTCTTTCCCTCTCTTTCTGTCTCGGTCGCGCGCTCTCTTTCTCTCTATCTTTCTCTCTCTCTGTGTCTCTCTCTGTGTCTCTCTCTCTTTCTGTCTCTCTCTCTCTCTCTCTCTGTTTGAGTCTCTGGCTGTCACAATCTCACTCACAGTCGGTCTGTCTCAGTCTCTTTCTCTTTAACTCTCTCTCCCTGCCTTCAGTAGCAGTGCTACCTACCTTCTGCCGTCGCTGATACACTGTAGATGTTAGCGGTAGGTGCAAGGCATTATTGGGATTTTTTTCATATATGGAAACACAGTAGGGACCTCGCTCTTAATGCAATTTTTGCCACACAGGGGGCTTTGAAGTCCCATTTTACTTTGCATCTTTTCGCGCTGTAATTTTTTCGTTAAGTACCGGTAGGTTCTGGGGGAAATTATTTTAGCTTTCAGGAGTACTTTTTTTTGTTAAAAAAGGTTGGCAGCTAAGATTTGATGTAATGCTTTATCTTAAATTCACTTAATTCTCATTTGTCTTTGGCAGTGAAAGTTTGTTCCAATCAGTTCCTTGTCGAGTGTGTGCCTGACATCATTACTGTTCTTGCCATGGAGTTTTTTCCTAGGATTTTATCTTGGCGCCTTTTCACATCAAGCCATCACAAAACTGTTTTCACACTTCTTTTTGTAACGTTTAGTGACCACATATGTGTAAGCCACAACAATAACAACAACAAAATTACACTTGTATAGCGCCTTTCACGTCAGGTGCTGAACCTACAAATATGTAAAAGTGACCAATTTGTGCAAAACAACACTTCACACACAGCCATGGAGGTGAATAAAAGAGAGAGAGAGAAAGCTTAACTTCAGAATGTTTCAAGGGACTATTTAGGGTTAGAAAATGCCGCAGAGGAGTTTTCTTGCAGCAGCATTTCACATAGAATCACAAAGCGAATGTTGTTTGGCTGCCAGGTTTGTGGTCATGAAGTGAATGATTGATTTTTGCCTGGAGGATGGTTGGCCACAGGATCTTTCACGTCCATCTGAACTAGCACAAAAGGGACCTAAGTTTAACATCTCACACGATGGCCAGCACTCCCAGCACTGCACTCGAGAGTCAGCCTAGACTGTGAGTTCAAAGTCCCTGACTTGACATTTGGACCCACAATCTTCAGAGGCGAGAACTGACACCAACTGAACCAGGCTTGTGGATCCACAATCACTGGCCTTTGCAGGACATATTGTGAGATCTACCGAATTTTCTTTGAGACATCGTCTCAACAGGAAAGGAGCTTTGTCAAATGCGGGACTTATTATTACCTGTTTTGTAGGACAGTAAGTTCAGAGGTTAATAATCCTTGCATTTGATATTGCACCTTATAATGTTGAGACGTCTCAAAGCGCTTCAAAGGATATACCAAATGGATTGACTATTTTGTGGGGGATACGCGGCAGTCAGCTTCACACAGTAATGATCCCAAAGTAGCCGTAAGTGACCAGTTTTATTTGGGGGATTGTTGGCCAGGACACAGCGAGAGAGAAACTCCCTTCTCTTTTTGGATATTGGCACAAGATCTTTAACATCCACCCAAACAGGCAAGTGGGACCTCGGTTTTAAGTCTCGATCAAAGGACAGAATCCAACAGTGCAACAGACCTCCAGCACTGCATTGGATTGGCAGTTTAGACTATATGATACGAGTGGGAGCTGAATCAGTAAATTGAGCAAGGTCTATGTTTTTCTGAAATTTATCTCGGTATTTTGATATTCTGAGACGCCATCCTGCGTGAGTCCGCGATATAAATACAAGTTGTTGTTGTCAATTAACGTTTCTTGTTTTTCAGGTAAAACTGGTGAATTATTGGCCACTAAGACATTTGATCTGTGGGGTGAAGGTGAGAATCTGTCAGTTTTTTTGACGTATGCTTTATTTAATATATTAAGGACAATTTTAAAACAATTACTTTATGGTCATACTCAAGACCTAAATGATTTGTTTCATTCGATTCAACCCTAATGTTTGCTGTTTTTTATGTCAACTGGATGTTTGACATGTGGAGATCCATCACCGTGCTTAAGCGTATTAAGAAATTTCAGAAATTGCGTCTTTAACCTCTGGAACTCATCACTCAACCCTCGCCAAGTCTTGCCTCCCGCTGCAAATAAATATAAGACACTAAGATAGGGGATGTAAAAGAGAATTTAGGAGGAACCACTTCATGCAGATGATAGTGAGTATCTGGAACTCGCTGCTTAAAGTGGTGGTTGAGATGCAGTTTAGATGCATTTTTACACGTCCTTATGTTTGATATGTCACCTTTCTTGTCAAAAGTAACAACAACAACAAATTACATTTATAGAGCGCCTTTCACGTCGGGAGGGCGTCCCAAGGCGCTGCACAGGAGGCGTGTGACCCGAGCTGAGAGGGGAGTGTTTGGGAAGGGGTAAAACACGAAGGGGAGGTAAAAACATTCGGGGTGGAACAAAAGGCACGACGGAGCGTCCGGGTGGGCTTGTAGGGGGAAAGTAGATCGGTTAAATAAGGCGGGGCAAGGCCGTGTAAGGCCTTGTAGGTGAGGACGAGGATCTTGAACTCGATCCTCTGGAGGATGGGGAGCCAATGGAGACGGGCGAGGGTGGGGGTTATGTGGTCGCGGAGGCGGGTGCAGGATAGTACACGGGCTGCAGAGTTTTGGATGACCTACAGCCTGTGAATGGAGGAACTGGGGAGGCCGACGAGGAGAGAGTTTCCGTAGTCCAGCCGTGAGGTGATGTATGCGTGCACGAGTGTTTCGGCAGCGCTGGGGGTAAGATAATTGCGGAGCCTGGCAATATTGCACAGGTGGAAATAAGCGGTGCCGGTCAAGGCGCGGATGTGGGGGAGGAAGGAAAGTTTTTGATCGAACATGATGCCGAGGTTCCTGATTGGCTTTGTGAGGTGGAGAGTGCAGCCTTGGATGTTGAGGCTGGCAGCGCCCGATGCGTGGAGGCGCTGGCTTGAGCCAATCAGGAGGGCCTCGGTCTTACTCACGTTCAATTGCAAAAAGTTGTCCCTCGTCCAGAACTCGATTTCGGACAGACATGCTGTCAGAACATCGATGGTCTGGGGGTTGAGGGATGAGGCAGAAAGGTACAACTGGGTGTCGTCCGCATACATGTGGAAATTTACCCCATGTTTGCGGATGACGTCGCCCAGAGGGAGCGTGTAAAGGGTGAAAAGGAGGGGGCCTAAAACAGAGCCCTGAGGGACGCCGTGAGAAACTGTGCGGGGGTTTGAAGAAAAACTGTTGGAAGAAACAAAATGTAAACGGTGGGTCAAATAAGAATGAAACCAGTGAAGGACTGTGCCTTGAAGGTTGAGGTGGGAGGAAAGACGTTGAAGGAGGATGGTGTGATCGACTGTGTCGAACGCAGCAGACAGGTCAAGGAGGACGAGGAGTACACCCAAAGCTCTTCACAGGATGTCCTGCAAAATGTTGTGACTGCTTTGTGACAGGTTGTTCACTTTCTCACAACTTCTACACATCTGTTGTGAAAGCATTGTGGTTTTTCTTTTGGTTGGGTACATTTGCGTTTACAACAGCAAACTGCTCTTTCTCAATCCTACACTTGACCTGACCCCTGCAGGTGTTTGGCTCAGTGATACAGGTAAAAGGTCATGAATATTAATGAAGCGTCTGAGGAACTTGACTAATTTCATTGTGCCGACCTTACTTGGGAAAGTATCTAGAAATTGTTCGTAGGTTCCTCTTTTGTTGGAGAATATGAATTGGCAAACTTTCCTCAATGTAATCATTTACAAAAAAGACCTAACTGTTAAGAACTGGGAGCAAATCACCAACCCTAGTTATGCAGTAAATAACTTGTGGCGAATGAATGATTAGAGAAATCTTTTCAATTTACAGATAATTTAGGCCCTCTATTTACTGAGCTAAGGCAACACTTTTGTAGCCGAATAACAACAACAAGTTACATTTATAGAGCGCCTTTCACGTCGGGAGGACGTCCCAATGCGTTGCACAGGAGGCGTATGACCCGAGCTGAGAGGGGAGTGTTTGGGAAGGGGTGAAACACGAAGGGGAGGTAAAAGAGTTCGGGGTGGAACAAAAGGCACGATCGAAGAGGAAAGTCTTCAAAGCGGCCTTGAAAGAGGAAAGGGAAGAAACGAAACGGAGGGATTGAGGGATGGCATTCCATAGGGTGGGAGCGGAGAAACTGAAGGCCCGGCCTCCGATGGCGGGGCGGTTCGGGCGGGGGGCTTGTCCTGTTGCAGACAGGACAAGCCTGTCTGCAATAGGACAGGTCAAGGAGGACGAGGAGGCAGAGGGAGCCCTGGTCACAGGCGGTTAGGATGTCATTTGTAACCTTAACCAGGGCAGTTTCTGTGCTATGGATTGGGCGGAAACCTGATTGGAGGTTCAAAAAGTGAATGAGTTGAAAGGAAAGAGCGGAGCTGGGAGGCAACCGCTCTTTCAAGGACCTTGGATAAAAACGGGAGGTTGGAGATGGGTCGATAACTTGATGGTTGCGACGCATCAAGGGAGGGTTTCTTCAGGATAGGGGTGATGGTGGCTGTTTTAAGGGAGGTAGGGACGGTGCCTGAGGAGAGGGAAAGGTTAATGGTGTCAGAAATGAGCGGGGCTAACAAATGGAGCTGGGTGCGGAGGAGGGGGGTGGGGATGGGGTCCAATGAGCACGTGGTGGGTTTCATGGAGGTAATTATTTTTGTGACTGAAAGCGGGGTGGTGGGGTTGAAAGTGTGAAATGGGGGGTGAGTAGGGGTTGAGGTAGCTGATGAGGGCGCGGAGGTGGAGGAGTGGTGGGAGGAGGAAACCGCAGAGCGGATTTTCTCCATTTTGGACTCGAGGAAATCCAGCATCTCCTCTCATCGATCGTTTGAGGAGAGGATCTGCGAGGTGAGGCGGGGGGGGGCGGAGGAGCTGGTTGGTGGTGGCGAAGAGGAGGCGGTGGTTGTCCTTCGCTTCCAGGATTATCCTGGAGTAGAAGGCTGATTTGGCGGTGGCTAGGGTGGAGCGGTAAAATTTGATGCGGTCCAGCCAGATTTGCCGGTGGACCATGAGGCCAGATTTGAGCCAGGTGCGTTCAACTGCTCTCACTTGGCTTTTGAGGGAACGGAGGTGAGTTGTGTACCACGGTGATGATCGGGAATGGGATACGGTTTTGGAGGTGAGGGGGGCCAGGGTGTCAAGGGTAGTGGAGAGGGTGTTGTGGAGGGCGGTGGAGGCGGAGGATGGGTCGGTACAAAAAAAATGCCATTGTGGGAAGAGGTCGGAGGTTTCTAGGGCAGAGGTGAAAGTTTGAGGGGGAATCTTCTTCCAGGGCCGGTAGAAGATTCCCCCTCAAACCAGGGCCGGTAGATAATTACAGCATTTGAAGATTTCCGAGTTTCCAACCCTCTTGGCCTTTTCAATTGTGCCATCTCTGAGCCAGGAGGGTTTGCAGTACTCCCAAGTCATTGTTGTTGATAGCCCGGGCCAACTGCCTCACTAGAGAACTTTCAGGTGCAGTGTGGTCACATTCTGTTATTATTAACTTGAAGCCAAAGCCCTAAGACATCAGGTGATATTTGCAATGCTGATTAAATTCCGAACAGTGATTCACAAATGACACTATACAACACCATCTTTGCTCTTGTCAAACGTTCAGCAACAAATCATTTGTTAGGGTTAGTCGAGTGGCCTCCTCGGAGATAGGTGTGCAATCTCTTCCAGACAAAGGAAGGATATTTTATGCACGTATAGAACTTTCAATCTAGTTTAGACATTAAGCACGGGGATGGGTTTCTGCATGGGTCATGCACTCGGTTGACCCAAAACATAAATTTTGGTAAACTTTATCTGCTGGCTCCCTGACTTCAGTAAGGTTTATTGACAATTGCTTTTAAAACAATATGAAAGACCGATACTGTGTTCTGGCTGTAATGGGTTAATTTTACTTTTTCAGATGTCCGGCCTTTCAATGATTTCCTGAAGTCCTTAAAGGATGGAACGATTGTGTTTATGGCTACATATGATGATAGTGCCACCAAGTTAGTATTCTAAACACAATTCATTCTGTGAACAACCAGTCAGACAGGAAAATGGTTGTGAATTTAACTAATGTTTTGATGTAGACCGAAGGACATCCAAAGGGCATTGGCAACTGGGAGCAAATCACCTTCCCACATTGGGATGTCCTATAGCGTATTGGTTAAAGCACTTACCTTACAATCAAGAGGATCCAGGTTTGATACCTGGGCAAGGCCAAATCTTAGGCACGCTTTCTTATTCCGTGCGTTTCTGATTAAGTTGGAACCCAATTGTTAGCCAATTGGAAAATTGGTTTTCCAGGGATAATCCCTTTTTTTAAAAAAAATGTAGTAATTCAATCCACGACTGTTCATGGGACACTTTACAGTATATTCTGTGAAGCCTTATGAAACATCTTGAAGACGTGATAAGGCACTATATCAAATGCAAAGATTATCATTGTTGTTCAGCAAACTATTTATGAATGATTAATGGTTAGGGAAATCTACTTAAATGATTTGGGAGATCTCAAAATATATTTACAGTTCATTGGAACTGGATGTGAAGTCCTGTAGCTCAGGTTAGAGCACTAGCCTCGCAAGCAGGAGAACTGGGTTTGTTTCCTAGCAGGACGAAACGTTTTGACAAGTTTCCTTTCTCCACGTGGCTCTGTTTACCTAACAGTAAGTAGGAACCCTGTTTTTAATCAATTGGCGGATCGCTTTTCCGGGGTTAATTATTTCTTCAACAAAAATACTACTAATAAATTGGTCACTTCAATCCACAGCTGTTTGTGGGATACTGCTGTGTGGAATTTGCTTTGCGTTTTTCCCATAAAATATACAGGCACTTTACGTGGTTTATTCCGTGAAGTGCTTTGATATGTCTCAGAAGACATGATAAGATGCAAGGGTTAGTCACAGAGTAGATAAACAGGAAAATTAATCAATAGCTTATAGTTCATTGCAGGAGATCAAAGAGCTTTACAACAAGAGAGATGGAGCCTGAAATTGGAGAGGGTGATGTAATTGAAGGTGGAGTCAAATGGAATTTTAAAAAAAAACTTGGGACTGAGTGGGGTGGAAATATTGCATCAGGCCCAAATTGGGGCAACAAGGAAAGGGTGGATGGACATATAGAGAGAGCAGGGATGAGGGGGTAAAGAGGCTGAAAGCTCACCGACCGATCATAGGTTGAGGAAGCAGGGGATGTGAGCAATAAGCCAAACGTAGGGAATTCCGCTGTTGCACTTGACTAGAGATTTTTGCCTCTCCATTTCACCAAGATATGCTGTGACACAAAGCAGAATGCATCTTCAAATCTTTTACCGACTCCTACATTGCCATTACATTGGATTTGGTCAATGTTTGGTTCCAAAGTACATAACATTTGTTTCACATTAAATTCAGTGTTAAAAAAATTAATATGCTTTATAGTTTGTAATTTCCTTTTCTGTATTATCATTCTCTATTTGCTCCCATTTCTGTTACCCCACTCCCACCCGCTCCTGTTTTGCAATCCTGAGTTCCATTGATACCAACTGTGTTTATTTCTGATTTTCAAAATTATGTGAATACGTCAGTCATTTAGATACATTCACAAGTACCTAGGCTGAAGCAGCCAGATAGTGGACAACAACAACAAAACTATATTTGTAGAGCACCTTTCACACAGGGAGGAGGTCCCAAGGCCCTGGACAGAGCTGAAGCTTACTGATCGGGACCTGGCTGGTTTCAATACTGCTCCTTGCCAGGGCTGAATGTGGAGGCTAAATTGATCCTGAACTTCCCAGGGATAGTTCCGTTTCCTTCTCCCTCTATCACGGGCTGTCAAAGAATGCCTTGCCCCCCACACCTCCAAACATTCACACGAATCTAGGTAAATTTGTCTGCAATCGATCTTGTGTTTCCACAATATTGATTGTTATGAATCAAGAAATATTCAATCAAAGTTTCTTTTGTTGGCTTACCAAAAATCGTTGGCCATCATCACTGCACTGTTCTAAAGCATCCTCTACCAGTTGGGTGCATGTGCAGCAGCCAGGTGAGGAGAGGCCAGGCTCGGCTGTCAAACCATCTACAAAAATAGACAATTACCATATAAAGGTTGTGTTTTTAGTAAGAGCTGAGTTGACTTTCGCGGTGGAAAGGGTAAGGGATTTTCCTGTTTTCATTAACTTTCCACTTGCTGTAGGCTTACAGATGAATCCCGGAAACTCGTGAGTGAACTAGGAAGTGCAGCAATCATGAACCTTGCCTTCAGAGACAACTGGATTTTTGTAGGGGCAAAAGGAATTAAATCAAAAAGCCCGTTTGAACAGGTAAACCAATTTTTTTCAAAATTGATAGCACAAAATGTACCAAGGGAGATAACAGACGCATTTAGTGCCCTTCATACTCTGAGCACTTCACTGGGACAGTGAAAAGAGAGAGGGAGTTCCAGAAATTAGGAGTGTAGGGGCAGAGTGGCTCACCTGCCAATGGTGGGGTGGGGGATGTGGAGTGCGCCGGAGCCTGCTGAGTGGAGGGAGTGGGCAGGTTGGTAGGGGATTAGGAGGTCACAGAGGTACGGTAGGGCAGGGCCATGGAGGGCTTTGGAGTTGAGGACCAGGATTTTGAATTGAATCCTCTAGCTGATGGGAAACAGTACAGGTGAGAAGACAGGAGGCTTAAGAATTCTGAAAATGGTAAACGTAAAAGGGCTTAAGGGTCTTCTACATCCAAAATGATCATGTCACATCTGAAACCCTTTTTTTCTTCTTGTGTAGCACATTAAGAATAATAAAGATACAAACAAGTATGAAGGCTGGCCGGAGGTTTTAGAAATGGAAGGATGTGTTCCTCAGAAAAAAGATTAAATAATGAACACTGGAAAATTCAATAGCTATTTAACTTTCCCCAACTTTCGTTTTTATTTTGTGGCGTGTCTCTAAATCCCTCTCTGTTCATCTTTTGGTTTGTGTTCACTTTGGTTGAGGTGAGTGAAAGGGACCCATGAAATGGTAAGTAATCTTAACATGGAGGGAACGTCTACATGGTTTTAGTTTTTCAATCGTTTAAATCGTCCTTTTTGTTTATGACGCATCGGTCCATAATTGGAACGGGAAAAACGAGTCTCTCTTGGTAAAAATCCATTCCCCGACCGCACCCACTTCACAATCTCTTCCATGCCAATTGCAAAGAGTTGTTATCAAATTATTTGCAAATAAGTCGACCGCCTTCTGTTTTTCATAAAAGACTGAATTGTTGTAGAATATTGAACTGTATTGCAATTTGCATGTCTGCAAATGTATTGGAGATGATGGAAAATTTATTCTTTAATGTAATTGTGACATTTAGCATCTTAAAACTACAATCTTGGTGAGCTCAGAGCAAGATGAAAGCTGTGATCTGGCCACCACCTATGCACTGAGCCTACACTGTTAGTTAATTGTTATTTACTGATACTATTGCCATGCTTTCCACTGAATATGTTCAAATTCTAAGTGTATGTTTCCCTTCAAAATTATGGTATGTCTGCATGTGAACTTAACTGACATCGGCGATCGACAAGCAACAATTGGGTGGGTTTGTTTCAGGATCGTTGGTTGACCTCTGCTTTTTTTAAAAAAAAATCTTCACGTCAATTTGGGGATCAAAATGGATGCAGATGTTTGACTTGATGACGTCTTCAAACCAAAAACAACCTTCTGTTATTTCCACAGTGGAGCTTGTGCCTTTCGGTAATTTTTACACAAAGCTTATCAATGTTAAACCCAGACAAAGATGGGAGGAGAAGCTTTTATTCTGAGCAATAACGGACCTTTTTTTAAAAAAAAATTGAATGACCGCAGATGAGAGCAACTTGTATTTTCTGTGTGTAAATAATTCCTTCATCTCATTTGTCATTTTTATATGATAAATAACTGGTGAACCCTGGGCAGGGATAAGGGATGCACTATCCTTTTTGCAACAGCATTTTGCAAATGGAAAAGTTGAGACTTTTTTGCTTTCTCTTAAACTGAATTGCAAAATGAAATATCAGCCTGCAGGAATAGTCCATCTGCTCATTTGTTCTCATGCTTGATTGAATCACCTGCGTTCTGTGAATATTTGTGAAAGGTTAGGCTGCATTTTGATACAGCAGTTCTTTTTCTAACTGGGAATGAAAGTTCCTAGGCCCCTTTTTTTTTAAGTCAGACGTTTTGCAGTGTTCAACTCAAGGTGTGAATCATGTGTGAAATATGTTTGAGTTTGAATTCAGTATGCTTGATGAATCTATGATCATTTCATGCCACATAAAAATAAATAATCAAATAAATAAATCTAAAACTAGTTCTGTGTGTCTTTTACATTTAAATTTATATATCAACAGTGCACTGGCAATTCCAAAACTTTCATAACAACGTCCATTTATAAGTGCCCTTCGTGGTTTGATACCCAGCTGAAAAGTGACTGAGGAGGTGACTGAAAGCACCGTCGAAGAGGAAAGCCATCGGGTGTGATTTGAAGACGAGCAGAGAGGAGTCAAGACAGGGATTGAGGCAGGGAGGTCCAGGAAATTGGTCACGGTGTCACTGCCACTGGTGGTGGAGTAGAGGGGAAAATGGACTGCGGAAACCCAAACTAGACAAGCAAAGGCAGCGAATAATGGACTATGGACATAATAATCATCCTTACATTTGATACAATACATACCTTTACGTCAGGAGGACATCTCAGCTCCTCCCTAGACTTCACAGTAAAGTCTAGTGACTACTTGTAGGTAAATGCTGCAGGTAGTTTATGCAAGGCAACGTTCCATACACAGCTATGGAGTGAGTGACTAATTTTGGGGGGAATTGTTGACCGCGACGTCGGGAGAGAGAAAATACTTCTCTTTTCTAAGTGTGCTCTGGGAACTTTAAAGTTCAACTGAACAGGCAGAGATGACCTTGGCCTAACATATTGAGAAGGATGGCCCCTCTGCCAATGCACCCACCACCCCCCAACCCCCACCCACAAACAGCCAAGACTTGAGTTGAAAGTTTCGATGTGGCGTGTGAACCCACAATCTTCGGAATGAGAGGTAAGAGTGAAGCAGGACTGAGCCAGGCTGACACTTGATTGATTTGTACCACTGAGAAGATGATTGAGACTGTGACTTTTGGAGAAGGAATGGATGTTAACCTCTGGCCACGTACCAGTGAAGCAAACTGCTCTCTGATGCTGAGTTTCAGGTTTGCTTTTAGAAATCTCGTTCAAGCGAGCCTACACACCTATACTAGCAGTAGGGGTGCTGTAGAGGTACAAGGAGCAATGAACTCGATTGGTGCAATACCTATCTACATTTCTACAATTACAAAAAAAACGTGGGATTTATATAGTGCCCTCCATGCCAGACGGCGTCTCAAGAGTGCTTCACAATAACCGATCCCGGGGGCCGAGCCAGGGGGAGAAAGGTGACCAAAAGCACGATCGAAAAGAAAAGTATTGAGGCGCGACATGAAAATAGGAAAGGAGGAGATGAGGCAAGGGAGTGAGGAAGGGAGTTCCAAAGCCTCGGGGCATAGTGGCTGAAGGCATGGCTGACGGTGGAACAGATGATTCAGGGGATGAGGAGGCCAAGCCCGGTAGAATGAAGGCAGTGGGTGCTGATGTGAGGAGAGAGGAGATCAGAGAGGTAGGGGGGGTGCAGAAGAGTGGAGGGATTTGAAAACGATTTGAAGATCTTGAAATCGATCCGCTCCGAGACAGTGAAGTCTGGCAAGGACTGGGATAATTGGAGAGCAAAGTTTGGTTCGGGTGATAATGCAGGCTGTGGAATTTTTAATAACCTGGATTTTATGAATGGTGATCACATCCTTAAAGAACAGTCACAACTGTCCTCTCATCAGACTATCAAGCTGCTTTTCAAATAAGTCCCAATTTCCTGACCACAACAACAACAAAATTACACTTGTATAGTGCCTTTCACGTTAGGAGGATGTCACAAGGCACAGGACTCATTGTTTAGACTCGAGCTGGGGACAGGGAGGGTGGAGGGAGAGGGATTTGGAGTGGCCACTGGGGCCGACAAAGAGGAGGGTCTTGAGGTGGGCCAAAGGAGGCCAGGGAGGGGGCGAGGCGGAGGGACTGCGGGATGGACTTCCAGAGGATAGGAGCAGAATGCCTGAAGGATCGCCCACCAATGTGGGGGGGGGGGGGGGGGGTTGTTAGGGTACGTAGCAAACCAGAGTCTGCTGAACTGAGGGGTGGGCAGGTTGGGTAGGGGGTTAGGAGGTCGCAGATATAGTGGGGTGGTGCCATGGAGGGCTTTGAAGGTGAGGGCCAGGATCTTGAATTGAATCCTCTGAATGCCGGGTTAACAGGAGCTGAGACGGGCTGGCTGCGCCCTCAGGGACAGTGTGTCCTGGGTTCCTGTCCGGCCGCGGTGGCGGCCTGGAGACGATCACAGAGGGCAGACTCGGGTCTTAATATTCGGTCGCCAAACGTGTCACCCTGTGAGTCAACTGACATTACGTTTGTACAGCGCCTTTCACATCGAGAGGACTTCCCAAGGCGCTGGCCGGTCAGTGGTTCAGACCTGACCACCAAGAAGACAACACTCCCCCACCACCCCCTCAAATTCTTCCTCCTTTACTTCACTTCCTCCCTCTCTCCCGTCTCCTTCTGCTCAGCTCAGCATCCAACAGGTTCCTGGACCTCTCTCCCTCTGTGTGCAGACAGACCTGCTGCTGTGTAAACTCCAGTTTGTTTGTTTGGTTGGTTTCGAGAGGGGTTTGGACTAGATGTGTCAGAAGGCTCATTGTAAGAGTGTGTGTGTGTATATATATATATATGTGTGTGTGTGTGAGAGAGAGAGAGAGAGATAGAGAGCCCAGCACAGGCACAGGTCCTGTCTCTCGCTGCCAAACCAGGGATGGGATTTGCAGGTGAATGTGGAATGATTTACTTGGCAAAGGACAGACAGACAGTCAGAGAGAGAGAGAGAGAGAGACTCTGGCCAGTATTTTAGTGGGAAGCCTGTGTTTGTGTGGGTTGTCTCTGTGTGTGGAGCTCCCCCAACTGGCTCTCTAACTCTCTCTCTCTCCTCCTCTTCCTCTTCCTTGTTGTACACAGAGAGCAGTTGAAGGACAAGCCAGAGGAACCAGGGCTGACTGAGTAACCGGCAATAAACCCTGTGTGTGTTTATATCTGTGTGTGTGTGTCTGTCTGTGTGTGTTTGTGTCTGTGTGTGAGTTTGGCCAGGCCCCATGAGTCAGGCAAAGCAGATAGGTCAACAACAGGCAAGTCAACAACAGGCAGGCTCCAGGCTCTAGGCTCGGCCATAGACACACACAGCTGCTGGGTATGATTGTTACTGTGTGTCTCATATTATTACCGTGTGTGTGCGTGTGTTACATTACTACCATGTGTGTTACATCATTACCGTGTGTGTGTGTGTGTGTGTTACATTGTTACCGTGTGTGTGTGTGTGTTACATTGTTACCGTGTGTGTGTGTTACATTGTTACTGTGTGTGTGTGTGTGTGTTACATTGTTACTGTGTGTGTGTGTGTGTTACATTGTTACCACGTGTGTGTGTGTTACATTGTTACCACGTGTGTGTGTGTTACATTGTTACCACGTGTGTGTGTTACATTGTTACTGTGTGTGTGTGTGTGTTACATTGTTACCACGTGTGTGTGTTACATTGTTACCACGTGTGTGTGTTACATTGTTACCGTGTGTGTGTGTTACATTGTTACCACGTGTGTGTGTTACATTGTTACTGTGTGTGTGTGTGTGTGTTACATTGTTACCGTGTGTGTGTGTGTGTGTGTTACATTGTTACTGTGTGTGTGTGTGTGTGTTACATTGTTACCACGTGTGTGTGTGTTACATTGTTACCACGTGTGTGTGTTACATTGTTACTGTGTGTGTGTGTGTGTTACATTGTTACCGTGTGTGTGTGTGTGTGTGTGTGTGTGTTACATTGTTACTGTGTGTGTGTGTGTGTTACATTGTTACCACGTGTGTGTGTGTTACATTGTTACCACGTGTGTGTGTTACATTGTTACCGTGTGTGTGTGTGTGTTACATTGTTACCACGTGTGTGTGTGTGTTACATTGTTACCACGTGTGTGTGTTACATTGTTACTGTGTGTGTGTGTTACATTGTTACCGTGTGTGTGTGTGTGTTACATTGTTACTGTGTGTGTGTGTGTGTTACATTGTTACCGCGTGTGTGTTACATTGTTACCGTGTGTGTTACATTGTTACTGCGTGCGTGTATGTGTTACATGTGTGTTTGACACACTGTGGCCCACATTGCTTTAGCTGCAGTAAATTAGTTCTGTCGCTTGCTATGTATTCATGGGACCTTGCTGTGTGTAACTTGACTGCTTCGAAATGTGCAGTCACTACTTTTCATAGCAAGCGACCTACTTTAGCATGCTAGAGTTTAAACAGTACGTTAAAACTCACATACACCAAATCTGGACCGTAACATTTAATACATTAGGCGAAGTCCGAGTTCCAGGGAAACAAAATATGAGTCGAAAATATTTGAGTTAATCAATAATCTAAGGCGTTAGATGGTTTCACGCATTTGTTTCCTCAAGGCTTGAGATGTCTAGAAGATGCGAAAAGCGCTACATCAAGTGCAAGGATTGTTACTATTGTTATATTAACCATGTTTCTCCTGGTCATTTGGCCAACAATCCCCCAAAATACAACCAGTTTGCTAACAGCCCCACAGTTTACAGTGAAATTCTATCAAGACTTTTCTCAATGAGACATGCGCTTCGTCAGATCCAAGGCATTATTATTGCAGGTGTGCGTGGCAATGTAAAACCCAGTTCCTATGATCATCAGTGCAACTCGAACTATTGAGAATTACTGCTCGGAAATGGCTTGGCAGAATATTTGGTGAACAAAATATGAACCTCCTACCAAAAGTAGCTATTTTAGGAAGCTTACATATATTAAGAAAACTAACATCCTTTCACATCTAAAGTGGCAGTGTTGTTGGTCTGGCTGACCATCACTGAAAATCCTTTAGAGATTACCTCAACAGACTGACTTAACCTGTAGTAATACAATAAGAAGAATAATCCTTGCATTTGAGGCATACAATTAGCACCACCACCAACACCAACAACAACTTTGATGTATGTAGTGCCCTCCATGCCGGACGGCGTCTCAGCTTATCACATCGTTGAGATGCTTCAAAGCACTTCACAGAACTTATTGTAAAATAGATTGACTATATCTGGTGGCTGAAACGCAGCAGCCAATATTGCACAGCAGTGTCCCACAAACAGTTGTGGATTGAGTAACTACATTTTTTGGGGGGTGAGGGAAACTTGCCTGAGGTTTCGCCATGTCCGGGACTCGGACCCGAGATCTCTCACTTATGTTACGCGACCTGCACATGTCAAGGTCTGTCGGGCACTGAGTCTACGTGTGAGTCTTCACCTGCGCCTTTACTTTGTTTCAGGCTCTGAATGAGGTTCGGGGATGGAGGATGAATCGCAGCCCTCGGATGGCAGCGTGTGTGCTCCCTCCACATGCTGGCTCAGCCCTCACACCGGCTTCTTCGGCACCATTAAGAACTCCCCGAGTGACTTTGTGGTGACGGAGATCAGCGTGTGCGGCTGCATGGCCAGTGATGTTCACTCTGAGAGCTGCAGAGATGCCGAGGATACCGAGCAAGAGCCCCGTGTGCCATTCCGCAAACGACTAAAGAAGGCAGAAGAAATTCGGGACAACGTGGAGTCAGAGGAGAGCTCTTCCTGCTGTCTCGGAGACTCCGAAGGTCTCGAAGACACCTGCAGTGAGGCCATTGGTTGTAATTCACCAGGTTCTGTCTCTCGGACGGTGAAACCGGCTCCTGTTTCGGGCCGTGCCTTGGATTCCTTCTTGGATGTCACTGTGGCCGAATCGCTGGAGAGATTTGCCTGTTCGGTTGAAGCGTGGATCACGCAGGCGGAGGGAGACGGCGAAGGGAAGGTCTTCTCCCTCGGAGTATTCCCCGACAAAAGCCGTCGAGCAGACATCCACCTTGCCGTCCGCCAAAAATACCCCTTCCTCAAGACAGCAACAATCGGGGCCGAAATCTTGGTCAAGCCGGACAGAAACTATTCCGGGCTCAGCCGCCTGCTCTCCCGGCAGGAAGCTGGCGACTTTCTCCGCTTCTTGGACTCCAGGGATAAAAGTTCCACGTTCACCTTCGGCCCGGACGGCAGCAAGGAGCGCAGGAAGGCCGTCCACCATTTTGTCAGCAAGCGCTTTGGGAAGATGGTGGAAGCCAAAAGCTTTCCGGAGCGCGGCGGCGACGGCGGGCACCAGAGGGCAGCGATCACCGTGCGGTTCCGGGAGAGATTCGTCTCCGATAAGAAACGCAGAGCAGATGGTTGTCCAGAGGCACCAGGGACGTACACAGGTACCGAATTCCATGGCACCAGACGGTAATTTTGCTGCTGTTTAGTTGTAATTGAAGTTCTTCAGCACATGTGGTGATGGATCAGGACGGGAGCGTAATTACAAATTAGGAGGTGATTAATATGACTGGTGCAAAAAATCATTAAGTAGCTTTGATAGGAATGTAATGGCTTAGCCAGTTGTATTATTTATAAGACTTACGTGAGTCTTACTGTATTTCTACTGAGAGTATATCTTCACACAAGTTGTTAACAAGATTGCCAGGAAGTGCGGTTGAGGCAATGGGATCAGGTTAAGAAACAGCATAATCCCAACAGAGAGGACGGTTGGGTGGGGATTCGTGGAGGATGAATGCGAGTCCTGGTTGTTTTAACAGCTCTTGTGCATATCTCCACTTAGCCTTCACACTTCGTAAGGAAAACACGGAAACCCTGGACGCTATCGGCATCCTGGCGGCAGAATTCGGTGTCGTACCGTCAGATTTCAGCTACGCCGGCATCAAAGACAAGAAGGCAGTGTCCTTCCAGACTGTGGTGGTGAGGAATGTAACAGCCAGTGGGTAAGCCCAGAGAAGAGAATTTCTCTCTCCCAGTGTCCTGGCCCACAGTCTCCCACCAAAAAAAAAATCAGTCACTCAAATTGACTGCCACGATCACCCACAAAACACACTACTGTATATCTATCATCACAGAACATATTTGCAGTAAATGCTGTGAAGCTGAAATATCTTGACTATGCGATAAGGCATTGTATCAAATGTAAGAGTTATTATTTCTAAGCTGAAAGTTCAGCTCCACTTCTGGTGTTGGACGAGAAGGGTATATTGTGCAAAAGTTTCATATCTTTTCAAAGCTGCCGATGAGCTTGTTTTCCCCCCCCCAAGGTTACTGATCGCTCCCTCAGTTGGTAAAATATTTAAGCCACAGCCTTAAAATCACGGGGAGAATTGGAATCTGCTAAATCAGCTTCAACTGCCTTCTTCTCCCATAGTTCAGCCTGGCTCAGTGGTGGCATGCACGGCAGCCGATTTGCACACAGCCAGCAAACAGTCATGAAGTGAGTGACCAATTTTATTTGGGGGATTGCTTGCTGGGATACCAGAACAAATTACATCTTGTTTTCTGAGTAGTTGCATAGGATCTTTAAGGTCGGGACTCGGTTTAATGTCCCATCGGAGGACGGCACCTCTGACCATGCAGCGCTTCCCCAGCTCTGCACTGGAGCATCATCCTAGACTGTGAGCTCAAAGTCCCGATGTGGGGCTTGAACCCCCAATCTTCTGATTTGGTTGTTGCCGACTGAGACATTTTAGACGTTCAACAAGAACAATATTATATTTGTATAGCGCCTTTCACGTCGGGAAGATGCCGCCCGGCGTGGAGAGCGCTATATAAATCGAAGTTGTTGTTGTTGTACACCAACTGCACATTGCTTGCCATCTCACTCCCTGCTCGAGATCCCACTCCTTTCTAAAGCCCTTTCAGATATGTGAGAGGTACTGTGCAAGTCTTTGTGAAAGCCACCTTCTCACCTGTACCTGCCTCCCTTCCTACTTCCAAGGTTAGATGGGAAGAAGGCGAGGCTGCAGAGCAAAGGTTTGAAGATGTTTAACATCCGCCCTGCGCCTCAGCACCTACGCCTCGGCCAACTGTGGGGAAATCACTTCAATATTGTGGTGAGAGGTGTCCGTAAGCACCAAGGGGACGATCCTCAACCGAGTCTCTCTGATCGGGTGCTGGAAGCCATTCACAATGTTAAGGTAAAAACATCTTGCCTCTTCCACCATCATAAGTCTACGTTGTATTCTTTCCATCGCTGCTGTATATTTCTTATACAGTGTGAAGACCTGAATTGGACACAGTACTCTAATGTGGTCCATTCAATGAGAAAACACCACTTCACACGGAGTGTTGTGAGAGAGTGGAACACTTTGCCAATTCATAGAGGTGGAATCAATTGGTTATTTAAAAGGAGATGGAGAGATATTTGGGAAGTGAGGAAATAAAGACTAGGAAATTGAGAAAATGTGCTGAGATCTAACACATTAACGGTACTGGAATCTCCACCTGTGCCTGGCCTGGCTATGTTGATAGCACTCTCCCCATTGGACCAAGATGTTGTAGTTGCCATCTCTAATAATGCTGCACTTCACCAGTACTGCATTGAAGTGTCAGCCCAGACTGTGAGCTCAAAGTTTCCATAGCCTTCTGATTCAGAGGTGAGAGAGTGCTATCACCTGAGCCAGGCTGACACCAGCAGATCAGAGTTGGAAGAGCAGAGGGCAAACTAATGTCTATAATAATGGTGCCAAATGAATGCATGTAAGGTTTTGAAGGTACAAATGGATTTTGGAGCAATTCTCAACATGTTCTGTTCACCTCCAGGAAAAAGGCTTTGTGAATTTCTATGGACTGCAACGATTTGGATTGGGGCAGAATGTTCAGGCAGATCAAATTGGCTTGGCTCTACTCAAGGAACATTTGGTAAGTTTCCCCTTTAGGTGTTGTTTGTTGGAAGCTCATTGGCGGGAGCACTAAACAATTGCTATTCATTTTCCTCCCCGTTAACACTTTGTTACCACTATTCAGGAGCCAGACTGGCCCTTTGTCAGAAGGTTGGGTTTCAAACGCCACGTCGGGGACTTTGAGCTCAAAGTATAGGCTGATGGACCAAATACAGTGCTTGTTCTCCTCTAACCACTTTAGCCTTGATACATTGTCCCATCACTTGTTACATTTCAGACTTTATAAAGGCTTCTGCTGGCAATTTATACCTTGAAGCTTGTTATTTTGTCTCCTTGTCATAATATTTGTCTCCAACATAATTCCGCATTGAATTTTAACTTTCTTGATTTCCAACGCTAACCTTTTCAGACACATCACAATAAAAAAAACAACTATGGCTTTCAGACCACCCTCTATTCAGACAAAGCTGTCACACTGATCCACTTAAATGGAGAAGTAAGAATTGATCCAATTTCTCCTCAAATTCCATTTCCTAAATCCCCAATTCCTATAAGAAAATTGTTCCATCCTTCGGATATATTTCCTGACATTTTCAGGGACCCCCAATTTGAGGAGGCGAATAGAACTGTCTTTTCTTCTACACTGAAACTTTGTTAAGATGGTACTCTCATAGCCTTATTTATTTCCTTTCCATCCCTGAATATGAGATTTGAATCTGTCTAATGAACTGACTAGGATAAATTGGTGAGTCAGAAGGTTGTGTGTTCAAGCCCCACACTGAGAATTACCAGCCCAGGCTGACACTCCAGTGCAGTGCTAAGGGGACCACTGCATTGATAGAGATGCCATTGTTTGGTTGAGACATTAAACTGAGGTCCCATCTGCCTGTTCAGATCTTAAAGAGTCTGAGGCACCATTTAAAAAGAGAAGGGAATTTCTCTCTCTTGTTGTCCTGGCCACCAATCCCTGGACAAAATTGGCCATTCACTTCATTGCTGTGCGCAAATTGGTATGCACCATATAGCCAATACAGTTCAAGATTCTGGTCGTCTTCAAAGCTCTCTTTCACCCTAACCCTCTACCTCTGTGACCTCCTAATCCCTCACCAACCTGTCTGATCTCTCTGCTCAATGGGTTCCGGCCTGCTTCATGTCCCCCAGCTCCCTAATGATGGATAGGCCACCCTCTGGTACCCCATCCCATATTCCCTCCACCTCATCCCATCCCTCGCCACCTTCAAGACCCACCTCAAGGTCCTCTTCTTCAACTGTGATTTGAATCAATCTCCTTCACCCGCTTGCCCTCCACCCTCCCCAATCCTGACTGCAGCTCGATCCTAAATATTGTCTGTCCAGTGCCTTAGGACATCCTCCCACTGTGAAAGGCGCTATACAGATGTAATTTTGTTGTTGTTGTTGGTTGGCAACATGTGTATATGTGTATGTGCACACGATCTGAGTGTGTGTAAAAAATGTTTTTTTTAAAAAGGCTCCTAACTTCTCCTTGTCTTTAGTTATGATCTGAAAAATGTGCTCTTGTGAACTCTATTCTCGTTAGATCCAGGCTGTCCATTTATTCTTCACACCAGAAGAAGGAAATGATCCTGTCAATAAGGCGAAGAGACATTTTCTCCTCACTGGTGAGTTCCAGACCCAGGGTTTGTGGGGTTCAGTCCACTTGGTGTTAGAGCTGCGTCCTTCAGGATATCTAACCAATGTCCCGTCTGAGCCTGTTCAGGTGGATGTTGAAGACCCATGGCTCTCGTGAAAAAGTGAAGGGTGTTATTCCAAGTATCCTGGCTAACAATTCCCCAGAGAAAATCAGTCATTCACTTGATGTCTCTTGTGGGATCGCTGCTGTGCACAAATTGGCTGCCACGCTTGCCTACAAAACACGCAACCAAGAGTGAAATCGTGCGAATTGCTTTGAGACGTATGGATGTGATTTACGGCGCTGTATGAAATGTGATGATGATTATTGTTCGGAGTTGTCCTGCCCAATAAAGTAATCACTGACCTTTCAGTAACCCGCTGTCTTCCTCAGGCGATGTCAAAGCGACACTGGCCTTGATGCCGGCCTACAAGACCAGGGAGAGGCTGATGCTTCGTGCTCTGAATCGCTATAACACGGATCAGGAGGGCTGTGCCCAGGCTTGGCTCAGCATCCCACACTCCATGAGGCTCCTTTATATCCACTCCTACTGCAGCAAGGTCTGGAACCAGGCAGTGTCTTACCGGATTAAGACATATGGCTTGAGACCTGTGGAGGGTGACTTGGTGATCGCGGAGGGGGCCGAGACTCCGTCATCTCCGAACGATCGGGTACGTTTCAAATGGAGAATTGTGTTCGCGCTATCGCAACCATGGAAATTACGCCCTATTATTTAGGCCGTGTTGAAATTGTATCACTCACACAGATGTCAGCCTTGCTCAGATAGTAGCCATCTCGCCTCCGAGTCAGAAGGTTGTTGGTTTGAGCCTCACGTTGGGCATTTTGAATTCACGGTCTAAGCTGATGCTCTAGTGCAAGTTCAGAGTGAACGCTGTATTTTCAAGAGCGCCGTCTCTAATATGATACATAAAACTGAGGCCCGTCTATGCCTGTTCAGGTGGCTATCAAAGATCCCGTGGCACTGTTCGAGAAGAGAATGGAGTTTCTTCTCCCGGTAGCTGAAGCAAAAATCCCCCAAATAAAATTGGTCACTCACTTCATGGCTGTTTCTAGCATATTGATGTGTGCATATTCGCTGATGTATTTCCCTACAAAATACAATAACTAGGCCACAGTGAAACCTATGAAGAGCTTTGAGACATCTTGGCGCTTTATCAAAAATGGGGATTCTTATTATACCACAGACTTGGGTTAACAACTTGCACTTACGTACAACAACAACAAAATTACATTTGTATAGAGCCTTTCACGTCAGGATGGTGTCCCAAAGTGCTAGACAATCTGTTTTGGACCCTGGCTGGAGGTTGGGATCGGGGATGGTGGAGAGCTGTGTGGGGACGGAAGTTGATCAAAGGCAAAATCGAAAGGAGGGTCTTGAGATTAGTCTTGAAGAAGGGAGGGGATGAGGCTGAAGAATTGTGGAATGGAGTTCCAGAGGGTGGGGGCAGAGTGGCAGAAGGCCTGCCCACCAATGGTTGGGCAGGCAAAGCAGGGAATGTGAAGTAGGCCTGAGCCCGCTGAATGGAGGGAGTGCGCAGGTTGGTACCGACTTAGAAGGTCGCAGAGATAGTGAGGAGCAAGGCATGGAGGTGTTTGAAGATGAGAACTAGGACATTGAACTGTATCCTCTTACGATGGGAAGCCATTAAAACCGGGTGAGAATGGGGGGTGTTTTTGTGGAGGTGGGAATGTTGCCAGTGGACATGGAGAGGTTTATGATGTCTGTGAGTAGAGGGGCAAGGAAATGGATCTGGGAAGTAAGAAGAGGAATAAGGATGGGATTGAGTTTCATGCGATGATGGTGATGATGAGAGAGGAAGGGGAGACAGGTTGAAAGGTGTGGAGGGAGGGATGAGTAGGGGTCGAGGTGTGAGGGAGAGATGGGGGAAGATGAGTTTGTATCAACAGAGTGGCCCTGTGCTTTAGCTACTCTGACTATTTGTGACTTTTTTCAACAGGTGCACATTGTGACAGCAGAGGATCAGAAGGCAAATGTTTATTCCATCGATCAAGTAAGAGTTTTCCTTCACTGAGCAGCACACAATTTAGGCTGCTGCTCCAATATGGTGCCTGGGGGAGAACTGCCGAGCCAGATATGCCATCTGTGCAGGTGGACATTAAAGATTGCGGTGCACTATTAGAAGGGAGAAGATGGGGTCCTTGCCGAGAATGTGTCCCCAGTTAAATCAGTCGAGTGACATTGCCATGTACAATTGGCTGCTGCATTCGCCTACAAAATATGTCACTATACATTACTAAATCCTGTGAAGCACTTTGAAATGTCCACGCAGTGAGTGTGATGGCACTATATCAAATGCAGGCTACTTAGTTGTGTCTAAATATCTCCATTGCCTGCCTGGTCACCCACACCAAACTCTACACCCCTTCACCCCGGTCCTCGCCAGTCTCCACTCATTCTCAGTGGATTAATTTAAAGCTTCTCATCTAGTCCCTAGCATCTCCTTGTATCTCACCGCTCCTCCAAACCTCAAATCCAACCATATATGGTCACCCTTGCTTGCTGTCCAATCCAATCCATGCAGCGTTTAGAGATGTTACCCTACTTGATGGGCGCTGCGTAAATGCAAATCATTGTTGGATTCTGATGATATGATTGACAGTGTCCGAACTGCTGCCCACTCATTGGTTTCTTCATTGTAGGTTGTTCTGCCAATGCCCGGTAACAGCATTCAATATCCATCCAACCACCTTGAGCAATGGTACCAGGAAACCTTGGCCAGGGATGGACTTGAGATGTGCAAGTTTAGACTCCCCGCTCTGCACATGAACTTCCCTGGTTGTTATCGCCGGCTACTGGCCCGGCCGCAGGACCTTACCTGGCGGTGGCTGGGAGACGGAAACTCGCCTCCAATGAGCAGAGACTCTGGCTTTCCCGTCGATGAATGCGGTGCTGAGAGTGACTCGCTGTCCCTGACCTTCAGCCTCAGACCATCTTGCTACGCCACCGAGTGTCTCCGAGAGGTGATGAAGACAAGTGTGTGAAGGAACAGGACCCAGTGGCGCTTCTCAGAGCAAATGGCACATCTATCATTGGTCTGATTGATGACAGGTCATGAGAAGGTGAGATTTCCCCTTCCCCCAAACTGGCAAGACACCCAACCACCACATCAATTGTGCTGTGACTCCTCCTACATCTCAAGATAGAGCAGTGAAGCTCTGCCACCATCTGAAGGTCATCAGATCAGCCATTCAACTGCACCACCATTGCCGAGATCGGCGTGACTGGTGCCTGGTTGATGTATCTCTGAAGCCATGAAGAACGATACACCAATTGGGCATCTCCTGGGGCCAAGCGCAGAAGTGGTCACTATTCAATGTCATTGATTGAATTGACAAGGATGGGATGGGGGGTTGGGGTGGAGTGTGGATATTGAAATGTTGGTCTCTTGAGCAAATCTAAAATAAAATATCCCTCAGCTGCACTCAACTATTGGATATTCATTACGTTTCTAGCATAAAATACAGTCAATCCATTTTGCAGTATATCCTCTGAAGCGTTTTGAGACATCTCGACGTTGTGATAAGGCGCTAGATCAAATGCAAGGATTATTATCTATATTTTCTTGCAGATGGTTACTTTCCTCCTCCCTATTTACTATAATCCCTAATTTAGTATCACCTGCAAACTTGGAAACTGTGCTCCTTACACCCAAGTCCAGATCATTAATATATATTAAAAAGAGCAGTGGTCCCAATACCGATCCCTGGGGGACGCCACTGCACACTTCCCTCCAGTCTGAAAAACAGCCGCTCACCACAACTCTCTGCTTTCTGTCTCGCAGCCAGTTGTGGATCCACGCTGCCACTATCCCTTTAACGCCGTGGGCCTTTACTTTCCTAAAGAGCCTCTCATGCGGCACTTTGTCAAATGCCGACACATAAGAACATAAGAATTAGGAGCAGGAGTAGGCCATTCGGCCCTTCGAGCCTGCCCCGCCATTCAACAAGATCATGGCTGATCTTCTCACCTAACTTTGATTACCATGTGACGCTCCTACACCCACAATGACGTCTGTTCCCTGAGAGGGTGGCATTGAGTAACAACTGTCGCTGTGTTGGTCGACCGAAGGAAGTGGCATCTCAGATTTAATGTTCCTGGTGCAGTTACAGATGCTCTCCACCCGAGGGCAGCAAATGTTCATTCTGCGACACACAATACAATTCATGTTTACGCAATACTTTGACACAACTTCCCACAGCACAATCATAGTGCTGGGTGAGTGTCTGAGCTGGGGGTGGGAGCCCAGAGGGTGGAGAGTTGACAAAAAGCACAGTCAAAGATGCCTGTTTTGAGACACGGCTTGAAGGAAGGGAGGGAGGGAGGGACTATGGATGGAGGTCTCGGGAGCTGGGGCAGGAAGGTTGAAAGCTTTGCCGCCTGAAAGTGCAGAAGGATGGTGGATATGAAGTAGTCGTTGATCACTGAGCGAAAGGAGTGGGCAGTTTTTGTTGACATTTCCCCCAGGGTGAGGTGGCGAGATACATAATAATCAGGTAAACTACTTAAATCAGAATTGTGCACTTTTTAAGGGATATTATGAAGGTCTCGCACATAAAAATGATTTGTGGTGTAATGACAATGAACTTTTGGATGCCATTGCATAGAAACAGGAGGAGATCATTATACTTTGCCCACGAATGTACAGTCAATTCACTTTACAGTGTATTCCGTGAAGCACTTTGAGACTTTTGGAGGACATGAAAAGCATTATATCAAATGCAATAATTGTTATTATTCATCCACTGAAACCTGTTCTGCCATCCTGAGACTGTGGATGATTGTGGAATCCTGTAGTTCAGGGGTTAGAGCATTCGCCTTAGCAAGAGACCTGGGTTCACTTCCAGACAGGGCGAAACCTTGGGCAAGTTTCCTCACTCCACACACACGCCTAATAATAATCCCTCCCCCCAAAAATTGGGTCATATCAAGCTGTGCAAAATTGAGCACCACCCCCTGCTGTTAGTGGGACATTGCAAGTTAAAAAAAAATCACCTGAGAACATGGGCTTGATTTCCTGGAGGAGCAAAACGATGGGCAAGTTTCAGTAAGTAGGAACCTGGCTAATAAAAAAATCCCTCAAAAAAACAATAAATTGCTGCTGCGGAGACAGGCAGAGTTGGAGGCTTCTACTGCTCCAATCATTCAGGGCAAGTATTTAAGGAAAGTAGCTGCGTTGATTAGGGTCAACTCTCCCAGGCTGTTCAGCTAGTTGTCTAAAGTAGTGCAATTAAGAAGTGACGGTCTCTTAAAGAACAGACCACAAGATTTCGTGAGCAAAATACTGTGTGTGACTTTCTGCCTTCCAACTGAACTGCATGTGGTTTACTGAGAAAAAGAGACAGAGAACAAAAGCCTTGGAGAGCAATATGACTGGACAGAAACTTTTAAGACAGACACTCAGTTGAACTTTTGAATTCTTTCCTTACAGATCGATAACCAAAATGCTATTTTCTGAACATTTCAAGGTCACGGTTACCCTATTCTTGCAGGCTTTTGTACTGAGTAAATTATATATGTATAATATATATATATATAAAACTACAAATATATGTTATTTAAGCTAAATGGGGAGACTTGTCCCTTTCAATAGGTTCTGTAAGATTCCAAGTTTCAGAAGTTACTTAACAGCACAGGTTATGAAGTAGCCTACACAAGTTTGCAACAATATAGAGATCCAGGGCTACTTTATGACATCAGGTAAACGAGCACCAACAAGCAGCCTGTAGCATAAAATTACATACAGGTGCTAGGGCAGGAAAACCCCTCACATTCGCATCACGCGGTGGGCAACATTGCCCGTCTCCGCAACATCGTGCGTCGCTGCCTCACCCTCAGGATACTGAAACCCTTACACACGCGTTTATAATAATAATCCTTGCATTTGATATAACACTTTTCATGTCTTCTAGACATTCAGAATGTACTGTAAAAATGAATTGACTATTTGTGGGCGAAATGCAGCAGCCAATTGCACACAGCAGCGTGCCACAAACAGTCATGGATCTAAATGACCAATTTTAAAAAAAAAGTTTGGAGGGATTATTATTAGGCGTGCGGAGTAAGGAAACTTGACCATCGTATCACGCTGCCAGGAATCAAGCCCATGTCCTTGGGTGAGTGTTTTAACTTGCAGACAGCAATGTCCCACCAACAGCAGTGGGGGTGGTGCTCAATTTTATTTGGGGGAATTGTAGGCCAGGTCAGTCAGAAGTATTATCAGAGTTGCCGTCCTTCAGGTGACATGTTAAACTGAGGACCTGTTTGTGCCTGTTCAGATCCCACGGTACAATTTGAGGAGAGAGCTGACAACCCTGATAAAATTCACTTTCTGGCTGTACGCAGGTGTGGCTGTCAGCATATCTTATCTGCTGTCAAACAAAAAAATGAATCCACTGCATTTAAAAAATTTATTTCAGGAAAATACTGCAATTGGAGTTCGATAATAAAAAAACAATTGTAGTAAATAAAGACGCTGTTTGTTGCTTACATAAAGACCGCTGTGTGTTTGTGTGTATGTGGGGAGGGGTATGTGTAGAGAGTTGGTGCATCAATGATTCCGCAGCCAGAGACTATCAGTTAAGTCCTCTTCATCCGCACAAGGCCCCGAATTCGTCGAACAAGCGCTTCTATGAATCTGTGGCGGGAGCGTAGTTTGCAGTATGTTCTCTCGATACCCAGCAATTTCTTTTGCAGAGATTCCCCAAAGCTTGATGTTGCGTCACTCCGCATCTGCCAGGAAACAGAGCGTTAAATCATATCAGCTTCATATCACCTTTATGTGCGTCACACCACACCCCAAAAAACTGCAATAATAATCCTTGCATTTGGTATATAGCGCCTTACCATGCGGAAGGATGTCTCAAAGCACTTCACAAGACTAATTGTGAAACACAATGACTGTATTTGTTGGCAATGGCACACAGCAATGCCACACACACAACTATGCAATGAATCACCAATTATAATTTGGGAAATTTGTTAGCCAATACATAGGGGGTGGGGGGGAATTTGCTTAGCTTTGTGAATAGTGTCATGGGAACCTGGGTAAATGTTTGCAAGGAGACACGCTCTAACTTTTGGGTTTATTTGTCCAATTATTTACAGTTTGCTTGTCCACTGAGACCCAGTTGTACAGATAGCCTCTGCCTGATGCCTACCTGCTCCAGGTCGTGCTGGCTGACACAGCTCAGGTTCCTGGGATCAGGATTCGAGTTCAGACTGTAGGAATCTGAATTGAAGAAAAACGGTAACACAATAGTCATTTCTTGCTATATTTATACAGTTACTGTTATATTTATTCAGTTACTGCAGTATATCCTGTGTTGCTGTTACACACCCCTGCAAGGCGTCGGCGCCGAATAGTTTGCATGTGACAAACTTGTACTGCTCAAAGAAAACTTCTTGAGTGCTCGCCAGGCTCCAGCTTGCTTCATGTTCCCCGCCCTGTATGCCCTATCATTGCAGTCGGGCCTTCAGCTCTTCTGCCCCCCACTTGCTGGCACTCCAGCCTGGAATTCCTCCATCTTGCCCTCTTCAAGGGCCTACTCAACATTTTTCACTTTGATCATGTCTTCAGTCAACCTCCACCCCTTTGGATTCCAACCTCAAGCTTGGGTGCAAACCCTTAACTCTCCCAGCGTCTTGGGCTTTCCTCCTTACGTGAAAGGAGCTGCATAAACTCAATTTTGTTGTGGAGTGAGGCCCAAGGGGATAATAATAATACTTGCATAGTAGTTTTCGCATTTTCTAGATGTCTCAAAGCACTTCACAGAATATACTGTAAAGTGAATTGACTGTTGTTTGTGGTAAGCTCAAGTTTGTGAGCTTACCAATGCTTAGCTCACACTCACCCTGGAAACGTCTGCCTCTGTAGAAGCCACTCAGTACATTCATTGTATCGTGGGCATCCGAAGGGCTGCAGTACAGGAAATAATACTCCAGGTGGCGCCAAAGGATAAAGAGGCAATTTTCCACAATATCTGAGGTGAACGTGAGTTAAAGAATTAAATAGGATGATATGGTGATAAAATGCCTTGTAGCCCATCCTTCCAGAAGAGAGGATCTGACCAGTTTAGTGCCCTCAACCAATCTTCATGCTAACCTGTTCCCTGTCCATTCACGTCAAATAAATCATTTCCAAGGGTCAGTCCTGTACCTGCCCCGGCTACATGGAGGGAACACTCGACAGATTCTTCCTCTGCTTCTCAAGGGCTCGTAATCCAGGAAGTAGCCCTGATCATCACATACAAAGAGATACAAAGAGATACATAGAAGTTAAATAGATACACAGTTCAAGTGGCCAGGGTCTGACGGCCCACGCTGTGAAGTGTGATGTTCAAAGCAATATTCTCAAACATCAGCCGGGTTTATACTCCGATGTGATAGTGGTTTACAGTGTTGCCCTTTCATACTATTTTTAGAAACATTTCAGCGTGAAATGGTAGAAGGGAGGAATAGTGATTCTAGCTCTAACAAGTGGAACGACCAAAAGGGAGGAAACATTTCCTCTGGGAGATGATATATTGTTGTAATGAAGATTGGTTGAGATTCAACAACAACTAGAACAAAAAAGTTTTGGTAAACTTAAATTTTTTAAAAAATTTTGTTGTTGTTGTTCTCCTGCCACTCCTTTTGCTTAGTGAGCTCCAGGCTGATTCCTGTCCCTGTGGCCTAGCTTTGCCCCACAATGGTGGGCAGCCTTCCAGCCATCGTGCCCCTGCTCTCTGGCACTCAATCGACTCTCTTCTTCCCTCACTCAAAGTTTGTCTCAAGTTGTACCACCTCTAAGTGTATTTTTGTTTGTATTTCCTCCCACAAACCCCGCTACCCACACTCAGCTCTGATGTCCTAACTGTCAGCCGAAAATGAAAGGATCTGTGTAAATTATAAATTGTTAAAAAGTTGAATCAATATCTGCCATTTCATTGACATAGGAGTCAAAACGTGAGCAGTTTAGCAAGCTAAGGTTTCACTCCAAGGACATGAGTCAATTCTTGGGACATATAAAGGTCATCTGTCACCATTTAACATGAGGTTTCTGCCTTCAACAGATTTCTTAACAAATAATAATTTTACTCCTTATATTTGATGGAGCCTTTCATGTCCGGAGGACGGCTCAAAGCTCTTTACAGAATCTACTGTTAAGTGCTGGGACTGGTTATTCGTAGGCAAATGAAACAGCGAATTTGCTGGCCACAAAATGAGTCTGCACGTTCCTCTGCACTACAATTTTTTTTTGCAGTGAACTATAATCCAAACCAACATAATCAAAGAGCAGATACATTTCTTTATAAAATAAATGAAAACATGAGCATTTAAGTAATCCTACAGCAGGCTGCCAAAATAATAATAATTATTGTATTTGATTTTGCACCTTATCAGGCCTTCGAGATGTCTCAAAGCGCTTCACAGAATATACTGCAAAGTGAATTGACTATATTTTGTGGGCGAAGTGAAACATCCACTGGTTTTAAAACCCACCACGGAACCCTGACAGGAGTTGGCAAACCAGGCTTTAATTCAGATGCTCAATTTCTCCGCGAGCTAGTTAGATGTCAGCTTATACAATCTTCCAGGCGTTGAAATGAACAGTACAAGCAAGGATACAGCAGTAAAGTGACAGCAGCTCAGCTTTGTGGTTTATCTGTTGAACAAGCCGTCGCTTGGCTAGGACCTGTCTCTGGCCGGCTGAAATCTTGTCCACACCACCTTGGAGGAATGCCTGGCATAGCTGTGACAAAGTATATCTTGAACACAACATATGGGAACAATTCTGCACACATTTGCTTAAAACCCGAGGAGAGACAGTTTCAGTTGGGACTGAGTCTTAGATTACAATTTGCCAGATCGGTTGATAAAGTGCCACATATTTCAGCATCTCCTGAAGAGTCGCACGTCGCCAGGCTGGGTTACCCCTAACCCAGGCAGAGGAAAGATCCTCTCTCCCTATCTAGAACATTCAAATAGTTTCAAAATCAACCCACATTTGAATATAGGTGAGCATAGAATTGAGTCTCGCTCTCGCAGTTTTCCAACCTTTAATTGTTGCTGTGGTACCTCCCACGCCATTGGCCAAAACAGGAAAAAATTAAATGTTTAGAAGGGCCAAATGTGCCCCATGCTAAACTGCTTATCGAAATTGTTGATACTATTCACTCATGCATTTGATAATGTATCTCATTACATCATTGAAAGTTCAAAGTGCTTTGCAGGATACACTGTTAGGTGGAGTGACTTCATTTGTTGGCTCATATTGGCAGCCAGTTTGCACACAGCAATCTCACCAACAGCATGGAGTGCGTGACTGATTTTATCTGGGGATTGTTGACCAGGACACCAGGAGAAACCTAATTCTCTTTGCCATGGGGCCTTTAATATCCCCTGAACAGGCACAGACGGGACCTCAGTTAAACGTCTCATCCAAAGGATGGGACCTCTGACAATGCAACGCTTCCCCAGCACTGCATTGGAAAAGATTAGATTGTGAGTTTGAAGTCCTGATGTGGTGCCAACTGAGCCAGCAATACACAATACCATCTGTGACCGGGTCAGCAGGACATCATAGGACAGGGCACAAACCTCTTTTATTTCATCAGGAGGGAGATGCTCCAGGTTCTGGTGTTTGGTCACGCTCTGCCTGTGGCTCTCGTAGCAGCTGAAGAAATCGTTGGCACTTTGTTTCAGGAGGAACACAATCACCCCAAGGCTCGGCAACCGCCAGTAAGGAACCATGGGCAACTGTGCTTCTGCAGGGAAAATGATGCCATTCAGATTAGTAAGAGGAAAAAGCTACGGCCATTATCTAGGGACAGCAGGTTCGAGAATGTATTTGCATGAAAATCATGATTTTTATTTGTAAAGTTCCTTGTGAGGTCTGATACACGATGAATCTGAGGGATCTAAATCTACAGTAACCCCAGCATTTAATGTCTGTAGTTATCCTTGCTCACAGGATCACAGGACAACCCGTTTTGAGGAAAAAGTTCTGGAAGACATTCCGAGATCATAGCCCAAGCCTGTTAAGTGGCCAGGAGCAGCAGATTATGCCTTGGATTCTGTCACTAGAGGGTATGCCATACTACTCTACATGACAAGGCAGATTTTCCCCACTTATTGAGGTTTCACCCTGGCCTAGCAAGCAACTGTGAACAACAGTACATGTCTGAATCAATCCAGGACAGGCGAAGAGAGAGAAGCATCACAGCAATAACAGTGAGAAGCTTGAAAACATTTCAATATTATTAGGTGCAATACAACTGCAAGCTGTTTCTTTTTTTATTCTAATTTTCCCGTAGAAACACTGCAAATAAACTGATTCTCGTGCAAACATATTGAGACTTGCAAGTTGATACAAGTTCATTTTGCCACCTGCTGCATTACATGTATTTGTTTTGCACAGCAGGAAAGGCTAAGTTTAAAGCTGTTATAAAACTATTGCATCGCAACATCGATGATACTCAAAAACCAACCCATTCACTTGTTCTATGCCAAATTGTGATTGGTGTTCTGGAGTTGGGTTGGCAGGGTGCGGGACAGGCTGCGCATTTTCACATGTAGGTGGCATGCGTAGGTGGAACTCTCAGTCTGGTTTGGATATTCTTAAGCACAGTGATGGGCACAGAGCAAAACTCCCGTCTTTTTTTGAAAAGTGGAATCTTTATCATCCACTTGAATAGACAAGATACGACTTGGTTAAAAATCTCATCCAAAGGTTGGCCACTTTGATAATATGGCATAAGCACATCCCACTGTGGATTGGAATGTCAGCTGAGATGTGGGGCTAATTCTCACAATCTTCTGAGGTAGAGGTGACAGCTGTGATCAAAATAAGGTGCATGAGAGTGAATGATATGAATCACACCTTGCCGGGTTCCTTCTCGAGTTGTGACTTCAGACAGACTTGGAGTGAAGAGACAGACCGTGTGTTGGGAACTCAGGCTGCTTTGCATCAGAAGTGTTTTGCAGAACTCCACAACATTTGCACAGATCTGCAACAAAGAGACATGGAAAGTTGAATCATCAAAGTGTTCAGCCCATCAAACTAAAGGTTAACACTGGCTAAAAGAAATTGGTGTAAGATGGCCTTCTTCCACCCGAACATGGATGAAGCTTCAGCAACACAAATGCAAGGTAACTGAAAACGTATTTACTAATTAAATGATAAACCATATTCTGTAAAGTGAATTGACTGTATATTTGAGGGCGAATCGCGGCAGCCAATTGTGCACAGCAGTGTCCCACAAACAGTCGTGGATTTAAATGACCAATTTTTTTATTGTGGTTTTTGGACGGATTATTATTAGGCGTGTGGAGGATTCGCCCTAAGCTGCCTGGATTCGAACACAGGTCTCACCAGCTTGCAAGACAAGTGCTCTAACCACTAAGCCACAGGAGCTCCACTTAACTATGGGATGTTGAAGGTTAGTCGACTTGTTTTATGATTTAACAATGCTCACTTTATTTCTGGGGGTAATAATCCCTCCAAAAAAGGAACAGTTTTCAATTTTATCAAATTGGTCACTCAATCTACTATTGTTTGTGGGAAATTGTCACATATCATCCATAAAATATACAGTCAATTCATTTTACAGTATGTTCTGTGAAGCACTTTGTCTAGAAGACATGATAAGGCTCCATATCAAATGCAAAAATTATTATTTGTCAATGTAATTGTGTACATTGCTGCAAATGTGTTTTTTTTACCAGGCAAGTGCCTTTTAAAACTGCACTGCATATATAACTGCATTGACATAAACCTCTGATTTGAATGCCATCCAGTCTTTCAACACAGTCCTAGTTTAGATTGTGTTATTTCACTGTATTCAAATCTGGTGCCGACTCAAATTTCTCACAAACTCAACAGCCAGGTCACAACTGAGTCGAGCAATTAAAAAAAGTATGATGGATTGTTTCAATATTTTGAGCTGTTTTTACTTCATGTTTTGGGGAGAGATCAGAGCTTCCACAAAGAGATGAATCTCTGCCGTCACATCCACTCTCCCCACCACCCCCATTTCATCTCGATGTAATCATGTACCCTACAACTCGCAGATCACAAATGTAAGGGAAAAGCTATACCATCTAAATAAGCCAAGTAACACTGAAATAATCATAAGATTATGGAGAATTTTCAGGAATTGAAGCAAGTACTTTTTTTCCTCCAACCAAGGAAAAAATGCAGCTAAATGAGAGATGGTCAGAGACCAATGTATGGGTTACTATGACTGTGCTATCGTTGGCGAATAATTCTCACACTGGAACTGCAAATGGGTGTATAAACATTGAGAAAAATGAGTCCTGGGTAAAGCATACCTGTTGCATGGCCAGCTCCATCTCGTCCCTCTTGCTCACACCACAGACCTGAGTTCCCTCTTCCTGAGCTTTGACCTGGCGGAACCTATCCGACCCACTGAATCGGCTGAGCAACCCAAGGCACTGACGCTGAGGGAAAAACCAGACCACAAAGTTAAACAAGATTCTGAGAATGAGGCAGAAATAATTCTCATAACAAAGCCAGGTTTTGAAGCATTGGAGATTGAAAGTGCTGGTATATAATGTGACTATAAAGATAACAGACATAGGTGGCATTCATTGTCAATTGCTCACCAAGATCTCTTACAAATATTCAGTGAATATAAAACCGACAGGATGTCCCTTTAACCAAATCAATCTACTTTTCAGCAACTGAAGACATGTGAGCAACTTTGTTTTGCATTCTTTAATGAGGCTGGGGTCAAGTACGATCAAGGTATATTAAGAATATTTTACCTGAAAGCGCCCAATGTGACCCTGAAGTTCCATTATAGTTCCGTCACTACCTTCCACTTCCAACCCATTTATCACACCTAATAAAAACAACATCAAAATTACATTAGTGTAGCGCCTTTCACATCAGGAGGATATCTCAAGCCGCTGGACAGTCAGTGTTTCGGACAACAGCAGGGGGTCGGGGTTGGGAAGGGTGGGGAAAAAAGGGTGATCGAAAGCGCGGTCGAAGAGGAGGTTCTTGAGATGGGTTTGGAAGGAGCAGACAACAGTTAACAGTATTACTGTGGCAGAAAGATTTGTGGAAAGGTACAAACGAGTAAGAACGAGATTTAATTGTGCATTACTAATTGTAAGCACATTACATTGTTCACTATTTTTGAGCTGCAAAATTAGCCTGTTTGTGCAGGCCTAGTAACGTGTAGCTTGGCCATTTATTCATGAACGTGTGGTAGATGTGGCCAGTGAATTTCACAGGAATAATTGGTATTAAGGAGCAGGTTACAAGAAGGAGTCACTTATAAAGATGTCCTTATTAAGTAATCTTGTTAGATGTTGTCAGATTGTGGAATCCTGAAGCATATTGGTTAGCGCAATCACTTCGCAATCAAGAGGACCCGGGTTCGCTCTCTGGCATGGGAAAAACCTTGGGCAAGTTTCCTTACTACACTCATCTGTTTACCTCACAGTAAATTGGAACCCAATTGTTAGTCGTTTGGCAGATCACATTCCAGGAATAATAATCCCTCACAAAGAATTGGGTCATTCAATCCATGACTGTTTGTGGGACACTACTGTGTGTAAATGGCTGCCAAATTCCACCCACAATATATAGTTAATTAACTTTACAGTATATTCTGTGAAAAACTTTGAAATATCTCAATGAAGCGATAAGACATTTGATAGCAAGGATTATTGCTATGAATATGAGACCTCAGGAGCAGTGTTCATCATTATTTCTATGTCAGCCTGGCTCAGTGCCTGCCTCCATGTCAGAAGGTTGTGGGTTCAAGCCTCACATCAGGACTTGGAACTGATCATCCACACACACAATCCAATGCAGTGCTGGGAGTGCTGCATTGTCGGAAAATTACTTTCAACAGCCACAAGGCCAATCAAGTGGTAAAACATCACTGCTGCCATCACTCTCCATACAAATTTGAGATGAAGAAAGATTTGAAACTCATCAAGCGCCCAAAGACATTAATCTACGTCAGTTGTGACCAACCAGTGGCCTGTCAAGTAGCAGCACCCTCAAACCCAAACACCCCCAAACATTTGCACAAGTCTAGATAATCCTATATTCAATTGGCAGTGGCAGTGGCTTCAGCTTCATATTGATTGAATACTTTAAAAAAAGGTGAATACTTTTTTTTAATTTGTGGCATTAATCACTACTTGAAGTGTGAAACATTAAACGCCTCCGCCTGCAACGGATGAACGTTAAAGATCCCGTGGCACTGCTGGAAAAGAAAGGTAAATTTCTCCCAGTGTTACAAGACAAATCGAGTGGCTAGTCAGCACTCGGAAGCTGGGAGTTGAGGAGGAGAAAGAAGACTGAAAGCGAGGTCAGAGATAGAATTACAATTTTAATTAAGGAAAGACAGGAAAAGGAAATGTTCTTGGAAACTACATCAGTGTCTTACCTGGCAAGGCTGCTTTACTTATGATGCTTGTCAGCAATGCCAGCTCCTGAAGTGACCCCACAGTTACCTCCTGGCAGCGAAGTATGGCCTGTATTGTGTCTGCATGAGCAATGAGGAACTGTAGTACCTGAATCAAAGAATGCAGTGTCAATACAAATCAGGCAAGAATCAGCCCAGCGAAGAGCAAACAATTACTAGGAGTTCAGCACAGCTACGTTGCTGTAATAAGATGTTGTATTCAAGAATATTTCTGATGCTATAATAATGAATAAAGGAAACCCAACATAAAAAAGGTAGCTGTGGTAGATTAGGAAAGAAATTTAGAAGAATCCCAAAGATAACTTTTAAAAAAAATCCTGTTTGGTCAGGAGTAAACGTAAGATTTTTTTTGTTCTGCTGGATGTGGGATACACATTACCATGTGTTCAAATATTCAAACTAGACTGTGTTCCACATGTGTACACTATCAACACATGGATATTTCTGTGGCCTCGAGAGGGACACACCCTGTTTACCCATTTTGAAGAGAAGAAAGGACACATTGACGAGAGCCAGTTTCCACATTACATTGGGTAATGTCTACAGTTGAACCAGTTAAAATTGCATAGATTGCTATTGCTTACTGTATGTACGGCAAGTTTCTTACAATATCTCCACTGCCCTGCCTGTTACAGGTTTGTCTTGCAGTTTGGAGGAGTGGAATCGGAAGAATCTCTGTTCACAGTGATCAATTTGCACCTCCATTTCCAGCCAATGAACCAGGTCTGTTGATGAGTCTTCAGCAGTGTTAGAAGATAAACTGAGCAATGAATTGCAGGAACAATAACAGCTGCAGAAAGAAGGTATGGGCCATCCAGTCCCAGAATTTAAGACCACATGTGGGGTTGGAAAACAGCATGTACACACTGATAATACAGAACTGTTTATTGTCAGGAACTAACGAAAACAATGGGGCGACTAAGGTATGTCACAAGTTTTAACTACAGTAAAAGCCCATTTATCCGGCACCTGATCAACCGTAACTTCTGTATAACCGGCATTGGCCAGGTCCCGAGGGTGCCGGATAAACTGGCTTTTACTGTAATAGGTACTGAATGGGGATTTGAGATGCCCACAGATGGCTGGGACTAAAAGTCAAGGAGTAAAAATAAATACTGCAGACCATGCGATCTCTGTAAGTCACCAGCCTTTTAAAAAGTATAAAAGAGGGCTCAAAGATCAGTTAGTTCAGATGCAGGCATCTCAGGAACCAAGCAAATGAAGAGTCACCAGATCTGGTAGTATATGTTTGTTCTGTACTTAGCGCTGTTGAACGTGTGAATGTGTGGTTGAACCTTGAGAGTTGAAGCTGAATAAAATGATCATTGTACCTTGCCTATTGGTTTGTTGAATATCCAAGAACAAATTAAAGTGGTTTCGGTTGTGCCCAGTTGCAAATGGGTTAACTCCATTATCACTGTAAATCACTATTAAGGTGGTTTATTAACAGCGTTATCCTGGTGAAACCAAACTACAGTAAAAGCCCGTTTATCCGGCACCCGATCAATCGTAACCTCCGTATAACCGACATCACAAAAAAAAAATCCACATTCAATTAACCGGAATTTATCCGGAAAAATGCATTTAAAAAAATTTGGGGGCGTTTTCGGCCGAATATCCAGCATGCGCTTTAACCGGCATCGGCCAGGTCCCGAGAGTGCCAGATAAATGGGCTTTTACTGTACCAAGACCACCACAGAGGTAATTGATTCCTGAGTTTTTTGCTTTCTCTTTTCAAATAGTGGTATGGGATCTTTAACATCCACCTGGACACACACAGAATACCCTACGTTCCCTTTAATGCTCATTGCTGTTGGTTTGTTGCTGCAGTTACCTGTCCAGCGGCCTGCTGGTGCTGACTGGTGCTGGAGGTCAGGATAACCTGGCACAGCTGAAGAGCTGGGAGCAGGATCTGGCGATATCTTTCTGCAGGAGCAGGAATGAATCCTGATGGGTCGATGATACCATACATACTGTGCAAGAAGAAGCAAACTGAGTTATTTGAAAAACAGATCCAGACATACACAAAATATCACGAGCTACAGATTATATGAATGCTGCGCTATAATTCCACCTTCTCCAACACACTAATGTCAATGATATTTTCCAACTTGCAGTTGGATCAGCTGAAGAAAGGTTTTGAAATTTGTACAAATCATTTCTACATTCCAAGGCTCTATTTCATGGATTTTCAGTCAAAGCATCAACAGTGAAGCCAAGCAAAATAACTCAGCTTTACATGAAACTGATGTAATGTTTAAAAAAAACTTCTTTGCAATTAACCAGCTTGCAAATATCAAGCCATGAACAATTGAACAATGAGGAGATGTTATGAGTTTCAGAGCAAACAGTGCAAAGCATTTCTGCCTTGCTGTTGAATGCGAGGTGAGTCATTCGTTTGTGATCTTTATTTGTACTGGAGCTGCGAAAAAAGCAGTTTAAACAACTTGGTCCATGATTTTCCCAGAAATGGAAGATGACTAAATGTCTTATCTTGCCATTGAGTGATTGAGCCACACCACTGTTCCGGTAAATCGCTTGTTATTTTCAGAACAATGTGGCTTTTCAGACACTGCCACCTTCCTGGCAAAGGCACTTTTTGGAGGGGGGAATGAGAGAGCTAGGCAATCCAGCTTGAGGAGGGGAGTGAAATAACAAAGATTCCACAGGATAAATAGCTAAAGTGCACACAATCTTGCCGTCAGTCTCACCATATGCCCAGTATGCCCGCCTTTTGCCAATAAAGTCCATATGCAAATCACTATCAAATATGTTGTATTAAAATAAACCTTGCAGCTTTTCTCACCTGTGTGTGTCAGTTTCAGGCCGGTGATCATAGACCTGACATTGGGCCAAACGCACAATCACCCCTGCGGTCAGCAGCTCCACAGCTCCCTGCTGATTTTTAGCCACCCTCGTGAGAAATGCCTGGACGATAGCAAGTCAAAATGTTAAAATAAAGAAATGAGAACCTATTTAGCTAAACTCCCAAAGGATTGTTGATGAAAGCACAGTACCTCAAAAGGCAGCAGCTAACTCTCTGAAGGAATGAGAGCTTTTTCAGGAGAAGCCTCTCGTTCGGAGTTTCTATTTTATGTGCAAGCCTCAGAAGGATGAAAGAGCCAAAAGCACAATGCTGTTTATGCAATGCAGTTTTTAAATATCCCAGCGAGTATCACATCCACAATTCACAAAGTGCAGGCTTGTTCACTTATTCATCATTCAAAGTATTAAAATTAAGCTAGGTATTTGAATTCAAAAGGCAATTTCAAACAATACTCTGGATCCTGATAATGTGGCAGATAAAAACATTCCCTAAATAAAATATTTGTCAACCAAACATGCTTTGCCCTTGATTCTCTAGTGTACTCGGAAATCAGCAGAATGCAATTAAATTGAAGAACCGACAGATGGGATGACAAAATAAAATTCTCATTTGTTTCATTGTTCGGAATCTTTGGTTTGAACTCAAATATTTTCCACCCTACATAGTCCGAGAGTCTTGCAAAACTGATCTCAGTATTTCCTTTATCATCTTGGTGTGGGAATAAGCGGACAGAACAAATATGCCGAAGCAATGTTGATATCCGACCTGCGTGTTGACACACAAACTTACCATTTTGGATTCGTAAATGTACAAGGCTTTCAGTAATGGAGGCTGAGGACTCAGCATGCTCTGGAGAGTGACGTCATCCTGGGCTAAGCTGTCAGCCACTGCTTTCAGGTAGCCACTATTTGTGAGGTAGCACAGCCATTGATGGTGTTGGTCGATAGTCACGATGCGGTCCAGGACTGCCAACGCCAGCATCTGAAATAAGCAGTCACAAAAAACCATGACTGGCTGGAATCCAAACATCCTTTACATTTGCCTGAACCCACGTAGAGCTATTTCTTTTGCAACAAGTTTTACAGCAAGACAAGATTGAGTACACTTACATCATAAGCTGCATGAGAGGTTGTGGGGGGCGGGGTGAGAAATTAAAATGTTGGCACTGACAGTAATGCAATAAGAGATCACCCCCCACCCCCAAATTCTGAATTCTTCCCCTTGTGAAGGGGTCCAGAAATATAGATCCAAATGTGTAGGTACCTCGGTTCATCCTATCCAAACCAAAACCCTTCATATATGAGCCTACATAACAATTCTGATCAAAACTGTAAGAGTTCACAACCATTATTCACTCCACATTCATAGAGGGAAGATTATCTCCTGAAGGACATCGGGAGCAGAAACAAGATTTCCCTCCTCTGTTTCTAATATCGGGATGCTTCAAGATGATCTTATCCCACTGCAAGGAGTTGCAATATATAATAATAATCCTTGCATTTGATATAGTTCTTTGCACGACTTCTCAGTTCTTCACAGAATATACTGTAAAGTGAATTGACTGCATATTTTGTGGGCGAAACTCAGCGGCCAATTGTGCCCAGCAGTATTCCACAAACAGTCGGGGATTGAGTGACCAACATTATTATTATTTTTTTCTGTGGGGATTATTATCAGGAGTGTAGAGTAAAGAAACTTGCCCAAAGTTTCACCCTGCCTGGAATCGAACCCAGGTCTCTCCCTTGTAAGGTGAGTGCTCTAAACACTGAGCTACAGAACTCCTGAGCAATTTAAGAAGAAATCAAGCAAAACATTCAATCTTGTACTGAAAATGAGCTCAACACCAACTCTGGACATTACTGCATACGCACCCTTCCTATTTCATGCCCATCACAAGCATCTCGACACACCACTTCCATCAGCGATGCCCCATAGCTCTCAATGATTGCCATGTTCTCCCTTTGGAGTTTGCTGCACTCGTCTTCGGGAGCTGTAAGCCTCTCCCACATGGTTTTCTGACCTGGAGAAGAAAGAATTAAACAAGAAATATGTAGATGTAAACATATGGATTATCTTCCACATTCCTGCGTCCTTTCCCTACACCACGTTCTCATACCTGTTTCCAAGGTATCCGGCTCATCTGGTTTCTGGCTGATCTGCAAGTAGTATAGCAGGGCTCCGTACAGGTGTGCTCTAACACGCTGGAATCCCCCACCTGATGAGAAAATCAGTTGAAGGAGCATCAATATCAAAAGTTTCTCCTGGTGTCTTGGCCAACAGCATCCTACACTCCTGCCCTAATAAAATTAGTCATTCTCTTCAATGTTGTTTTGGGGACACTGGTGTGTGCAAATTGGCTGCCGCATATGTCTACAAAGAGTTAACACACCATACATTGAAATCTTGTGAAGCGCTTTGAGGCACCTCAATGGCATGCATGATAGGACATGATATTGAATGCAAGGATTATCATATTGTCCATTCCAAACATGACATTACTTTGATAAAACTTGTGAAAACAACATTTCCCGAAAAGGCAAGCTTCCGAACAGAACTTTAGTACAGCAAATTGACCTTTTATTCTGCACGGCCTAAACATTGTTTCCACTGGATAGGACGGGTGCAATTATTTTTCTCCTTGCAAAATTGGATGACTTGATGAAAGTCAGTGAAAAATTAAAGCAAAGGAAATATAGTCTGGAAGCTACTTAGAAATTTAAACAATCTTGAACACCTTGTCCAAAAAGTACAGTTTAATTTCAGTATGTTCCGTGAACTGTTTGAGCTGTCTCGATGGCATAATAAGACACTATCAAATGCAATATTATTTATTATTATATTAGTTCAAATCAGCAATTACACAAGTAAAAAGTTTGAATCAATATAAAACTTATTCCTGGGGCTCAGTTGTTGGAGCACTTGCCTTGCAAGCAAGAGATTAGGGTTCAATTCCCCGCAAAGCAAAATATTGGAAATGTTTCCTTACTCGGCATGCCTGTTTACCTAGTAATAAGTAGGAATGGCGTCTCACAGACGTGATAAGGCGCTATATCAAATGCAAGGATTATTATTTAGTGTCTGGGGTCAAGCAGTCAAATGATGTAAATGTTCCCTCCAGTGGCATAAATTGGGAACTGCAGCACGTGACTTCTCAGGTTTTACAAATCTCTTGTATTTTTCTATAGGTCGTTTCTTGAAGGACTTTCTACCATTCACCCCTCCGATGCCCCAATGAATGCAGTAAATAGCAATCTCAAAGAGATCTTAAAGCCAATGGTCATATTGAGTGATACTGTTTAATTGGTGAACAGATGGTTTACGATTGGTTTGGTCCACTGTTCGTGGTCAACTGAGTATTTGATGATGTACAGGGTGACCAAAAAGTCTATTATCTAAAAAAAATCACTTATTAGACATAGCAATGATATCACTACTTTGGTCATACTGTAAAACCATCACTATGGATCACCAAGAGTATCCAAACCAGACATACCCATGTCACCTACACATGGAAATTTCCCTGTGTCTAGAATGTGCATTCTCTCCCTGGAGGGAAGAACCCTATTTACCCGAATCTGGAGAGTATTTGACAGTTTGGTAAGAGCTAAGGCTTGGGAAATCCAGAGTGTGCATTGCGGTAACTGATGTAGTATAACCAGCTAATACCACAAAGGTTGCCCATTGCAAGCAGGTTTTGCAAGCTTTCCACTGCTTGTCCAATGAGAACCACCTAATCATTCTGCCTTTAGCTCGTGGGGGGAAACTACAAGCTGAGTGTGAAGAATTGCTGCAAGTCCTTCCGATGAGCCAGACCACCTGGTGTGTCACTGGTAGTGCCCTGGAGTACTGCAGACCCACCTGGCTCAGAAACTAAACAACTGAGTGAACTAAGTTTCGACACTCCCATTACCAAACACAGTTCTACCAAGCCAGTTATGTCTCACCAGTTCGAAGAATAAAATCCAGCAGCTTCTTCAGGATGATGTGCAGAGAAGAGTCCCCAATGGAAGCAAAGCCGGCAGAGGTATTCTCTGCAATTGTGGCATTACCATCTAACATTGAGATGTATTGTGAACGAACAGAGAGTGCCATTTTTTGCTCATTGCGTACAGCCTGGGTGAGGTGAGCGGTGAGGGTAAACACGGTCCCAGCAACCACTGACATAAGTTCATGGGCAGCTTCCTCATCCAGAATCTGAGGGCAACAGAGATACAGATCAGCAAGAACATCAAACTACAAGCACTGTAGAAATGAAGAAATATGTGTTTTTGACCAACTAAACCCCAAAACTACACTCAATTATTTTCACCCAGCAGGTCTTGGTATGTTCCCACCACTACAAAGATGTACTTTCCTTTAAATATTGCCCTGCAGTGTTCACCTCCATCATTTGGCAGCAATCATATCATTGCAAACATGTGGCTATGTGTGAATGCAAATAAATACAGGATTCATTCATGCCACTTGGGCAAAAAATAATGCAAGGTTCCATCACCCTTGCAACCTTAATCCAGCACCAACTGGCCCCAAGAAAGAGGGAGAAATTTGGCAAAAAAATAACAATGGTGGTCAGAAGGTTGTACATTCAAGACTCACATCAGGGACTCAGAGCTTATGGACTTGACTGAGACTGCAATTCTGGGGGAGCTCTGCATTGTCAGATGTACTGACCCTCAGTTGAGACAATAAACCGAGGTCCTGTCTCTGCCTGTTCAAGGGATGTTAAAGATCGAGTCGCATTATTTGAAAATAGAAGAAATTTCTCCCCATTGTCCTGGCCAACCTGGTAACCAGTAACTTGGTCATCCACCTCCAGGCTGCTTATGGCACAAACATACAAATAAACAGTACCTGGTCACATCGGGCATGATTGCATCGACAGTACATCTGATTATTAATAATAATGCTTGCATTTGATATAGCGCTTTTCACATCTTCTAGATGTCTCAAAGCGCTTCACAATATATACTTTAAAGTGAATTGACTGTATATTTGTGGGCGAAACATGGCAGCCAATTGCACGCAGCTGTGTCCCACAAACAATCATGGATTGAAATGACCATTTTTTTTTGTATGGTTGCACCATTGATGCAATCAGATGCATTTATCTGAAGGCCAGAATATCACTTGTTTGCTTACAAGCTTATCAAACAAAGGAATTCTTTTCGTACTGCATCCAAATGCAAAATATGTATCGGTTAGGATTAGTTTGGTACTGTAAAGCCAATGGACAGAACCATTCTAAGGGTTCGTAACTACATGCAGTGACAAAATATTTGATCACCTTGTCATGGAGGTCATGCAGAAGGTCCCGGATGATAATCTGTCTATCCTCTCCCTGAATCAGATCCTGGGGACAAGCCGCAAGTATGATCTCAACCAGCTGCCGCCATGACTCCAAGGTGTGACGTTTGGCGTGAAGACACTCCCGTAGCTTATTCCTCTGCACCACATGCTGCAGTATTGTGTTGATCTCCTGAACAATAGATTAACAATCAGAAAATCACTGGAGATTTAATGTAAAAACAGCCACTTTCCCCAAGCACACATAGATAAACATGGTTTGGGATAAGATTCAAAACGTTAATATGACATTTTCACTTTATTCAAATTACGCATTCTCTACATTTCATAAATTTGTATGTTTCACATCATGAGGATGTCTCAAAGTGCTCTAAAAAGTAGGATGGCTACCCAGGCTAGGACTGGGAGCCGAGGGGAAAGATGAATAAAAGTTCAGACAGAGGGAAACGTTTCAGCACTCTTATCAAATGTAAGGATTAATATTATGATTAATATTTTGACTATGAATGAATACGAATCATTGCATTTGATATAGCGCTTTTTCACGTCTCCTAGATGTCTCAAAGTGCTTCACAGAATATGCTGTAAAGTGAACTGACTACATATGTGGGCAAAATGCGGCAGCCAATCACGCACAGCAATGTCCCACAAAGAGTCTTGGATTGAAATTACCAATTTATAATTTTTTTGCATTATGAGAGTAATATTGGAAGGCCTTTGATTTTGCACACTTTTCAAAAGTTAAATAGCCAACCTGGCTTGGTCTTTATTTCTTAAATTAAAGAATAATCATAATCCTTGCATCTGATAGTCTTATCATATTTTTAAGATATTTCAAACCCTTCATAGAATTTACTGTAAATTCCCATGACTGTGCATTTTGTGGGTGAATTGAGTTACCCTCTATTCACCATTCTCAAAAAGATGGCAATTTTATTTACATTTGATATCCTACAGAAGATACGGGTTCTGTAGGACTAATCTTCAAAATCCAGGTATTTTTAGGTTGCGGTTCAAACAACTTGCCTGCACTTTGCAGAAAATGGGTCAGTTGCTGACCGCTGAAGCAGCGATGATCCACTTTGTTGGTCTTTTAAGTTTAGTGTTCAAATCAAAGTGGGAGTGCAATGAGTGAATAACTGAACAATCTGGAATTTAAACACGTGCCAGCAACCTCACCTCCATCAGCAAAGGTCTTTGTCCAAGAGCCGCCATGCCCTGCAAGGCATTTATTTCTGCAATCAGCACTCGGTGAAGGAGCTGAAAGGTACACATTTCAGGTTATTATTATATTATTTTTATTATATTATTATTTCAGATTAAAAAACAGCAGCAATTTAGTGGAGATATTTCAATAATGTTTAGTGAACTTTTACTATGGGGGAATGGAAGATCCTTCACTAAAACTACACACACTTTTCTTAGAATTGTATGTCAATATCATGCAGCAATAGCAATGGGCAGTTGGGTGAGATTTGTCCATCCTGCAAATGAAAATTACTGAATCCCAGAATGGAAAACGTGGAGAAGCAGATCCTTCTCATTGAAACAAATATTACAAGATTATTTTATTAAAATACTTGCTTTGGGGGCGATGGTGTCCCTTCGATTGCTCACTTTGAAGGCAATTAAGGGAAGGGGAGCAAGCCAGTGTAAAAAAAAATGTTCTATATGAACACTGCATTCCAAGTAAGATCACTCATTATCAGATTATTGTCTGCTAAATTGTCCATGTATTCAAGATGCTGGTTAATTGGAGAAACAAGCAGAAACGAACAGCCCACTCCTGCTCTTTTGGCAGTGGGAAAAGGGACTGTAGGAATAGTTAAAAACATGAAAAGCAACACAAAGTGAAGAAGTGCACATTTCAAATGGACAGCAATTTTCAATATGATGCATATTGACATAATCCATTTCACACTAGGAGAACATCTCACACTGCTGACTGGGCCCCTGAGCTTGGGGGTGAGCAAGTTCAAAATGGCACTTTAGAAGATGCTGGTGAAACTCTCCCCTCAAACTAGGTACCTTCACGTTGCAGACAATCTGGCCCTGCTGATTCTTGTGTTCACATTTACAGATGACCTGTTCAATCTGAGCACGGTCGAAGAAATCCAAATGAAGTTCTTCAGGACCCTCTTGGCAAAAGTCGATTGAGTCCAAAACACTGAGGATCTTTCGACGCACTGGATAAGAAGTAAAGTTAACACCCTGAAGCATTGATGCAGGTTAAAATAATGTTAAACCCGATGACATAAATGTCACGAACAACAACACAATTACACGTATAGAGTGCCTTTCATGTCAGGAGGACGTCCCAAGGAGCACAAAAACAGAGCACTGGACCACAAATTGGGAGTAGTTTAATTAGGCTAGGCAACATGAAAACGTGCAAATTTGGAACATTATGGGCTGAAAGAACCTGGGAGCTATGGGTCTTCAAGCTTCACCTTTGGAGATGGAGTCAAAATGCAGAAATCCACTGACACATCTTGTTTCTTCATCCAGACTTCCTTCGGTATCAACTAATGAAAGGAAGCATCAACAACATGAGCCAGAAGATCAATTGGGTTTTAACTATATCCCCGAGATATATCACTATGATAAGTGGCACCACTGAAGTGGAAGATAGCAAATAAAATCATGTACAGCATTCATTCTGTTATACATTTACAAAATTTCACTCAGCGCTTTCCACATCAACGGTCAAGGATTTTGAATACAATCAGTATGCAACTTTGTGCTGAGTCAAATATAAAATATAAAACGAGTCAGTATTATTTTGTAGCCACACATTAAAAGTATACAGTTAAATAAAATGTTGCAGGAATCTTTTGAGACAAGGCGTTTCAACCTTTTGGTACCGAGGACCGGATGCCCTTTTTGAGAAACATGCCCTGGGGGGTGCACAAACAATATTTTTGTATTTCTCACACTAGAAACATAACATTTACACAGCGATATTTGCACGTTAATTAACATTGTCAGCAGGGCAACTGAGCTGGGGGTGGAAGCCTCGGGGGAGGGCAAAAGATGACTGAAAACACAGTCAAACAGTTTGGTCACTCTCTCTTCGCGCTCTCTGTTTCTCCACTCTCTTTCATGCTCTCTCTCGCAAACTCTCTCTCCCTCTCTACACAATCTCTCGCCCTCTCTCATCATATATTATGTTTAAGGTGTTAAAGCAGGCAAGCTGCTCATGAAAAACTATGGGTTTGGAAAAGTAACTGAATATAGCCTCATTTTTGTTTTAATAATACTTGTATTTGATGTAGCACTATATCGCATCTTCTAGATATCTCAAAGCACTTCATAGAATAATAATAATCCTTGCATTTGATATAGCACTTTTCATGTCTTCTAGACATCTAAAAGCGCTTCACCGAATATACTGTAAAGTGAATTGACTATATTTGTGGGCAAAATGCGGCAGCCAATTGCGCGCAGCAGTGTCCCACAAACAGTCGTAGGTTGAAATGACCAATTTATGATTGTTTTTATTTCCCCCGAGGGATTTGTGGGCCAGGACACCAGAAAAAACTCCCTTCTTTTTTGGAATAGTGCCATGGGATCTCTTAACGTCCACCTGAACAGGGAGACGGGACCTTGGTTTAACATTTCATTCAAAGGAATGCTCTTCCAACATTGCAACACCCACCAGGAGTGCATTGGAGTGTCAACTGAGACTATATTTCAAGTCCTGATGTGGAGCTTGAACCTACAATCTTCTGACTCAGAGGCGAGAGTGCTACCACAAAGCCTTACTGACACTTACAATAAAAAGGAAACTGCATGGACAGGAAACTGAACATATACATTGGTGTCCCTGCTCTGAGTCAGCCTCGTAAACCAAAGAGTCCCATGAAAGCTGGACTCAAATGAGTGAAACTAAATCCAATCCAAATACTCTCACACCATCAACAATTACCAGCAAAGGATCGAAGAGGCACATCGTCAAGGATCAGATGGAGAAGGCGCCCTGTGTGAGAACGTTGGCGATTCAGGGAGGTGACACGCAGTTCAATACCAGCAGTCTTCATCAGCCACGACATCTGGCTTAGTGCTGAGATTTCATGGCCTGCAACAGAAATTGTAATTATTTCACCTGCACAGAAACACGCAATATATTTTGACAGACGTACTCTTCATTGCTGCGAGCCATAATACAAGAAAGTTCTTCAGCTCTGCTGTTATCACTAAATTACAATGAAATCTTTCATCTTAATTGGAACACTGTGTCTCAGCTCCTCTTTTACCTTTAACAATGAAGGGCAGGTGCTGGAGCTGAGAGAAGAGAAAATCTTGGCTTGTTCTGAGGTATCGCATGGTTGGCCCTGAAGTCTCAGAGTACGCACACAACTGATAAATCACCTGTGGAAGAGGAAGTAATAAGCTAAACGATAACCAATAATTCTTTCAATTGCACCCTTGGAGATGCTGACTGGAGATGTGATTCACCATGACAACATCCAAACCTTTTGTAATGTCAATGTTAATGGTTCAGCTGGTGTCACCTCATCTCAGAGTTAGAAATACTGTTGGCTCAAGTGTCACATTGGCTTCAACTCATATTGTCTAAGCTGACACTCCAATGCAATGCTGGGGTGTGCTACGTTGTTGGGAGCCGCCATGCTTCCAATGGGATGATAAATCAAGGCCACATTAAGGGCGATGAGGAATGGGAGATCATCTATTTCCCTCATCTATACCCCTCTATTGTCTTCTCCTTTAGGTATTTCAAATTTCTTGAACACATGTATGCTATATGCTATTTGCTTAATATTTTTTTTAATGTGTATCTAGCTCCTTTCACTTTGGGAGGATGTCCTTCCTCCCAAAGGATTTTGTATGCTCCCTTTTATTGAAATAGAGGCACAACACTGCACGACGCGTTCAAAACAACAGTGTACGTTGGTAGTTACAGCGGCCCTTTATTTGATGCCTGAGGTCACGAATGGTGACTGTCTTTTCTGGTAAGAGCGATTGATTCCTACCTGATAGCAGAGTTCAGCTAAATGTGGCGACTCCTTGACGACCAGGGGGCCATTCCTCCCGTCAGTACCTTTCTCAAGAATATTCAAGATGGAGTGAAGGCAGGTTCGTGGACAACCGAGGACCCCTAAATTAGCCAGCAGACAAAAGAAAAGTAGATTAGCAATGCATTTACAATTACTGTAATCTCAATGAAACATTTTCTGTTTGGAGGCAAATCTCACGACCATTACATTAATGAAATGCAAATTGTGATTGAAAGATAAAACAAGACAAAGAGGAAGTAAGTGCTGGAGTCATTCAGGACGATGAACAAATGCATTCCCTCCTCTCTCTCTTCCCCACCCCCACATTGGTCTTCCAAATAATTGGTCTTCCTGTGCATCGGCCTTTCACCATATCTGAATTCAGTGGACAATGTCAAATAGGAAGCCTTTGCTGAATGAATAAAGGCACGAGGAGTGGAGAAAGAAGGTACCTGGATCCTGCAGATTGGTGGCACTGACTGGCTTTCTCAGTTCATAACCCAGCAAGTAGAGGGCAAGATTGGGTGGCTTCAGCTCCAGTGACGTAATGAGCAAATTCAAGATGTGGATCCTCGTGTGATGCCTGATCAAGGAACGTTTCTTTTCTAAATCAGTGTCTGTGATGAAGGAACAACATGAGCTGGAGTGGGGCGGGAGGAGAAGGAAAACAAACACACAAACAAATCTTTCCGATAACATTGCAAAAGAAACCTTCTCCCTTCTTGTTACCAACCAATATTAAGCATTGGGTTAGCAATAAAAAGATTGTGGTGGCAACTTTACAGAGTACTGCTACGAGTTTCCCTCACTAGAAGAGAAAGAACACTCTAATTTCCAGTTTTATAGATTATAATATCAAGCAACAAAATCTCATGGATGAAAAGATTGATTGAGAACCTTCACTAACACTGACCGTCATTAAGTTGTACCAGTTCCTCAGCGTCCTCGCTGTCAAGGCACTCAACAAAACCTGCCATCAACTTCTGACTGATAGCCTGCACAAAAGTCAAGAAAATATCACTGTCAGAGGCAAATATGCATCAGACGCTTTTACAGATTCATAATCCTTGTCAACCCAAGGATAATTTTCTCCATAGTTACCATGCATCATGATCAAGCCAGAAGGTAAAATGAAACAAGCGATCCTTGCAATTGAATAGAAGCACATCATAACATCATCAAAAAATCTCAAAGTGCTTCACAGGATTTACTATACTGTGCAGCAAAAGTATATTTGTAGGTAAATGCAGCAGCAATTTGTGCATAGCAATAAACAACAACAAATTACATTTATACCGTCAATCAAGTACCATGAAGTGAATGATTAATATTTATCTGGATGATTGTCAGCCAGAACATCAGAATAAACTTCCTTCTCTTTTCAAATCCTGCTGTGGAATCTCTAATGTCCACCTGAGTACGCAGATCATATCCGTTTTATGCTTCAACTGATTCTCCAATAATCTAGCAGTCTTCTCAGCACTGAGTGCAAGCAACAGCCTAGGCAATGTGAGCACAAAGCCAAAGGTGGACATTGAACCTACAGCCTTTTGATACAGAGGCGAGACTGCTATCAAGTGAGCTAGGCTGAGATTACAATTCAACTGCAGAAAAGGAATATGAGGAACAAGAAGAACCGGCAAAGCACAGTGGCTGATACCAGTTTCTCAGTTTTATAAGGTTAGTCACTGGTCCATAACCCACCTGGTCTTGGGTGAAGTCTCCCACCAGTTTTCCCTGGACGTTGGGATAGTGCGAAATACAGCAGAGAATTTCTGCACTTTCAAAAGCTAGCTCAGGGTTGCTGGTTCCATGGCATAGATAGCTGTAGGGTAGGGAAGGAAGCAGGGAAAAGGGAGAAAGTATAAGAATTTGTGCAACATGGAATCTCGAAAACCTTTAATGCAGAATTTATACAGAATGGAATTAATCAATTATCAAGCCCAATGAGGTGCCAGCTTGCCATATTAAATGATTTATTTAACAAAATGTGACAGAATGGATGAATGAAACAAATTGAAGAATTATGATGGAAACTAGAACAGAAATGGACCACTCAACAGGGTAGAGATACCATAGTGCAGAGAATGAAAATCACCTTCAGTGTTAGTATCCAAATAGTTTTCAGAATAATTAGTGTGAAGAAACATTGAGAAATTTTGCCCTCAATGAAAAATCCATAAGCGTCTGAAAATCACTTGGATTTCATCAAATGCACACCACAGAATGCAAAACCATTTTGTTTTGGCCAGCAAACTTAGGGGCATGTACACACTTAATGTTTCATAGAACACACAAAACTGTGAGATGCAGAGGCCCTGTCCTCATTGCTGTTGACACAAATAAGACCGACCTGCAGTAAAGCGCTTAACGTTAGAACTTCAAAGAAAATAATCTACACCATACAATGCAACAGATGTTAAATGAATGTGCTTGGATCTCAACTCCAATAACACATTTGATGGCTGAAAACATATGAATAAGTTAGAAGCAGATTTAGGGTTCATGGATTTGTATTGAAAGTGGAAAGAAGTGAGGGGTTAAGCTGCTCTGAATCTATCAACCTACCAATTTTAAAAATATATATTTTTTACAACACAAAGTATTTGTGGGGATCAGGCCAAACAAGGCACAACCCAACAGCCATCTTACCGAGCAATGTTCACCACATGATCAGCCTTCTTGCTGCGTGGGTTGATACCCTGAAGCAGTTGTTCCAAGGGAGTCACTATGACAGAAGAGTGGCTCTCTCTCAGCCAGTCCATGAAGAGATTCTCCTTCTGCAAGGTCAGGTTGAGTAGTGCTAAAGAATATTCAACTGCTTTCTCCAGGTGCTTTTTACCTGAAACATCAATGAAACACAACATTGACCAACAAGATCCTTCATTCCAAATTATACAGCAATGAACTTTGATACAGTTGCACATATTTCTCCTCATACTTTTGCATCCCTCATTCTTACTTCCAAGCCTATAATGGGTGGAACAACTCAAATCATTAGGAAATCTGCTCTGTCAACTAAAGGGCGCTGTTGAAAGTGCACAAAACTAAGTTCAAAGCGATGACAATACTCAGAAGTTCATACAGGGCAGAGAAAAATTCATCCAAAATCAGGTAAGATGCACTACACCTCCTGCACTAAATGGCTAATGATGAGTAAGTGACAAACAGCCACGAGGTGAACCGCAAACTGATCTGGAAGCAGCAGGCCACGTCAATGGGAGAATCCACCTTCTCTCTCTGAATCAGGTCCTGGGTTTGTCTATTTGTGATTCTGCTCCTTCTATGCTTCAAGATTGCAGTTCTCCATAACTTGCGGCTGCCTGGAGATATATCACCATTGACGGATTATGATCGATGTTGACTATGGGGTTAGCACGTGGCTGAGTTTTGTATATTGTGGGTCTAAACTGTGAGTTGAAAAGGCACCTTCAGAAAAGGTTGAGTAATTCTCAACAGAAAAGTATATGCCTCGTCTGTCTGCAAGCGAGAGGCCAAAAAGAAGCTGGTCAGCTTTGCATTGACAACAATCTCTATTGGTGGGTTTAAATCCCCAATCTTGAGAAACACAGTCGCTTCAAATATAAAAAAAAGTCTGATTCATAGTTTATAAGTATAATTTCTTATAAATATAATTTTGCTGCCGCATTTTACCCACAAAGAGTCAATTCACTTCACAGTATATTCTGTGAGGCGCTTTGAGATGTCTGGAAGATGTGATAAGGTTCTGTATCAAATGTAAGAATTAGTATTGAAATAAAGCAATACATGAGTAACTCTGTGCACTCTGCAGCTCTTTTTTTTGTTAAATGTACCGCATTCGACAAGACTGAAATCACCACTTTGAAAAATATCACTTAATCCTGTGCGGTTCATATGTCTGCAAAGATCCAACCTGAATTGGGTAAAACTCAGCAGGTCCAACAATGCAACACATTGGAGATTGTTAGTTCGAAGCTTCAGTGTGGGACCCACAACCTTCTGACCCTTAGGTAAGTGCTACCAACTCAGCTGAACGTGCATCCAACTTTTCTTATAAGAATTTTCAAATGGTGCAGCATTTCCATTCAATACATTTCCCCTTTGAACAGCACTAAACAGCAATATTCAGTCTGACAAAAGTAAAGTATTTCACTGAAAATATTTAACAACAAAATTACATTTATCTAGCGCCTTTCATGTCGGGAGGACATCCCAAGGCGCTGAACAGTCAGGTCGGGACCAGAGCAGGGTAGGGGGAAGGAGAGTAGGAGAATTGACTGTATATTTTAATGAGTGAAATGATCACAGTTCCACTGCTTACTGATTTATGATCATGAGACATGTTTGTATTTAGTAGTTCGCTCACTTACCTGCATTCGCAACCCAAGAGGAACCAATAAACAGCAAGCAGCTACAACAGAGATGTGCCACCACATCCAAACCATGTCCTACCCAGCTACTGTGCGTGTGGATTCTGTTCTAGGTACGTACCTGGGAATGGTGCGTAGGTATCCAGCAATTTGACACCCTCTTCCAGGAGGCTCAGACAAAGACACAGCATGGGGGAGTCATTCAGCAAGTGAAACATCAGGTTATAGCCAGGAGACTTGTAGGCACCAACGAGCTCTCCTAGGTCGCAAATGTGAAGGAATGGAGATGATTTCAAATCTTAACAATGATCTTAATTAGTCACTTGTTTTAAATGTTTGTCTGAACAAAGTGAAAACTTTCAAATCGGTATGATTCTCTTATTGCTCCATAGGAATAACTTCCACAGTTAAGTGACACACACATTGTCAGGTTCCTGACTATCTAAAATGCTCTTATTTTAAGTGACTGTCAAATACTCCCGTTCATACTTGTACATCACGGCAATAACTGAATATTTTCCATTAGCAACAATTTAAATGCCACACAACAAACTCTAGAAGCAGCAAAAACAATTTGCATTAATAAAGCACCTTTCATGTCAGTGAAACATGGTTGAAAAGATAGGGCTTAAGCAAATTATTTTGATGTGATGGGAGGGAAATAAAAGGAGGGATTTCAAGATGATCTTCCAGAGATCAGAGACCAAATAGCTGAAAGCTCATCCACCAAAGGCAGTGTTTGCTCAGCAGAGGGATTGGCCGATTAAGTAGGGCCGCAGTAGGAATTTGAAATGAAGGATGAGAATTTTGAATTCCTTTGTGTTCTGGTGGAAATCATTAAATGGGACAACACAGACTCTCCAATTGTTGGATAAACAATTATTGTGCTCATGCAGACACTCGCTAGAATGTTCATGTGTACAAATGACAGACGAAGAGAGGAATGAATTCTGGTTTATAAATCAGCTAAACCGCCGAAATGTCTGGCATCAATCATTTACCTTGCAATTCCACCATGTGGTCTGTGAAATCATCAGGCTGGGGTTCATAATCTCGCAGGAGTTTGTGGAAAACCTCAAGCACAACTTCAGCTACCTCCCACTGCAACAAGAGGACTCACATTCAAAATCAGTTCTGCTAAACACAGCCACAGTGCAGAACAACAATATTTGTAAAGCGCCTTTCACCTTGGAAGGACAACCACAACAACGTGCCCTTAGGTAGGACCCACCCACGCAGTGTAGTGTCTCAGAGTGCTAAGTGACCGTAAACACAGTTGAAACAGAGGATTTTCAGGCAAGACTTGAAAAAGGGGAGAGGGGGCAAGGTGGAGAAATTGAGGGAGTGTTTCACAGTTTTGGGGCGTAGTGACTGAAACCGCTACCTCCAACGGTGAAGCGGAAGGTGCAAGGGACTAGCAAGAGGCCGGTGCCGATTGAGCGGAGGTGCCGGGTGGTGGATTGGGGTTTAAGGAGGTCGGAGAGGTAAGGAGGTGCCAGGAAGTGAATGGATTTGAACATGTGTGACAGGAACTTGACGTTAACCCGTTCAGTGATGGGGAGCCAATGGAGCCTGGCCGGATCTGGTGAGATGTGGGTACGAAGTTTGGTCTGGGTAAGTATGCGAGCAGCAGAGTTCTAAATGAGCTGGATTTTCTGAATAGTGGAGCTGGGGAAATCGGTGAGGAGTGCATGGGTAATGCCCAAAACGCTGGGAGGTGGAATGAAATTGTAGGACGACATAATGTAGCAACGACAGGCTGTCACCTTCTCTGCAGCTCTTCTATATGCTCTAGTAGGGAAGCGTAGAAAGACAGAATCTCTCAGAAAGTTCAGGTATGGATCAAATCCTGGTGGACGGAGCCCTGCTCCAAGGTTGGTGGGGAAAGAGCTCTCCACCAGTGTACTCAACAGGTGGCAAAATGCCCTTGTGAGAACGTACTCCTCACTCCGGGATTCAATTTCATTCAACTCCACCTTTAGCAAAGCAAAAAGATTTATATAAAAATGTATCGCAGAAAAAGTGCTATTTACATCACTAGCAACAAGTAACGAAAGGGAATCTGCTATACCTTGTTCCCTCAAAATCCATAATGGTTTGTTTCCCCTATTCTTTCCTACGTCCCTATAGCAGAATAATTACATGCAGTATAAAATATGAAACACAAAAATAGTATACCAATCATACAGAACAAAGAAATGACATAAAGACAACCCAAAGTTTTCTTCGCAGGGCAAGAAAGGCATTTGGGAATAATAACTGGGGAAAGTGTAATGAAAATTGCATGCAATTGGACAAGATGCAAGTCAGAAACCAAGAGAAGAGACATTGCCTGTCAGGCTGGCCCAGTGGTTTGCCTGAGTCAGAAGGTTGTGGGTTATATTATTGTAATCAAGTTAGTAAAATAGTTAACTTTAGGGCCATCAAGCGTAAGTTTTAAAAAGCTGCAGATGCCTGAAGGGAGAAATGGGGGAATAGAAGTTACAGTTTTCAAAATGCTCCATTAATGCACTTCAGTGCTATAGCACTGTTGAACAACTTCCTAAAACTGGATTTGTTAAGCAATATCTATTCTTGCAAATTTGGTACAGCACCTCGTCACGTGATTGAGACCTCAAAGCACCATCACAGGCTGTAAAGTGGTACAACTATGCGTCTTTTGAGAGTGGACGCGGCAGTCAATTTGCGTACATCAATATCCAATAAACAGTCGTGCAGTGAGTGACCAATATAAAACAGTTGCATAAATGTTTGATTCACAAACGCGAACGAAAAAGCAACCTCAACCATTTATTATTTCATCTGTATCATTGTGGATGCTAATGCTCTCCGCTAAGTGAATTCAAATTAAAAGACAGGTCACAATTCTTGTAAGGTAGAAGCTGATCAGTAACTAGGTTTTCCAAAATCTTTCCCAGAACCAGTTTTGTCAGTCTCGGGCATTCTCTACATAACCCTGGAGATAAAGTACTGAAATCTAAGATGCTCTCCTTTTGTTAAGTGAGCACAACCCCAATGGACACCAACTGTCACATATCAATTTATTTTATGTACATCTTCGGTCACCAATGTTACAGTAATTAGTACAATACAGATTACCTGTTTAATGTGATTAAATAGACAAGACAACTCATGTCATTGAACCCTCAACCTATTAAGTTTCAGCACAAGCAGTGTAATCTAACTTTCATTCAGCAGGTCAGGTTACTAAGTGTGCATACCTCAATCCCAGTATCTTGTCTCTGGCCTGGAACTCTGACTGTCTGCAAAATCTGAAAGATGAAGACAAAACACCGATAAGGCATCCTGTTTTGATGGTGAAGAGAGAAACAGATAGCAAATGATGTACCATCAGTACCAGCACTCAAGTGTCAAAGCACAGGGAATTTTTTGCTGCGTCCAGCGCAAGAATGCTCTGCAATTTTTCACCAGTTTCTGTTAAGTACATTGATTGTATATTTTGTAGACAATCAACACAGCCAATTTGCTCACAGCAATGTCCCACAAAAAAACATGACCAATTTTATCTGGGTTTTGTTGGGCAAGAAGCCAGAAAGAACTCCCATCACTTTTACATCCACCTGAATGGACAGATGGGAACTCAGTTTAAAGTCTCAATCAAAGGACACAACCTCTAGCAATGCAGCACAACTGCTGCACTCCATTGCAGTTCCAGTCTTGAACCCACAATCTTCAAATTCTGCCAATTCAGCTGACCTCGCCACCTGATTAGAGTGTCTGTAATAATTCTGGGACCTTTCGAGTCTTTTGCAATGTGGTCCATAAGCTGAAAGCACAGTTGATTTGTAATCCTTTGAGTCCTGATAAGTACTGGATATTTTCATTAGATGAAGGTGAAGACATGTTATGAATGAAATGACAGGGGTATAAATGCGCATTAGATGACAGAAGATACCTGTGTGTGCTCCAGGGACTGCCAAAGGGAGGCAGCAATTTCTGGCGATTTACCAAATGCCGCCAATGTCTTCAGTATCTCAGCTTTTAATGTAGGAGGAATGCTGCACTGGATTAAGCCTAACATAACAACAACAGGTGTCCACTGGGGATGCTCACACAGAGCTAGGCGGGCATTCTCACTCTGAAAGAAAATTAATTTGGTTAGAGAACAGAAAAGAACAGCATTGTTTTCTGTCAACAACAAAAAATTACATTTGTATACCACCTTTCATGTCAGGAGGATGTCCCAGGGCGCTGGACAGTCAGGAATCCTCACCTGAACTGGTGATTGGGATCAGGAGGGATGGAGGGTAGGAGTAGAATGATCAAAGGTATAGTCTTGAAATGGGGCTTAAGACGGATCCTGAAAGAGGCAAGGGAGGGGGCGTAGAAGAGAGACTCTGGAATGGAGTTGCATAAAGGATGATCTCAAAGCCCCGATGTGGGGCTTGAACCCACACTCACTTGACTCAAAAGTCAAAATGCTACCAACTGAAACAAAAGGGATTTAATTTGCTAAAACTTTGTGCTTAGGATTGCAGAAGTGACAAGTGTGTTCCTTATTACCCATTTGACGATGGTGCCCGAAAGCTGCAGGAAAGCGATAAGACCATCCATCTCGCGTTGTGTTATGCCTCGCAAAGGCAAAGGTCGGTAATGCACAGAATCTGTGCTGGGCACATCTCTCCTTAAATGCTCATGGTACAACATCAGGGAATGGAAGAAATGTTCCCAGGACACCGGGTTGCCTCCAACCACTTGGATGTTCTCCACTATAAAATGAAACAGCACAGGAAAAACAAAACAAAAATGCTGTTACAAAGCTTATCCAATTTTTTTTAAAACTACAAACTCAAACTGCATTTTCCTGTTCTTTCCACATATCCAAGAAATTAATTGTCTGAAATAATTTTTATTTGTCACTTGCTCATTTTCCAGTTTCTATTGCAAATAACAACAACAACTTTGATTTATATAGCATCCTCCACGCCAGACGGCATCTCAGAGCGCTTCACAATATCGAATTCCGGGACCGAGCCAGGGGTGGCGGTAGAAAGGTGAGCAAACGCGCGGTCGAAGAGAAAGGTCTTCAGCTGGGACCTGAAACTGAGAAAAGAGGGGGCAAGACAAATAGATATAGAATAGATGGAATGAGTGCCTCGCTCATTGATAGAATAACTTGGGACTCAGAGTACCTAAAATGGCAGAGCCTAACACCGGGGGGGTGGGGGGGAAGAGAGAGGAGGCGGCTATAAGCACGATCAAAGAGGAAGATATTCAGGTGGGACTTCAAAAAGGGGAGAGAGTGGGCAAGGCAGAGGGACCGAGGAAGAGTTCGAGTTTCGGGTGAAATGGCTGAAAGCACAACCCCCGATAGTGGGGCTGAGGGTACGAGGGGTAAGCAGTATAGAGGTGCCAGTCGACCAGAGGCACCGGTTGGTGGATTGGGGAGTGAGGAACTCAATCAGGGAGGTGCCAGAGAGTGAAGGGATTTGAACACAAGTGTGACGATCTTGAAGTCAATCCATTCGGTGATGAGAGGCCGGTGGAGCCTGACCAGAACTGGTGAGATATGGGTACGGTGTTTGATGTGAGGATAGAGGGGGCTTGAGGGGGTGAACAAAAGAGGTAATGGATGATGGAAAACAGCGCCTTTGGAAAGTTGTTTGCCTCCAGGATCACTTTGGCGTTTTGGCCAGTGAAAGGGAGAGATGGTAGGTGCAGATGTGCTCGAGCTACAGCTGGTGGTAAATCGCCAGACAATAGATTTCTGCCATCTGCGTTCGATCTTCCGGGTTTGTGTTTTCAGTGAGAGATGACTGTTGTACCAGGGCGAACGGGTGGGTTTGGGAATGAAACAGGGGAGCCATGTAATTGATGGTTGTGCAGCATTCAGCAGCTTGATGGCTGCATCAAGATAAAGCACCAACTACTAAAATTTTTGTGATTAAAGCTTACCATGACTGCTTCCATTCACTTTGAGCAGACTGAAGCAGTAATGTGCACACTGAGGTCCATTGGCCAGTCCACGCAGCATCTTTAGATAAGGTAAGTACAGGGACGGAGGCAGCATGTCTCCCATCTGTCTCACAAACTTAGAAAGAACAACCTAAAAGGAAGACATACAAGGTTTACAACATTCAAGGTCATTCTAGATACTCTTGGAAGATAAATCATCTAAAACCAATGAGATTTTCAACCCTGCAACAAAATGGTATGGGAAATCTCTTCACTTCCTATCTCCCTCTACCTAACTGCTCTGCTCAGCTCCTCCGGTGGGCTAATTCAAGCTACTGCATGTCCCCTGCCTACCTCACTTTCTACTTCCACTCCCCAATGTCCCTAACTCCAGTGTCTAAGCCTCGTCTGAAAGCCAACCTTTTCAACTGCAACTATGGTCACCTATCTTTTCCACAGGCAGGAATTCACAGGAAATCCATCAACAATGGCTGCTCAGATCATCCAGTCTGAGTACTGTGGTGGACACCAGATGTAGGCCAAATATGTATTTCTTGTCCGTGTGAAAATTCCTTATGAGTGTGCAAACATGCAGCCAATTGCGCACCGCAGTGTCCCACAAACAGTTGTGGATTGTGTGATAAAATTATTATTGTTTTTATTGGAGGGATTATTATTAGGCGTGTGAAGTAAGGAAACTTGCCCAAGGTTTTGCCCTGCTTGGAATCGAACTCATTTCTCTCGCTTGCAAGGCAAGTGCTCTAACCAGAGATTCATCCACTATATTGGAATCCAGGCCATGAATAGAGGCATCTACAGCTGGGAATTCAGGCTGCACAGATCCATCAACAGAAGATTCATCCAGCGAGGCTGAATCAGGGCCACTAATGGGAGCCATCATATCTTGGAAAATAGGCTCACTAATAGAAGATTCTACATCTTGGAAAACAGACTCACTGGCAGGAGATCCACTACTTTCGGAAACACGCTCACTGGTAGATTCTATATCCTGAGAAACAGGTTCACTGATGGGAGATTTTACACCTTGAGAGTAGGGAACGGCGATTAATCGGTTTTTCGATTAAACCCGATGTGATTTTCACATCGGTGTGCCGATATGGTAATTCTAAAAAACCTGTTATATCGAGGGATTCGATTTTAAAAATATACATCGATATATTTTTAATATCGTTCCTGGCAATATATGAATATTGTTGGTATTATCAGTGTAATGCGATCTTTTCCAGCTTACCTTGTCGCCGGCATTGCAACCTCCTACATCTAGAGCATGGAATGCGCGTACATTCGGTGCGCGCGCACAATTAACGGGCGCCCACATCCGATGCGCACGCACACTTTACTGTGTATACTCGACGTGAGTCGTGGCATCTTAACAAAGTCGCATCGCTGAAAATTGTAGTTTGAAAATTTACCTTTCTCATCATGGGGAAAAGAAGCCCCGTATGGGACTACTTTGAAAACAATGCAGTCAGTAATGGTGTGTATAGATGTACAGTTTGCAAGGTCTTGGTTAAGACATCTGATTCGAGCACGAGCAACCTGCGACATCACATTAAGCAGCACCACCCCGCCCAGCACGCTGCCCTCAGAGCAAAATCATTGTCGACAACAGAACGAAGTCGAACCAGCGCTTCGGAGAAAGCGACAGGTAGTGGGGCCAGTGCAGCTCAAACAATTCCTGCTTTATTTAAGAGGAGAACATTGTACCAGAGAGGGGACAAAAAGTGGCAAAGTATCACGAACGCTGTCACTTTTTGCATAGCAAAGGAGAGCTTGCCAATAGCGAAGGACATTGATTCAGACTTCAGACTACATAAAAATAAGTGGCATTTTGTGGCTGTAAGTGTTATTTTTGTGTGTGAGAGAGTTAGAAGCCAAACTATCACTGCCTCTATGTGTGTGTCTAGTCAGACACACACAGCAGTGATAATCTGGCTTCTAACTCTGACAGTCAGACTGTCTGTCTCTCTCTTTTCTATTGTAATAGATCTCATTTACACGTGGACATTACATGCTACTTTCAAGCAAGAAATGGAGGAGAATAAATCTCTAGATTTTGTTTTTGGTGTGTGTGTGTTCTATTTTGAGAGAAGGAGAGGGGGAAAGGAGGGAGAGAAGGAGAGAGGGGAGGGAGGGAGAGGGGGAAAGTTGGGAGAGAAGGAGAAAGGAAGAGAGGAGAGGGAGGGAGAGAATGAGAGGGGGAAAGGAGGGAGAGAAGGAGCGAGGGGAAAGGAGGGAGGGAGGGAGAGAGGGGAGGGAGAGAAGGAGAGGGGGAAAGTTGGGAGAGGAGAGAGGAAGAGAGAAGAAGGAGGGAGAGAATGAGAGGGTGAAAGGAGGGAGAGAAGGAGCGAGGGGACAGAAGGGAGAGAAGGAGAGAGGAAGAGAGGAGAGGGAGGGAGGAGAGGGAGGGAGGGAGAGAAGGAGAGGGGGAAAGGAGGGAGAGAAGGAGAGAGGGGAGGGAGGGAGAGGGGGAAAGTTGGGAGAGAAGGAGAGAGGAAGAGAGGAGAGGGAGGGAGAGAAGGAGAGGGGGAAAGGAGGGAGAGGAGACAGGGAGAGTGGAGGGGAGGGAGAGAAGGAGAGGGGAAAGGAGGGAGAGAAGGGAGAGAGGGAGGGAGAGAAGGAGAAGGAGAGAGGGGAGGGTGGGAGGGGGGGAGAGTGGAGGGGGAGGGAGAGAAGGAGAGGGGAAAGGAAGGAGAGAAGGAGAGAGGAGAGGAGGGAGAGAAGGAGAGGGGAAAGGAGGGAGAGAAGGAGAGAGGAGAGAAGGGAGAGAAGGAGAGGGGGAGGTAGGGAGCAAACAACATCGTATAATTCAACAGACCTTGACACCAACATTACAAACTTTCTGGACCTGGAGCACGCATTTCGAAATGTGCGTGCACCGCGACTGCGCGCGCATCGTCAGTGCGCACGCACCGTCAATGCGCGCGCACCGCGACTGAGCGCGCACCATAAATGCGCGCGCGCCATCAATGCACGCGCAATTCAAATGCACGCGCATGCGCAGTATAAAAACTCGATAGATCGGTTTAAGCAGGTATGAGCCAACCGATATAACCATATCCGGAAAAATCCCATATCGCCGTTCCCTACTTGAGAGCCAGACTCACTAACAGAAACAGGTAGATCTGCAGTCAGGATGGGGTACTTTGGTAGAACTATCTATAGCTTGGGAACCAGATACATCTCGTTCCCAAGCGGCTACAGTGGCAGGAACAACACTAGAAGAATCAGCGACCTCTGTAGTTTCACTAGCAGGTTCTTCAGTGAGGGCCATTTATGCCATTTCATCACCATCAGGTTCATGTATGGAAAAAGCTGTGCTTGAGGTGGCAGAATCAACACAGAAACAACATAATCATAGCTTTGCCCATTTCTGGGAGACAATCTGTCCTTCCCACCCCCACTTTCACAGACTTAATGTGGCATGCACTGGATTTTTACAAGTTTCAATCTCTTGAACTGTGAGGTTCTACATCAAAACAAATGTGATCATGGTCTTAGCTGCATGAAATGACTTGTCTCATTGCAGACTTACCTGCCGTTGTGGTGGCCTTTGGTGGGCCACACCAAGGAATGAGCCCATTATGGTTGAGCTTTGCATGGGTTCTGATGGGCACCAGTACTCAAGGGCAAGTTCCAGGTTAAAAGGATCCATCCTGTACAACTCTCCAATCTACCAAAACAGCAAAATATGGTTTTATTTTAATCGGCATTCTTAAGATAACATAAATGGCTTTACGTATTTGCAAAGCCACAACTCAGGTAATTTATCATCTTAATGCTCCAGGATCTTATTTATGTATGGTTTTGACAGCAAAACCTATTTTCTGCAGTAAGAAAATAAAACATACTCCACAGCATCAAGAGCCAAGCTGATTTTCTTTGTGTTAACTGCCGATGCATTTTGAGAGTAAAGCAAATAAAAATATTCTTCCAATTGAACCAAAATTCTCCAAAAAACAGTGCACCAGGCTCCGAGACCCCATCACCCCCACCCAGCTCCACTGGCTCCCCATTCCTCAGAGAATCAAATTCAGGATCCTCGTCTTCACTTTCAAGACCCTCCACGGCCTTGCCCCCTCCCACTTCTCTGACCTGCTGACTCCATTAACCTGTGCGCTCCCTCCTTTCAGCAGGCTCCGACCTGCTCCATGTCTCCCATCATCAGTGGCCATCATTCAGCCTCTTTGCCCCTACTCTTTGGAACTTCATCCCACAATCCCTTCGCCTCGCTCCCCTGTTGCCTCCTTCAAGACCGGTCTCAAGACCCTCCTTTTTTCAGCCCCACTTTCAAAGTCCTCCTACCTCTCTGACCCCATCAAACTGTCCACTTCCTCTGTTCAGCAAGCTCCGAACTGCTCCACATCTCCTACCTGACCCACCCTACCATCGGCGGCCAGGCTTTCAGCCTCTCTGCCCCCCAACCTTTAGAACTCCATCCCACAATCCTTTTACCTTGCACCCTCCCTTGCCTCCTTTAAGGCCCAATTGAAGACCTTCTATCTAGACCATGCCTTCAGCTACCCTCCTACTTCTCTGCTCTCCCCTATGCTTGGGCCCTGATCCTAAACTGTTCAGTGCCTTGGGACGTCCGCCCAACGGGAAAGGCATTCTACAATTGGACTTTTGTTGTTGTCGATCATGATCCACTATATCAAATGGTAATTTTAACTCCCTTAATCACCCACAATACAATCTGACTTCCATGTAGTTGCTCGCCTCACCAGTAACATGAGATGTTCCAGGTCTCGGCGGAGGGTGGAAGGGGGCTCATTGCCCAGCTGAAGGCTCATGTGGATAATTCGTGCATCCTCATCAGCCCGATTGCGCAGCTGTTTCACCTGCAGAACAAAGAAAAAGGGTCAACTTTTCAAATATTGCAGCTAAATTCTAAGCCTCAAACACTGCGGTTAGGCAGAGCAGTTAGTCACATTGTAACTCTCTCCTGCATCAGCCTTGCAAAAGTTACTCAAAAATGGAGAAAAGGGCAAATGATTTATTGATGAACTTTGGCAACACCTCCATTCACACTTGACCACTCTATTTTCTTACATACTTTTTTAAGTTGCATCTACCCTGTCCCCACTTTACATTAATTACACTAAAGTACTTAGCTGTCTGTTCAAATAGATGCATTGTAAATGTGCAAAAGACCCTTCTATTGATACTGTGCTTCATCACGTCATTCAAAGGTCCTTAAATGCTTCCCAGGATTTACAGCAAAATGCACAGAAAACATCCCACAAACAACCATGAAATGAATGACCAATTTTATTTGGGGGATTATTGCCCAGGACACCAGTGAGAAACTCCCTTCTCTTTTTGAATAGTGCCAAATCTTTACCATCCACCTGATCAGGCAAAGACACACACGTTGGTTGAACTTCTCACCATAGGGCAACAACCAACAATGAAGCTTCCTGATATCTGCTAACTGCTTGTTTGTGGAAAGAAAGCTTTGCTGGGCGTAATGAATCACATTTTAAAAAGCACGATTAATTGCACTCCAAAGTGCAGTAAACTTCGTACATGTTTAGCTTCAAAGGTCACATTCACAAGGTTGGCACAAGAAATCAAATGACATGTCAAGATATCCTGGAATTAATGAGGGAATTCAATGGTGTCACTGCAACATGGTTGCAAGCTCTGTAAAACTACCTGCTTTCGGCTTTATTTGAGGTTGGCAGTTACAAGTCAAAATAAATGTAGTTTTGCCATAAATATACTGCAAACCAGTCATGCACAATCAATCCTACAGCAAAAATGTTCAGTCTCCCATGGGACACAGTCATATCTAATGAGTAATTTCCACATTTCACTAATCGGCAGTTTTGAAGTTGCAATTTTCAAAGTCAAATGTACAAAAGAGGAAACGCACTGTGGCTTCCAGTGAAAAAAAATCATATAGATTGAACTCTAGATTAAATACAAAATTAGGAATAATGTCACGGCAGACATTTCAAAGAGATCTCATGAAATAAACTGGCTGGGTATTCTGGAACTGTACAACATCGTGCAAGCACAATAGCCAAAGACGCCAGCAGTTTAATGGAAGGGCCAACCAACTTCTCAAGAAAACTCTGTATGGCCAGTAAATAAAGGGAAAAGTGGATTCTGCTGTTTCAAGCTTCTGAATCAGTCAAAGCATTTGCAAAGTCTGTTTCGATGGAGCAATTATTAATGGTTTTAGAGTTCTGTAATAAATCTAATGTTTCAGGTGAGCCAGGTACACTTTCATGAACAATCATGTCTTCATAATTAATAACTTGTGTAAATTTAACTGGGCATAACATACATTTGAAATGATGTAACACAGATGAAAACTATTTGCTATGCAGGAGCCTCTTTACTTCTGACTTTATGAAGTGATAAGTCCGACCGAGAAAATACAAATCAACTTTTTTCTTGCAATTCATCTCATTGTGATCATCGTTGGCAGAACTAGTACAGACTACCTTTCCCTAGCAGTTGAGAAGCTGCATGGTCGGTCTTCTCTCTAAAGCTCTGCAGTCATTAAACTGCATTGAGAGCATAGATCAGGGCACGAGTACAGTGCTAAAGTTACTAGAGCAACAACTGAAAAGTCTCAGGTTTGAATCCTGAGTAGCGGGTGCATAATTTCAATTAAAAACGGAAGCATCCAAAAAATTTGTTTGGCAATCTGTGAGAGAATCAGAATCGGACATTTGAATCAAACAGGTCATGCATACTCTCAGAAAAAGAAATCTACACGGTCATGCTGAGTTAACTCCAGTTATTATGGAATAACTCCATAACAACCTGACATATTTAAGATGGTGTATTGGTTTAATTGCCGAAACTTCTCCAATTTACCTTCATTGGCATAAGTGCCAAAAAATCAGTGATGAGATTGTGGATCCTCCGGATGTAGAACTCCTCTTGGTATAAACCGTCCGCTCCGACCACAGCTTCATTGAGGAAGAGGAAGGCATTTTGGCTTACAGCTATCTCTGCGATCAATTCATCTGCCTCCGTAAACTCAGTCAATGCTAGATTTGTTTTGTAGAAAGAGAAAGCAAATCAGACAAAAATAGCAGGTTTGCTACTCAAGAAACATACACGTAATAACTGCTTCCAAATACATAAATTCTGGGAGGAAATGTATTTTATGGGAACACATGTGCAAGTTATGCCAAATGCTCAAATATTTAAACTCCCAAGATAAACATTTCAAAGCACCCGAGGTTTGTATTGCTGCAATAAATTTATACCACCAGAGGGAGTTCCAACAAGAGAAATATTGACCCCACTATTTAATGTGAAGAGACCTAGTCATGAAGTGGCACTTTGGTTGAAAAGATTTTCCCTTAGAATTTAAAATTATAAAACATTTTTTTTTAAAACAGTATGAATCCTCTTAACACGAGGGAGAAGCCCATAGATGAAAATGCTTCCTTCACTTGTGTCAGGGTTAGAATACAACCTGTAAAAGAATGCCACGATGACTGATGCAGAGGTTTAATAATAATAATCCTTACATTTGATACAGTGCTTTTCACGTCTTCTAGACGTCTCAAAGAGTTTTACAGAATATACTGTAAAGTGAATTAACTATATATTTGTGGGTGAAACATGACAGCCAATTGTGCACAGCAGTGTCCCACAAACAGTCGTCGAATTGAGCGACCAAATTATTATTGTTCTTTTTGGGGGGGGGATTATTATTAAGCATGTGGATTATTATCAGCCCTGCTGGGAATCGAACCCAGGTGTTTTGCTTGCAAGGTGAGTGCTCTAACCTCCGAGCTGCAGGATCCCACATTCATGCAGCTCTCTGAATTAAAAGATAAAACTTTGAATCTCAGCTCATTCCACAAATTATCTGAAATAAGTTTTTTTTTGCAGGAGATTTGTTTTAACATGAAGAATAAAGAAAAGAATTGCAAGTAAGCAGAGTGAGGGGGAACAAAGAATCTTACCTGCAGTGTCAGGTAACTGTGAAATCCCTCGCAGAGCTAAGGCCCAGGCCAGTCTGACAACAGCTTGCAGACCTGGGAGTTTCCAAGGCTGGGAGTTCTGCAATCTGCAGTGGATAGCAGCAACGTACTGCCTTTCTGTCAATAATGGCAGCTGATGAATAAGTTCTAACAAGAGAAAAAAGGTGAAATGCTTTAAAAATGCAGAGGAACCTGAGTGGAACTTGCAGTGCTAAATTGCACAGAATGAATTTGCTTTGCGATTGAAATAACATGCCCTATGATATAGTCTCAACCAAACCTTTTACTTCAACTCAACCCCTTGAAAATTCCTCTCTCAAGTACTCTCTTAATCCAGCTTCAAATATGAGATAAATATCTGTGTTTTTGATCGATGAAACAGTCACATCCACCCACTATATGTCATGCTCACGGGAATTCCAAGCAAACAATCATCGCACGTGAAGGTGTTATATAAACGCAAATTGCTGGAACATGCTCCACTTCAGTGGCACCCTTCAAATGATTACATCCAAAACACAGAACAACCTTTGAGATCCACACAGTTAAATTATTATGAGAATCTCTTAAAGTTAGCTGGGAGAAAACTTATTATTTGACCAACTAAAAAAACAATTCTACTCATTAAATCATGGAATCAAGGGAATATTACAGCACAGAAGGAGGCCAGTCAGCCTGTCATGCTTATATCAGCCTTTTAGAAGAGCCTCAAAATGAGTCCCACTCCGCTGCACTTTTGCCATATCCTTGCAAATTCTTCCTTTTCAAGTACCTGTCTAATTACCTTTTGAAAGTTCTTATTGAATCCATTTTGCATTCACTCCTTCAGGCAGTACATTCCAGATCATAACAATTCTTTGTGTAGAAACAGTTTTCTTCATCTCCACTCTGGTTTTTTTTGCCAATTATCTTAAATCTATGTGCCCTAGTTCCTGACCCGCCTACCAGTGGAAACAATTTATCCGTATCTACTCAATCAAAACCCTCGCAAAATTTGGAATACTTCTATTGAATCTCCCCTTGACCTTCTCTGCTCCAAGGAGAACAATCCCAGCTTCTCTAGTCTCTCCACATAACTAAAGTCCCTCACCCCTTGTACCATTTTGGTCAATCTCTCTGCACCTTTTCCAAATGCATCACAATGTACTTGCTTCAACCACTCGTATCACAAAAACATTGTGCAGGGTGCATTCCCAGATTGTCATCAAATCAGACACATTTCAGTACGAAGCAGGACTCAATGACAGTTGTGGTGGTCTCATTTTAATTTGGGTCATACCGTCTCTGTCCTCTGTGCTGTGCTCCAAAAAACTGACATCAAAGCAATAGAGTACCGCCATGAGCAGGGCCAGATTCACGTCGTCTAACGAGCCATCAGCTTCTGCCGTGACATTCTCAAGATGGCCGATCAAGAACAGAGTGTCGTCTTTGCCCAGTGGCGACTGACACGTCCATGCAAAAAGGCATTCTGCTAGGGACTGCCTGCATTCTTTTATCAGATCCGTAACCTAAAAGTTGGGGAGAAAAAAGAACATGTTAGGGATTTGTGTGTTCCTGCAAGATCGTACCATCAGGAGAAACAGCGGAACCAGCAAATGTGTCCAAATTCAAAGAAAAAGGATATAACTTTGAAACACTTCCCACCCAACACAAAAAGATGGCACTTCCCTTCACATTTCACTTATTTATTTAATGCCAATTCTTAATGTCAGGAAAGAGTGATTCCGCTGATCCTCATACTTTTCCAATATAAACTAACCCTTACACTGCATAGGTTGTTTCACGTCTAGGCTGTTCTCAGTCAGATATGATATCCGCGTCTTGGAAAATACCTTCCAAAATAAATTTGGCAATGAGACACAACTGTTTTGAAACGACAAATCAGCTTAATTTTTCCTGGTCCAAATGCTTCATGTGCAGCTTGCCATTCTGCTGTTGACTATAAATATTCCACCTAGGCTTGATGGTGCTTTAATTAGTTTGGAGCATCTAAAGCCATCTTTTTGCATTAAGTTAAACTTGTTGTATGTTCCATGAAAAATGCTAAAGATTTGTTATTTGCTCGTTCCAGTATCCTGCTGAAACTCTGAACACTTCTGTTTGGGTTTCTACGTGTACCATTGTAAATGTAGACTCAGTTAATAATGGACTCAAAGAATCAGGAACAAAATAACAATTGAAAAAAATTGATAACCTGCCACAATGCCAATTTGGCAAAAAATAGTGAGTCAACGTTTCGCGTCCATGAACCTTCGTCAGAAATTTGTCAGTTCTGACCAATAGTCGTGGACCGAAAACTCACTTTCCTTTCTCCATAGAAATGCTTTCTGACCTGCTAAGTCTTCACAGCAATTTCTGTTTTGTTTCAGATTTCTAGCATCTGCAGTATTTTGCATTTTTGGTAAAATATTTGTTACCGGGGACAATAGAAATGTACGGAAATATATGCCTCATACTATACTGTATTATTTTTACTGACAACCTACATTTTTTTACTTTATTGATAAAAACTAAACACGAGGAAATAACACAATTAAATTGTTGCAAAAAGGAATATTAATTGCCTATTAAACAAAAATTAGGTGGCTTATTTTTTGGTGGAGTGGGGTGGGTGGTGGGTAAACAGGATATCAGGGAGACTCCTGCCTCTCAGGGCCTGGCACTACACACAGACACCCAGAGAGGGACACACACACACACAGGAGAGACATACATTCACAGAAATGTTGATAAACACACCTAATAACTTGCATTTAAATAGTGCCCTCCATGCCGGGCGGCATCTCAGAGCACTTTATGCAGCACGCCCACAGGAGAAACACACACTCAGAAATACATACAGTGGAGATAAACTCACACACTCACATACACACAGAGAAAGACACACACACTCACATAAACACATAGAGACACACATACTCACAGACAGTCTCATGACAACAACAAAATTAAATTTGTATAGCGCCTTTCACATCGGGAGGACGTCCCGAAGCGCTGAGAAACAGACATAAACAATCACAACAGTGGTGGTCCAGGTGAAGCCTACTTTCCCGCTTGCACCGCCTCACGCATACGCATCTGGAGCCACTCTGCCCATGGTGACGTCAGGTAAACAGTCCGAGGCCTACAGACCAGAAACCACATTTGTAGCAGGTTGCTGCACTTTTCTACTGACCGAGCCTATGACCTTCACAACTATAGTCAGCAAGATCATCTCAAAGCTTGAAAGACTACCCAAATGAGTAAGTTTACTTACGATTAAATCGTTACTATCACTCCAGTTGTTTCATAATATTGTTGCATGCATCAACCCAGCTTGTTTCCGAATTCCTAGGAGAATTCAGCACCTTGGGACGTCCTCCCGACGTGAAAGGCACTCTATAAATGTAATTTTGTTGTTGTTGAGATGGTTCCATTGAGTAAAGAGAACAACAACAACAAAAAATTATATTTGTATAGTGCCTTTCACGTCAGGAGAACCAGCAGTAGCTGCACATAAATGGATGGCAATACTGGTCTGCTGATAGCCAAATAGACGGAAAGCACAACCCATGTAATACAAATTACATTTGTATAGTGCTATTTACGTCGGTAGGACTTCCCAAGGTGCTGGACTGTCAAGAGATTTCCATCCCTTATTTCTGCACCAGCTGAAGAAATGAAATACACTTGTATTCTTACCCCTTTGCGATGAGATTCATTGCCCAAGCCTCGTGCAGCCTGCAGTTTATCAAATTCATTGTGGAGGTTGATTTGGTTTAGCAAATTCAGGATCTTCTGAGTCAGGCCTTGTTCCATCAGTTCATCTGTGAATCGCGTTGTCATGGACACCAGCTCTGAACTGCAAAGTAAACATTAGCTTGTGAAATGCATGCATTTCAGGAGGGATCAGCTTTTGGCATTTTTTTCTTCCTCTCATTGCCCCGAACAGATCTTATTCCAGATGGACTTTGAGGGTGGCTCCAACCAATGATGGTTTCATGAAAATAATTCACAAAATACAAGAAGATGAAAACAATTCTACAAAAATTGATCTGCATTAGTCATGCTGGCTTCTTGTTTACTTTAGTGGCTAGAGCAAGAACAGCATTGGGAAAGGATGAGGAACAGGTGTTTGCCAACTCTTTTGGCCAGGGAATGGAATGTGTTGCAGGCAGAGCACAAAAGAGAAACAAAATAAAGGCTTAACACATTGGACTGGAATTCTTCTCAGCTTGTCCTACGGCTATTTGTACTTAGATCTGCACATAACTGCAGTTCTAACCACACTAACTCAGTCCTCTTTTGACTTCCCAATCTCCTTTCCTGCTCTCTCCGCATGTGGAGCAGATCGGATGCCAGAGAGAGAGAGCGAGAGAGGGAAAATTCTGTTTAAATACTGCAATCCAATCAGCTGTTTGTATAGCTCACGCCTTCTCCAAACCAACAGTGATGCCCACAACTTATTTTACTCATCCCCACTACCTCTAAAAATCTCCTTAAATCCTGAAGTTTGTAAACCTGCCACCTCAACCATGCCTACGGTCATTCCCCTCCTTGTGTCAAACCCCCATCTTTGTAAAGCACTCGGAAACATTGTCCTACATGATGGGTGCTATAAAATGAAACATTGTTGTAGAATAAGTTTACATAAACTAACCAGCAGTACAAAGTTCTCAGATGCCTTGTGCTTTCCACATTGATTTAAGCCGCTTACCGGCATCAAATTTGACAATTACATATTTGCCCAAATTTGATACAACCCACAATGTACAACTCCAAACAGTTGTAAAACGGTTCCGTTTGGCATTTTGAAGAACAGTATAGACCAAGTTCATGATCAATCAGTTCATAAAGATTACAACAGGAACTGCTCATGAGAATGCAAGCTGTTTTGCACCAAAAAAAGTCACAGGTTGAGTCATTTCACTATGAAATCATCTGAATGCAGCTTTATAAATCAGTTAGTAGGGAATTCATTTTCACAATGAGGATCGTGACCACTTTTCTCCATCCATCTCAAAATCTGTAGTCGAAACATTACCTTGAACCCATGCAGGAAAAGAATCATTCAATTTCTCACAGCAAGCATCAGATATGAGATGAGAACTTAAAAAAAAAAAGCTTTTTTGTGTAAAAGTGAGTATCGGCCAGACTTATAGAGCAAATAACCATTTTTGTATCTATGGACTTAAATATTTTTCAATTTCAACTTTGAGAATTTGATCATGAATTATAGGTTAGAACCGCCCTTTGTCTTGAACAAAAAGCAATGGCTAAGGACGTAGGGAACTCACAGTGCGAGTTTTGATCCTCATGCCCAAGACCATTGGGCATTAAGTGTTAAAAGGCTTTTCAACAGTGGAGGCAATTCAGACTACCTAACACCCAGATGGATATAGTAGGATGCAGGCACTCTCAGGTCATCTCCCCCAGCATGGCAAGAGCATGGCAAACATAATATTGCTGTAAAGACAAATCCAAGTTGACCAGAGACCAAAACCAAGAGTTTCTTAAACTGCTGGGCTCAATTTAACACACTGGCGCATTTCTTATAAAATTATTTTGTATTATTGCAGGGATTCTTAAAAGAGGAAATTTCAACAAGTAGAACATTTTCAAACTGTCAAAAAGTAACTTTGAAAAGCTGCAGGCATTTCATTCAACTGCATTTCCTATAGGGATATGAAGAAAATAATTGCAAATGAGACACAAAGATGATTTCTCAGTTAGTTCGAAAAGATGACAGCAAAAATGTGCTTGTTGGAGTGCTGCAGAATTCTACAGAGCTGTTGAAAACACACCTGAGCTCCAAGGTCCATGTCTTGCCTTGTCGTGACTGTATGAGTGAACGCAAGGAGTTTGCAATGCATCTCTTTCCATCCCAGAACAACAGGATTCCCACCAAACCACGCGTCAAGCCAGGAAATCGGGGTTGCTGGTGCTCACCTGTAAAGTCAAATGAATGTACATAGATACAAAGTGCAGTGTGTACCATTTTCACTGAGGACAATTATCTGAACACAGTTCTGAGCCAACGGTGCACTGAGCCATTCCCTAATTGTTTTTTTTCTTGTTTCAAAATGTAGGGATGTAGTGACAAAATGTGCTGGCTTTCAAGTCAGGAAAATAAAACTTAAGACTTTTCCATGTGAATGCAGCTTGAAGTTGCCATGTTAGCTTGGCTCAGTTGGGAGCACTCCTTTCTGAGTCATAAATTGTTGGTTCAAGCACCAGATGGAGATTTTGAGTTCAATCTAAACTGCTTCTTAAGTCCATGTAAGATAGCTCTAAGACGTTCAATACTCTGGTAAACATTCCTAAAGATAAAATTGTTAATTTAATAATATTTGCATTTGACATAGTACCTTATCATGTGATTGAGATGTGCCAATGCACTTCACAGGATATATTGCAAAGTGGATTGACTGTACATTTTCCTGAGTAACCTGGCAGCCAATTGCTTGCAGCAATACATGGTCATGGAGTGAGTCAACCAATTTTATTTGGTGGATGGTTGGCCAGGACACCGCTCTTAAATCGTGCCAAAGGATCTTTAACATCTACAATAACAATAACAAAATTATATTTGTATAGCCCTTTCATGTCAGGAGGAAGTTCCAAGGCCCTGGACAGTCCCGAGTAAGGAGTCAGGATTGGGGAGGGTGGGGAAGGAGGGTGATCGAAGGCATGAAGAGAAGGGTCTTGAGATGGGTCTTGAAGGAGACCAGGAAGGGAGAGTGGCAAAAGGACTGCCGGATGGAGTTCCAGAGGGTGGGCGCACAGTTGTTGAAAGTTCGCCCGCCATTGGTGGGGCAAAGCGAGCGGGCGATGTAGCGCAGGCTGTTTGTTCATGAAGAACAATGAAACTTAAATATTCCGCTAAAATCATAGAATGTCTTGACCTGGTCAACAATCCTGTACATAAATTGTCTGTTCACTTTATGACCAGTCGGACATCGCTGTGAGCAAACTGGATTTTACTTTCACCTATGAATAGTCACCGCACTTTACAGTAAATCCTGTGAAGCGCGTTGAGATGTCCTCTTGATGTACAAGGTACTGTATTAAATGCAACAATTATTTTATAATAATCCCCCTGGTGAAATTTTAGAAATATTTCACTGCAACACAATGTATAAGAATCACAGAGCAACAGAACTTCACAAAAGCAAAGTACACTTGATGTCTCCACAAGCTGATACTTCAATTATTCAACTCATTAATAATAAAAAGCATATGTGTATGAGCTCATACTAGCTTTTTTAAAAATCACTTATCCTTCTGGAGATTAGCTGTGCATTCAGACACGCATCATAATATTACACAAAGGGATCCCTTGTGTTTCTGAAAATGCAAAGTTGAACACGGTTGTTTGTCTTCTGTCGAATATTTCAGGTGACAATTTCTGACTTCAATTTACTGAACCACTGTGACATGTATTCTGACAATCATTCTACGTATCATAAATGCAGAGGCCTAGCCACTCGACATTGAGGTGTCTTATATCCCTTTTTGTGTCAAAAGGATAAAGAGTGGGGAGGCAGAGGAGTTTCAACGGTCTGGGCTGAAGTGGCTCAAGGCCACAGATGGTGGAAAGGAGATAGCATTCAGTTCAGGATATCAAAACCCCATGGATTCTCAAAACAAAAACACTTCAGTATCTCACTGCATAATATCTCCTACATACATGCACAAACTATTCTAAAACTGATATAAAACCTTTGGATTCTAGCAAAATAATAATTTATCTTTATCCTTTCAATTACCAAGGTACAAATAATATTTATACCTTAATTCCCATTTACTTACTAAGTCAAATGTGCTGTGGTGCTTCAGCATTCAAATCAGAAAAATCTCAGGCTTGCTGCCTAGCTTGTGCCTCATTAGCTCATTTAAGCCAGGGCTCTAAAATGGACATCACCATTCCTGATCTAAGCAGAAGAAAAATCAGAGTTCAATTCCTTTTTAATGAGCACTTCAATAACCAATTTCATCAGGAGAATGATACAGTTATTCTTGGCTGTGAAACAAAGTTGTGTTTAACTCTCATCATTCAGGTTCACACATTATGAATTGCCTCTTGGTTGAAGGCCTGTTAGCACTCATGGAACTAAAATCTCAAAAATGAGTCACTGTGTTCAAAAGGTGAGAAGAGGGATTTAACATTGATGTGTACTCACTTCCAGTTTGAAGCACATCCAACACAATTTTTTTTGAGTAATAGTTATAATTGTTGGGTTTAATGTAGCACCTTACCAAAAACTCCAAGATTATTATTATCCTCACATCAAGGCTACTCAAAGTGCTTCTGAGTTTTCAGTAAAGTATTCTGACTACATTTATTGATGAACACAGAATACCTGAAGTGAACAAGCATTTTTTTTAATCTGAGGATTGCTGGTCAGGATATTTAATGTACACTTGTAACTAAACGGGCAGATGGAACCTCAGTTTAAAATCTCACCTGAAAAACAGCACATCATACCAGTGTCATCCCAAACTATAAGTCAGTATAGACTTGAATGTACAGCCTTCTGACCCAGAGCGAAAGGGCTAGCCAGAATGCTTACATTCATAAAACCGACAACAAAGATGCCTGTTCTATGGGGTGCTCACATTACCTCGATATTTTCATTTGAACTGTGATGCGGGATCAGCAACAAACAAAAAGAATGAACAGAAATTGAAAACAAATGTTGTCATTCATTCATGTGTTGGAAAAAGCACACCAAAGAAAAGTGTCTCGAAATGATGACAGCATGTACAGTAGAAGCCCGTTTATCCGTGATGCGATTAACCAGAATGCTCGACCCCCTCTCGGGGCAATTCCCTATTCCAGCAATCGCGAGTATGCTCAATTTGCACATGCGCGCATTGCGTGTGCATGCGCACTTATTAAACTTAGAAACTTTAAGGTTTTAAAATGCTTTTTTACCGATTTTTTACCGAGTGTGCTGAAATCTTTATTGGTAAGTAGCTATACAATATTCTGTTACTATTTAGTATACCATTAATATAGTAAGTTTTAAAATAAGTAAATTTTTTGTGTTGGGTTTTCGGCAACTTGCCGCCTGATTATCTGGCACAGCCAATTAGTCGACCCCACTGAGCGTGCCGGATAAACGGGCTTCTACTGTACATTGTTACATGGAGCAAAATAAACTTATTGTGAACACACCTGCAAGCAGTAACTCCACTGCAGCTAGCTCCCCAATATCAAAGAGGTCAGTCAAGATGAAAGCCTCACTGATCAGTCGTTCTGGAAGCAGCCTTGTGCCCTGCTGGCCCTGAATAGAAATGCCCTCAATGCTCGCTTTCTTCACTTTCTCCCTGTGCTGAACATTTTTAGCCTAACAGAGAAGCAAAGGAAGTCAAATGTTATTTTACTGCAAGAATTCCACCATCAAAATGCAAAAAGTCCAAAAATATGTCCCAATTATGTTTTCTTCAGCAAGCATTTGACATTTGGAACGTGTGTATAGCTGTGATCGCATTAGAACAACAACAAAATTACATTTAATGTACATTTCGTTCACATCGGGAGGACATCCCAAGGCACTGAACAGTTATCGGGACTCAAGCAGGGGGATGGGGGAGAGGGGCAGGGCAGGGTAGGGCTAGGAGAGTAGGAGTGGGGGAGAGTTTGGAGGGGAGAAGGCAAGGTCGAAGAGGAAGGTCTTGAGTCCGGCCTTGAAGGAGGAAAGGGAGGAAGCGAGGTGAAGGAATTACAGGATGGAGTTCCAGAATGTGGGGGTAGAGAGGCTGAAAGCCCGGCCGCTGATGGTGGGACGGTTCGGGCGGGGGACGTGGAGCAGACCAGAGCCTGCTGAACGGAGGGGATGGGCAGGCTGATAGGGAGACAGCAGCTCGGAGAAATAGGCAGGGGCAAGGCTGTGAATGGCCTTGAAAGTGAGGACAAAGATTTTGAATTCAACTCTCTGGGGGATGGAGAGCCAGTGGAGACGGGCGAGGGTGGGAGTTAGCTGTTATCTCTCATACCAATGGTTCTGCTTCTCAAGAAAAGTGCTATTTTATAATCCAAAATATGTGATGCAGCCACTTAAATTCCTCATTCAACTCATTTGTATTGGGAAAGACTGTGGTTCAAAACTTACGGGGTTCTTGAAGAGGGAGATGAAGTCCGGTTTGTGCTTTTTAAGGGTAAGATCCAAGAGATGGATTGCTTCAGGTTGACGTTTCCAAATCGCATTCTCTACTGTCTGCCAGATATCTTTGTAAGGACCCCACAAACTGGCAGCTGCAGGAGGTAAACCATAAACCATCAGTCAGACTTTAAGGTTGCAAAGAAAATGCAAATGTCTACGGTGTCATGCAAAACATTGAGTTGAGTGGTAGGAAACTGAGCCAGATAGACTCAGGTTTATAGTTGATCAATTTATTAAATAGTTTCAGTATTTTGTACAGCAACTATTTTTGAAACATCTCTATTTTCAGATTGTATTCACATGATTTCCTTAAATTGTATATTTTTCCAATGTATTGGGTTACGTTTCAAAAAACTTGAACTTTTCCAAGATCAGAATTGTGTTGGCAACTTGGGTTGAAAAATAATCAAGTAGGGGAGCGATTTAGCCTTCCACTGAAGTGGGCAAACCTTCAGCCAGTCTGCCCTTGCTCTCTTGAACTCTATATATACTTACTCCATCTTATAAAATAAGAATACTAACAATAATTGCATTTGATTCAGCGCTTTTCATGTCATCTAGATGTCTCAAAGTGCTTCATCGAATATACTGTAGTGAACTGAATGTGAAGAGAGCAATATAAATATAAATTGTTGTTCGTGATGCTTGGGCTCCCACAGAATTCGAGACAACAACTTGTATTTAAATTTCGCCCTTTATAGCTTCTGGATAGCTTCTGGTAGTGCTGAACAAAAGTGAAATTGTACATTTTCACATTTGTGAGCAAAGATACCATCAATAGCATTTGCATGATGACTTGTAAAAACAGCTACATTCATCAACAACTTTGCAATATACAGTAAAAGTCAGTTTATCCAGCACCCTTGGGACCTGGCCAATGCCGGTTAAAGCGCCTGCCAGATATTCGGCCGAAAACGCCAAAACAAAACAAACAAAAAAAAGTTGTTGTTTTTTCAACGCATTTTTCCGGATAAATTCCGGTTAATCGAATGCGGACCTTTTTTTTTGCGATGCCAGTTATACAGATGTTACTGTTGATCAGGTGCCAGATAAACAGGCTTTTACTGTAATTGACATGCAGTTTTAAAGAATGATTCATTCTTACAACATCACCACCCTAAGAATTTCAAAGCAGTATTTATTGACTTTCTGGCATTTCTTAGCCATTGTTTGTGATGTTCTCTACTATTACCAATGGCAACTTATGCAGTTTTTGCTGGTTAGAGTACAGCAGTACCCAACGCACACTCTGGGCTCCTTAAGCTTCGGCTCTTGCCATCTTACACCCAATGATTTCCAGAATTAGGTAAGTAGGATGCCTCACGCCAGAAAGAGAATGTGCATTCCCTTCCAACAATAATAATAATCCTTACATTTAATATAGCACTTTTCATGTCTTCTAGATGTCTGCTAAGGTGAGGTCCTCCCGACGTGAAAGGCGCTTTATAAATTTAAGTTGTTGTTGTCCCACTGGCCTGTTACTATACTATGGCACGATTGAAAAAGATATGGGAGTCCTGTCTGATGATCTCCCAGATAAGATTGTTCATTTGTGAACAATTTGTGGGACATTAACTTGTGTAAATTGGCTGCTGTGTTCATCTGCAAAAATACCCAGTCACTGAACTTTCAACAACAAACAACAACAAAATTACACAAGTATAGCACCTTTCACGTCAGGAGGACGTCCCAAGTATACTTTACAAAGCACTTAGAACATAGAACATAAGAATTAGGAGGAGTAGGCCATTCGGCCCCCCCAAGCCTCCCCCGCCATTCAATAAGATCATGGCTGATCTATTCTAACTCCACCTACCCCCACCTATCCCCATATCCCTTAATCCACAATTAATCTATCTATCAATCTCAATGAATATGTTCAAGGACTGAGCATCTACAGCGCTTTGGGGTAGAGAATTCCATAAATGTACTACCCTCTGAGTGAAGATGGTTTTTCTCAACTCAGTGCGAAAGGCCTGACTCCTAATTGTATCCACCTAGGTGGATGACTTCACACTTCCCTACATTATACTTCATCTGCCACCTACTTGCCCACTCACCTAGCCTATCTATATCGCGTTGCATTTTTTTAAAATGTCGTCCTCTGTGTTTACTCTCCCTCCTAGTTTAGTTTAGAGATTTTTTTCAGGCATGTAAGGCGTAATAATAATCTGTGCATTCAGTGCAACAACTACAAAATTACATTTATCTAGCACCTTTCACGTCAGGAGGTATAGTGCCTTATCATGTCATTGAGACATCTCAAAGCAATGCACAGGATATATTATAAAGTAGATTGATTTTATATAATGTGGGATTACCGCAGCTGCCTGCTACACACAGCAATGTCCCACAAACAGTCATAGAGTGATCAATAATTTATTTTGGGGAGGGAGATTTTGGGCCAGAATACCAGGAGAAATTCCTGGTATTCTGAACAGGTAGATGGGGAACCCAGTTTAACATCTATTTCATTGGAAGGAAGGTCACATCCAACCCCCCAGCACTGCAGCATCACTTTAAATTGTGTCATTCAAGCCCCAACATGGCTTGAACCCACAACCTTCTGACTCAGAGGTGAGAGTGTTACATGGTCAGGCTGGCAGTAATAATAATTGTTGCACTTGACATAACACTTTTCACTTCTTCTAGACATCTCAAAGCGCTTCACAGAATATACTGTAAAGTGAATTGACTATATATTTGTGAGCAAAACACTACAGCCAAGTGTCACACAGAGGTGGGTTAAATGACCATTTTTAAAAAAAAAATTAGGCATGTGGAGCCCTTCCTGGAATCAAACCCAGTTCTCTCACTTACGAAGTGAGTGCCACTGAGGACTCCTCAAGCTCCCATCAAATGCAAAAATAATTCTGATTATCACGGGATCTTTAACGTCCAGCAGACAAGAGGGGTCATCGGGTCAACGTCTCTAACACGGCGTGCGTTTAACGTCTGTAGGAAAAAGCGGCAGCGGAACCAAAGGGGGTTGGGATCAGGGCACTGGGGCCTGGGAGACTCTGTTCTCAGTGACACATCTCTGAGCCGACAAAACCGCAAAGCCCGTCCACTCGCGTTCACCGCTCTCGAAGCACAGGGAGCGCGGAAAGGGCTCTGGCGAGCGGGAGGGCGTTTTTCTGTTTTCTTGCTGACCTGAATTTACCGCCATGGTCGGCGCCGCCATGTTGAAAAGGAACCGGAAAAGGTTCGCTGGCACCCACGGTCACCGGTGTGACCGACCCCTACAGCTCCTCCCCCCACCCCCTCTCACACACACACTCTCTCTCCGCTTTCTGTTTTTTATTGAAACAAAACCACCATTGTTTTCACTGGGGGTGGGGGGGAAGTGGGGTGGGGACCGCCTCAGTGAACATGCAGTTTGCTGGGCATGAGCGCATTCTCCCTGAACGAGGGGAGGCACGTGATTCCGTCCGTTGCTTGTCCGAGGTCAGACTACAACTCCCATCGGGCCAAGCGGCTAACAATGCGAGTGCGTTCGTTCGTTCCTTCCCTCCTCCTCCCCCCCCCTCCCCGTTTTAAACTCCTCCCTCTCAATGCTCAGTGTGTGTCGGTCTCCAACTACAACTCCCGCCAAGCGGAGCGCCCAACGGCCCAAGTATGCGCGTGCGCCTTCGGTCTGCTCCGCCTCCGGAGCCCACATGATTCGTTGACCTCGCACTCCCCCTCAGCAATGTTCCCGGAGAGTGAAGTATTGTACTGTACTGTTTTTTGGAGGGAAACGGCGCGGCCAATTTTGCGCGCAGCAACGTCCACAAACAGCTCAAAAATTAGTAGCCAGTTTTATTTGGGGGATTGTGCACCAGGACTCCAGGAGAGGGAAACTCCCTACTCGTTTCAGTTGGGCCATGGGGTCTTTCAGTATTTCTGGGCAGGCACAGGAGGGAGCCTGCGTTTACAGCAACAACTTGCATTTATGTAGCGTCCGTCAAGCTGGGTCGCCTCCCGGAGCTTTTAACATCTCTAATTTATAATATAGAGTTGAGCTGACTCTCCATTGTGGTGCTTCCTTGCCTTCTTACTGTGTAATCAGATTCCACAATTCCTATCACCCACCTCACGGGCGAATCCACCATCACACAGAGGATACAGTTCAAGATTTTGGTCCTCAATTTCAAAGCACTCCATTGCCTTGCTTCCCCCTACCTCTGTGACCTTCTAACCCCCTACCAATTTATTTGCGCCTTCCGCTCAGTGGATTCTGACCTGCTTCACATTCCCCCACAGCGCCTTGGGACGTCCTCCCGACGTGAAAGGCGCTCTATAAATGTAAATTGTTGTTGTTGTCCACCCCACCATTGGCAAGTGGGGCTTCAGCCACTGCCCTCACCCCCCCACCCCTGAAACTTCATCCTGAACTCCCCGTCTCACCCCCTCTCTTGCCTCCTTCAAGACGCTCCTCTTTGGCAGTGCTTTCGGTCACCCTCCACCTGCCCTCCACCCTTCCCGATCCTGACCCTCAGATCTAAAACACTGATTCTCCAGCGCCTTGGGATGTCCTGCCTATGTGAAAGGTGCTGTAACAAAGGCAATGTGTTTCATTGTAGTGTCAGCCCAAACTACATTAATTCCAAATCCCAATTTTTTTTGGGGGGTGCATGAAATGCACAACCTTCTGACTCAGAAGCGCAAGCGACAGGCAGGTCGACACACTTAGGTGATAATGGAATGAACAAGTGTCATACATAATGTTTGAGATTAATTTTCACAAAATTTCATGGCTTTTAAAATTCTTTCGCATTACCACACCCCCACCTAAAAAAAAACTGATCCAGGCTGTCACACATAAAATAGGATTGGCGAGGAGGACAGGGGATGGGACTGAATAGGATAAAGAAATGGAGAGGACGACAAGACATAAATATTCAAGGAAAAAACTAATTGAGTGAACCAAAGCTGACACATATACGGGAAGGGAAGACTACAAGTCCCATGATGCTCCGCGCGACAGCACTCGTGGTGATCGGCGGGAACGGGTTGCGGTGATGTGTAGTGCGCATGCTCAGTTCTCTTCCTCCTCCTCTCCCCCCTCCCCCTCCTCCCAACTCTCCTCCCCTCCCCCGGGTCTGAGCGCCGACTCATAAGAGTTTCCGAGAGAAGAGAGAGAAAAAAAAGATGGTGGCTGCTGTGTAAAGTGGAGCAGCGCCGCAGAGAGCGAGAGACCTATAATTATAACAGTAGAGAGGGGGTGCAGGCCGTGCTTCTCCTTTACTCTCTTCTCGCCACTCTCGTCTGGTCTCGCCAGTTCGCCCGACAGTCAGCCCGCCCAAGCTCTTTTTCTTTCCTTCCCCCAAATCAGACACACGCGAGGGGAAGGATTTTGTCGCAGCCGGAGTCCCCGGGGCCGCGCTGGAGAGTTTACGCCGACCAAGTGCTTGTTGGAAAGTCTTGGTGGAGGAAGCCGTGCGAGGAAGGGAGGTGAGTGCGGAGGCCCCGGACAATCTCGAACACACACGCGCACACCTAGCCCGGGAGACCGGCCACTGCGAGAGGGAGGCTTCAACAGGGCGACCAGGCCGCGCCAGACAGCAGCCAAGGCGTTTGGTAGAGGAGGGGAAGGGGAGGGAGTATCGCCACTCGGACAGGGATATTTGTCCTGGGGGAGGGAAAGAGGCAGGCCAGTTTCTTTCAGAGTTGTGTTTTTTTAGGCACAGGGTCGGAATTAAACGTTTGGTTTATACAAGGGTAAGAGAAGGAGGGGAGGGGTGGGGGGTAGAGGTGATTCATTCACACCCTCTATATATAAAGGTACAAGGGGTTTCGCATTTTCAAAAAGAAAGTTATTTTCTTATTTGTGATGGATTTCTAGCTCGTTAAGGTGTCTGAGAGAGTGTTGTGTGAGAGGGTAGATTGGACTGGCATCTGACAAATTGCTCTCCATTGAATGTTTACACTTAAAATTAGCCTTTTGTAACCGATACTTAGGGAAAACACGCAGTTATTCTTGCATTTTTTTTAGTCGACCAGAACATTTTGGCCTCACAGATCAAACGAGTGACGTGTTGTTACCTGGGCCACATACATTCAAGGATGTCTGCACAAATACATGTCTTTAAAGAGAGAGAATAGATAAGGTATTCTTAAAATTGTTGATTATGAGCGTTTCCCCCCCCCCCCCAGGTTTTGAGGTTATGGCCGTTCATTCACATGTCCCATAAACTTGCCTTTACAATATTTGTAAACTTGACCAAGAAGGCTGGACAGTGAACACAAGGCTATTTGAAGTGGCGGTGGTGGTGGGGGGGGGGGGGGGGAGATTAAACGGCTTGAGATGCAATATAAAACAAATGTATTTCATATTAAAAAATGTTGAGTTTGTAGACCAGCATAAAATTGTCTTTTTAAAAGAAAACCTTGCCTGTTTTGTCCAAAATAAAAAAAACTGATGATGCAAATTCACAACTGAGCAGGAAGCATCTAAAGCAAAATAGATTCATATATAAGGTTTGACTGGATGAGCTGAAAGGTCATGTGGGACATGCTCATTTATTTTTCAGATGTTGTTTGGCATTTTGTGTGTTTTTTCCTTTCATGCTTGTATGTTCACGCTTTTATCCATAAATAAATATAGTCACTCATATTTAAAGGTGAGTACTTAAAACAGCAGGCGAATGAAAATGTAATAACTGTTGACAACTTGTTCGATGAGGGGAGAGAATGCAATTGACTATTTATAATGTAATAAGCTGTCAACACTGAAGTTTACAGAGCTCAGAAAGCTGGTTCACTAAGTAAATTTAGTCACGCATCTGAACTGATTTTACCTTGTGAAATCTTAAAGTAGAGCAAAATATCAGGCATCATTTTTCAAACCTTGTCATTCGGCAAAGAACTAGATCAATTCTTGGCATTATGACACGTTGTAATTTTTCAGTACAGTATTTCAGCAATGCCTCCAATTGCTGAATATTGCTTAGCAGATTTCTTACAATAAACTGTTGCCAAAAAAGTAAATGGGTTGAATTGCATGCTGCTTACATTTAAGAAAGTTTAAATTTTTTATGTACACTGACTTGTTCATTTGGTGTTCTGCTCAGATATAAATACCAAATGCAACTCAATAGTTTTGAAACTGACAATTTTGGTGTTTAATTGATTGTTGGTGTGAAATTGCTTTGCTTTAATTTGTTTATTCAACCCAAAAATGCATCAGCTGCAGCTTCAAGTCCACCTTGATCATTTTATTCAGGTGAATGTGCAAATGCTTGTAAAATTGCATATTTGCTGCACCTATATGCACGCCATGGCAAATGAAAACATTATTTGGTGGGAAAAAGCCCAGCTCTTTGTTCTTAAAACTGAGGTATTGTCTGATTAATTTTAGATTTAAAACATGCTTGGTTTCGTATTCATCTTATCACACATGGAAATAATTAGAATGACTTTGTTCTTTATGCAATTAGGATTGAATCTTGATGGATGGAGCTATTCAATTTTCCTGACATTCCTGAAGTTTTACCTGTCACTTTACCAAATTACACCTTACCAAGGTGATCATCCATTATTGTATGAGACTGGAGACAAAATGTAGCTAGGCTCCTCAACTAATGACACTTCCTGGCTGAGCTCTGTCTGATTGGCACCCGAGATCTGAACACATGTCTGCCACCAAACTTATTTTCCCTGCTCCCAATCCAGAACGTGGCTCCTGTAATGCCAGCTGCCTTGGCTGTCCAATGGTGGAAACGGAGCTTGGGTCCTCATTATCTATGTGCCTTTTAAATCCAGCTCAACAGTCAGGAAGTGCTGATTAACCTCTATAAGACTTTGCTTAGGCCTCAGCTGGAGTACTGTGTACAATTCTGGTCACCACACTTTAGGAAGGATATTAAGACATTGGAAAGGGTGTAGAGGAGATTTACCAGGATGGTACCAGGAATGAGGAACTTCAGCTATGAGGAAAGGCTAGATAGGCTAGGCTTAGTCTCTCTAGAACAAAGTAGATTGAGAGGAGACCTAATAGAGGTTTATAAGATTATGAGAGGTTTCGACAGGGTGAATAGGGAAAGACTGTTTCCATTGGTGGGCGAATCAGTGACTCGTGGTCACAGATTTAAAATAGTTTCAAAACGAAGCAGAGGGGAGCTGAGGAGAAATGTTTTCACTCAGCGGGTTGTTCGAATCTGGAATGCATTGCCTGAAAAGGTGGTGGAGGCATTGCCTGAAAAGGTGGTGGAGGCATTGCCTGAAAAGGTGGTGGAGGCAGATTCCATAACAGCTTTTTAAAAGGGAATTCGATCTTTATTTAGGAAGAGCAGGTCTGTTAGGTTATGGGAAGTAAGTTGGGTGGTAGGATTGAGTTGCTCTGCTCAAAGAGCCGGCACAGACTAGATGGGCTGAACGGCCTCCTTTTGTGTCGTACAATACTATGATTCTATGAACATATTTGTCACTGGGATTTACTTATATTGATACACTGTGATGGGGGAGAAAATATCACATCGGAACTGAAGTTGAATATGCTATATATATCAAATGCAATTATTATTATGCTCTTATGATACCAGTGATATTTGCAAACTTGGTGTTAACATTCTAGGTTGGAAGTAGTTCATGATATTGATGTGTACGGCAGCGAACCGATGAGTTGATTTTGTTGGTGGGTGTTGTTTCTGAATTGTCATGTGCTGTACAATTTAGGGAAGAAGTTCCCTGAACCGTTATCAGTGAAGTAGGCACAGCTGACCCGTGCATATTGCTCACCCGTCAACCATTTACCTTGGTTTTTTGCTGTGAAACAGCTGCTCTTAAAACATCACCACGGCTGCTCCAATTTTTCAGGTGTGTGCCTTCTTTTGATAAATTGAAGTAACCCATGTTTTTCATGTTATTGGTTGTGTCAATTGTTTTCTGCCCCTGTTCCTGATGACCGGCATACTTATGGCAGGATATGGTTTGGGAGTGCCAGACGTCCATCAGTATCTCTTCCAAAGTACCCAGTCTTCAGTGTGAACCTAGCCATTGAGTGTTGATAGACAGTTTGGCTGTGCTTAATCGTGTCTTTATGTAGCATCGATTTCCAGGTCTTGCAATCAGCATTCACTGGATAGTGATCAGTAGTAGGGCACTAATTATTTTGGATTCTCGCTGTCTCCTCTTCTCCCCCCACACTCCTCCCCGACCTAATTGTGCTGAAGAGAATTAGAAAGCATCTGCTGGAAACTCAACTGAGATGAGCTCACTTGGTCAGACTGGGATTGAAGCAACCATGCATTTCACAAGTGTACCAAGTAGGGTACAATCATGTCTGTTGCAGTTTTGTATTTTTTGTTTGATGTGTTGCAAGCCTCGCTGTTCTCCATTGTTTTTTTCAGAGAAACAGGTGGCATTGGCTTTGGCTGTGTCACTGAAACTGCAATATCAGGTGGTGGTAACCGTCTCCAGGTGTTTTATTGAACAAATTTATCACCAATTTATGCTTTGGCAGAGGATCCTTGCTGTGGATGGACTGTTAAAATACTGTATTGATTACAGTATTTTATGTGGAACCTCGCTTGTCTTTTAATAATAGAAGTGTCTAACAATAATCCTAAATTTGATATTTTCTTTCACATCAGGAGGCCATCTTAAAGCGCTTCATAGGTGTGCTGTAAAGTGTAGGAACTGTATTTTGTGGGCAAATGCAATCCAAGTTTTGCACAACAATGTCCCACATACAGCCATTAAGCGAATCACCAATTTTATTGGTAGAATTGTCAATTTGGACACCAGGAGAAACTCCATTCTCTTTTCAAATAATGATATGGGATCTTCAATATCCACCTGAATGTGTAGACATTGCCACTTATCTGAAGGACAGCACTTGTACAATGCAGCTCCCCACCCCACATCGGAGTGTTCGTCTGATAATAAGTTCTGATGTGGGGCTAGAACCCATAGCCTTCTGACTCAGACAAGAATGCTGCCAACTGAGCCAGCCTGACTCAATGCTGCTCTTCACAGCAATGTTAAAGCTCCTTTATGTGATGAACTTTTCGATTTTGAAAGAGTGTTTTAAAAAGCTCAACAAATAAACAGCAGTTGAAGTGGACATTTTTTCTTTTTCATTATCTGATAGCGAGTCCAACCTCACAAACCGCTTTTCCTCCCGCTCTCACCCAGTTATCCGTACACCACGGATCCATCCATGGCCCCCTTGTCTTCCTCATCTACATGCTCCCTCTTAATGATGTCATTCACAGACATGGGTACATTTCGGATGACACCAAACTCTATTTTTTCACCTCACTTTCTGACCCCCAGTCCCCTGATGTTCTATCAGCCTGTCTGTCAGACATCAGGAGCTGGATGAGTACAAATTTCCTGCAGTTGAATGTTGATAAGACAGAAGCCATACTCTTTGGCTCGCGTCAACGTCTTCAATCACATGGCTTTCACCTCCTCCATCTACCCAGCCAGCCTCTATAACTCTCCGAACCTGTGCGCAACCTAGGAGTCAGGTTCGACCCCCAACTGTCCTTCCTCTCCCACATCAGGTCCCTCACCCGCACCGTTTTTCCACCTCCAACATATTGCCCGTCTCAGGCAATATCTCACCCCAAGAGCCGCTGAAACTCTGGTCCATGCCTTCGTCAACTCTCGGTTGGACTACTCAGCTGCCCTCCTCGCCTGCCTCCCCTCCGCTACAATCCATAAAATCCAGTTCCTGCAAAACTCTGCCGCCCACATTCTCACCCACACCAAACTTTGCTCCCCCATTACCCCAGTACTTGCCAGACTTCACTGGCTCCCTGTCCCAGACAGGATCGATTTCAAGATCCTTACTCGTTTTCAAATCTCTTCATTCCTCTGCACCCTCTGACCTCTCCCCTCAAAGCAACACCCGTTGCCTTCGCTCCCCCTTGTCCCCCGAATCCTCCACTCCACCATTGTTGGCTGTGCCTTCAGCCACTTCGCCCCGAAGCTCTGGAACTCGCCTCTTCACACCTTTCGCCTTGCCCCCTCTCTTCCTAGTTTCAGGTCTCGGGAAAAGTCCTTTCTTTTCAACCGCGCCTTTAGTAACTTTTTTTCCCCCCTGGCTCGGCCCTGGGATCCATTTTTGGCGCTATATAATTCAAAGTTGTTGTAGTATGTTATGGTGGACAAGGGAAAGCTGTCCAGCTTTGGTTATTTTGTTTTTAAGAATGGCAAGAAATTGGCCAGGGCTTCATTTTTTACCTATGTCAATTTGTGCTGCTTTGAACCACCTAAGAAAATAATCTCCAGTTTGGATTTTGCATGGGAAAAGGAGTACAGTAAAAGCTTGTTTATCCGGCACCCTCGGGACCTGGCCAATGCTGGTTAAAGTGCGTGCCGGATATTTGGCCGAAAACACACCCCAAAAATTTTAAAATGCATTTTTCCGGATAAATTCCGGTTAATCGAATGCTGACTTTTTTTTAGGTGCCACTTATACGGACGTTACGGTTGATCGGGTGCCGGATAAATGGGCTTTTACTTTACTTGAAGCAATAAGACAGAAAATTTACTGGGTCCATTTGTTAAACTTGTTCTTGGGTAATAATCTGCTTTGCCCACAAGATAAACAGTCACAACACTTTACAATATATTCAGTGAAATGCTTTGAGACTTCTCGAAGACGTGATGAGGGGCTATGATCAAATGCAAATATTATTATTTTAATTATAGTTGTTAAGGGTGCACAATTTGATACTAGTGCTTGTCCCCAATCAATAAAATGGAGCCCTGAGGATCAAGTAAGCCAAAGTCATCATTTCTACAGTGAGTTGTACTGCCAACTCTGAGAAAAACAGGGTCCAAAGGAATAAGTGCATTATCCGAAAGAATTTCCTACAAACAGTAAGGAATGAAACGGCCATGGGTAATCCATCATTGAGCAATCCATGCTGTTATATCGCAGAGGCCACGATAGACTGTTGTCTTTGATAAGGCACAGTGTGTTTTGACCTTGTTGGAAAATGTTTTGAAGGGCATGGGGAAACTGTTGAATGATCTGATATTAAATTAAAATTGTCATCAAACAATGGAACTGGCAGTTAACAAATTTAAAAACATATCAATATTAGCTCCTTAACCTACACACAACAATAAAAGTACATTTATGTACTTTCATGTCGCTGGAGGACGCTCCAAGGCGCTGAACAGTTGGGTCAGGATCTGAGCATGGGTGGAAGGGAGCAGGGTTGGGATGAGGGAGGGCAAAGGTGGGAGGGTGGCTGAAAGAACGGTCGAAAAGGAGGGGCTTGTGTCAGGCCTTGAAGGAGACAAGGTGAAGGGATTGTGGAATGGAGTTGCAAGGCTGGGGGCAGACAGGCTGAAAACCTGGCCGCTGATTGCTCGACTACAGTGCCAAGTCAGCTGGAGCCTGCTGAATGGAGGAAGCAGACAGATTTATAGGGGGTCATCAGGTCAGAGAGGTAGGAGGGGGCAGGGCTGTGGAGGGCCTTGAAAGTGAGTGTGAGGATCTTGAGGTCTATCCACTGGGGTATGGGGAGCCAGGTTGAGGTGATGGAGCCTGATGTGAGGCTGATGATCCAATCAGGGTCTCTGTCTTACTGAAAATCAGCTGTAGAAAGTTCTCTCATCCAGCACTTGATGTCTGGCGGGCAGTCTGGAGGCAGAGAGATAGAGTTGGGTGTCATCTGTGAAAAGTGACCCCATGTCTGCAGATGATGTCACCAAGGTGAAGCACATAGACATTAAAGGGACTGAGGAAAGGGCCTTAAGAATCATCACACAAGATGGTGTGGGGGCTTGAAGAGAAACCATTAGTGGAGACAAATTAGACATAGTGTCAGCTAAGATCTGAACTAGTCAAGGACAGAACTTTGGAGATTGAAGTGAGGAGAGGCGGTGGAGAAGGGTTGAGGGGTCCATGGTGTCAAAGGCAGCAGAGAGGACAAGGAGGCAGAGTGGGCCCCAGTCACAGATGGGCAAGATGTCGTTTGGACATTCATCAGAGTAGCTTCCTGATGGAACGGTGCTAGATGATTGGGAGAAATTTATGGTGTCAACGAGTAGAGGGGTAAGGAAGTAGAGCTGGGAGATGAGGAGAGGGATGGGGTCAAGGGAGCAGGTGATATGTCAAGGTGGTGGTGATGAGAGAGATAGACAGTTTTGAAAATGTGAAAGGAGGGATGGGTAGTGGTCGGAGTGTGGCGGAGATGGGAAGGGAGTGGTGGTTGGCAGGGCAGAGACAGCTGAACGGATTTCCTCGATTTTGGACGCGGAAATTCTGCATCTCACAGAACTTGAGCGAATAGGCGAGGCGTGGGGGTGCAGATGGAGTAGTCAGTTGGTGGTGGAGAATACAGGCCTGGAGGTTTCCTTCGCCTCCAGGATTCTCTTGGAGTAGATGGACTGAGGTGAGAGCGGAGTGGTATGTTTTGTTTCCCCTTCCCCAACCTACAGTATAAGGGAACATTTAATTTCATTAAAAGCCAAACCCACTGAATTTATTGTTATGGAATCGTGTTCATTTTTAAATCATGCTCAGATTGTACAATATCTCATATTGTGTTGTGCATGGTGCTGGAATGCTGGAGTAGAGCACGGCTAAAAAGAGGTTCAGTAGAGCATAGCCGTTTAAAATATCAGGTTTAGACCCTAATATTTACTTGACATTGATGTCCAAAACCTATAAGAACTCTCATCGCTGCTTCACTTTCTAGGTCATTCATGGCCTTGCTTCCCCCTATCCCTCCCTTCTGCTGTCCCCCTATGAGCCTGCCCGCTAGCTCCGTTCAGCGGGCTCAGGTCTGCTCTATATACCCGCATGACCTGCCCCACCATCGGTGGATGGGCTGTCTCTATTCCCACACTCTGGAACTCCATCCCACAATCCCTTCACCTTGCTTCCTCCCTTGCCAAGGCGGGTCTCAAGACCCTTCTTCGATTGTGCCTTCTGTTGCCCTCCTAAATCTTTCCCTCCCCTCTGCTCGGGTCCCAACTTCATTGACAGCGCCTTGGGACATCCTCCTGATGTGAAAGCGCTGTACAAAAAATGAAATTTTGTTGTTGTTGAATTCGATCCTCTGGCAGATGGGGGAGTCAATGGAGTCAGATGAGGGAGGGAGAGAAGTGGTAATGGAGCTTGGAGTGGGACAGGACATGAGCTGCAGAGTTCTTGAATGATCTGTAGTTTGTGAAGGGAAGAGCCAGGAATGCCAATGAGGATAAAGTTTCCATAGGCCAGCCTTAATGTGATGAATGCATGGACGAGGATTTCGGCAGCCTGATAGGTGAGGCAGTGGCGGATTCTGGCAATGTTATGGAGGTGGTGGAAGGCAGCGCTTGATAGGGAAGACTGCTATCAAAGCCACTCTACTGAAAGGGTTTACTCTGTGATCCAGCAGTTTCTTGAGGTATTGCAAGGCTTGCAGGTAGATTATATTTGTTGTTTTTCCTGCTTTGCCATGATGTACAGGTTTTGAGATGAACCCGCATCCAACAAATTGTCCATGGGAAAAGCAGGGTGTTTTCAGGAAAAGTCCAGCAGCGTTTAAGCTCTCCCCCATGCCTTGTTAATTGTGGCAAAGCACATTCCAACAGGGAATTAGAGCCTTTTGAACTCAAACGGTCCATTACTTGGGAAGAATGGGATGCCAGGAATTAATACTTCTTTCCCTTTGAACTGACCAGTTAGAATAGTTGCTTGTATAATGTATGGACTCCTGGTTGGGAGGACTCCTGGGAGGATTTTAGCTCCTGTGAGAACACAAAAATTTGACATATTCCTGTAGCTCAGTGGTTAGAGCACTTGCTTTGCAAGTGTGAGACCTGTGTTTGAATCCAGGCAGATCAGGGTGAAATCCTGGGCAAGTTTCCTATCTAATAATAATCCCTCAAAAAATAACAATAATAATTGGTCATTTCAATCCACAACTGTTTGTGGGACACTGCTGTGTGCAATTCGCTGCTGCGATTTGCCCACATATATACAGTCAATTCACTTTACAGTATATTCTGTGAAGCGCTTTGAGACGTCTCGAAGATGTGAAAAGCGCTATATCAAAATGCAAGGATTATTATTATATATTTCATGCTGAATATATTTGCATAGATGTATCTCTTTAGAAGCTATCCTCTGTTGCTACTTTTGCAGAAATATTTCACAGAAATAAACATACATCATATTTTGGAGGAAATTAAATAAATCGGAGATCGCTGAAAAAGAAATGCCCATATCACTCTCGCATGCAAGACCTTTCCAATGAGATATAAATCATGTCATGTCTCTACATGAATCGATTATTAGATTATTGGTGGACACAGATACTTTATCTTTATTAGTTAGATAATAATACAGTAGAAGCCTGTTTATCCGGCATGCTTGGGGGGTGGGGGGCAGGGGTTGACTAATTGACTGTGCCGGATAATCGGGCGGCAAGTTGTCGAAAACCCAACACAAAAATGTACTTATTTTAAAACATACTATATTAATATACTAAATAGTATCAGAATATTGCATAGCTACTTACCAATAAAGATTTCAGCACACTCGGTAAAAAATTATAAGTTTTTTTTTACCAATTGGTAAAAAACCTCCAAGTTAGTAAGTTTAATAAGTGCGCACACGTTGCACGCATGCGCAAATTGAGCATACTCGCAATTGCTGGAATGGGGAATTGCCCCAGGAGGGAGTCAAGCAATCCGGTTAATCGGGTCACGGATAAACGGGCTTCTACTGTACCCACTTTTGATACAGCACGTTTTACATTGGGAGGACATCTCAAAGCGCTTTGCAGGATTTTATTGTGAAGTGCAGACTATATTGAAGGTAAATGCTACAGTCAACCGTGTACAGTAACATTCCACACATAGTCATGAAGTGAATGACTAATCGTTTTGGGGTAGGGGTGGGTGGGGGGTGTTGACCTGGATACAGGGAGAAATGGTTCTTTTCAAATGGACCCTAAGAAGACTTAACGTCCACAAATTTGGTTAAAGTCTCACCTGAAAGATGGCACCTCCAGTATTGGCACCATCGACGGTGTACTGGTGTGTGTGTGTGTGTGTGTCAGCCTTGACTCTTTAGTTCAAAGTCCCGACATGGGTCTCGACCCGAAACCTTGATGACTTAGATGCGGGAGTGCATCCGATTGGAAAAAGGAAGCATCACTGCCGAAACACAGAATGCCAGTCAGCGCGGGGAAGCCAAAATAGCTGTTTTATACATCAACACTTTGGCCTCACGGTATATTCTGTGAAGCGCTTTGCAACATCTACAAGACATGAAAACTGCTATATCAAATATAAGGATTATTATTATTTGTTAAATTTTCTGTAGTTTTCCCTACATTTTACTTTCTACATCCTTGCTTGGTTTCTGTGTAAATAAGTACTAATTTCTGCTAAACTGAGAAGTCTGAAAGGAGGAGACCAGTTGTATACAAAGTGTCTGCATTCAAGATTAAGTGTACACTTGTTTTCCCTCTTGAAATCATATGAAGTTGCTGATCTCAGTGCTTCTATCTCAGAGGCAGGTGCTCCGCTTGGGAGCATAGATCTTTCCACATTTTTCTTTCTTGTTGGACATGCTTGTTAAAGACATTTATCTCACGTTCACTCAGGGAAGACCAACTCTTGTCTCATGGCTGGCTGATTTGCTTTTGCCTTATACACCATGACGCTGGGGAAAAACAACATTCATAGTGACAAAACAAGTGGAATCTCAGTATTGAATAATTTCTGTAGCGTCAGAATGTGAAAACTGCACACTCCTTAACTGAGTTTGCATGCTGTAATATAAGTCCAAATTCACCTTAATTACTTGGATAATTGCACTAAGTCACATAAATTTCAAGGTTCAAGCTGATGTTTAATAATTTTCCTTTCATCTGATTTAGCAAGAATACAACCGTTGTTTCTCCAGGTGCTTCTAGGTCAATGCTGAAAGTGCAGCGATTGTATATTTATATGTGAATGCAGCAGCCATTTTGCAGACAGCAATGTATCTCAAACGTTCATTGAATGACAGCCTTTTTTAATCTAGGAGACGTAGGCCAGGACACAGGGAGAATCCACCTGAATGGCAGTCGGGACCTTGGCTATAAGTGTCACCTGAAGGACTGTTAGGAAGACTGCCTCGTCATTGTCCAATGAGTAGTCCCTCCCCCCCCCCCCCCCCCCCCATTGTGTTATATACGAGTTGCAATTGTGCACTCATTTTGCTCTTGACAAATGACTATTTGAGCAAAGTACCAAAGACAACACCAGTCAGTGTCTGGGAAGATCTATTTTCATGAGCTATGACCCTCAAGTGCAGAGAATTGGACATGATATACTGGTAGAATACTCAAAGCCGAGAACAGTGAATATCTCATAGTCTTTCAAAATCCAAGTGTACCACACTTATCTGCTGCTCAGAAATGACCCTGAATTTAAGTTTGAAGTTCGCTGACGAATCAGGAGTCACAGCACTCAACAATGAATACTAATAATAATCATTACATTTGATATAGTGCCATTTCATGTCTTCTAGACGTCTAAGCACTTCACAGAATAAACTGTAAAGTGAATTGACTGTATTTTGTGAACGAAATGTGGCAACCAGTTGCGCACAGCAATTCCTACAAACAGTCGTGGATTGAAATGACCAATTGTTTTTTTTTTAGGTATTATTATCAGTCATATGGAGTAAGGAAACTTGCCCAAGGTTTTGGCCTGCCCGGAATTGAACCTAGGTCTCTCGCTTGAAAGACGATTACTACAACCACTGAGCTACAGGACTCCACATAGGAGTGTGGGGGGAGAATGCAGATAAAGTGTAGATGAACTCTGTGAAACACTTTGATACAACAACAACTTGCATTTATATAGCATCTTTCACCTGGAGCTTATACATGTGATGAATCCTCATTTTTTTTCCCAATTGATAGTCAATTATTCATAATTTGAGGTAGTCAGCAACAAAATTCATAGTAGATTCAGTTGTGTAAAGGTGCATTTTTTGAAACACTTACCAATGAGGAAAAGCACAGAGATTTTTAAAAAATAAAGATATTGGAGAAATGTCCCCTGGGGAGGCCATGGAAAACGGCTGATTCACATACAATGCTTGCATTGGATATCAGCGAAAATATAGATTATAAATTTATCAGCATTATCCCTGAAATGCAGTACTAGAGATCAGATTGCTGAGTAAGAATTTTTTTTTGCCACAGTTGTGTTGCTCAGAAGATTTGCTTGAATGCGGAGTGTCATTATGCCCTGTTCTGTGTGCTGGAATGCTCTTACCAACACTGTTCGACTAACTTATTCAATGCGTGACTGCTAACTTAAAAACTGATGACAGTTGGAGGTCAGATATTGCAAAAGGATAGTGAAAATTGAATCCTGGACATGCGTCTGGAGCTCTGTTCTGCCGTTGACATAAGGGAAGCCTGAGCTGAGATTGACGTGATCAAAATTTCAGAGCATTTGGTCACACAACACCCAGGCTTTGATTTCTACCTTTCACTGATTCTTTTCTCAATCACATTGCAATTGTCAATTCATAGGCAATGAATATGGTAAATGTGGCAAAACTCCCTTCCCTCTGAAAAACTGATATTCAGCATCATAAAAAAGATCTTTGTGTAGAATTACATAGAATGATAGGCAATTGAACGAGCCATTCGAACCAACTAGTATACTTTCATTCATTGGTTTCTCAAGTTAACATTGGAAAATGGTTGTAACCCGTTTTTCAGTGTTAATGGGAATACAGCATTTTCCAGTTCAGGTATCACCCTGGATAAGTTAGTGGTACTCTCACCTCTTCAAAAGGATGCAGTTCAGGCTCACTTTGGAACTTGGAAATATTCAGTCTCTGCATTGGCATGAGAAAAATATTCAAAATGTGCAAGGACTCCACAATAATTCCTATGGACCACTTTGAGATGTCCTGAAATGCACAATATCATTTTTGGATGAGATGTTAAACTAAGATCCTGTCTCTTCATATTAACGTAACATGATTCTAAAAGAAAAGCTTATTTTTGCATCCTATGTTTACTGTGCACATATTTGTTTCTGCTTAAGCCCGGTGAAGTGGTGGAACGATTTGACAATAGATAAGCTATGACAAGAAATGCAATGATTATCGTCCTACATTTACTATCTTTCTCTGACGTTCATTGTTATGTGGACAAATATGGCAGATTGTTTGCTTCCACAACCGTATCATAAACTTTAAGTCATTATTGGTGAGGTTGAATGATTAAGGGACATATTGACTGGGCTGATCAAAGATATTCCTGCTCTTTGAATTGGTGCATTTGAATCTATTCATGTGATCTAGAACTGGAAGTTGGTATCTTGATTTAATGTCATCTGCAGAATGGAATCCTTGCATACTTCTGTGACGAGAAACTCAGAATTTATCCATTTAAAGTGAAACTTTTCTGAACTCCAATTCTAATTTGCTTATCCAAAATGGGTGCAGAGCATATTTTTAATTCCAATCAAAATCACTGACAACCTTAAATGGAAAAGGCAGCTGTTTTTTTAAAAAAATCTTTTTGTGCGTGTGAAGATGGTTCCACAGAGTGATTTTGGATAGGCTCAAAAAATTGGGTCTGTTAAGTGACACAGTCGAGGTAAAGAGGGGATCTAATTTCAAACATATGCCAGGATTTCTAGAAGTTGAATAATATTTCAGTTTGTTGGTAATGTGCAAATAAGCTGAAAGCCACAGTTAGCCATAATTGACTTCAAAGGCTGTAACATTTTAGCAGAAAATGATCAATATGATGTGATTGGCAATAACCTACCGGCATTCACGATGAATATTAATTGTTTTTTTAAAAGAAAGGTTGGCATTTTTTTTAAAAGAAGAACCCTCCCAACTGTTTTGCTCCTCCCTATCTTTGCAACCTCCTAAAACATTACCAACCTGCTTGCTTCCTCCACTTGGGCACTGGCCTGATCCATCTGCCCTGCGTGTTACATAACCAAAGATCGGGCTTTTAGCACTTGAACTCCATCCTGGAGCCCCTCTGCCTTGCTCCTTCCTTCAAGGCCCGTCTCAATTTGGTATTGTTGTTGACAACTAGATTATGGATAAGAGAACTTACCCAAAGCAGTTGTTGACTTGATGGAATTTAGATATTTTCTTTGTACTGGAATTCTTCAATATACATTGTCCCGATATAGGTTGTTTTGTTTGTACGTTGTTGATGAAATAATAAATAGTTAGAAAAAAATTAGAAAATTGGATTAGTTGAAGGGATATTAGCTGATTACATTTTGTATTAGTTGTTTAGTAAATATATAAATAAGATAATAAATACAATTATGAGAACACTTACTGGAAATGGTTCATGTGGTCAGTGGGCAAGGGTGGAGTGGCGGGATCGGGTAGAGTCATTCAGATGAAGGGGCGGGATTACCTGCCTCCTGTAAGGATCCCCAGAGGGGCCCCTCCCTCCCTCATGTCGCATCCCCAAGCAGCTGATCACTAGCACACATTTGCTCCTTCGTACATTTCGAACTTTAGAAAAAATGTACGAAGGCACAAACGCATTCCAGCGATCAGCTATTTGAGGACGCAGCGTGAGGGAGGAAGGGGCCCCTCTGGTGATCCGTACAAGAGGCAGGTAATCCCGCCCCTTCATCTGAATGACTGCCCCCTCCCACCACTCCGCCCCCGCTCACTGACCACATCAACCATCTCCAATATGTGTTCTCTTAATTGTATTTTCATCTTATTTATATATATATTATTAAACATTTATTTTAATTTTCAATACTAGTGTGTTTTTTGCTCTTTAATATTAATGTAAGAAAATTTACACCATAAATGTACCGAAGGAACGTAACCCCCTATTTATTGCATTAGGCCTATAGTAATTTAGGTTTCGCTATATGTTGTTTCAATTAAAGTCGCACTTTTCCAGAACACATCCCCGATGTTAATTGAGGAGTCCCAACAACAACAAAATTACATTTGTATAGCGCCTTTCACATCAGGAGGATGTCCCAAGGCGCTGGACAGATACTGCTCCCGGTACATGATTGAGGGAATATTCCACCTTAAGGCTTTTTGGAACATTCCTAATGTGAAACAACAGCTTCTTGCCTATTTGTGGTGACAGTCACTACATTTTGCAGTATATTCTGTGAAGCGCTTTGAGGTTTTTGAGGCTATGTCAAATGTAACATATATAATATTTGAGGGTTTTGTTCTCAGTGGGCTGTGGGGGTGGTGGGGGGTGGGGGGAGGGATAGATGTGTGAATGTCGGGGCATACTTGTTGCCAACAAATATCCAGAGTAAATTAGATTAAGGAAACATATTACAGGATCACAAATTACAGCAGGTATTTTCCCAACACTAAATGTAAATTGGATTACAGGTCAAATTCAATAGTCTGTGTTCATGACAGATTTTCTTGAAACATTTCCATGACCAATGTAAATTTAGTACTGATATAAAAATTTCATAACAGCATTCCTTCCAAAAAGGTTTGTGGCGAAAGTACATATAATGTGTTAAGTAGAAATGTCGCTTGTTGTAGTGGATAGAGTTTGTTCTGGAGGTGGGAGCCGAGGCAGTGGGAAGCGGAAAAAACCATCAAAAGCATGATCAAAGGGATACATTTTGAGACATGCCTTGAAAGAGGGGTGAGTCAATCTGAGGGGCACTGAATGGGATGGTGTTCTAAGAGTGCAGGGGCAGAAGGCTGAAAGCCTCGCCAGCAATGAATGTGAAGGGGCCCGGTGCTCTCAGAGTGAAGGGAATGGCTGGGTGATGGTAGGCTCATAGCCTACCAGTGGGCAAACCATGGGCTGTAGAGTTGTGGATAGCTGATAAGTTCATAGAGCAGAGCATTGGCAATTTCATGCCTGGGTGTGATAAAGGCATAGATGAGGGTGTTGACTTCCTGAGCTAAGAGGCAGGCAATTTTATGGATATGGGGAAAAACTGGACGAGTTTGGAAATTGCCTCTCATCCGAGACTTGATGTCTGACAGACCACCCATCAGGACAGACAAGACGTGGCCCCCCCCCTGATTGGCCATTAGTGCCTCCACACCTCAGGTGTTGACAATATCACCATCCGTGAATGCACACTCCATCTCACTAAGCCAGTCCGGAACCATGACATCTTGTTTGACCATCAACTGTCTTTTCTCCTCCACATCCTACCATGACCTGCTCTGCCTTTGCCCACCTCTGCAATATGGTTCGGCCACTGAAACTCTCATGCTTTGCATTCATAATATCCAGGCTTTGCTATACAAACTTCACATTTATCAACCTCCCATCTCCCTCCGCTGGCTGCAGATCATCCAGAACTCTAAACGTGGCCTCTCCTACACTAGACTCCATGACCATATCACCCCCAACTGCACCTGACTCCACTAGGTTCCTGTTCTACAGAGGATACAGTTCAAGATCCTGGCCCTCATCTTCAAAGCCCTCCTTTGGCCTCACTGCCCCCCAACCTCTGCGACCCCCTGACACCCTGCCCACTCCATCTGCTTGATAGGATGTGTCCTGCTTCATGTCTCCCACCTCATCTGCCCCACCATTGGCGACTTTGCCCCTATCTTCTGGAACTCCAAACTGCAGTCCCTCTGTCTCGATGCATCCTTTGCCTGCTCCAAGACCCATCTCAAGGCCCTCCTACTCCTATTTGACCATGCTTTCGATCAACTCAGGACTGTGGTGGGCAAAAAAATAGGCAACAAATAACAGTTTGGAGACACGGAGGCAAGATTCTGTGCTGCAATGTAAAGTTCCAGGAAATGTAGTATGAATGGAAGTGTTGCAAAATAAATGACACACTGTTGCAGTAAGGTGTGCTTTTCTGACTTTTTTGAGTACAATGTAATGTTTATGAAATGTAATTTAATTTCGCGTGGCAGCCAGAATATGTTCCCTGTGCAGGGGAGCGCATGTGGTATATTCCTCCACATAGACTGAGACTTAAGTGAGTAGATCAAACATTCAAAATGACCAAAGTTTAACTTTGGATCAAAGTTACCTGTATAAACTTGAATTGGAAAGCCACTTTTTAAGTGTCTGGATAAGTGTTCTATTTTCTATTTTTGACTACGGTTATGCTTGTAACATCTTTTCTGGGTAGAGGTAATGCTGCATTGCTCTAGCTGTGCAATGTACTAAGCACAGCATTTTATACATTGGTTTGAGGAATATCTAATTGAGCTATTTGTTTCTGGCTGGCATGGGGACACAGTGAATACCTGTATCAGTCAATGCAAAAGCAAATACTTTGACCAGTTTAAAATACTGTAGAGCATCCTACATCTTTGTTACACAAGTGAGTAAATGCTACTTACCTGCAGATGACTCTCAGTAGCTCAGAATCTTTTCATTGACATTGATCAATTTGTTTTAGTTTTGAGATCTCTGCTAGACATAATATAATCCCTGTATTTGATATGGTGCCTTATGTTGTCAAGATGTTTCACAGCACAGTCTATAGAGTAGAGACTACGTATTTTGTGGGCGAACTTGTTAGCTAATTCACACAGCAATATCCCCCAAACAGCCATGTTTTGAATGACTTCATTTTATATGGAGGATTGTACTCTGGAAGACACAGAGAAACTCTTTAACGTCCACCTGAGTGAGTGGTTCAGCATCTCATTCAAAGGTATCTCTGCCTATAAAGCATACACCTAGAACTGCCCTGGATTATCAGCTATGACGAACCACAAATGAGCAGGAAGAAGCCAAACTGCCTCCCTTGCCTCTTTCAAAGTACCTCTCAAGACCTCCTCTTCAACTGCGCATTCGACCACCCTCCTCTCCCTCCCCTCTGCTTCCGAACCCCTGCTCAGGTCCAAATCCCTCTATCCAGCGCCTTGGGATGTCCTCTAACACTAACATCTCTTTACAGATGGAATTTGTTGCTTTTACTTTCTTGTGCCATTTTGTCTATCTCTGCGATTTTTAGAACAGAGCATAATGAGAAGTTCAAGCTTCTATCTCTAAAAATGGTTCAAATCATCACTCCAATAGTAATTGTGGATGAATTGTTTTGTCCGTGGCAGTTTCTTTTTTTGAATGTTAAACCTGCCATTGATTCTCTTAAGTATCCCTGGTGCTCAATTGATTTTTATTTGTTGACATCCATTCTTTCAACAAGTAAATGGCTGAAAAATGATGTACTGTATAGGGAAAGCATTTAAACTGGATTTCCACGTGACCAGGAATCTAGAACTTTTTTGGAACTCTCTAGCCAATATTTCAAGTTATTGAATATTAATTTTGCTGAAGGGAATCATTTGTTAGACAATACTGTCTCAAATATCACACCACAAATGTTTCCAGCACAGGAACATGTTAAAGATTGGTTCAGAAAATTCCAGTTCACACAGGTCCTCTTTTTAGCTGAGTGATTCACAAGCAACAGCACTGTTGAACCACAGGAATACTCGCTTCTTCTTTGATGGATATATCGTGAAAGATGTGTTGGTGACTGTATATTTTGTGGGCGAAGAGCAGCAGCCAATTAATTGTGCACAGCAGTGTCATAACAACTAGTCATGGATTGAGTAACCCAATTTTTTTTTGAGGGATTATTTACTTCCTGGTTAGAAATCTGCCATTCGACTAACAACAGGTTCCTACTTAATTGTTAGGTCAATAGAGGATTGTGTGGTAAGGAAATTGCATCATTTCTCATCCTTGATATTTGCCTGATTATTTGTTTGTTTGTTTTTAAAGTGTAAAACATGGGAGTGGATTTGTATTGCTTAGTTCTCTGGAGGACCCTGCTGTCTGTGATCATGCAGAATTAAATTGTATAGTGAAGCACACAGGTAGCCAGATAACACTTGCTGATTTGTCATGATTTTGCTTGGGATCATTTGATTTAGCAACTGTCATGTCAGGAGGACTTCTCAAAACTGTTCACAAGATATATAGTGTAAAATCCAGGTGTTCTGTGGATTCAAATAGCTGCTCCCAATGAGTAAAGCCTGACGGTTTCAGTGGTTTGCACTGAAATTGCTTTCATTGTGATAAGGTTCTTGCTTCATAAGTTAAGAGTGCAACCTGTTTTGAGTATTTTCAGCTGCAATCTTTAAGAAATCACATAATGATCCTTACATTTGCTATAGAGCCTTTCAGGTCAATAGGACGTCTCTAAGCACTTGTGGGCTTCACAGTTAAGTGGAGTAACTGTTTTGTTGATGACTGCAGCGGCTAATTTGCACACAGCAATGTCCCATAATATAGTCGTGAAGAGCATTACCAATTTTAGTGGAGGATATTGCACATGTGCACCAGGAGAAGCTTCTCTTTTCGAATAGTGGTGTGGGATCTGTTAACGTCCACCAAACAGGCAGACAGGAACTCAGTTTAACATTTCATCCAAAGGATAGAATCGGAGGTTATGATCACTTCATATCAAACATATTTTCAATACTCTGGGACATTATACTAAGTGAAGGGTATAATATAGAAGCAATTTTTTGTTGATGCAAAAGCATAAGGTGACCCCACAACCTGTTTATAGCTTTCTGTTCAATTGGCAATTTGGAATAAAAGTTAGAGGCATCAAAGAAAGGAATATTCAAACTTACATTTGTACTGCAAAAATACTTTAAAACTCAAAGGTGGAGAATCGGCAGAGTTTTTTTGACAAATAAATTCCTTGCATTTCCGATCTGGTCCCTTTTCCAGGTTTCATTTAATGGTCCACAAAAACAATAGAATTCTGGAGTGTCTGGTATCTGCTGATTTCGTTTTCTGCATACAGGAAACATCACCAATGTAGTTTCCTACACACAGGAAGCGCCATGAGTGATGTAATTGGCTACTTGAAGACTTAGAAACAGTCTTAACGTTGGGGGCTTCCATTATGAAGCAGCTTCTGAGGTGTTACCCAGAGGACCCATTACAATATTGACAATAACATGTATTTATATAACGCCCTCCACGCCGGGCAGAGTCTTAGTGAGCTTCACAATGGTGGATTCCGAGGCCGAACCTGGAGGACAGGGAACATGACTCTTAAGTACGACCTGAAGATGGGAAAGGAGGGGTGAGACAAAGCAGTCGAGGGAGGGAGTTCCAAAGTTTCGAAGCGTGATGGCTGAAAACATGGTCACCATTGGTAGAGCAGAATAGTTAGGCGCTGAACAGTTAGGTCGGGACCCGGGAGGGGGAGGGAGATGGAGAGTAGAAGAGGGGGGAGAGTTAGGAGGGGAGCAGAAGGCACGGTCGAAGAGGAAGGTCTTGAGACCAGCGTTGAAGGAGGAAAGGGAGGAAGCGAGGCCAAGGGATTGCAGGATGGAGTTCCAGAGGATGTGGCAGAGAGGCCGAAAGCCCGGCCACCGATGTTGGGGCCATTCGGGTGGGAGATGTGGAGCAGGCCAGATCCCGCTGAATGGAGTGGACGGGCAGGCTGATAGGGAGATAGGTCGGAGAGATAGGCGGGGCAAGGCTGTGAATGGCCTTGAAAGTGAGGACGAGGATCTTGAATTCGACCCTCCGGTGGATGGGTAGCCAGTAGAGACAAGCGAGGGTGGGAGTGATGTGGTCCCGGAACATAGTGCGAGAGGGTTCACGAGCTGCAGAGTTCTGAATAATCTGCAGTTTGTGAAGGTTCACAAGCTGGTGAATAAGGTTCTCATGCATTAAGAAACGCCAGCCAAAGGCACCCTTGCTCTGTTTAGGGCAAAATGGGAAAGAGAAATAGGTGCATCTTATACTGCCTCGTGTGCAGAGAAGGCTATAGCTTACAATTGTCACGGCTTCTGAGTTGTTTTTTTTTAGAAGTCAAACATAATAATCCTTGCATTTGATGTAGTGCTTTTCACGTCTTCTAGATGTCTCAAAGTTCTTCACGGAATATATTGTAAAGTGAATTGACTATATATTCGTGGGAGAAATGTGGCACCAATTGCACACAGTAGTGTCCCACAAACAGCCATGGATTGAAATGACCAATTAGTTTATTGTTTTTTTTGAGGGATTATTATCAGGCGTGTGGAGAAAGGAAACTTGCCCAAGGTTTCTCCCTGCCTGGAATTGAACTCGGGTCTCCTGTTTATAAGCCGAGTGGGATTGATGCAACTGTCTCACTGCAGCAGTCATTGGAACCGCTTAAATGGCACACGCAGCCTCAAATCACCACTGTATACAGAATAGACTATCAAAAGGCTGGAGCAACTCTAAGGACTAATTTTCTAACTATATTGATATTGCTTCTGGCCCACTTTGGGCTTTCCTGGTTCGAATCAATCTCTCCACAGCAGAGATTGATGGTGCAAGGAAGCAATACCCAGTTTATCCTGACTTTAACTAATTTGTATTACTGTATTGATAAAATTGAGTGCATTTCTAAGGATTCTGAATTTATGAAGACATTTAAGAATTTGTTTGTGAATGATTTGTTCATTTTTTAAAAGAATGGTTTGAGCTTTCCTCCACCCACCTCTCATGCTTCCATAGTTTTATGATAGTGAATATTTGATGCTGCACTAATATCCAACTTCAGTGATTTTTTAAAAAGTGCAGTTTGACCAACCTGGGTAGTTGTTTAATTGCATGAATTAAAGTGCTTGCATGTTGTGCTTGATTTGATGATCAAGGGTCATTTGGAGGAAACTGGAATTGATTGAATTGTCGTGGCTTTGGCAAGAAAATTCAGATACAACCATTGCAGTCAGCTGGTGATGCTTAGCAGTGCAGAGCTGCCAACCAGTACATTTTTGCCGTATTTAGTACAATAAATTGAAGTAAATACAGCAGTATGATTTTTCTTGTTAAAATACGTTTTTTGGAAAATCCGAATTTTGGAAATTCCATGCATTGCCTGTCTACTCTCCTTCTCTCTGTCTCAGTCTCCCTCTGTGTCTCTCTCTCTCTGTGTCTCTGTCTCTCTCCATGTCTCTTTCCCTCTCTCTGTCTGTCTCGGTCGCTCTTTCTCTCTGTCTCTCTCTGTATCTCTCTCTTTCTCTCTCTCTCTCTCTGTTTGAGTCTCTGGCTGTCACAATCTCACTCACAGTCTCTCTGTCTCTGTCTCTTTAACTCTCTCTCCCTGCCTTCAATAACAGTACTACCTACCTTCTGCCGTCGCTGATACACTGTAAATGTTAGCGCCAGGCGCAAGGCATTACTGGGAACGATTTTTTTCATATACAGAAACACAGTGGGGACCTCCCTCTTAATGCAATTTTTGCCACACGGGATTTTGAAGTCCCATTTTACTTGATATCTTTTTGCTCTGCAATTTTTTCGTTAAGTACCGGTAGGTTCTGGGGAAAATACTTTTTTTACTACAAAATACTGTTTTTAGCTTTCAGGAGTACTTTTTTTGTTAAAAAAAAAGGTTGGCAGCTATGGCAGTGTCACTTAGTAGTGGTTTGTGTTGCTGCAGATTGTAGGGTGTGATTGGTCAGCAGAGGGTGCTCTTAACTGATACTGAATTGGTGTGTCCTGTGACTTCGTAATTGCGACCCTTCAAAACATATGGGCTTTTAATTTACCTCATCTTAACCTTCTTTAAAAAAATGTTCCACAGAATATATCTGGAAAATACTGAACATTTTTAATTACTTAACAGTTTAAGTGTGTGTGTGTGTATAGGGATGGAGGAGAAGAGAATTGGAACCATTTGCTGACGACACTATGAATTATTGATCATCGACTTTCACAATTCATGTTTTGCATAATAACATTTTGCTCTACAGTTTCAATATGCAAAGACTGTCCGGATATAGTATTCTGGCTGCTTTAACTTTTGGGGGCATATAGAGAAAAAGAAATGTAGCAGAATATGATTTGGGGGGATTAAATTAAAAGCTTAATTTCCTTTGCTCAGATGACTACTATTGGCTCAGCATAATACCTCACTGCCCGGACCCGCAAGCTCCCACAATTTGATCATTTGTTTTGAGTTAATCAATCTAAATTGGAACAAGCAATACTGCAATGTCCCAGGAGAAGAGAAAGTGAATGGATTTCCTCTTCCTCAGGCAGGAAGAAAAGCTGTATGTGCATGTGGCCAGAGACCAGGTTAGGCAGATTGCAAGAGTCACCAATCACTTGTGGTGTAATTTTGTTGTTGTGTAAATCTAGGGTTTATCGTGTTGGCTAAAAAAAAATGAATTACTTCAGTCAGATTTGTACATTCAGGTGCAAGTTGTGAGGTGGTAGATAGGAGCCCTGCAGGGAGGCAGGGCTCTGTTGTTAAGTGCCCAGAAGCAGTCAGTTTCACACTCCAGTGTCCTTCGTATAAAGATCTGGATAATGCAGTTGGTGTTGAGTCAGCCTGGTACACAACATTGCACTCGGTCCTTTTAGGATGTTAAGATTGCAAGCTGTCCTGTATAAATCGAATCTCTGCTGAGGAAACTCTAGCATTATGATTGCAAGAAGCAGCTACCTGAAATCTGGGATTGTTTTTATAATTGATATCCACTTTAATTGGCAAGCAAAAACAAAAGTTGCTGGGGAAACTCAGCAGGTCAAACAGCATCCATGGAGAAAGGAAAAGGAGTCAACGTTTTGGGTCTACAATGCTTCGTCAGGACAGTTCAACCTATGCACATCCAAATCATCAAGGTTGTATGTCCAAGCTGTGAGCAGGAGAGTGGAGGCAGTGCTCTCAAACATTTCCATCCAAATTGTACTATTCACCAGAAATCTGTTATCAAATGTATAATGGCTCAAACTTCCACTTGTCAGTTATCAAATGACGAAAGATTAACTTTGCTCCTTCGCAGTAGAGCTCTAGGTTGATGACACAATCTAACAGAAATTCGGAATTGAGTCAATCCTCTTTGTGGTCTCGGTAGTCCTATTTTAGGCCTCTAGTAGTCCTTTTTTAGACCAGGTGGATTGAAGGCAATACTGGTAATACATCTGCTTACAGGTACAATTTGGAGGGGTAGATGAATCACTGGGGATATGGATTATTCCCATACTTCAGATTAATTATGCAGGGGAAATCCCAACAGGTAGACTTGTCTGAGTTGAATAAGCAGTAGAAAACTTGCTCTTAATAGCAGCTTTGTGGTTTTAGCTGGTTAAACTATCAGTTGCCCAAGCCTTTACTTTCACCAACGTTGATAGTTTGGTACGCAGGATGTATCCCTCCAGAGAGAGAGGGAGAAAAATGCAGAAATTTTGTTGTGTAGCTGATTGTGAGGAACTCAGACTGGTTTGTATACTTCTGAGCATGATGAGTCTCTGCATGTGTCAAAACACCTGGGTGACCAAAAATGTTTGTTTGATTGGTGATCCTTTAATAAAGATAGGGGAGAAGAAATGTAGTACAAGTTAATGTCACCATTTGGACCAACCTATTTGTATAGAGGTACAAATGAACACTTATTATTTATTCATATAATAATAACAATCCTTGCATTTGAATAGTGCTTTTCATATCTTCTTGACAACTCAAAGTGTTTCATGGAATATACTGTTAAATTAATTGACTGTATTTTGGGGTAAAATGCAGCAGCCAATCTCCCACAGCTGTACCCCACAAACAGTCATGGATTGAATTACCTAATTATTATGTATATTTTTTAAGAATCATTATCCCCAGTAAAGTGATCTGCCAATTTACTGACAACCAGGTTACTACGTAATTACTGCTGGGTAACCAGAGGTGTGTGGAGTAAAGAAACATGTCTACAATTTGCCTTGCTAGATATTGAATCCAGTTCTCTTGCTTGCGAGGCGAGTGCTCTAACCATTGAGCTACAGGATTCCACAAAAATGATTGATTTAGATGCTATTTTATCCATGTAATATTTCAAGGTTTTTCTTTTTATGCACATAAATTTGACTTTCAAAATAATTTACAATGCAAAATATAATTTCATGGGTAAAGTATATTGTCGAGATGACTCCCAAGCTTGGTTCACAGAAACACCTGTTCCTTGCTTGTTCAGATCCTCTTGCCTGTTTGTTTAATCTTATCATTTTATGAACCGACATTCATACAACATCATACAACAACGACTTGCATTGATATCGTGCCCTCCACACCGGACGGTGTCTCAGAGAGCTTCACAATGGTGGAGCCTGAGGCCAAGGGAGGGGGAAAGTGACCATAAGCGCAGTCAAAGAGAAAGGTCTTAAGACGCAACCTGACGGAGGTGGAGTGAGGCGAAGGGGTTGAGGAAGGGTGTTCCAAAGTTTCAGGGCCCAGTGGTCGAAAGCACGGCTGCCGATGATGGAGCACAGAATTTGTGGGACAAGGAGGAGGCCGGACACAGTAGAGCGGAGGCAATGGGTACTGCTGTGAGGAGAGAGGAAATTGGAGAGAAGAGGCAAGAAAGGTGGGGGTGGTGTGCAGAGGAGGGATTTAAACACAAGTGAGGTTCCTGAATTTATCTGGGTGTTCTGGCCAACAAACACAAATAAAAATTGATGATTTACTTCATGGTTGTTCGTGGGACATTACTGTGCACGAAATGACTGTTGCATTTCATCTATAAATAGTCAACACAACTTCACTTTTTCCTATGAACCACTTTTAGGTGTGATAAAGTACTATGTCAAATAAAAGGAACATTGTAGGATTATGTTTTTGGCCATCTTTTCATGTTTGAAGCTGACATTGTGTCCCTAATCCCTGAAACTCCCTCCATCTCTGTCTCACATCTTCTCAGACTGTTTAACTACTGTCTTTGCTCTGCTGCGCTTTGAGTGGCAGATCTACGTGGAGGGCATTATATAAGTGCAAGTTGTTGTTGTGGGTGAACCTTTGTTATGTAAGCACAGTGGTTGCCTGTGCAATTAAACCATTTCAATGGAGGTCTAACTTTCACTATTTAAGTAAATAAATGTTATCACATCAAAGGGAGAGACCTCAAAGGAAAGTGCCATGAAAGTTTATTTTGAAGGCAATCACAGCAGTTCGTGTACAGCAATATTCCATAAAGAACCATGAAGTGAATGACCAATTGTATCTCGGATTGTTGGCAAGGATGTTAGGAGAAACTCCTTCTCTTGTCATAGTCTTGGTTGAAGTCTCCGTGGATAGTAGGGAACGGCGATTAATCGGTTTTTCGATTAAACCCGATATGATTTTCAGATCGGTATGCCGATATTGTGATTCTAAAAAAACTGTTATATCGAGAGATTCGATTTAAAAAATATACATCAATATATTTTTAATATCGTTCCTGGCAATATATCAATATTGTTGGTATTATCAGTGTAATGCGATCTTTTCCAGCTAACCTTGTCGCCGGCATTGCAACCTCCTAGATCTAGAGCATGGAATGCGCGTACATTCGGTGCGCGCGCACAATTAACGGGCGCGCACATCCGATGCGTGCGCACACTTTACTGTGTATACTCGACGTGAGTCGTGGCGTCTTAAAGTCGCATCGCTGAAAATTGTAGTTTGAAAATTTACCTTTCTCATCATGGGGAAAAGAAGCCCCGTATGGGACTACTTTGAAAACAATGCAGTCAGTAATGGTGTGTATAGATGTACAGTTTGCAAGGTCTTGGTTAAGACATCTGATTCGAGCACGAGCAACCTGCGACATCACATTAAGCAGCACCACCCCGCCCAGCACGCTGCCCTCAGAGCGAAATCATTGTCGGCAACAGAACGAAGTCGAACCAGCGCTTCGGAGAAAGCGACAGGTAGTGGGGCCAGTGCAGCTCAAACAATTCCTGCTTTATTTAAGAGGAGAACATTGTACCAGAGAGGGGACAAAAAGTGGCAAAGTATCACGAACGCTGTCACTTTTTGCATAGCAAAGGAGAGCTTGCCAATAGCGAAGGACATTGATTCAGACTTCAGACTACATAAAAATAAGTGGCATTTTGTGGCTGTAAGTGTTATTTTTGTGTGTGAGAGAGTTTGAAGCCAAACTATCACTGCCTCTATGTGTGTGTCTAGTCAGACACACACAGCAGTGATAATCTGGCTTCTAACTCTGACAGTCAGACTGTCTGTCTCTCTCTTTTCTATTGTAATAGATCTCATTTACACGTGGACATTACATGCTACTTTCAAGCAAGAAATGGAGGAGAATAAATCTCTAGATTTTGTTTTTGGTGTGTGTGTTCTATTTTGTGTTTAGAGATGGAGGGAGAGAAGGAGAGGAGGGAAGTTGGGAGAGAAGGAGAGAGGAAGAGAGGAGAGGGAGGGAGAGAATGAGAGGGGGAAAGGAAGGAGAGAAGGAGCGAGGGGAAAGGAGGGAGAGAGGAAGAGAGGAGAGGGAGGGAGGGAGAGAAGGAGAGGGGGAAAGGAGGGAGAGAAGGAGCGAGGGGAAAGGAGGGAGAGGGGGAAAGTTGGGAGAGAAGGAGAGAGGAAGAGAGGAGAGGGAGGGAGAGAAGGAGAGGGGGAAAGGAGAGAGAGAAGGAGCGGGTGGAAAGGAGGGAGAGAAGGAGAGAGGGGAAGGAGAGAGGGGAGGGAGAGAGGGGAGGGAGGGAGGGAGAGAGGGGAGGGAGGGAGGGAGAGAAGGAGAGAGGGGAGGGAGAGAAGGAGGGAGGGAGAGAAGGAGAGGGTGAAAGGAGGTAGAGGAGACAGGGAGGAGGGAGGGGGAGGGAGAGAAGGAGAGGGGAAAGGAGGGAGAGAAGGAGACGAGGAGGTAGGGAGCAAACAACATTGTATAATTCAACAGACCTTGACACCAACATTACAAACTTTTTGGACCTAGAGCACGCATTTCGAAATGTGCGTGCACCGCGACTGCGCTCGCATCGTCAGTGCGGACGCACCGTCAATGCGCGCGCACCGCGACTGAGCGCGCACCATAAATGCGCGCGCGCCATCAATGCACGCGCACTTCGAATGCACGCGCATGCGCAGTATAAAAACTCGATAGATCGGTTTAAGCAGGTATGAGCAAACCGATATATCCATATCCGGAAAAATCCCATATCGCCGTTCCCTAGTGGATAGTAAAGATTCCATGGCACCATTTTACTTCAAAATCTTACATGGGGCTTGAAGCATCCCTACTTCGTTTCCACTCAGGCAAAAGAACAACCAACTGAAAAGGTTGACGTACAACTCAGTATTTTAGTTTTGCATTGAAAGTACCTGTGACAACATTTTTCATCCAGGGCATAATCCAAGTGTGCTGCTGCAACACTGAAATGGCAATTGACAGGAGGCAGGCGGTTGATCAATATAAATATGAGAATGTGTGGGTAAAGAAACAAATAGTCTTTTGTGTCTATCAGAAGTGAAGTTCTTAAATTTTTTATAATAGGAAATATTCACCTTCACCTCGCTTCTTCCTTCAGGACCATTCTCAAAACCCTCTTTTTCAATCAAGCCTTCCCACCTTTCTTCCTCCCCCCACCTTGCCCCTCCCCCTCCCCCATGCTCGGGTCCCGACCTCTGACTGTTCACCGCCTTGGGACGTCCTCCCAACGTCGTGAAAGGCGCCCTATAAATGTAATTTTATTGTTGTAATGTACAGTAAAAGCCTGTTTATCTGTCCCCCGATCAACTGTAACTTCCGTATAACCGGCATCACAAAAAAAGTCCGCATTCGATTAACCGGAATTTATCCGGAAAAATGCATAAACATTATTTTAACTTTGGTTGTGTTTTCGGCCAAATATCCGGCACGCACTTTAACCAGTCTTGGCCAGGTCCCGAGGGTGCCGGATAAACAGGCTTTTACTGCATATAAATAGATGCTGTATTCAAGCTGCTGCTGAATTTTGGGAGCAGATGGAAGCCGAGATGGACAGGTGGGAAAGGAAGAGCTACCTTCCACCAATCTATTTTGATCCTAAATGGCTCAGTAATTGTGTTGTAACCCAGTCTCCACTTGTCTTTCTAATTTTCTAATTTAGTCTTGCCATGACCGACTTGTAATATCTATTGAAAGGCTGGTACGATTTTTCTTTAATGAGATCTGCTGACTTGCTGAAGTCGAAGATGCTTGCATCGGTGAAAGTGGTCTATTTTTTGTTCTCCCTCCAAGCTGGGCTAAAAATAACACACTCTCCTGAAAAGGAAAGGGCACTGCATCATAGCACTATCTCATCATACTGTTCCTATTCAGGAAAAAGAGGAGGAGAAACCATTGTTCATTGGCCACTTAAGGTTTTTAGCATTTCAGGGTAGTTGCCGATCTGTCCGTTAATACACATAAAGCAATCAAACAGCACGTCTGGTCTGGTGTATTTTGTGAAGGGAAAAATTTGGATCCTTCTGTGTAAAATGCTGGGAAAACTGCTGTGACAAGTGTTGCGATATTGCTCACATCCTTTTGTCAGACGTTTGCATTCTATCATCTAGCTGCTCTTGCCTCAAGATGGGCCTGATCAGTTCGCTGTTACTGTATTGTGCTGATGTAAAAGAGGTAGTATTATTTGCTGATTATTCCCAAACGTTGTTGGCCTTCCCAGCCACAAGTAGTAAATTACAATATTTTTGTGGGTAGGGAGCTCCCTGTTTTATGCTGTTATGCAGAGGTTTCTGTCAATTTTAGCCTCACTGCAAGGCTCACAAGTACATAATAAAGTTTCTTTCCCTTTCAGGTTCCTCTGTTTCAAATCTCCCCCACCCCTCATAACTTCCCGTGCAACCCTCCATCCCCCCCCTTTCAAACCAGAACAATTTAATTAGTTTTCAGCCTTCCTTTGTTAAAAGCATTCAGACTACTACATTAGAAAGTGTACCGTAAACTGCGACTAGATCATAGAGGTGGAGTCCTGTAGCATACTGGTTGGAGCACCTGCCCTGCAGGCGTGGGGAACCAGGCTCAGTTCTTGGGCAAGGCTAAACTTTAGGCAGGTTTTGTTACTCCATCGATACTCCTCTGTTTATTTAACAGTTGGTAGGTACCCAATTGTTTGCCAATTGGCAGTAACTTTCTGATGGTAACACTCCATTAAAACTTTTTTATTTGTGCACTCAATACATGACTGTTTGTGGCACACTACTGTATGTGATTTGTTCCCACTTTTCACATCTCTTATGAAGGATAGCACCTCTGGCAGTGCAGCGCTCTGCTCACAATTTGCAGCTCCCATTACTGTACGGAGTGGCACGTGAGACTAAAAGTCTTAAAGTCCCGATGTAGGTATGAACCCACAATATTATGACCTGGGTAAGAGTGCTACCAACTGAGCCAGATTGGTGGTATAGCCTGATGGAACAATAGAATTCCAGATACTGCTGAATCCGGATCATGACAAATTCTTGGCCTTCCCGTTTGGAGGGAAGAGAGAGGTGGGAGGATTGTTTGCATGCAATTGTGAAAGGGGGGGGGGGAAAAATCAGTGGAGATGATGTCAATCTTTTGTGATAGGGAGTGCTGGCTCCATATCACAGAACGTATCAACTTCAAGATCCTCAGTTTTGGGTTTAAATCTCTCTACTCCTCAGCACCTCTCTCCTCACAGCAGTACTCACTGCTCCGCTCTCCTGGGTCTAGCCTCCTCCCTGCCCCCGAATCCTCCGCCCCATTATCGGTGGCTGTGCTTTCAGCCACTATGCCCCAAAACTTTGGAACACCCTCCCTCAACGCCTTGACCTCACCCTCTCATTTCCAATCTTCAGGTTGCGAAATGGAAGTTGTTGTTCTCGATCTTTCATTTTGGTAGAAATGTGAAAGTAGGGAAGCTTTTAGTTTCGTTTCTGGACTATGTCATATATTACCTAAAGTATTCTATTTGTAGAAACGCTGTTGATAGAGATTTGAGTGAGTTGTTCAATTTAGTTTGAAAATCTGCATTATTTGTCTTGTTTTCTGCAATGCCAGCGTAAACATGCAATAGGATCTTGTCTTTCCTCCCCACTCTTTTTGCCTTGCCAGTAGTTATGTGGAATTTTTACTACCATCGTGACAGAGTTGATTGAATGAAACAAAGACCCCAGTCCATGTGCATTCACCAACCTATTTTCAGTATCAGAAATAGTACTTTTGGCTGTTTGTGGGACATTTCTTTGTGCAAATTACCTGCTGGGTTTTCCCACAAAAAACAGTTATGTTTTTACTGTGAAGCACTATCCATATCCTCCCAATGAAATATAAGGATTATTATTGCTTTGACATCCCCTGATATTTCGTTTTGAGGCTCTCGGTTTGGAGACGAGAGAAACTGCAAAGGATATTGCTTGTAGGATGGGGGAAATAATAATAATCCTTGCATTTGATTTTGTGCTTTTCACGTCTTCCAGACATCTCAAAGTGCTTCACAGAATATACTGTAAAGTGAATTGAGTGTATACTTGTGGGTGAAACGCAGCAGCCAATTGTGCACAGCAGTATCCTACAAACAGTCATGGATTGAGATGACCAATTTATTTTTGAGGGATTATTATTAGGTGTGTAGAGTAAGGAAACTTGCCCAAAGTTTCGCGCTGACCTGCCTGGATCCGAACACAGGTCTCGCACTTGTAAGGCGAGTGTTCTAACCACTGAGCTACAGGACTCCATCACTGTTTGTTCATACTGTGTCATTAATCGCTTCCTCTTTGCATTTTTCTCAGATCTGAAGCATCGTTCTGCATAGCTTTTTTTTTGCTGAGAATTTTGTGTGTAATCCGAAGATGTCTCGCAGCCCTGATACAAAGGAGGATCCAGTCGAGTGTCCCCTCTGCATGGAACCCCTAGAAATAGATGACATCAACTTCTTCCCTTGCACCTGTGGATACCAAATCTGTCGCTTTTGTTGGCACCGTATTCGCACAGACGAGAATGGCCTCTGTCCAGCCTGCAGAAAGGTACATCACAGAATCTCTTAATGACTCAGCACTGAGCGAATTCAATGCTGAAACAATTTGAGGATTTGAAGTTAATAATATAAAACTTGGGGATTTTGTTTCATCCACGCCCTTGTTCTCTATGGACAAACTGCAGTTCTTCAGTCGATGCTTTCGAGAGAAAATGTTGAAAGGAAAGGTTATCGAAGCCCTTAAAAGATGTAGAGTAGCCCCATTATGTTCACCTTCAACACTAGTCAATTTATTGCATGTGTATTAGAAGTGAGACGGCAACTATGCTGGCGACTTGTGTGGTTTTAAAATGCAGGATGTCAGCTTGTCTGCTGATGACAGTTCCTGTGTGAATGCTATGTACATCAAGAATGCTTCCTGGGCATTGTACCCATCATGCAAGAAGTAATGGCCATGGGGACTCAGATAACTTTGCTGCCCTGAGTTTAGGGAACAAACAATTCCTGGTTGAAGGTGACTCCAGATTTTTTTTAAAGTTCACGCAACAAGAGCAAGCTGGCTTTCTGTCCAATCAGTCTGAGATTATGCTAACTTGCTTTTGGCATAAATGTGAACTTTCCCTCTGCCTGTGCCACGTTTAGCTGAGAATGATATATGAGGTTTCCCTGTTTGCTCCCAGTTCAAGTGTTCCAAGTTCTCTAAGACGCTAGATTGCATGGGGGCACCATATAAATGCTGGTGTTGTTGTTGTGTGTACCCGTGCAGTTTACTTAAAGGGGACTTCACCCCCCAAAAAAAATTGTGTGTGTTTTTTGTCGGTGCTTTATCTCTAAGATCATTATAAGCAGGTTAGCAAAGAGCACACTTGTGTTCGAAGAATTGTTTTAAGTTAAAAGTTTGTGCACATCTCATGATCACCTGTGGGAGTTTGTCTCATTTCATGGCCCTTGCATTCATGAATGAATTGCTCCCTCATAACAGTTTCTGCTTGCTACTTAATGAGGTGTTCTTTCCTTGGTATATAAATAATAATAATAATCTTTGCATTTCATATAGTGTTTTTCATGTCTTCTAGACATCTCAAAGCACTTCACAGAATACACAGTAGAAGCCCGTTTATCCGGCACCCTCGGGACCTGGCCAGTGCCGGTTAAAGAGCCTGCCAGATATTCGGCAGAAAACCCAACACAAAAAAAATGATTACAATTTTTTTTAAATAATTTTTTTAAGCATATACCATATTAATAATAGACTAAATCATCATTTTTGAGAGTTTTGAGACTCAACGATGTGATAAGGCACTATCAAAGGCAAGGATTATTATTATTCATTCTTCACTTATCCCTTCAAGCCCTACCCAGAAGATCCTGCTGTTTACAAACCACTCTCTCAGGAGGAGCTACAGAGGATAAAGATTGAGAAGAAACAGAAGCAGAATGAGCGGAAACAGAAAATCTCAGAAAACCGCAAACATCTGGCCAGTGTACGAGTTGTACAGAAGAACCTAGTCTTTGTTGTAGGTCTCTCACAGCGACTAGCAGATCCAGAGGTGAGCAGTTTTATTTTGGGTTCTTGTGGTAATTCTCAGTGTTGCGTTTAGATTTGGAAAGGAATACTAATTATCTAAACGTAAATGAAATCACGTTACTTTGTTTGACAGTGCCTTGGGACGTCCTCCTGATATGAAAGGCGCTATACAAATGTAATTTTTGTTGTGGATACAGTTGAGGAAACATTTTCCTCTGGAAATGATTGCTATCATTTCTTCTCCCATTGTGACAATAATTTTGTTGTTGATCTTGTAAGATTATTACCTACTCCTAGGTCATACTGGAAGCTGGAAATCCCAAGCTCTCCTGTTGTCAACTTCACATTACTTACTCCACATGTCCGCTCAAACAACTTTACTTCACGTGCAAAGAGTTCTGGAGTTCTTCATCTGAAAGATGGACAACATCCACTTGGCTGCCCCCACTTCTACCCCCATGTTGTCCAGTACCCCCCACAGCCATGCCTTCCACATCATCCCCCTTTTCTGCTACTGCTCCTACTACAGTAAAAGCCTGTTTATCCGGCTCCCGTTCAACCGTAACTTCTGCATAACCGGCATCGCAAAAAAAAAGTCCGCATTCGATTAACCGGAATTTATCCAGAAAAATACATTAAAATTGTTTTTTTTGTGTGTGTTTTCGGCCGAATATCCAGCACCCACTTTCCGAGGATGCCAGATAAGCGGGCTTTTACTGTACTACTTTAAACTCCTTTGCCCATTTCTCACACCTTCCTCGACACCCAGCTGCTGGTTACCCAATTGCACCTTCTCTGCCCCCTGCTGGCAGATGCATCAAACATTCCCTCTCCCAAGTTCTGTCCCATTTCCCCCCTAGAAACCTTCACTATTTCACAAAAAACGTCCTTGGTCTCCTGCTCTTCAACCTCTGCATGCTCCCTCTTGGTGATATCATCCACAGACATGGGGTCAATTTCCACACGTATGTGGATAACACTCAACTATCTCACTGCCTCCATCCTCGATTCCAGGATAACTGGTGTCCCGACTGAGGCCCTCCTGATTGGCTTGCACCAGTGCTTCCACACCTCAGGCATTAGCATCCACAGATGAACACTTCACTTCACCAAGCCAATCAGGAACCTGGGCATATTGTTTGACTCTCAACTGTCCCTTCGTTCCCCCATAAACATGCCATGACCAGCACTGCCTTCTACCACCTCCGCAACATTGCCCGACTCCGCCACTGCCTCACTCCTCAGGCTGCCAAACCCCCCCATGCATTTGTCACCTCAAGGCTTGACTTTGGAAACTCCCTGCTTGTCGGCCTCCCCAACTCTTCCCTCTACATGCTGGAGATCATCCAAAACTCTGCAACTCGTGTCCTCTCATGCACCAGGCTCCATGAGTCCATCACCCCCCCCGGCTCCACTAGCTCCCCATCCCTCAGGAATGAATTCAAGATCCTCATTTTCAGTGCCCTGCACAGTCTTGCCCTTGCCCCTTCCTACTGCTTTTACCTGAAATGAGACGACCTGATGAACCCCTAACAACCTCTTTACTCAGCATTTCTGCCTCCAACATCTGGAATTCCTTCTCCACCCTCGCCTTTTTAAAAAGACCCTCTTTGACTGTCCTTTCCATCAGTTCCCTACCCCTTTCAGTCCCCACCTCCCCTAATTAACCTCCACCTCAGATGCGGGTCCCTGATTGTTCAGTTCTTCGGGCATCTTCCTGACGTGAAAGACGCTTTACAAATGCATTCTGTTGTTGTTATGATCACCTTCCCCCCCACCCACCCCCCCAACCCCCACCACCACACTCGCTGATTTGGCATCCAGCTCTGCCATTGTTAAGAACTCTGAGACACTTATCAGGTGTGAAGGACACTTCACAAATGCAAGCTGTTTTTGCAGTTTCCTTATCTTAATATTGCCTTTTTTGGAAGTTTTAATCCTCACGTGATTTATGTGAGCATTGCTCATGTTTGCGTGCATCACCATGGCTATGAAAAATCAACTTTTAATCTCTTCCCTTGGCTGCAGTTTTCTGACTCTGCCATAGTGGTCTGCAAAGTTGAAGAAGAGAAAGATGCAGCCTTTGATGCTGTCACGTGTTTACTCCTATCTTGTGGAGAGTTGGAAGTAGGTCACTCCAGGAAAGATGCTTGGTCCAGGAAATAGACAAAATGAAGCAATTTTCCAAATTTGAAAGAACACAAAAGTGCTGTACTCAAATTAGGTTAAAACTGGTGTCCTTCCAAATCAAAATGTGATTTCTGCCGGATTGTTCTTTTAAGAGAAAGCATTACTGTGTGCAACAGCCATAGCTGCCAAACATATGACCATCAATTCCTGACCTACTTTAGCAGATTTTCTGTATATATATAGTTTGGTTAGGGGTGGGTGTGGGAGGTGCAGGCTGTCAGTCTTTCTGTTTGTGGGAGGAGTGTGCGAGAGGGCAGTGTGGTGGTATCGGGTGTGTGGAGGGGGCATGTGTGTGGGTTGTAGGGCAGGGGTGGGTGGGGGTGTTATGTGTGTGGGCGCACGTGGGTGGGTTTTAGGGTGGATATTCCAACAAGTGGAGAAAAAATGTTGGCTCTGAAGAATTTACCATTTGTCAGTGGGTATGGGTTGTTTCGGTTTTCAATTAGAGTTATGAGTTCCTTCAGTTTAATGGTGAGAGCGCTTGCCTCGCACGTGTAAGGATCTGTGTTTGATTATTGCACAGGACAAAATGTTGGGCAAGTTTCCTAACTCCACATGCCTCTGTTCATCTAGGAACATGATTGATAGTCAGCTGGCGGATCTCTTAAATAAATAAATAAATAAGTAAAATAATAATTTGGTCATTCAATCCATGACTGTTTGTGGGACACTGCTGTACACAATTGGCTGCTGTGCTTTGACCACAGAATATACAGTCAGTTCACTTTACATAAATCTGTGAAGTGCTTTGAGATGACACAAAAGACATGATAAGATACTGTATAAAATGCAAGTATTACTATTATTATTGGTCAGTGATCTAGTTATACCATTGGCTTGTGTCCTAAAATGTGACCTTAGTGCACTGAGATAGTTACGTTCAACCAACTACATAACCCAATAGTTTGTCTAGCACCCAGCACCTTGGGATGTCCTCCCATGAGAGGCGCTATAGAATTATATTTTTTGTTGGTTTATGCTTGAAAGTTTTTTTTTAATTCTTGCCTCAAGCTATTGTTCAGAAAAAGCACCTGATTTTGTTAACTTCAGAATTGATTATGATATTTCATTCTGTATCCAAAACCTTCCTGTTGCATTTTAGGCAGTTGCTCCATTTTGAGTCAGGCTTTCATTGCTTAAGCTGGTCTCAGAAGAAATTATGAGTTTGCAGCAAATTAAAACACAACCTCTGCCACTTCTCTGTTGCAGGTTTTAAAACGGCCAGAATATTTTGGAAAGTTTGGTAAAATACATAAAGTTGTTATCAATAACAGCACGTCATATGCAGGTTCACAGGTAAGGCATATTTGCTTTCTATACTTTATCCCTGTAATATAATTTTCTCCTTGCCCATTTTTTAACCCACAAATCAATTCACTTTACAATATAGTCTACAAAGTGCTTTGAGATGTCTCAACGATGTGATAATGTGCTATATCAAATGCAGGATTATTACTGGCATTTGAATGCAGCTGCTCACGATGCAAGGAGACGCCTTGTGTCACTTTGAGATCTGATTCAGTGTATTACGAATACATCAGTTTTGCAGCTAAGCTTTGTATAAAATGATATTGCATTTGGCATAGGGACAATAAAGTAACATCTTATAGCGCTTCACATGTCATTCGTGTCAACCATTGTCAATGCATCCGTGGGCAAATTCTTCCGTTTTAAACCAGGAAATAACTGTCCAGGATCCTTGGTACAGGATGTGAATTTAAGGTGCGTTCCCAGAGGACTCCTGTCACAGTTGCGCTCTCGCTTAGCCTCTGCATCCATCCCAATTTTAGAGGGGAGAGGATGGCTCTGTTTATTCCACTTTCACCACTGAGTCAGAAGGTTGTGGATTCAAGCCTCATGTCAGGACACTGAAACACGCACAGTCTTGGCTGATGTTCCAATGCAATTTTGGCAAGTATGCTTCATTTGGATTAGACATTAAACTGACGTTGTGTCTGCCGTTTCATGTCCCATTTAGGTGGACATGAAAGATTTTTATGGGACTATTCTAAAAGAGAAGGATTCTCCTGTTCTCTTGGCTGAGTCTTTGAGATAAAAATTGGTCACTCTCTTTGTGGCACATTGCGATGCGCAAATTGGCTGCTGCAGTGAAAACTTTACAGTGAAAACTTGTAAGGAGTTTGAGACATCTTGACAATGTGATAAAGCTTGAATTAATCCAATTCTTAAAGGCACAGATAATTATTAATAACAATTGAGGGATTGTTGATGTTTTCAAAATATTTAAATGTTGCTTATCCCAGCCCGCTGATTTGAAACAAGCATACCAGCATATTTCTTTGTTCCAGTACACTGCGTTTTGATAAACTTTTCTTCCTTGAGTGCTCATAATTTCCAGTTATACCAAAAGTGATTGACAGAGGCAATGTCTTGTTTCTTGATTTGTTATTCCCAAAATTAACCATCATATGCATGACCTTGCTGTATTTATCAGCAGTTAAAAAAAGTGTCAGACCTCCTATTTATTGTTCCTTCCTTGAGGTCCAACTAACACATGTTATGCTCCCAGTGAGAAAATCATAACAGTTTGTATTGAGCGGATATTGATGATTTCATGGTGACTTGTTGGATTGTCAACCTATTGTTCCACCTGTGCAAATGAGCATTATCTAGAAAATGAAATGCCATACTTGACACACATTTGTGATGTTCTACACAATTGGTTTGTTGCCGATTTGCTGAAAAGTTGCCATGTTGATACCAGCATGGGCACTGCTGGAATTTCACACTGTTTGGTACATTGGCAGCATTGAAATCCACTAAAGTCCAGCTTCAAGAAGGTTTACTGTCGCCTTTGTACTCGTACAGTTTCCGATTAGCAATTCGTCAAGAGATGCTGCAGTGGTGCCAGCCAAAATAGCCTGTTTGTATCGGGTGGCAAGCTACTAACAACTGACTGGTTTTAACACCAAGTCACCCTGTGTTTGTGCCTTCTCTGTCAGCCCAGTATGCAACTGAATCAACATACTATCTGTCCCATTGTGAAATATGCCTCACAAATTATTTGGAATCGGCTTAGCATGCTGTATAACTTGTTGAGAGGATTGCAATGCAAGCGTGCACTGAGGATGACTTGTGGTGGGTTTCAGTTGATTCAGACCGATACAAATATTAGGAAATTTAGACCCATTCCCAGTCGGATGGGTGACACCTGGAGAATGCGCGATTGCTGTGTTGCGGGTAAATTAATTGAATAAGTTTTAGGGTGTGTGTTGTGCAGGTGTTTTTTCTGGAAGAAGGAAGAAGCACATTAGAAATTAGTATGTTCCATGGGGTAGAATCCATAATTTCAGATCCGGTTCAACGCACTTCCACAAATTTACATAAAAAGTGCAGCTCAGCAAACAGAAACAGGGCAAAGCAGTTTTTCACTCTAAATTTATTTCTACTCCTTACTCCCTTTCCCTCAATTGATTGTGGGGTGTTTTACTTTGAGGCCTATGGGGTAGCTGCTGACAGTGAACTAACTAACCATCGATTTCCCATCTCAGGGTCCCAGTGCAAGTGCTTATGTAACTTACATCCGGTCTGAAGACGCGCTGAGAGCAATTCAGTGTGTAAATAATGTGGTGGTAGACGGCAGAACACTCAAGGTAAGTAGCTTCTCCCATTCTGTGTTTTATCAGCTACTAACATAGGTGTATCCCAGCATGTTTTTAAGACCTCATCTTCTTAGTGATGACCAGGATCAACAAGGGTATTTGTTCTTTGCCACTCAACCATGCAAGATGATCAAAATGTTACACTTCTCCAATTGTGTGTTTTGAGTACAGTTATTATTTCATTTTTCATCTAGCAAAAGGATCATGTTTCCTCAATTTGGAATGGATATTCCTGGTTAATTTGGTAACTGTCGGAGCAAAATTAACACATTATGGGGTGAGGAGGGGGAATGTGACCGATATGCGGGGTGCAACTGTGGGACCTTTTATATATTAAAAATATTGTACAGAGAGGGTGATCGTATTAATTCTGGGCTTAACGACTGATCTCAAATGAAGGAGCATCCTTATTGCCCTACAGCTATTGAATACTTCAGTAAAATCGGCAAAGTGTGCAACGGTTGTGCTTTAAGTCATTTAAGAGATCCTTTGGTAGCAGGATTTCACCGCTTGTAGCTTCACTGCAAGTTTTGGAGCAAAGTTAGAATGCATGTGTGCGAAACCTCTGCAAGTATCTAATTGCTGACTTGTGTTTTGTGTAAAAAGGCTTCTCTAGGTACAACAAAGTATTGCAGTTACTTCTTGAAGAACATGCAGTGTCCTAAACCAGACTGTATGTATCTGCACGAGTTAGGGGATGAAGCAGCTAGCTTCACTAAAGAAGAGATGCAGGTATGTCAGCAAGCTCAACTAAGTGATTACATCAGAAGTCCAGAAGTCATGGGCAATTCATCCGTGTCTTCCATTTTGCTACTGACAAAAAAAAGTTTAGTATTATTGGGTTCGGAGAATGTTACAGTTTCCATTTGATGCCAACCTGACTGCATTTCATGATGTGCACCACTATGCTTTCTAACCTAAACAAATGCATTTTGAATGAAGGGACAAGTATTCCAGGTGAATTGTGTATTTTGAGGCTGATGTTTAAAGCCTGGTCAATGGTGGCAATTTGTTTTTAATGTTTATCTTATGCAATCAGAGAATTATACACCACAGACACATTTGTAATTGTGCTGGCTCTTTGAAAAGACCTGTCCAAATCATTCCCATTCCCCTACTTTCTCCCCTTAGGCCTGCAAGCTATTCCTCCCCCAAATAATGATTCACTTCTCACTCAAAAGTTCTTATCGAATCGGCTTCCACCAATCACCCTTTCAGGCAATGCACTGCAGATCCAAACAACTCACTCACTCAATGAGTGTGAAAACATTTCTCCTCACCTCCCCTCTGTTTCTTATGACATAACCTTGAGCACATGTGAGGTTGATTGCTGAGTTGCAGCTAATTTCAGTGCTTTGGGACGTCCTCCTGTGAAAGGCGCTATATAAGTGCAATTTTGTTGTTGTTGTAATCCAGTTGGGGAGGTGGAGGGGGGAAACCTTTCAAAATACCTTTCTTCTGTTTTTCTCACTGCCTGTTCCAAGTCCTGCTTTACAACCACTTTGTGATGTTTTGCTGTACAATGTCAGAGCGCCCTCAAGTGGGCACATTGAGTTTCTATTCATTTATCTTTTTACTCTTCATTTATCATGGACTTGTTGCTCCAGGAGAAAGGAATCCAATAGATGTTGTGGCCCATTATTTTCCATGCACGTTTCAACCAATGTTGCAACTGAATTCAAATCCCATGTGCGATCTAGGGCTGTTCCCTGTCCATCTCTGACCACCCTATGAGTTCAGGCTTTGATTTGCAGTGTTAACAGAAGCTGACCAGTGACCATCTTCCCCCATCAAGACGTACTGACAAACTAAACTGACTGGTCTGCATACAGTCAAGCCCTGCATGGCTCAGGAACCAATTAACCAACAATTTTATTAAATGATATAAGTACAGAGCTTAAGCAGCAGCTGCTTTCCTCTGCATGTCAAGCAAGGTAGATGCAAAGCCCAAGATACATGATCATGTTTTCACAAACCCAGTTAATACAGTTGCTGTTACAAATGTCAGATTACTCATCGACTATTCAAAAGTATTAAAGGAATCCAAGTAATTTGAGTGAATATGGAGGAATACAGGAAATTTGTGATTAGAGTAAATGTCTCAATTGCATTAATTTGCTCGACATTAAAATAAACGCTGTGCTTGTATTCCACAGGCAGGTAAACATCAAGAGTATGAACAGAAGCTGCTTCAGGAACTTTATAAAATGAACCCCAACTTTTTGCAACAGTCGTCCAGCACAGTCGACAAAAATAAAAATAAACTAGCTGCACAGCAGAGGTATGACGTGTAAGTACTGTGCTGGCCTGCCTGACCTGGCGCACTTTCATCTATTTTTCATTCAATTTATTTGTGGTTGTGTTATGCACATCTGTAAAAATGCCAAATTCATTTCTTCAAAGTCCTAACTGTTAACATCTCAACCAGGACATGGTATCTGCAATCAATGCTCTAATTTCTGTTTCCCCCACAACCAGTTTTTTCACTATGTGAACACTTTTGGAATATGTTTCGAGGGGAATACTGCACACTTTGCAGTAGGTATTGACTTGCAGTAAGTGTTGACTCCTGTGTTTCTTGCGACCCTACCTCCCCCAGAAGAAGATTATATGGGTAAAACAAGGCCAGATTGCAATTCTGATGCATTTTCTTAATGGCACAATCACCACAGTAACAGTGCAAAGAAGTGTCTTTGTATGGTTGCTTCCCTATGATAACAATCAATGGCCTGGTGCATGAATTCATTGCAAGTGAGACACTGAACAGTCGGGCACAGTTTTAACTTCTGGACTGTGTTGCCGCTGTTCACCCAGCTCTGCATCACCACATCTCTGCTTTTCAAGAAGTAAAGGACAAAACTTGCCCAGTTAGCATGGATGATGCATTTTGTATGAGAAATCTAGATTGGTACTGCTAAAATATTTCTTGTGTAAAATTAGATCTGGCTATTTTCATAGTCGGACAGCGAAATCTGCTTTGAGCTGTCACACTATTTTGGTTTGTGGACAATTGTGCATCACCTAATATGACATTCAAGTTGCGAATCACAGGTTCTACCCTCACATTTTCACCCACAGAGATTGTTGTCTCCATGCATGATGACTTCAATGTTGTCTGAGCGGTTATTTCGCTCCTAAAGTAAGCCACTGTTTTAACAGCTGTGTTGTGGTTATTTATCTTGGCCTTCTTGGAAGTGCTTGTTGAGTTTCCATCACTGTTTTCTGTTCGGGAAATGTGTGCCATCATCAGGACAGCTTCTGAGGGCTAAAACATTTGCACTCCTTTCACTTGGAAGGCTTTTTAATCGTAATAATAAAACTTCATGCATTTAATCAATGCCTTATCACGTCTTTGAGACGTTTGAAAGCTCTTCATATAATATATGTGAAGTGAACTGACTTGTGTATGTTGTGTTTGAAACGTGGCAGCCAAATGTGCATAGCAGTGTACCACAAACAGTCATGGATTGAATTATTATTTGATTTGAGGGGATTATGATTATCTACATTGTACCAGCAGCTGTAATAGAAAGAGAGAAGAGTTCCATCACTTACTCTTGGTGGAACTCCAACTCTGTTAAAAATGATAGACTCTTTAAATTAAATATGTGTGTCTAGAATATCTGATCAGAACAGAACTGAGAAAATGTTTGCAAATGTAAGGCCCTATTCAGTTTGACAATTTTCAATGCTGCTTTAAATGGTTCAGTGAGGTTGAAATGAATTTGGCATTTGATTTTGGAAAGAACTGAAGTATTTGCTTTCTGGAAACTTTGCTGTCTGCTTTACTCTGGTGTCTTTTTGTGGGCTGCTGCCTTAGTGTTCATGGTTCTGTTTTCCTTCACAGGCAAAAACAACACAAGTGTTTTAGATGGGACAGGATGGGGAAATGTAGTGAGGTCTCCAAATATGCACGTTAAGGAATTATTTAAATTCACAGGAGCCAAACTCAACTCTTCAGCTCACAATACACAAGTAACATTTCTCCTGTTAACAATCCATCTAATTTCTTTTGAAATCATATTTGGATCTTCCTCAACAATGTAAAGTTCCTGTTTGATTATCCCTTCTGCCAAGTTTTAATAATAATAAACCTCATCACTTTTTCTTCAAGACGTCTCAAAGTATTTCACAGAATATGCTGTGAATTGACAATATATTTTGTGAATGAAACATGGCAGCCAATTGCACACAGCTATGTTCCACAAAACAGTTGTCGATTGAGCAACCAAATTTATTATTTAAAAAAAAATTTGTTGAAAGTAATTCTCCCCAATCCAGCAATCCGATTCCTACTTGCTATTATTTAAACAGAGGCATGTGGAATAAGGAAACAAGCGTAAGGTTTTGTTCTGCCCGGAAATCGAATCCACAAATTATTTTGCTTGCGAGCCACTTTCCAATACACCACAGGACTCCACAATCACTAAAGTTAAGTCACTTCCCAATCTCACTTATTTCAAACTCGTTGCACTTCATATAGAAGAATGTAGTAGTTTAGAGTTTAAAATTTATATTCTGATCTGCTCCATGTCACCCGCTCCACAATCAGTGGTCAGTCCTTCAGCCATTCTACCTCACCCTTTGGAGCTCCATCGCACAGCCCCTTCGCCCCTTGCCTCCTTTAATGCCCATCTCAAGCACTTCCTCTTCGACCATGCCTTTGATCACCCTTACTTGCCCTCACCCTTCCTGGTCCCAACCCCCAGTTCGGGTGCACATCCTTGACTGTCTAGCGCTTTGGGACGTCTCCCAACGTGGAAGGTGCTGTATAAATGTAATTTGGTGTTTCTGTTGTTTGATCATGACTTTTGCTAAATTTTAATAATCCTTGCATTTTACATAATACCTTATCACTACTCCGAGGCGTCTCAAAATGCTTTATAGAATAAGTCTTACAATGTGCAAGTCTTACAATGTGCAAACTTCTTTGAAATGGTGAGGCCATCTGGAGTAACCTTTGTCACGACATTGAGGGGTTTATACTATTTTTTTTCATGCTGAAGGAATTGTGAATTGCCAGTCACGTTAATTCATTATAACAAAACTGGCAGAATATTGCTAACTTTCGTGTTCGACACTGGAGCAAAATTGGACGAAACTGCCTGAGATCTGACCTGCAGCTGTCAAAGTGAAACACTAGAGGATGTCTGAGCTGCAGTTCCTGGAATGGTTGGGCAGGTTTTGCTCTTGAGTGATTCCATCCACCACAGAAAAGCAAACAGAATTCACTTCATGCACTGATGAAGCTTCATACTCTTCACATTTCAAAATTAGCATTTTTCTAATGTGTCTGCAACATCGTTGGTTTAGAAGTCAACAATTCAGTTTACAAACAAGAGTTAAAATCGCACGATTCGATGAAGCTCAGTAACACAAACCTGACCAGTCTTTCACTGAAGCGTCAACCAAGAGAGCAAAACAGACTTGTTTGGAAATGCTTACAAAAACTTAATTGAACAGAAGAATGTGGTTGTTTCCTGGAATTGTTTCAATGTTCCAAATCTTACTTTTCTTCTGGCTCATGTGCTTGCACGATGACAAGAATCCAGTTATAAGTTATTCAGTAGTTGTCCTGGATGCCATTCCATAAAGTTTTCTGTCTTTATTTAGCTCCTTTTGATTAAAATTTGTGGTTTTGATTTCTCCAAGGTGTGTCCAATGCTGAACTGCCTTTGTTCGAATAATATTTAGGTTTTCTGTTATTTATGTGCATCCGTGTCGATTGGGCTTTTGTTGCATCACCTTCCATATCAATGCTGAGATTTTGTACACAAAGGTGTATCTTTGAATTTCAACACAGAATACTTGGTACAGATTGTCATAGGAATGAGACTTTCTGGTTGAGGATCCATGTTCAGCCACCACTGCATGTCCACACTGTTATCGGTATCTATGGATCGGTATTGTGTTTTTGTAACTTATTGTTTTCATTGTGTATTGTTGGTGCACAATCCATGGAATTAACTCAGCTACAGCCCGATGAATATTGCTACTTGTCTCATTTCTTCCATTGAAATCCAGATACAAATGCAGTGTTGGATGAAGAGGAAGCTATAAATAGCCTCTGCAAACGATTGAAAGACCATGAGGGATATATCGGCAACATTATTTTACTTAGAGGGGAACGTTCCTTTTTTTTAAACCACTGTCCAATCCTGCATTTTCCTCCAGCTGATTATTTTTGGGGGTTGCTCTTGAGTTCCATTGAGATTGGCTGGCAGGAGGTGCAATTCAATCAAGCAGGAGCCTCGCAGATGGAATCTGTTTGGAAAGTGTCCATTAATAACTGGCATCTGTGAGCTGCTGAAACCTTGCGTTGTCTGAAGATTTTTGGAGCATTTTGTATTTTTGCATTCTTTCCCCCCACAGACCCAACAGTAATAATAAAGATTCCTGGCCATCATTACAGAGTACAGCTAAAGCAGCCAACGGTCTAACGGTCCTGCTCGGGGACAGCAAAACACCTCCCATACTTGATAATGGTTCAGATCCTGAAAACATGACCACAGATGGTCCTGAAAAAGAACTCAGGTCAGTGATTGGCTTCATTTGTCTCTTGGACTGAGAATAACCACTCTGAGCAAGGGAGACAATTATTTTTGTTTGCAGCCAGTCAGACCACTTGCCAAATTTGACAGCTTTTTTGGTTTTTGACATTGCCCAGTGAAAATAAATTAAATATTCTCCGCATGAGCTCCACATGAAATGTCAAAGACAACTACCAACGTCTCGTGTCTGCAACACCTAACTTTGTGAACCTCAGAGCCGAACACATCTTGTTGGAGATAAATCCAGGATTGGATTTTTTTTTCCTTTTTTAAAACAAAAATTCATTTCAACGTTTCTAGTGTTTTCCACCTCTCTTCTGAGGAAGCGAAAGAGATAGCTTGTGATCAAAATTATTTCTGCTATATAGGTCTTCAAGTTAGTTTAATATCAGTCTTTTTCAGAAGGTTGAGATGAGGGAAGGGTAAAGAAATGTACCACCGGATGTTTCTGCAGCAATAATATCAGCATTTAAAAAACTTGCAATATCCAGATCCTTGATTTTTTTTGTAAAATCCAGACTTGCAACAGTTGTGTAATTTCAAGATCTTCCCAACGTGCAACAGTTTGTTGCAGCAGAACTATCAAGTTAGAGTTGCTGGGTGTTCATGAAGAATCTTTGATCACCTTTCCAAGACCACTTACTCAGAGACTGGATAATGTCTTAAGCAACACTTCACACTTTTTCTTAAGACATCTGCATAGTGTCTAGATGTCTGAAGCTGCTGTTTTTGAAACCTTACTCTGCTATTGCTGAAAAGCCTGGTAACTCTGCATAACTTGATGAATGCTGCATTTGCAGATTCCTATTTTCAGTTAACTATTCCAAGGCCATAATTCAAAACATTCATTCGCAAATGATTTTCAATATTTGTTCTACATTATTTCTGTGTTCTGAAGGACATTTATTGACACTAGTAGCTTGTTTGACGTATTGGATGGATTTTTGGTTCATAAGGCTAAATTTCAGTGCCTGTTTTAGCACTTCCAGTTCATGTTCATTGAGGCATTCGTCACTGGCCTTGGGTTGGCAGCCACTTTGTCACGAGCCATCTCCAGATGTTCACTCAGGAATCTGCCTTTTGATCGACATTCACTTGATGGCATTACTGGCTGAAAATACATATTCCATTATCTGCTCTGAATCAGCTCAATTTGGGCGATAAACTTGACCAACTATGTCAAATATAACAGACCTGCTGCAGTTACAAGAGGGAAGGCTGTTTGACCCATCTCTCACATGTTGCTGCTTCATCCTCTGGAGCTACTGGACTTTAAACCAGGTTTTCTTCACTTTCCCTGTAGAGGTTTCTCTGCAGATTCTCCACAGTAAGAACGTTGTGATAATGAGAATCTCTGCAGTGTGTACAGTTCACTGAAAACTAAAATGCAGTGACCACTCAGGAATATTTTCTGTTCTAATATCCCAATGAACAATGTATGTTAATGTATTTCACGTGGAATGTTTCAATAAAATCTGCACGGTGGCAGATGCATGGAGGCAAAAAAAAGCTTGTAAACCTTTCTGCCACACATTTGTAAATCTGACCAACATGTTTCTTTGCTTCTTGGTTGGAACGAAAGTTTCACCCCCCACCCATGGATCGAACCAATCTCTGAAGTTTGAACTCCTTTCGCTTGTAATTAATAGAAAAATCTACTGTGCTGCTGTGTAAGTGAAGAGCAGGTACAATGCTTTTAACCACACTCTTTTCAGAAGTTACTTAAATTAAGGAACGGAAAAGGGCATTTCCCTTTGCCTTCTGTAGGAACCAAAGAATCTTCCAAATTTAACTGTTGGTGAAAAGTGAAATTACCGAGGTTAGGAAGAGAACAAGCCAGCACTGCCTGAGCAGTGTGTCTGACCAAATCAATGCTCTTGGTGGCTGGATGAATCCTCAATCTCAATTTCAAACAAGTTCATGCACAAAATAAGCATGTTTTACTTCCTTAGCAATCGCACATTGCTAATATACATGAGCATGGATATTCTCTGGCTTTTTTTCTTGCTATTTTCCTTCTCACCATTTGAAAATTAAATTAATGGGGCCACCAAGGCCTAATGGACACCACACCATGAAACGAACCGTGACTAAATCTGTTGTCTTCTTTTTGTCAGCAGACCTATAGAAAAACCACCAGAAAACCTCAGTCTAGGAAATGGTGATAATTTTCAACAGGTGAGACACACTTGAATGTACCTACTCATGGTCCTTTAATACCCACATTGCTGCATGTATTTGCCACGAGTGTGTGTGTCTTTTTTGCAAGTTGAGTCTTTTTGTCTTGCACTGGATGCAACCGCAGGACTGCTTTATGAATTATGTTTTTTTTCAGCGCTCCTTCAGTTTGGGGATGAAGCTACCAGTAATGTAAACAATGTGCATTTTCTGTTTTTCAGATACCTACCAGTGAAACGCCATCACCGCCGCCAGGCTTAACAAAACCCAGTCCCCTCATCCCCATTAGTTCATCTAATCACAACGCCCGGTCCCCCTTTGAGGGGGCGGCAGCAGAATCCCAGTCCCTTTTTTCAGACAACAGTAACTTCCGACATCCTAACCCCCTTCCCAACAGCCTGCCTTACCCCACATCACCCCAGACAACACATGACTGGCCAACAGCACCAGAGCCACAGAGCCTCTTCACATCAGGTACGTTTGTGGCATTCCCCAGTGCTGAAGCCAAATCTATAGGGTGCAAAGGGACATTTGATTCTTGCTATTTGATTGAATGTATCCCAGTTTCATTGGGTCTGTGCATTTGTTTGTAGACGGTAGGAATGGAGGTTTATTCGAATCTTACTCTTAGGGTCTGTGGAGTGTGACGAGGAATAACTCAGCCTTTAAATGGAGAGATTTAACAAGTGTTCCAAATTTAACTGTTGGTGAAAAGTTAAATTACTGAGGTTACATGGAGGAGTTGGGTTTGTCGAGTTTCACAGACGACACGTGTCTATATACAAAAATAAAATGCAGCACACGTTCATTCACCAGACAGGCAGTTTTTTATGTCACTCAAAGCAAGCTCTGATTATAGCACAATAATTGTTGACACTCAGACACCTGGTGCTGAATTGCTTATTGAGCAAATTTTATTTTACAAAGGAATTGGTGTTTTTCTTTTAAGATAGATGTAATTTCAGGTCCAGCATCTTCACCGACCTTGGTGCACTTGATCTCTCACTGCTGTTATAATAATAGTAATAATCCATCAATCAATCGGTCAATCAAAACTTACATTTATATAGCGCCTTTCGCGTTGAGAGGACGTTCCAAGGTGCTGTATAGTTAGGTAGGGACACGAGCAGGTGGGGAGGGGTCGGGGCAGGACGAAGAAGAGTAGGAAAATTGACTGTATATTTGTGGGCGAAATCCTTGCATTTAACATTCACATCTTATCGATGTCTCAAAGCGCTTCTGGTGAAACATGACAGAAACTTCAATTACTTCTTTTGATATGTTAACTTTTGTTGCTTTCCCACTGCATTGTGACCCAGTTGCTCGTTGATCAAAAGCGCAATCTGAGAGGCAGGGAGACCGAAATTGCTCAAACGTGGATGACGTGGAGGAGCTGGGTTAGTCAGGTTTCATAGACGGCTCATAAACCAGAGACTATTGCCTTTTTTTATAGTAATTTTCTGATCAGTTGGGGGTGGGGGGGGGGGGGGGGGTGTTCTATCAATTTTCACTCGGAATTAATAACAAATCCCGTTGAAAGAAAACAAACCTGCCACGAGCATCTAATTGCACACAGCCCATATACAACCAACTTGGTATACTAGGTGATGCATTATTTTCTTTTTGTTCAAGTAAATGACACGTTAAACCAAAGTTTTAATAGGTGGACATAATCAGGTGGACGTTAAAAGATCCAATGACACTACTCAAAATGAGAAGGGAGTTTCCTCTGTCTTTGAACTATTCTCCGGGTTAAAGTGTTTAATAACCACATGGCTGTTTGTCGAACATTGCTGTGCGTAGTTGGATGCACCATTTGCTTTGAGGCACAATATCAAACACAAGAAATATGTAAAAGCATCTTGCATTTCACCAGTTATTTCGCTTTTGTCATAATTTCGTTGAGAATGTGTTCTGCTGCAAACTTCCCAGTAACTACATTCATATAACTCCTCTAAAAACTCTCTAAATAACTTGTCCTCCTCTCTATCCTTCCGCCACAGTTCCCTCTCCTCCATCCTTGACTCCCGAACCGCCTCCTATTCCCGTAAATCCCCCTTGTACACCAGCCACTTATGAACCTTTAAGGCGCAAGTGCAAGCCTCCGAACGAACCTGGATTAAATCAAATTTAACAGTCCACTGGCAAATTTGTCTAGACCTACCAAAGCCTACCCCTCTGCCAAGTCCTGCTACTCAGAACTAATCTTGGAGGCCAAGGACAACCCCAGGCTCCTTTTCTCCACCACCAACTGCCTCCTCTGCCCATCCTCCTACTCCTCACCCATCCTATCCTCCAACTCTTAACTGCGAAGAGATGCTGGATTTCCTCGAATCAAACATCAAGGGGATTTGTTCAGCCACCTCTACCCCATCCTCCACTACCTCCCCACTACCTCTCCCAGTATTCATCTCCCTCCCACCCCACATTACATACCTTCCACTCTATCTCCTCCCCTGCCTTCTCTGCTCTCCTCTGTAAAATGAAACTCACCACCTGCTCCCTTAACCCCATCCCCACCTCCCTCCTCGTCTCCCAGCCCCATCTCCTAGCCTCCCTCCTAATTGATGTCATCAACCTCTCCCTATCCACCGACATTGTCCCCACTCCTCTAAAAACTGCTGTCATTCTGATCACAGAAATATCACATGTTGATAAATAGGTCCACAGTCCAGTGTTAGCAATGGTGAGGCTCGATGTACAGAGTCCTGTACATGGAGTCCTGTAGCACAGTGGTTAGAGCACTCGCCTTACAAGCGTGAGACCTGTGTTTGAATCCAGGCAGGTCAGAGCGTAACCTTAGGCAGGTTTCGTTATTCCACATGCCTGATAATAATACCTCCAAAAAAAAAACACAATAATAAACTTTCCATTCTTTCAATGCTTTTGGCGATCTTGTTTCTCAGTGCAGAAACTTGTGTTTTGATCCAAACGATGATGGTTTTACTTTGTACAAATTTTACATTTTTACTGTCCTCAAGAATCTGACTTCACTATTAGTTTGCTCTTGTACGTTGTAAAGCAATGGTAGATCACACCAAGAGAAATACTGTATTCAGTGCTATGTTTTTGCAACACAGGCTCTTTATCGATAAAGACCTAGAGCCTCCCCATCAGCACCTCCACACCTCAGGCAATGACAGCATCGCCATCCAAGAATGCACACTCCACCTTATTAAACCAGTCCTGAATCTTGGAGTCTTGTTCCAACCTTAATTATCTACCCTTTCTACTCCACATCCTTGCCATGTCCCACTCTGCCTTTTCCACCACTACAACCAGCTCCACCATTATCTCACAACCCAGACCGCCAAAACCCTCAAACGAATCACACCCATCCTTGCTTGACTCCACTGGCTTCCCATCACACAGGATAAAGTTCAGGATCTTTGTTCTCATCTACAAAGTCCTCCATGGTTTTGCTCCCCCTTACCTCTGCTACCTTCTAAACCCTACCAACTTGCCAGCTTGCCTCCACTCAGCAGGCTCCGGCATGCTTCTCTTCCCTGATCTCACCTGCCTTTCCACCACTGACCCAATCCTCTGGAACTCCATTCCACAGTCCCTCCACCTCGCCCCCTTCAAGACCTATCTCAAGACCCTCCTCTTCGACTCTGTTTTTGATCACCCTCCTTTCCCTCTCCTTCCCCCCCCCCATGTATACAAATGTAATTTTGTTATTCGGATAAGATGGTAAACTGGGATCCCATTTGCGTGTTCAAAACCTGGTTTGATTCAATAAGAGAAGTTGAGTTTTTCCCGTTTCCTAGACAACAATACCCCACTTAAAATTGCTTGGTTGCTGCATGGGCTGTTTGTAGGATGTTGCTGTGCACAAATTGGCTGCTGTGTTCATCTGCAAGACCATCCATTGCACTTTATAGAGAACTCTTACCACTTTGAGACTTTTTGGGAAGAAAATATTATTTTAATTAGAACCTTGGACCAACACATTGACTGTTGGAAATAATGTTTCACCACTTCACTCTGTCTTTGTTTATGGATTAAAAAATATATATAATTTATTGGCAATAAGTTAAAATGACACCCGCAATCGGTGCTATACCATGAATATTTCCATTTAGAGCTGGAGAGAAGCGAACCATGAAGCCTTGTTATCGCGCTGTAAAATTAGATATCTTACCTGTTCTCTTCATGTCACAGACAAGATCTTTGGACTTAATGATCGCCCAGTTCATAACTTTTGTTTCCTTTGACTTTTTTTAAAAAAAGCAACACCCTCATTGTGCTGGTGGTTAAAATATGAGCAACATAAATTGTAAGCCACAATGTTTCATGATGAAGTCTCAACTCTAAAGTAGTTAGTTTGATCTTGGATGTGTATTTTGCTTGCACATGCAGTAAATTTAATTATGAAAATCAACAGTTTCATCAGTAATGCAGAACTGTTCTGTTCTCATATAGTTTCCACTGATCAAATGTCAGCAGGTTCCTACACTATTTTCACGTAATTTGCTGTTTGTCTCACTGAAACTACTTATTAAACGGTGGGCAATGACATGCTCCAATACACTAAACAGGTAACTAGCAGCTGGAAATATAGGGATAGATTTTACAGGATAAAAATTACATTCTTTTGAAAAAATGAATCATCTGTTGTTTGGGTACATGGGTCCACTTAGAACCTTCAGAACTACCAGATCATTACAGCAAGCATGACGGGTGAGATGTGAGCACAAGTAAAGGAGAGAAATGAGATACATAAGGAGACAGGAAGAGAGCAAGAAAATTAGATGAAAGGTGACTGCACCTTAATCGACTCAATGGGATAAAACCTCCTCCTGTGCTGTTATTCTGTTTCACATGAGTTTACACTAGTACAAGTCGACGACCCTAGAACACGTATGTACCTATATACCCGGCCTAGCTCCTGCTTCCTTTTAAAGTATTGAAACGGCCCCTATCAAACTCAAGACAAACGGCTAAATGAACTCTTAATTAAAAACTCGATTTCACAAAGCAATACACATTTTTGTGTGTTGCATTCGTAATATAATACATTGTGTCTGCCTCTATTTTCTTCCACACACATGGAAGTCCAGCTGTAGGTCACCTCCTTTAGTGGGAGCAAGTGAAGAGAAATGCAGAGCACACGTCATAACTGACATGTCGTGCATATTTTACAGCCATGGAACAACTTCAGTAGGTGGCACATTTTTCTTTGTAAATGTGCTGCTAAATGGATGTAACAATTAGGAAGCATTTTATCAACTACTAAAGTTAATAAAGAAACTTAGAAGAATAAAGCAGAGTACAGGTATCCCTCCCCAACCGTGGGGGATACTTTCCCGTAAACCTTCGCGGTTGGAAAAATCGTGGTTGGAAAATGCAGGGCCCTATGGGAAACACGGGGATAGGGGGAGCAAGTTTAGTAAAACTAAACACAAAAAAAATACAGTTGTAACATGCATGGAGATAGGGGGAGTAAGTTTGGGCGCATTGGCTGCCAGGATCTGCAGCAATCCACGAGGCTGTCTGACTGACTTACACAGAAAAAGAGAACGGAGGGTGCGGGGTGGGTGGGGCGGGGGGGTGACATGGAGGGCTGGGGGGCTGTCTAACTTATCTACAGAGAGAGAGAGAGACACGGAGGGTGGGTGGGGATGTTGTCTGACTGACTGATACAGACAGACAGAGAGTGGGAGGGGGGGTGGCGGGGAAGAGAAGGTGAGAGAGAGAGATCTGCAGATCCTGGCAGCCAATGCTCTCAAACTTACTAGCTAGGCTGCGGAGAAACGACAAAAAATTAATGTTACTGTACTTACCTTAATCCTAAGAGAGAAGCGAGAACTGAGTCCTAGTGCTATATGCTAGCTGTTTGCACACACACAGTACCTGTAGACCCATGTGGGGTAGTAAAGATGCCGATAGGCGGGAAACGCAGAGCGAATGAAAACACACCAATACGTGGATGAATGCGGTCCCTTGTTTGGAGGACTGAAACTTGAAAATTTAAACCAGCGGATTTAAATCGCGATTGCGCAAAACATGGTTTGTAAGGGTTGTCGCATTTAGATGCATGAGTTTCGTGGTTGGCGAGGCTGCGGTTGGGGCAGAATACCTGTACTGTAGATCCGTATTAGACAACGCCAATTTGGAGTGGCTGAAGTCACTCATTGTGGGACTGATGTACATGACAAAAAACATTGATGGAATCAATGATGATGTTTGTGTTGGAATAGATTTTGAATATACTCAGAATTTTGTGCTCAATTATACTCTTAATAATTTCCAGAAACCATCCCAGTATCCTCATCAACAGACTGGCAAGCGGCATTTGGCTTTGGCTCCTCCAAACAGCAAGAGGATGACCTGGGTTTTGACCCATTCGACATCACCAGGAAAGCCTTAGCAGATCTGATAGAGAAAGAACTTTCAGTCCAGGACCAGCCTTCCAACATGGGTCTCATGTCTCCAACGTCACTACAGATCCCTCCTCAAACTGCAAACAAAGGGGTCGGCGGTTTCATGCCCCCTCCTCCAACTGCCACAACTGCCAACTCCATAGGCAATTCTTTCCCCAACTCTATATTACCACGGAGGTTTCCAGCTTTTCAACACAGAGCCATCTACAACTCCTTCAGTTTCCCAGGTCAGGCACGGTACCCGTGGGTGTCCTTCCCTCAAAATAGCATGATGCACTTGAACCACACAGCAACGCCCACCTCAAACAGTAACTTCTTGGACTTGAATATGCCCCAGCACAGCATGGGACTTGGTGGCATTCCTATATCAGGTAGGTGACAACCATCAGACAGTGAGACAAAGTAATCTGCACTAAAAGAATTCGGCAATAGCACCTCCGCCGCAACGCTGAGCTACTCGGGTCTGCAAATAGTGTGGACCCTTGGGATGCAATGTGTGCCTTGAGAAAAGCCATAATTTGTTGAAATTTTGTCCACAATCACGTTGACAAGGGGATAAAAAAATCTTGTCAAATATTGCATTTCACAGTTACAATATTTTCTGTTGGTGGGAATTTTAGTTTAAGATACTGTGTTTTTTGTGTTGAGCCTCATTCAGCTGTTTTATTCACGACCTTTGCATGCTGATAGTGGGGGTAACGTCACCCACGTTGACTGAATGTTTGATTCTGACTCACTGATTTGCACCTTTGTGTTTTATCCCAAGCTGGATGAAAAGTCTGGTGATGTATAATGTGCATAACTTTTTATCCAGCAGTGGAGCTCATCACAAACTTTCCAGTGGAACCTTCCTCCTTTTCTGTGATGGTTTTACTGTCTTCCGAAAAGCTCTAACCCAAAATAAGTTTGATCAGTACAACTGTTTTGAAAAGGTTAATAATGTTGTATAGATGTTTTGAACAACAAACTGATAGAGTACATCCAGAATGTCAGCTGTATTTGAAAAGCAGCTGATATTTTTCCACAATGTCTTTGGGAATCTATAACATGATCCCAAGAGGTGAATCAGAAAAGAATGTGATTTTTTTTTAATGTGGCATATGCCGTCGTCCTTTGTGAGGAAAACAAGAGCTTTTTAAAGCATTTTGATACGCCATTGGAGTTTTAAAATGCAAGTTACTAAACTTCATCTTATCTGCTTACATCACAGCAGTTGGAAGTATTCCACTGGAGCTTCTGATTCCCAAAGGCAATTCAGAAAAAAATATTCATCAATGAAGCTGTTATTTAAGATTGAATGTTTGGAGTTCTGCTCTGCTACATTCTCCTGAACTTCATTATTTTTAAGATCGGGAACCCAAACATGCACCAAATTATGGTGTACAACTTTCACTATTTGAAAGGAAAAGGCAGTTTTTCCCTGTGTTCTGGTCAACAATTCCAATTCTTCTCCACCCCCCCACCACCTAATACATTTGTGAGTCACACTGTCTGTGGATGTTTGTGTGACATTGTTGTGTGCAAATTGGCTGCTACTGTTGCCCACAAATAGTCACTACACCTCACAGTAAGATCCACAGTGCAGTGCTTTGGAACATCTTGACAGTGTAATAAATGCAGTATCAAATGCCAGGTCTGTTAAAATATAGTACTATTGTGTTACCAACAACAATTCCAATTTATACAGTGCCTTTCTTGCCAGAAAGACATCTCATAGGGGATGATTTGGGGGGATGGTATTCCACAGGATTGGGGCAGAAAGGCTGGAGGACATTGGTGGAGAGGGCAGGGTGGGAGACAGTGCCTGCCGAGCAGACGGATTGGTATAGCGTTAAGAACATAAGAAATACGAGACGAAAAAAGACCAATATCCATCTGGTTCGCCTTCCACTTTCCTGGCATGCACATATGTCCCAAATTACCTATGTACTATAATCCCATAATGTTATTTCCTAAAAGAAAACTATCTAATCTGCTTGAAAGAATCAACACTCCCTGCTTCACTGTCTCGCTAGGGAGCCTTTTCCGCAGGTTCTCCATTCACTCACTGAAATAGTGTTTGAATAGATTATTTCTGAATTTACCCCTCTTGCATGCTGTGTTCCCCGATTCTACTATTCTGGACAAATTGGAAACAGCCTGTTGTCTTGCCCCTTTAGAATCTTAAAGACAGCAATCATGTCACCTCTCATTCTTTGTTTCCAGCGTGAACATGCCCAATTTACTTTGTCACTCGTAGTCCAGCCTTTCCATTTCCTCAATCAATTTGGTTGGCCGCCTCTGTATCTTCTCGATTTCTCTAAAATCCTTTTTGTACTGCGGCAACCAGAACTGTACAGGGTACTCATTTTAACTATAGTTTCACCAATGATTTATAGAGTGGTAGGATTACCCCACTATTTTGGCTTGCTATTGATGTTTTGATACATCAATAGGTACCTAAACTATTGTGTGTAGTTTTGGTCTCCTTATGTAATAAAGGACATACTTGCCTTAGAGGGGGTGCAGTGTAGATTCACTAGGTTAGTTCCTGGGATGAGGGGAATGACCTACGAGGATAGGTTGAATAAACTAGGGCTGTATTCTCTAGAGTACAGTAGAATTAGTGGAGATCTTATTGAAACATATAAGATTCTTAAGGGGCTGGATAAAGTAGACAGTGAGGGACTGGTTACATTTTTTTCCTTCCAGTACCAGCCTCTCAAGAAGAACTTTGTCAAAGGCCTTACTGAAATCCAGATATACTTCCACAGCCTTATCCTTATCAAGTTCCCTTGTCACACCATCAAAGAGAAACAGTATATTAGATTGGAAATACTTTCCCTTCATGAACTCATATTGGCTATCATTTATGGTTTATTTCTGTCCAGTTGCTCCATGATATTATCCTTAGTAAGAGTCTGCATAATTATATCTACAATGAACATCAAACTTATTGGTCTGGACTATTTTTGTTACCTTTCTTAAAAATGGGAGTAACATCTGCCTTTCTCCAGTCTTCCAGCACCTCCCCGGTATTCAGTGATTTTTGAAAGATTTACACTAGTGTTTCTGTGACTTTGTCCCTTTGTTACTTAAGGATCCTCAGATGAAATTTATGGAGGAAGGGGGGAAATATAATGACTGCACAGTCAAGCTTCTCAATAGATCGCATTCAACTCCTCACAAGTCATTGCCGTGTGACCTGTCTACATTTTCCTAAATCCTGGCCGTCTTCGAATTTGCCCAAATGGCTTCCCACAGTGCCATCTGCGTTTGGAAACTCCTTGGAAAACTCCCAGCGCTCTCCATTAAGGGAGTCCTGTAGCTCAGTGGTTAGAGCAGTCACCTCACAAGTGTGAGACTTGGGTTTGATTCCCGACAGGGCAAAACCCTGGGCAAGTTTCCTTACTCCACATGCCTGATAATAATCCCTCCAGAACAAACCCAATAATAAATTGTCAGTTCAATGCACAACTGATCACCATCTTAATCTTGTCCATCCATTGGAATCATCCCATCTGCATTTTGTCTCCCATTGTCAAATGCATTTTCTGGATTCTTATCTGAGTTCTTTCAGTTCAAACCATCTCACTTTGGATATTGGACAGCTTGTTGTTGAAATTAATATACAGTAGTTTCAAATCCACAAGGGGGCGCTGCTGGTAAGATGTGGATCCCACCAAAAGGCAAGTCTTTGATTGACAGAAGTAAAACTTGTCAGTTGCAGGTTATCACTGCAGCTGAGCTTCACGTGATTTTCTTTAAACCAAGTAAAGATTGAATGCTGGTGATGCAGTCTGGGAACTGTTTCATCAACCTTACTAGCAAATATGTGCAATTGGCTGCTGTGTTTCATCCACAAAATAGAGCCAGTCCACTTTACAGTATATTCTGCAAAGCGCTTTGATACACCCCAACAATGTGTTAAGACACTATATCAAATGTCAGCATTATTATAACAATGAACGCTAACATGTCGTTTGCCTTCTTAGTTGCTTGCTACACCTGAAAACTAACTTTTTGAGACTGGTGTACAAGAACACCCAAATCCCTTTGTACACTAACACTATCTAACCTCCCCATCTAGAAAATAATTTGTTTTTTTATTTTTGTTACCTAGGTGAATAATTTCACACTTCCCCACATAAAATTCTCTCTGCCATCTACTCGCCCAATCCCCTAGCCTATCTATATCCCGTTGCAATCTTTTTGCATCATCCTCACAGCTGACTCCTACCTAGTTTAGTGTCATCTGCGAATTTAGACACATTACAATCAATGTCCTCGTCTAGATCATTGATGTGAATTGTAAATAGTAAATAACCTCTGATTTTTTTAAAAAAATAAAGTGCCCAAATAAGGTGACTAGCAAACTGTTGCACCGGGTTTCCGTGCATTCAAGAGAAGCTTTAAGCTAAAACATGTTGTGTGTATCAGTTGCATCAAGTTTGCATATATCTTCCCATCAATTGACAAAAGCACCTGTTTCAAACGAGGGCATTTTCACAACTCAGCAGGTTGAGAAATGTACCTGCTGCTTTTGCCCTGCTGCATACCAGCAATTTTACCAACTATCTTTGCTCCTGCAGAGAGCAGACTGTGCCTGGGAAGGCAGTCTACTGTCAGGCAGTAGACATTAATTCAAGTATTCCTTCAATATGCAGCATGGATAAATGTTTCTCTTCAGTGGCTGCAGTGCAGTTCAGGGTTAGCCAAAAAAGTGGTCACTTTTAAATATCCTTTGGTTAATCCAATGCACTCAGGCATTTTTGTTTTGATCCATGTATGCTGTGTGAACTACGTCATGGTGTATTTCGAAGGTGTGAAAGTATGAATACTGGTTCATGGTTTTAAGGTGGCAAGTGGGGTAAAAAAAAAAAAAAATCATGTCAGAGTGTACTTTGAACTATATACTTTCAGAAATGAACTGTTTTGATCCGGGAAATAAACTTATTTCCAAAGAAATATAGGGTAAAGAATAAGAATTCAACAATAAAGTAAACCGGAAGTGCTTATTTCATGTCACATTCCCTATATTTCTTTGGAAATAAGTGTATTTCACGAATCAAAACAGTTTATTTCTGAAAGTATATAGGCAAAAAGTACACTTTGACATGAAATTTTTTTAAATTATTTTTTACCCCACTTGCCACCTTAAGTAAAGCATTGTGGAATAAGTGTTTAGAATTAAAAGTGACAACAAGTCTGAAAGTCTAATTTAGGTTGCACACACCTGTCAACCATGTGTAGCACTTTGGATTCAACGTGATGAATGATTTAAGTTAATATCCTAAAGAAAAATAACGTGAGTTTATATTGCACCCCTTACATAGACAAATATTGCACTTCACAGGGGTGAAGAGGGGGGGAGAGGGGAGTGATTCTGATGTGAAAGGTGCAATATAAATGCAGATTGTAATTCAAAGAGGTAGGGATTTGAGGTGGAACCAATAGAAAGAGAAGGTTCAGGCAGAAATCGTAAAGGGATGTAGCTTTCAGCCGATGCCCAGAAACATAGGAACTCTCAATTGTTCCACCTTGCCCGCTCCTTCCCCATTTTCAGATCACATCAGAAGACCTTCCTCTATCACTTTCCACCCGCTATGCATGAAGAGATGTAAGGGAGCAGATGGACTTTAGGTGACCTTGAAATTGAATTGTTGGGAGACAAGCCAGAAGAGACTCATGAGAATTGAGGTGATGGAGGTGCAGAGTTTTGTGCGAGAGAGGATTCTGAAGCTGAATTCCTAAAAGGATTTAACATGCTTTCTTTGCATCTACAAATCATAACGGTAACACCTATAATTTTTTCGTTGCCATATTTGGGTGGAGCAATCAATTTGCATCACTTGGTTCGGCCACATTGAGATATTTCCAGGTAATGAAATGAGCCATCTACCCGTACTGTGGTACAAAACTTGGAAGTAACATTTTGGGGAAAAAATGGCAGTTTTCTTGGCAGATCACCGATCAACGTTGGTAATGCATCGCTGGTGATTCCCACCTCATTCCCAGCTACAATTCCCACCTCATCCTTTTCAGTTACATTTTCTCTCTTTCTTTCTGGTGTTTGTACACCATGCTGTAGTGCAGCCGAACCACTTAAAGTAAAGTTAGCAAGCAAGAAAATAGCTTTACCTTAGTGACATTAGTTATTATGTATTCATGCACTGTAAATATCAACCTGCCAATTTTGTGAACATCTTGAATTCTGTATAAAGATTCAGATCAATTACTTTAGCATTGCTCACAGCCAAGAGAAAGTGTGTAGAGAGGTTTGAGGATAACCAATTACAGGGCGATGATTGGTTATCTGGCAGATGGGAGAATCTATCCAAAGAATTGGATTAGATATTTTTCCCTTTATGGATGCCATTACTGACACGCAGGTCAGATAATGCCCTTGAAGGAGTTGTACCCTGGAATATGGACTCCATTTAGTCATACATTTGAGAAAAGACAACTGAACGGAGACTTGATTGAGCTGTATAAGGTTGTACAGTATATGGAATTGAAAAATAAACCCAGAACAATGCTTCAGGATGCATTAAAACGGTGAACAAGTGTAAATGGATCAGCGTTGCCAGGAAGGGTGATTGAGGCCAGTACACTGGGATGCATTCATTAAAAAAAAAAGCATGATGAGAGAATATTGGGATGCATTCATTTTTTTTAAAAGCATGATGAGAGAAAAAAGCATGTTAAAGAATATTTTGTAAGGATGAGATCATTTGAGCTGAACAGCCTTTTCATTTAGATAAATATTGTGATTTGCAATAATAGTATAGGAAAGATCTTTTCAATGTGATTGTCTCTTACAAAATAGATCAATTTGTTATTTTTAAATAAGTGGCATTTCTGAGAACATATATATTGTTGGATGATATGTGATATGTTTGAGTGTGGTACTTTCAGTTTAATTTCTCAAAGATCTTTTTGTTTTACCTTTTTGCTTCCACTTAATATTTTGATAGTGTTAGAGTTTTGGTATTGACAAAGGCAGAGACATTGTGATTAAACTATTTTTTTAAAAAAGAAACATTATCTGACTTGAAGCAGCAATGTCAAAGCTGATCAGATGAGTCATTGTTTGTCACAGGAACAGAGGACTCACTGGAAGCAAGGATTCTTCCCACTTGGCCTCAATTAATCCTGCAAACCAAAGCCCAGCGAGTAGGGTAGTCCAATCTGCACAAGCATCAATAAACGTGCTGCACAATGCTCTCAATGAGAAGCTGTGTGGTTTTAGCTGGTTAAATTCCCCAATTGTCCACTCTGGGAACCCCGGTCTTGGCTCTTGGCAACTTGTGCCTCATCCTCTCGAGGATTAAAGAAGCAGAGTGCGACCTTCTGGGGAGAGATTGCACATTCTATTCTAGATACAGAGAAATTTCCATGGTTTGGATACTGAAATACATTCATGGGTTTCTGCATATGTCAGTCATCCAGCTGACCCCCAACAAAGAGGGTTTTTAACCATCCCAGTAACAAGTCGTAACACACTATCTCTGCAATAACATCCACCATGTTATTGCAGCTCTGTGAGCTGAGCTGATGTGCTTTGGTTTGCTAATATGTATAACAATGTAGATGAGTCAATTTAGTCTAGATTCCCTGTTTTCGTATAATAGTGTGGTTGAGTCCTGTAGCTCAGTGGTTAGAGCAATCGTCTTGCAAGTGAGAGACCTGGGTTCGATTCCTGGCAGGCAAGTTTCCTTACTCCAAATGCCTGATGATAATCCCTTAAAAAATACTAATTTGATCACTCAAACCACAACTGTTTGTGGGACACTGATGTGCAAAATAATTGGCTGTCGTGTTTCATCCACAAATATAGTCAATTCACATTACAGTATAATCTCTCGCCCGATAGCCCTCAAACTTGTGAAAACATTTTTTAGATTAGAACTTTCCCCACTATTGATGTTAGACTGACTGGTCTGTACTTCCCAGGTTTTTCCTTCTGCCCCTTTTTGTAAACGGATAAATATTTGCAACCCTCCAGTCCTCTGGTACCACCCCGGTATCCAAGGAGGATTGAAAGATTGTGGCCAGAGCCTCTGCTATTTGCACCCTTACTTCCCCCAGTAACCTAGAATGCATCCCGTGCCTTCTGCCGCCCTCACACCTCTCTCCCTCCTCCCCTGCCGCTCCCCAGTGCTCGGGTCCCGACTCCTGACTGTTCAGCGTCTTGGGATATCCTCCCGACGGGAAAGGTGCTCTTGTAAATGTAATTTTGTTGTTGTCCGGACCTGGTGACTTATCTACCTTGAGCACCGACAAACGTTTTAGTCCCTCCTCTTGGTTTATTCTGATCCAATTTCTCTACCCCTTCGTCCGATGCTGTGGTATTGGTGCATCCTCTTCTTTTGTGAAGACAGATGCAAAGTACTCATTCAGTACATCAGTTACTGCACAAAGATATCCTCTTATTCCCTAATTGGACCCATCCTACCTTTGACTAATCTTTTATTCTTTATATGCCTGTAAGATACCTTAGGGTTCCCTATTATGTTACCCTCTAATCATTTATCATACAATCTCGTTGCCCTCTTATTATTTTTTCAGTTCTCCTCTGTATTTTCTATATTCTATTTAATTATCAATTTTTCTGGTAACGTTCCCCAAATAAAATCGATTATTCACTTAATGGCTGTTTGTGGACATTGCTGTGCGTAATTGGGCTGCTGTGTTAGCCTATCAATATCACATTCACTCAATTTCACAGGAAATCCTGCGAAGCGCTTTAAGATGTCAAAGTGAAAAGTGATATTAATGATATTACGCCTTATGTCATCGAGACATCTTGAAGCCCTTCACAGGAGTTACTCTTTAATTCAGTGACGATTTGTAGATGAACACAGCAGTCGATTTGTGCATCATATTGTCTCAAATAGGCATAAAGTGAATGACGCAGTTTATGTCATCAATACTGATTGATTGCAAGGAATGGTACATTTTTCTTAACAATGGACAGTCCCTCTCAAAGGTTCCCTTTCTCTACATGGAAGATCACCTTGCTGCATCCTGAGACCATGAGATCGCTTATGATTTCAGGCGCACTTAAGTGTGTGCGGGATTTTTTAAAAAAGCTTGATGCTTTAAGGTGAGAACTTTCAAATGTGGAAAGGTGTGAGAAATGATCATTTCAAAGTACACAGTAGGGAACTGACATTGTGAACAACTACAAAAGCAATCTTTAGCCTCTTTTCAGTCACCTCCAACAATAAATTGAGGAGAGCAGAATTATCATTTCAGCTGCTCCATTGGTCTGGTAATTGTTCATTCTTCATCTTATCACCAGGCAAAAAGCAGCTAGAAAGTATATCCTCGTGATTGGAATACCGAGGGGAGTGGATGTGCTGCTTAAGTAGAAATCTGAAATCTGTGCTGGTTGTTGAACTGTGTTTGCTTCAGTCCTGGCAAGTTGTGTCTCTACCTGTATTTTCGAGATGTTAGCTGATGAAAAATACTCCTTGTGTTTCATAAAGCGGCTCTTCAAGGAGAGCAAAAACTATAGAGTGAAATGGGTCAGTAAATCAGTATCTGCACAATACCTATCCATGGAACAACTGCGCAGCGTGAGCAGGTGGATATCACGGACTGTCACCTTCTGCCAAATGTTTTTTTTGAATGTCTAACTGGAGCACCACATGTTACTGTGAGATTTTAAACAAATGGTTTTCAATTGATTTGTGATATTCTATTGACAGCTTTGACATTGGGATGACATTCTCAAGCGGTAATAAACCAATATGCAGCAGGGTACAAAGACAGAGAGGACATGATTAAGTTAGAACATAGATACTTTAACTTTCTGTTCATTCAAGTATTTTCCCATCAGTAGCTCAAGAGTGAGCCTACTGATTTTCCCATCAGTAGGCTCGAAGAGCCAAATGGCCTACTCCTGCTCCTAATTCTTATGTTCTTATGAAATAGTGCATGCTCTCTCTCTGGCTTTGACCTGTATACACATTTTAAGGCCTCCACAACCTTGCCTTACCCTAAATCCGTGACCTCACAAACAAACAAACAAAACTTACATTTTTGACCTCCTATCCCCTTACCAACTTGCCCGTTCCCTCTGTTCAGCAGGCTCAGGCCTGCTCCACGTCCCCCGACCCACCCGCCCAGCCATTGGCGGGCAAGCGCAAGTCAGGGCTTTGAGCTCATAGACACTGGGGAAGTCTGCATTATTAGACATGCTATCCTCTGGGTGAGCCATTAAACATATTAATGATCTCACAGGATATTTAGAACGGATAAGGGAGTTTCTCACTGATGTCCTTCACTTCACTGTTATTTGAACTTTATTATGTGCAAATTGGCAGTTCCTACTCTTTACTGTGAAGGGATTTGCAACATTGCAATGATGTGAGCAGGCACTGTTACAAATGCGAGAATTAGTGTTATTATACATCCACTCCCATTCAATCATCTCTTTATATTGAGAGCACAGCAATGGGCAAGGGGTGGGGGGAGAAGAGGGAAGAGGAGATTAAGATTTTGAATTGGTGTTGACACGTGATGGGTTGTATTCCCAGTTATTTGTGACTGACTTTGCTCTGTTTTTCACGTTTCAATCTGATGGTATTTTGTTAGTTGGTATTCGGAGAGCCAAGTAACTGATCATTTATTGTTGAGATGAGATGCGTATTCTGTGTACTAATCACTTTACACTGAACCCCACCCCAAAGCTCCTGAGCTCTCGAAATGTATTAGTGTTGGCATGAAACTTTTCCTCCAGGATAAAATATTCATGAATAAGCATGATTAATAGCCCTGTGGTAGTGAAGTGAGCCAAGCAGCCAAAGCTTTGGTCTTTTCAGCTCCAGTGCTTTCTTCAACACGAGATGGTAAATTTGGATCAATTCCTACAATCTTTCAGACTAAAGCAATTTTGGTTGCATTTGTAAAGAATACATAACATAGTTGTTCAGAAGAAATCCTTTACTCATTTCCTCCTCTGTTAATAGAGGCGTCATCCGTACTTGTTTGGTAAAACTCGCCTCTTGAGTTAAGGTTGTGGGCTCAAGTCTCATAACATTAAAGCGCAAAGCCTTGGCTGACTCCAGTTCAGTGCTGGGATATGCTGATGTGTTTGACGTGCCAATCTTCAGATGAGATCTTAAACTGACATCCCATCTGCCTACGTAGAGGGAATGCTAAAAGATCCCATGGCACAGTGAGAAAGAAGGGAGTTTTTCCCGATATCCAGATGAACAAATTTCTGATTAAAATGGCTCATTATCTCGTAGCTGTTTGTGGGACAGTGCTGTGCTCAAATTCGTGGTCTCAGTTGCTAACAAATAAGCAGTCACTTTGCTCCATCCTGTTAAGCGCCTTGAGACATTAGGACAATGTGATAAGGCACAACAGAAAATGGAAGGAATTTTTTCATACATTTGAGTATACATTGAGCTCCTTTGGCCCCTTATTACATCTGTTGTTATTTCAACGACTCATAACTGTAAAATTACACATCCTATTTGTGTCTAATGGCTTTGGATTTGAGTTTTGAGAGCGGAAGCAATTCTTCCAGTGCATAGACTTTCTTTGTTTGAAAGAATATAATGTAAGAGACATGTGAGGGGCAGTTGGTGTTGGCCAACAATTTAGAAAGTGCTCTTTTTCTGTGACTTGTTCAAATTTTCCTCTTCATTGGAGATTTGGCTCCTGTTGTCAGTTTGCTGCTGATTTTGTGCAACTCAACACAGTATACTGGTGCTAGAAAGATAAACTGTTAGAAATTTAATGCTTTAGCTTATCCAGAATTTTGCATATCATCCTGTTTGGCCTGCCAGAAGTCAAAACATGGTTGTCAAAGACTGATGTTTAAGATGTGGAGAGAAATGAGATACACTGCACAAGTATTGCACATTGAAAATTTCTGGCCCAACCTTTTCCCAGGATAATTTTTTTTTCATTTTTCTTGAGTAAAGTTCACGTCAAGGTTCTTCCTTCTAAAGCTCATGGGGTCATTTGAACTGCAAATTCAAAGTTGCTGCAGGGCTGTTGAGGTTACATTTACCAATTAAAGGGTGAGATGAGATCAGACATTCTCAGCTTGTCAAAATGTTGCAATGCGTTTGCCCAATTTAGGAATTTATTTTATTCTAACACAAGCCGTTTGCCAAATGCAGTCCCGTGGAGTTGTTATTTTCTAAAATGGTGAAACTGGTTCTGTCATACATATTGGAGCTGTGTTTCCATTGTCATTGTATACAATTTGTAAGATTAAAGATGAGGGAAAGCTGATTTTTCCAGGAACAAGAGATGCCTCGATGTCACTGCACTGGTATAGTTGTGTTGATCCTTGCATTTGGTAGCCTTTTGCTGCAGGAAGTCATCTCAACAACAACAAAATTACATTTATAGAGTGCCTTTCACTTTGGGAGGACTTCCCAAGAGCTTCACAGGATTTACTGTTTAGTACAGTGACATTTTTGCAGACAAATCTGTTAATAAATTTGCAACCTGCAATATCCCACAAACAGACACATAGTGAATAACTTGTTGGACAAGACACTAGGGAAACCTCTCTTCTCTTTTACAATAATGGCTAAGGATCTTTAACTTCTACCTGAACAGGTTGTCAGGACGTCAGTTTTAACAACTCATCCGAAGGATGTGCCTCCAATAATGCAGCTCTCAACCTAGACTGAGTGCAATGTGGCAGGATGGTCCCTCAACCATCTGATTCAGATTCGAGATTGCTACCAACAGAGCCAGCCTGAAAATCAAGCAACCTTAAAATTGACGTGGGCGCAATGCCTTGATGTTCATTGTGAGTTAATGCGAGAAGTGATTAGTTAACAAGTAAACTTTCTCATCAGCTGCCCACATCAGCTACATCTACAGGCTGCCCGTGGCTCATTTATTACTGTAGTAAATGGAGATTCATTTTCTAATGGTTCCTTTGACCTCGAGCCCTTTTGTAAATGCGACTCCAGAAGGAAGGAGATTGAGGGCACACAATTTAATATTTAATGAGCTCTATGAAATTGCTGCTTCCCATTTGCTCAGGAAAGGCTTGAGTGGTGTTGATCTTGCTACTGTATTTCTGTCCCCATTTGTTGTATCTGGAGACAGGTATTGCTATTGTTTAGACTGGCTGATCTTATCTGAGCAGGAATATGTGCAGTCAGGTGCCTTGGAATTTATTTTGAGGATGACTATGGTTTGCAGTGAGGATAGTGGGCTTGGTAATTGTTCTGTAAGTAGCTTTAATTGCCGTTTACCCAGCATGAATTTATCCCTTCAAGTTGATACCTAGATTGTTTTTTGTTAACACAAATCATGTTGGAATAGTTGAGATTGTGCACGTTTGCAGCAGCTGAAACACTTAAATCCATCGCCAGATCCGACACTTTGCCCTGTCACCCAGAGAAAGCAGAGATATTAATATTGGAAATGAAACTGAAATCATGAACTACCTTGACTCTTACGCTTAATGGCCTTGGAGGGAGATAATAGCCGACATACAATGTTTTGAATGTACTCCTGTCAACAATAATGCAATCAGCCATGTGTATTGAAACTTCTGAGGCAACATGTTGATTTGTGTGGCGAGACTTGAAGACAGGTTGATGGAACTAGCTAAAACTAATCTTTCAGTGGAGTCCTGGAGCTCAGTGGTTTTAAGCACTTGCCTCACAAGCGGGATTCGATTATCATCAGAGCGAAATATTGGGCAAGTTTCTTTAATCCAGATACCTCTTGTTTATCTAGGTGTAAGTAGGAACCCAATTGTTAGTCAATTGGCGGATCGCTTTTCCGGGGGTTATAATTCCTTCAAAGAAAATAATCGGTCACTGGAATCCACGACTGTTTGTGGGACACGACTGTACTTAATTGGCTGTCATGTTTCACCCATAAAATATACATTTAATTTACTTTTCCAAGGGAAATATGATTGTGTTTGAGGGAGCAATTTGAAATCACCCTAGTATATTACACAAAGGCTTGTTGGCTCAAGTCTATTGGCTGAAGCGTTTTATTTTTCTCTCCTGCCAGAGCAGCTGTGATCCTTCAAATGACACTTGCAGGTTGTGTTGCAAATACATCAAATGCAAAGGCAGCTGTCCAGTGGTCTGAATCCATTTATTGGATCACTTCATTATGACTGGGACATGCTCTCTGTCGACTGCATTATGATCATGTTGATGGCTCTCATATAATGTAAGGAGAAAACTTGCAGTGATGTAAACTTTCTTTTAAATAGAGAAGTTTAGGTTGATTCCTCAATGCTGTTTGGTCACCTCTCCCTCACCCAGTGTCCAGCCACACTAATGTGCAGCGCTCTGAAATACTATCCTGTGCAGGGCGCTGTATAAATGTGGATTGTTGAATTGTTATAGTTGCCGTCCTTCAGGTGAGATGTTAAACCAAGTTCCCTTCTGTCTGTTTGCATGGATGTCAAAGATTCCACCAACCTTTTTAAAAGGAAAGTAAGTTTCTCCCAGTTTCAGACCCAACAATCCTCCTCATAGTTCATCACTCACTTCATGTCTGTCTGTGCAACTTTGCTATGTGCAAATTGGGTACTGTGTTCTTGTACAAATACAGTCAATACTGTACAGTAAAATTGGGACTTAATTACTTATAAAATGTTGGTTTTACAGGTGTTTCCATTGTGGAGAACAACATACCATGATCAGGGACGTCCTTCTGACGTGAAAGGCGCTACACAAATGTTATTTTGTTGTTGTAAAATCCTTTAAAGCTCTTGAGATGTCATATCCTTGACATGATAAGGTGCGACATCAGAATGCAAGGATAATTAACTATTCTTTAGATGCTGGTCTTATCGGGAGATTTAATTCTAATCTTTTAGTTTGGATTTTGTTTTGATGTTTCTTGCCCTGTAATTTCGGAATGCTGTGCGGTTTGTGCTAGTCCATGTTAAAAAGTTGGTGTGATCATGGTATCTTGTTCATTGCGATGGAAATACCTGTAAAACCAACATTTATAAGTCATTTAAGTTGAATGACTGTCCGGCCAGAATGAGGCTATTTAGGGCTGGTGTGGCTGTGGCTTCATAAGTGGACTTTATTTCAACATCTACATATTCAAGCTCTGATCATTGTGATTGATGAGTAGGTTGTCACTTTATGCTGTTCCACCAAATCAGTTCCAGCAATTGGACGTGATTTCTGAGTAGAAGTATTTTAGACGTTTGTAGAGTCATATTGATCAATTCACGTCCAATCTCTATCTCCCTCTTGCCACCCTCCCATCCTGACCCATATTTACTCCACTTGTCAATCAGTGCTCCTTCAACTCATTTGTTACAACCAAATAAACCCATAAGTTCAGATATTACTGACTTTCTAAGGCATCCTGTAGCTCAGTGTTTAGAGCACTCCTTGCAAGCGAGAGGAGCTGAGTTTGATTCCCTGCAAGGTGAAAAGTTGGCATGTTTCCTTACTTCGAACGCCTCTGTTTATCTAGCAGTAAATAGGAACCTGCTTGTTAATCAATTTTCGGATAGCTTTTCTGGGGATAATAATCCTCTCCAAAAATGATAAATAATAATAATTTGGTCACTCAATCCATGAGTGTCTGTGGGACACTGGCTGCTGCATTTCACCCACAAAAACATATAGTCAATTAATTTTACAGTATATTCTGTGAAATACTTTGAGATATCTAGAAGACATGATAAGGTGCTAAATCAAATTCAAGGATTATTATTACTTTGCTACTCCGTACTGAGCAATTCTCTGCTCAGACAGCAACATGGATGCAGCAGTTTGTTTCTGTTCCTACAAATTGACCCAATTTCCCAAAGGGTTTGTATTAATTCCCCAAAACAGTTTCCCATGTTGCCTCATGCTTGCGCTGTTGAAGAGAGCATCAGGTTTGGCTGTGCTGCCAATTGTGGTTGAATAAGCTGGTGACAGTCTGGGCTCCCTCTTCAATGGTAATTTGAGTGATGCAGCAGAGGGAACCTAAGTGGTGATGACATCTGATATGTTTGTGCAGTTCTCTGGTGTTGCACCCACAGCTATTTTTCATTTAGTAGGATTCATGTGTTATTTTCAAGTTTAAGCTGAGAACTGCAACATCACCAGAGGAGGCTGAGGAACAAAGAGATTTGCTCTCCAAACACTTGCTTATCCAACATCACATCTGTATTTCCATTCTTTGCTTGAATGAATTCTCTATGTAAGAATGCATTTGTTTTCAGACAAACCTCAGTAAAGTGAAACATCCCTCCTTTTACTGTGTGCCATTGATCAATATTTTCCTGGAACAATGTACATTTATTTCACACAGCCATGCACTTGTAACCTTTCAAATTCTGTTCTGTTTCTTGTGCTGTTTTTTTCAGGAACTGCTGATCTCAACCTACAATAATACTAATCCTTACATTTGATGTAGTGCCTTTAACTATGAGAGGACAACTCAAAGAGCTTCACATTAAATTATCATGATTGTGTACTTTGAAGACGAACATTACACAATTTATATTCCATTTTTCAAATTTGATAATTAAAATCATAATTGAATGCAAATAGTACCTTGTAATTAAAAATTATATGGTAAGAATTTACATAAAACATACAGAATTATACCATTATAAAATTTCCTTTCACCATCTCCCATAGAAGAATTGGCTCATTTGTGTGCTCCCCCAGACTCTGATGCAAAATCTGCCATGACATTCTTCTCACCAGAAGATTGACATCTATGGTTTGTTTTCACATTTAGGTCATGCTTGAAAGCCTACCTCTGAGAACACACAAGATGACCAGTTCCCTCTCTCCCTTGCTCAGCATCCAGCCTTGTGTAAAGTGCCTAAGAGACTTGACCCAACATGAGGGGTCCTTCATAAGTGACATTTGTTGTTGCAAAACAAACAAAACCAGTCCTCATGAAAGTTTGTTGCTGCTTTTTATTGTGATGATAATGGTCAGAAGGGATTTGTCCACTAGACCAACTTGCTCATGACCAGTTCTGCTTCAGGTTTCCAATTAATCATCTACTTGGACTATAATTTCTCTGTGTTTGCCTCAGATTTTGTCTACAAAAATGTTCAGTCAATTCACTGTGAAGCACTTAGATGTGTCTAAGAGACATGATAAGGCGCTACATCAAATGCAAGGATTAGTATTTTGCTACGTGATGAGTTCTTTGAATTCAAACAGTTGTGCATACACGAGTTAGACAAAATCAGCTTCATAACATTTAGGAATCGGATATAAATGTATAAAATTGGTCTTGTTATCCAAACAACTATTTTGTTCCAGTCTTGAGTTCCTGCAGAATTTGGCTGCTTTACATCATTTATTGGAATTTCTTATGATCCCTTTTCCCCTTCAAGGGTAAATCGAGAGCAGTCATTAATTTGAGGCTGTGTAGATTGACTTGCCTTTTTAAGAGTTGCTCAAACAAGGCTGAAAATGGTCTAAATTCACAACATGAGCCTGTATTTATTCAAAATCAATTTAGCAGGATTTTCTGCCTTCAGTATTTACAGTTTAGAGTGCATGATTAAAAATGATAAATTGGGCATACCAAACCATCAGTGCTCATTTTAACCTTCCACTTGCTCAGACCTTTTTCCCAAATTCTCTCTCAAATGAAATAATTTGATCTAATAATGCGCCTGTGACTTTACAACAATCAACTGCTTTGAACATAATTTGAAGCATACGTGAGCAGCCATGATGTATATTTAATGTACAGCAGCAAGAAAACCTAATGGTAAACTCAAGTCACATGAGCTTTTTATTCTCAGCCAGATCAGAATTCACAACGCAGGGCTCCCTTAAGCTCAAAGCTGCTTATCTCAGTTGACTGGCTTGCTGTTTATTGACCAAACCAGAAACAAAAGTAGCCAGTTTGGATATTCCGGGACTGGAGAAGATCCTTGACTGGTGGAAAGAGAGGAAGGCATAATTATGAAATTGGTAATTATCTGCCTGAACCTTTTATGGGAGTAGTCAATAAGGCTACATCGACACTAGTAGCTTCCATGAGGCAGGAGAAATTGGAAATCAATTTAACCTGAGGCACATTTAACTGTGATCCGATTAAGAACAAATAATCGTACACAATTCAGTCTTTGATCTGTGCCTCAGGATAATGTTCCCTTGCTTCGCAATTGATACATGTGCGATACTTCAGTTGAATTGTTCCTTGATATATGAGATACCGCACAAGTACATCTGCTAGGAATGCATCAGCTTCATCCCACCTCATCAGTTCCTGGTGTTCTTGGGGAAAGGAAAAAAATTGCTCATTTGTTTTCATCCTCATTCAAAGATGGTCTGAAGTGCATTACGTGTGTATGTGTGTGTGTATTATGTGTGTATGTCTCGCCTTTAAATTCTGGGCCTTGTCCCACTCAACCTCTGGTATCTCTGTGTATTGTCTTATAATATAAACAAAGGGACCATTCCTGTGGATCAGAAATGCTAAGATGCTGGATTTATCCAGTGTTTCCCATCTTGCTTTAATGCAGGTTACTTTAGTCCCACTGTAAGGAGGCTTTCAGGTCAGCCTTGCTTGGTTAGTAGCGCACTTGCTTCTGAGTGAAAATGTAGTTTGTTCAAGCCACACATCAGGACTTTGAACTACGTCTAGGTTGCCACTCCAATACAATTTTGTGGGAGCATTGCATTGACATAGGTGTATGTTTGCCTGTTCAAATGGATGTTTAAAGAGTTAATGGTACTTCTGGAAAAGAGAAGGGAGTTTCTCCTGATGCTAAATTTATAATAATAATAATAATCCTTGCATTTGATATAGCGCTTTCCACATCTTATCAACGTCCCAAAGCGCTTTACAGAATATACTGTAAAGTGAATTGACTGTATATATTTGTGGGCGAATCGTGGCAGCCAATTGCGCACAGCAGTGTCCCACACACAGTCGTGGATTGAAATGACCAATTTTATTATTGTGTTTTTTTGGAGGGATTATTATTAGGCATGTGGAATAAGGAACCTTGCCCAAGGTTTCGCCCTGACCTGCCTAGATTTGAACACAGGTCTCCCCAGCTTAGTTTCCCCAGCTTGCAAGACAAGTGCTCTAACCACTGAGCCACAGGAGCTCCACAAATTTCTCAAGTTGAATGTCAACAAGACTGATTGGCTCCCGTCAGTGCCTCCATACCTCAGGCACTGCATGTATCACCATCCACTTCACTGAACCAATCTGGATCTTGGCATCTTGTTTGACCCTCAACTGTCCTTTCCATGACCTACTCTGCCTTCCCCCACCTCCACACATTACCCGAATCTTACCATTGCATCACCCCTTAGTCCCCCGAAACACTCATCCACGCATTTAACGCGTGTAGGCTAAACTATGCTAACTCCCTTCTTGTCAGCTTTCGCAACTGTTCCCTTCACGAGCTGCAGATCATCCAGAATTCTGCAGCTTGTGTCCTCTCTCGCACCAGGCTCCATGATAAGGTTAACTCTACTCATCCGGTTCCTCTGGCTCCCCATCACCCAGAAGATAGAGTTCAAAATCATCATCCTCACTTTCAAGGCCCCCACAGCCTTGCTCCTTTTTTATCCTCTGACCTGCTAACCTCATATCAACCTGTCTGCTTCCTTTGCTCAGCAGCTCTGACCTGCTCCACATACCCTGGCCTGCCCCACGATCAACGATAGTGACTTCAGCCTCTCTGCCCCCATCCATGGGAACTCCATCCCACCCTTCAGACGTCCCTCCTTTGCCTCTATCAAGGCACATGTTTAAGACACTCCTCTTCGACTGTGCCTTTGGGCAGTCACCTGCCCTCTATCCCCTTGATTCACTTCTTCCTGAAATCACTGTGCAGCATTTTGAAACATCCTACCAAAGTGAAAGATGCCATACAAATATAATTTATTATTGATGTCCTGGCTAAAAATCTGCAATCACTTTCAGGTTGCACTTTTTGGGACATTGCGGTGTACAAATTGCATTTGCCTACAAAATGCACTCCCTGACATTTGAACATTAAAATCCTGTTAGTGCAGTGACATGTCTCAGCAGTGTGATGAGGCACTATATCAAATGCAAGAATTAGTAAAAACTGGTTAGGGAATGCTAAAGGGAAAATTGTAGTTGAGCGTTATCATAAGAAAAACAGCATTGACCAGGCCTGTGTGTCTTGCGGTCTTTGTAAAGCTATTTTGAACAACTGATACCATTGGAACCAAAGAACAGATCAGGCTCTCTCTCCGCGTTGATATCTCACTTGTCTGTTGTAAGATTTTTTTCATGATTTCTGGAATGACGGCAAATTGTTAGGGTCAGATAACCTTTTTTTGTGTGTGTGAGCAACTGCAAATGGTCGTGGCCTGTGGTTTTGTCAGATTTGTGGTTGCAGAAGGTCAGCCTGTTGGTTTGCACTTTCATGTTGTCAATGTGGCATGTTGCACTTGGAGGGGCTCCTTGAACATGAATATAATATGTAATCAAGCCAAGCCACTTCTCAATCTGCTGGTGCCTTTATTGCTAGGCGCTTAGTAAATTTGTTAATTTACTAAACCTTTTATATTAATAAAAACTCTGAAAGCAATTAAGAAAGCACGGTCCATTTTGTTCTAATAGTGTTTTAATTTCACATCGCATCTTGGTCATACAAAAATGTATTGCTTTTTTGAGAACACTTATTTTTCCCTTTTGGGACAACAAGCTGCCAGGGGCAGGGACCGAGCTGTCTTGCAAAAAATGTTATCAAGTTTTTCAGAGCAAGCAAGGAATCCTTATGTGCTTAATTTTGCCCATTGAATAGTGATAAATAAATATCCTATTTGCTGGTGGCTATATAAAATTACCCATCACAGAAAGCTCATGATGGCTGTGACTTGCTCAGATGTGTAAAACGCTGGTTAAGCCTCAGCTAGAATACCGTGTTCAGTTCTGGGCACCACACTTTAGGAAGGATGGTAAGGCATTTGAAAGGGTGCAGAGGAGATTTACCAGGATGGTACCAGAAATGAGGGACTTCGATTATGAGGAAAGGCTAGGAAGGCTGGGATTAGTCTCATTGGAGCAGAGAAGGTTACTAGGAGACCTAATAGAGGTTTCCAAAATCATGAGGGGATTCGATAGGGTAAACAGGGAAAAACTGTTTCCACTGGTGGGTATGTCAGTGACTTTAGGTCACAGATTTAAAATAGTTTGTAAAAGAAGCAGAGGAGAGGGTGAGGAGAAATTGTTTCACGCAGCAAGTTGTTCAAATCTGGAATGCATTGCCTGAAAGGGAGGTGGAGGCCAATTTGATAACAACTTTTAAAAGAGAAGTGGATGGTTATTTGGGGAGGATGGGTTTGTGGAGTTATGGGGAGAGAGCCAGGGAGTGGGATTGACTTTGAATAGCTCTTTAGAAAGAGCCGGCACAGATTTGATAGGTCGAATGGCCTCCTTATGTGCTGTACGATTCTCTGATTCTTTCCTCTCCCTTCCTAAACTGGAGCTGTCATATTTATAAAAGCTTTCCCCTTGCCCGCTTTTAAGCTTTTTATTATGTTTTTAAATGCAGTAATTGACTTGGCTGTAACATTTCAATTATCCATCGCATTTTAGTTTGATTGTGTTTTTACTTTGCACCAAATTGCACCTGAAATTTGATTATAACCAAAAATACCTACCAATTTTTTAAAAATTGCTATATTAATGGCAAAATGTGAATAATGAGGCCAATGGCAAGGTTGAAATATCTGGATGTGAAACGGAACAAATTAATGTGTGTGGATCTCGGTTCTTAACATAATCGTTGGATTTAAGAAATTCAAATAGTCATTGGTCAAGGAATCCAATTAGGACTGTGGTGACCCGGAACTATCATTGGTGAATGTGGTTCTCAGTGTCTGGAATGACAGGACAATGGAAGTGTGCAGACCTCAGTACCGAAAAGGGAAGATAAGCAAATGGTTGCAAGTATGGAGAGCTGTCTGCGACTCAGTAAAATACATGCACATGTGACGATTCAAGTTACTTGAGCAGAAGGGCACAGCTAAATGTGTGCAAGCCCAATAACTTTTAGTTGAGGCCACACCCACAGGCCGCTCACAGCAGTAGAGTAGCGAAGGGACCACTGAATGTGTGCACGCTTCCACACGGACCAGTGAATGAATTGAGAGCCCAAAAGATAGAGGGAAGACAGGACCACTGAATACCAAATCTATTAGGCAATGCCCAGTTAATTTTTCTTTTTTCTTTATTTTATTTTATTTTTTTCAGACAACAGCAGTAATGTGGAAGGTTTAAATATGAAAGAGTGGCAGGATGGTCTACGGGCACTGTTACCAAATATTAACATCAATTTTGGGGGACTACCAAATGCTGCTTCCTGCTCTTCAGTGAACCATGCAGCACCAACCTCAGCCAACAACAGCAGCCTGAACTGGGAGAGTGGGAGTAGCTGGATGGACCCAGCTATTATTACAGGTGAGGCCATCAGATCATCTGCATTCAGGGCACTCCTGTTCAGACTGAACCCATAATTCTGCTTTGAACTAGGACCAATTGAGCAATAATGTGGGTTTTCAGTACCCTCGGGTGGATCTTCTATTGAATTTGTTTCCTGACAACTGTTTGTGTCTGTGCTTTTTAAGCACCTGCGCTCCTGCATCATGTTGAGCTCACCTACCGAACCTTAAGTTTGCTCCATTTCTGGCGGCTGAGAATGACAACTCCAAGCATGATCTGCCTTGGATGACGTGGCTGCAGATTCTTGTATGAAATCAGATTGTAACCGTACAACAGGAGCACAACTAAATGGGAGCGGAGCTGAATAAAATAAATTGTAAGATAGGAAGGTCTGCTGTTCAGTTGCTGATCCCATTGCAAATATTTCAAAACGCAGGAAACTTTTACAATGAATGGTATCTTTTTTCTGTCGGCGAGTACTTCGTGTCCTTGTGGTATTGGTGCTAGTGACTGGCATTTTTATCTGCTTGGGAATTTGCATGGAATTTCATCAGCATTTATAAATATGAACAAATATTTTTCCTATTTTAATACTGACTGACAGCGAAGTTCCACAGAACCTTGTACAAGCGTTGCATATTTTGACTCTTGCCGTGACTTTTACAGGATTGGTTACAATCCATATGAAGCTATTAGCAGATGCAAATAATTGCAACTTCTGTGTGATCAGAATATATTGAGTTTTGAGATTGAAGGGGATCCCAGCTACTCCACTTCTGGAATGTTTTTTGTTACTTGTGATAGACCCTTGACTTGACATTTGGTTGTATTCGTGCTTCCAGATAATCCATCTTTTCTCGTGCACTGCTGCAATATTCCTAGAAACCATGTCTGTGATGCTTTCTTACATCAGGAAGTACCCTGGTAAAGTTAGCCTGAGTACAGTAAAACCTTTGTTATCTGTCACCCTCGGGACCTGACTGTTGCCTATTAATAAAATATGCAGGATATTCGAGTGGCAAGTTGCTGAAAATCCAACAAAGAAAATTAACATTTTAAAACATACCATATTAATAATAGACTAAATAATTACGGAATATTGTGTGGATACTTAATAATAAAGCATTCCAGCACACTCGGTAAAATGATCAGTAAAAAAGCATTCCAGTGTTCGGTAAGTTTAATAAGTGCGCATGCGCACACATTGCACTCGTGCGCAAAGTGAGCATACCGCGACTCCCGGATGGCTACGGTATGAGATCCGGTTGCTGAAATGGTGAATTGTGTTGTGAGATACCAGTTGGTTGAGTATGCTGGTCAGTTGGGTATCGGATAAACAAGGTTTTACTGTATAAGAAACATTTGTCAGTCTTCTATATCAATATAGTATTGATAGTTCTGAGGAAAGTTCATAGCCCTGAAACGTTAACTAATTTTTCTCTTCGTGGAGGCTGCCTGACCTGTTGAGTGTCCCCCAGCTTCTTTGTGTTTGTGGTACATCAATAGTTGGGCTTCTACAATGGGGACTTCGGCAATTATGTTTTAAAGAGATAAGTTCTGTTTTTACGTTTGGTCAGCTGAGTGCCTTGATGATGCATGTAGAAACCTCTCACTGTGTTTAGGAGCATCCAAACCAACCTGAGTTCTGTGCATCCCACCTACACAGATATCCCAGAATGTACATTGGGGTAACTGCTGGAGTCCAAACAACTGAACCGCTTGCCAGCCTATTATTGCCAAGCTGAATTACTGTATTTAAGTCAAAAATGATGAGCAAGACTTATCTCTGTGCGTAAAAGTAGCTGGTTTTGGTGACTTGATGCCTACATCCAGCTGCAGTTGGCATTGCAGAGTTTAGCTGGTTCCAAATGAAACAAATGAAAATGAAACAGTGGGAAACCCTGAGGTTAAGGTGTAGTTTTGCACTGAGAAGCATTCTAGAGTTCTGATTTCATTGGTTGTAACTTTCAAAGAGTACACAATTTGGACGTTATTGTCCTCCACTCATCCAAAACTTTGTGTAAAATTGGTTCAGTTTATGAAAATAATGGGCTTGACCATTAATCAGCTTGTGTCGCCTTCGACCGGCCTCAGTGCTACTTACTCACATCCTTCCGATGTGAAAGGTGCTCTATAAGTGTAATTTTGTTGTACTAATCTTTGCTTTTGATATAACATCAAACCACAACGTCTCAGTGCTTCTGGGCATTTGTTCTGTATTTGTGGGCGAATGCAGCAACCACTGCTTCTAAAAAGAGTAATCAAAATGCCAGTGAACAACAGTGCTTGAGATCATTGTGTTCATTCTGAATTTCTAATTGCACTGATTTCAGAGCAATGTGCAGAAAAGTCTTAGAACTGCACGCTTCATTGAACGTGCGGGGACCACAAGCGGGAACCTTTTGGTGGAGTTTCTTGTTTTTTGTGGCACATGTGGGTGTATTGTGAATTGATTTATAGCAGTGGAGTTATGTATTTCAATAAGCAACATGCACCACTCTAATGTTTAGTAGCTTTGTTAGTTTTCTTCACCAGCTTGGTGATTGAAGGGTCTCAATGCTAAATCTCACAGGTTCCCAACAGCTAATTTTGTCCATAACTGAGCAAAGCTGATGTTGTCACTGCACGGTTTTGCTTCTTTGGGATCCTTGTGGCCTTAATTATGTAATTCTATTGTCTAGTATTTTTCTTTGTTCCCATTTGTTTACGTGCGTTGCCTGTCATCAGCTTGCTTGTGACAACCGTCTGCATTGTGCTGCACATCTGTGACGTTTCGGGAAATAACTGAGATACATCAGCATGCCTCCCCTGTGTTCAGCTCCCTTTGAACATCTGAGATCAGAACTTGGGAAAGGTGGGAAAGGTCTGCTGCAAACCTGGGTCCTTAAGCTTTCAAACAGCTGGTTGGAGTTCCTTGTGCCACCTGTTTCTTTTTCAGTTGAATTTCCCCATGCGGTTCTCTGCTTTTTCCAGGTAGTCTTTTTGGTGGGGTTTTTCCATTCTCCTACAAAATGTGTGTCAGACTGGTTCACAAAATATAGTCAATTCACTTTACAGTATATTCTAAACTATATTTTGTGATGTCTCAATGACGTGATAAGGTGCCACATCAAATGCAAGGATTTAATATTATTCAAGCCCCAAATCATGACTTGGGAAATCTAACACGCTGGTCCTCTCTACCTGTTCAGATGTGACGTAAAACATCCCATGCCATTGAAAGGAAAACAGATGTTCTCCCAGTGTCTTTGCCAAATCAAATTGATTATTCACTTCATGGATGTTAGGGGAAATTTCTGTGTGCAATGATTTCTGAGTTCGCAACTTTTTCTCTTCAAATCGGGCCCTATGACCTTTAACATCCACCTAAAGCAGACAATACCTATGTTTCACATTTCATGCAAAGGACAAACTCTTGCCCAGCACGGCCTAAATTGTGAACTTACACTGCTCATTTTAAAATAACGCAGAATAAAAAGTTGAAGTTGTGTAAACCACATTGGAAAAGGTCGACAGCTGCCTTCACAATCACTTTTGAATATCATGTTTTAAACAATCAATACGATCCCCCTACGATCCTCTTGCAGCTATTTCACTAAACTGGCAAAATAACAGTACACAAAGTGACCTTTTTGTTAGTTTGCTCTTATAACAGTGGAGCTGTACTTTAAAGTTCACCAACCTGTTTTTTCAATCAGTGTGTCTCACTGTGTCTCATTTAAAAAAAATGTAATCTCTACATTCTGCCTTTTGAATGTGATTGTTACTCAACAGTGATTCTCTGACCTCCATTCTCCCACCAGTACCTACCAGCAATAAAATGTCAGGTGATTTAATGATTCTTCTGTCAAATTAAATCTAAAATGTACTCATTGGGGCAATTTAAAAGTCAGCAACATGGTAATAATCGCTCTAGATCTCTCAAGTAATTCCTTCTGTCTTGAAACATCTCCCTGGAACTTCTAACCTTTGTTGAAAACATTCTGTTGTGTTTGACTTTTGCCAAGATATCGATGGATGAGATGGTGACTAGGGCTATACAACAGAATTTAGTAGGATCAACCTCTTAGAAATGGTGGAACTTGTTGCCCAAACAGGGAGGGGGATTAGAAGGGTATGGATATGTGTAAGGAGTGGGAGGAGATGCATGTGGTGTATTAACACCCACATGGACTGGTTGGGCTGAATGGTCTGTTTCTGTCCAAAGATTATTATAGCAGTCCATGTAAATCTATGCAAATGATTTTTTATTCTATAATTGAGAAAACTGTTGTGAAGAAGTTACAGGTCCTGGTACCTTGCTACCCATTCTGTAAATTGCTAGTGTAGTCAATCAGAGCCCAGGAATTCCTCTGCTCCTTGATCTCACATCAATCTTTTTATGGATGTTGCTGTGGGGCAGCCCTATTGTAGACATTTGCTGTGTGCAAAACAAAGTTCTAAGGTTTAGAGTTGTAAAGAGCAATTTCAGGATAGACATCAGAGGGTAATTGACAATTGGAACAGGTGGCCCGAAAGGTTGGTTGAGGCTGGGATTCCAGGCCATTTTAAAAAGCAGCTTGATGTGGTGTTTAGGGGATGATGGGCATGGTGTAGTGGAGAAATTAGATCAGATGGCCTGAAGTGCTTTCTTCATCCAGACTGATCTTGTGATAGTGGAGTCCTGTACCTCAGTGGTTAGAGCACTCACCTTGTAAAGAAGAAACTTGGGTTCATTTCCCAGCGGGGCAGATTTCCTTTTTCCAAGCACCTGATGAAAAAAAAAAAAATTGGTCGTTTGATTCACAACTGTATGTGGGACACTGCTGTGCACAATTGGTTGCTGAGTTTTGCCCACAAATATACAGTCAATTCTCTTTACAGTACATTTTGTGAAGGGCTTTGAGATGTCTAGAAGGCATGAATATGCTGTAAAGTGAATTGACTGTCTATTTGTGGGAGAAATGCAGCAACCAATTGCACAAGGCAGTGTCTCACAAACAGTCATGGATTGAACTGACCCATTTTTTTTTCTTGGGAGATTATTATCAGGCATATGGACCAATGTTTTGCCCTGCCAGAAATCGAACCTAGGTCACTCGCTTGCGAAGCAAGTGCTCTAGACACTGACCTATAGGACTCCACACCATATGCAGTGGTGTGGAGCTTGAAGCTGAGTTCAGATCAAAAGAAGACTTATTTGAGCTGGCGAAGTATTGGAAGAGATCTTCAGAACATTTAAAGGAGGATAAATAGCAGATGTTGAAAAGGAATGATTTTTAGACGGCAGACAATGACAAAATAAACAATTGCAGAATGATTGTGCATTGGGCCACAGCATTGAGTTAACAGATTGATGAACAGGAAGCTCTACGGGTCATTTAATGTCTTCAGATCATTTGCAGCCACGGTTACAAATGGGTTTGTGTGGCCAAACACAGATGCCAGCAGCAATGTTCTAGTTTATATTTACGTCAATGGGAAGCTGAACATTGCTGTCCTTGTTTTGTTGCAGTCACCACCAGCTGTCAATGACACTCGATTTTTCCCCTGTATAAATAGAGGATTGAAATAAAATGCTACAACACGCACTGATTGAAATGAGATCTACCAAGTTTGACATGCCACCATTATGCTACTGTCAGCAGCATACTGAGTGCTTAATTTGACATACATTTGAATAAACTCTGTCTCCCTGATATGCCTCATCTTGTGGATCCTGGTACGCCTTTTTTTGTTCTAGATAACCCATGACCTCAGGGCAGCTTGCATATTGCCTACTGCATTGAGCGGATATACAGTGGGACCCAGTGGCATAGCACAGAAATTCTCTCTCTCACATTGTGCCATAGAGAATGAAACAAGATATCCCACACTGAATTCCTAAGGCTAGCGTTCCAATTAGTTGGTTTGTGTTATTGTCACCAATGACTTTTAGGCCTCAGTCAATTCCACGGGCTCACTCTACTTTCCATTATAAACAAGTTAATGATTTTGGAATTAACTGGGGGGGGGGAGAGATGATTCTGTTGTGGTTGTAGAAATGGAATTTAAGTCCACTTTCTTTTCTCTTCCCCTCCCCTATCCCATAAATTGAACAGTCAGAAGCATTAACTGCTGTTTGCAATTAATGTTGATATCAAATGCAAGGATTATTATTATTATGCTTCTGAGTTAGTTCAGAATCTAAGATTGTTTGGACCTGTACTTTGGGGAATTGTACCCACTGCTGTGATCTGTTGCATATTTGGTCAGTGGATATCAACAGAGAATCATGGAATATTACAGCGCAGGAGGCCATTCGACCCATCGTGTCTGTGCCAGCTCTTTGGAATAGCAATCAGTTTCCGCCCTCCTCCCCTGGTTCTTCTGCAAATTATCTTAATGTTCCCTGGTTACCAACCCACCTAACAGTGGAAACAGTTTCTCCCTATTTACTCTATCAAAAACATAATCTTGAACACCTCTATTAAATTTATGGAATTCACTACCCCAAAAGGCTGTAGATGCTCAGTCCTTGAACATTTGCAAGGCTGAAACTGATAGATTTTTTAAAAATAGAGGGATTAGGGGATATGGGGATAGTGCAGGTAATTAGAGTTAGGTCAGAAGATCAGCCATGATCTTATCAAATGGCAGGGCAGGCTCGAGGGGCCGAATTGTCTACTCCTGCTCCTAATTCTTATGTTCTTAAATCTCCACTTAGCCTTCTCTGTTCTAAGGAGAGCAATCTGAGCTTCACATAACTAAAGTTCCTCATCTCTGATAAATCTCTGCACCCTCTGCAAGGCCTTGATATCCTTCCTAAAGTGCACAGAATTGGACACAATACTCCAGCTGAAGCCTAACAAGTGACGTATGAAGGTTTGGTAGTACTTGTTTGCTTTTATTCTCTATGTCTCTTGATAAAGCCATATACTTTTTTTTAGCAGCTCTTATCAATCTCCTTGTACCATTTATTGTATACTGCCTCCCCTCACTCTTCCTCCCCAAATGCATCACCTCACGCTTCTCTGCATTAAACTTCATCTGGTATGTGTTGCCAATTTTACCAATCTGTCTATGTCCTCATGCAGTCTGGTACCATTTTCCTCACTGTTTACTACATTCCCAAGTTTTGTGGTCATTTGCAAAGTTTGAACGTGTTGCCCTCCATACCCAAGTCCAATTCATTTATGTGTGTCAAAAAGAGCAGTGGACCTAATACCAACCCCGGGGAACACCACTGTATACTTCCTTTCAGTCTTAAAAACAACCGTTCACCACTACACACTACTTTCTGTCTCCCAGCCAATTTTGGATCCGTGCTGCTACTGTCTCTTTTATCCCATGGGCTTCAATTTTGCTAACTAGTCTATTATGTGGCACTTTATCAAATGCCTTTTGAAAGGCTATATATGTTAGAGCAACTGCACTAGTCATCAATCCTCTGTTATTTCATCAAAAAATTCAATTACATTTGTCAGAAACAATTTGCTTTTAACATATCCATGTTGACTGTCATTAATGAATTATGTTTCTTCCAAGTGAAAATTAATTTTGCCTGGATTAAATTAACCTGGATTATGGTTTAGAAGGTCACACTTAGTCTAACTGGCCTGTAGTTACCAGGTTTATCCCTCTTCCGCTTTTTTGAACATTTTTGAACAAATGTGTAACATTTGCAATCCTCCAGTCCTCAGACACTACTCCCACATCCCAGGAGAATTAAAAGATATCTGATATTTCCAAAGAGACTTGTAAACTTTGCTTTGGTCATCTCCCACTTCAGTTTTTCTAATGCACCTCACCTGTCTCAGCAACTCCACTGTTAACAAGGTATAAATGATTCAATAATTTACATAAGAATAAGTAGCAGGAGTAGGTCATTCAATCTCTTGAGCCTGCCTTGCCATTCAAAAAGATCATGGCTGATCTAATCTAACTCCACCTTCCCGCTTTGTCCCCTTATCCCTTAATCCATAAGAAATCTATCAAATTTTTACCTCACCTATATCAGGCTCCACACACCTGAATCTCCCCAACTCTTGCCAGGCATAACTGGCTAACTATTATTAAAACGGCTCAATTTGTCAAGATCCTCATTGTCGATTTCAAATAGCTTCACGCCATGACACCTCAACAGAACCTAAGAAATGCAAGAAGAAAAAGACCATGGTTCATCTAGTTCACCTTCCTGGTGGTCGCATGCACATATGTCCCACACTACCTCTGTACTATTATTTCTTAAAAGTAAACTATCCAACCTGTATTTGAAAGAATCAACATTTTCTGTGTCAACTGTCTCCCTCGGAAGCCCGTTACATAGATTCACTATTCGCTCATTAAAATAGTGTTTGCCTAGACTAGTTCTGGTATTCTTACTTAAGTTTCCTCACTCCACATGCCTCATAATTGGTAATTTCAATCCACAACTGTTTGTGGGACACTGCTGTGCCCAATTGGCTGCCGCGTTTCTCCCACAAATATACAGTCAATTCACTTTACAGTATATTCTGTAAAGAACTTTGAGATGTCCAGCATGAAACATTTAGTTATTTCCTCAATATATTTTTTGTACTGTGGAAACCAGAACTGTACACAGTACTCTTAAGTATGGTCTCACCAATGATCTATACAGTGATCTATACAGTGGCAGGATTACCCCACTACTTCATCTTGCCATTAATGTTTTGATACATCCCAACATCTAGTTTGTTTTATTCACTTACACAGAGCACTGCTGGGAGAGCTTCGATATATTGTCAAACAGGACCCCCAGGTCCTTTTCATTTTCCGTATTATTTTCCTTCCGTTCAAATACTAGTCCCATCCAGGATTTTGAGTCCCCATGTGAACTACTTTGCATTTCTCCACATTAAATTTCATCTGCCACTGATCTGTCCAATTCAAATCCTCCTGCAGCCTATTTTGTCCAACTTGTACCACCTTGATTAGCTTGGTGTTGCCTGCAAACTTAGCCACTGTGTTTGCGACTCCTAGTTCCAGATCATTTATAAAAAGATGAGATTTATTTACCTTAAGTTTTCATAGCTGTTTGACAACCAGGCTGGTAATGATATGGATAGTGTCGCAACTTTTCTTTGCAACATCTTTGAGGTTTCTTTGCAGATCAGTGAGAGGAATGTGGAAAATGCTCTGTCAGCAAATATTCTACTTTTTTCTCTCTCTCCTACCCATGTAAAACACATCCACTTCATGGTGGAATAAGGATATCCACTAGGGTCCATCGGTATGGAAAATTTTCCGATTAGATATATCGATGGGCTCATATCGAGATAAACCGAAATATCGATATTTTCAGTTTTTTCGTACTGTGCATGCGCATTCGGGGTGCGCGCGCATCCCGGGCCTATCTTCTCAGGAGGTAAATATCTTTCTCTCTTTGTGTCTCTCACTCTCTCCATCTCTGTGTTTTTCTGTCTGTGTGTCTCTGTCAACCTCCCTCTCTCCTCTCTCACATCCCCCCCATCTCTATCTATCTGTATATTATCACATCCATCCCTTTTCTCCCCCCCCCCCCCCCAGCCGTCTCTTTCTCGCACCCCCCACCCCCGTCGTCTCTCTCCCCCTCTCCCCAGCCGTCTCTCTCCCCCTCCCCCCAGCCGTCTCTCTCCCCCTCTCCCCAGCCGTCTCTCTCCCCCTCCTCCCCCCCCAGCCATCTCTCCCCCCCCCCCAGCAGTCTCTCTCCCCCTCTTCCCCCCCCAGCCGTCTCTCTCTCTCCCCCACCCCCCCCAGCCGTCTCTCTCTCGCACCCCCCCACCCCCGTCGTCTCTACCCCCCACACCCCCCCAGCCATCTCTCTCCCCCTCCCCCCAGCCGTCTCTCTCCCCCTCTCCCCCCCCCAGCCGTCTCTCTCCCCCCCCTAGCCGTCTCTCTCCCCCTCCCCCCAGCCATCTCTCTCTCGCACCCCCCACCCCCGTCGTCTCTATCCCCCATCACCCCCCCAGCCGTCTCTCTCCCCCTCCCCCCAGCCATCTCTCTCCCCCTCTTCCCCCCCCAGCCGTCTCTCTCCCCCCTCCCAGCCGTCTATCTTCCCCTCCCCCCAGCCGTCTCTCTCCCCCTCTCTCTCTCCCCCCCCCCCAGCAGTCTCTCGCCGTCTCTCTCCCCCTCCCTCCAGCAATCTCTCTCCCCCTCACCCCCCCCACCCCCAGCCATCTCTCTCCCCCTCACCCCTTGCATACCTGTATATTGTATTCAAGGACTGTGAATACAATATGGCGGCTTTGCACCTCGGTCTGTGTATTGTGTATAGAGATGAGCATTCTGGGTCTTGTAGTTCAGTGTGCTCGCATCCCGATTTTTTACCTCGATATATAGTTTTTTCGATATATCGATATTTTTGAAATGTCTATATCGGCATATCGATACGAAAATTGTATCGGGTTTTATCGATATATCGCCGGACCCTAATATCCACTAATATGGCAAAATATGGAATGGTTATTAAATAGAATCAATCTGTGAAATAGCCTGACCTGCTTCAATCGATACATTTTATTTCTTCAGGGGGAACTTTACATTTGTGGGTAAAAAGTTATTAATGATCTCTGCGTGAATCCGCCCAGCAATTGCAAAAATAACTGTTCAAAAAGAGAAGAGAGTTTCTCCTATTGTTCAGTCCAGCGCTGTAACAATTAAATTGGTCATTCATCTCCTGGACTTGGCTGTGCACAAATTGGCTGTTGTTTGCTGACAAATAGTTACTACGCTTAACAGAAATGACCGTAAAGCTCATTGTGACATTTCACCATTGTAGGTGTTAACACCAAAAACAACAGAATTACACTTGTATAGTGCCTTTCACGTCAGGAGGACATCCCAAGGCATTTGACAGTCATTGTTTCATTGTTCAAAATTGCAAAAGCTATTAAAATTTTCAAGTTCAAACAAACCGCGCACGGTTACTTTCACCTGTTTACAATAAATGCTGCCTATTTTGAAGACCATTGCTGGTTCCAAATGGCAATTGGCCCTTCGAACTCCAGCATTACAATTATACCTCTTGTGAACTGTTCCCATTGAATATAGCACTGTTGTTCAGTCAAACGTGACGTCAGTGGGACAGTCTATTGATTTTCGGAAATGTGAATAGGAATGTTAGTGCAGAAGACCTTCTTTTGAAGTGCAACAACTTTAGATAGAGATCCACTGAGGGTTCGTATTCAGAATCTGGGCTACTGATAATATTATCAAACAAAAGAATCTATATACAGTAGAAGCCCATTTATCCGGCACCTGTGGGACCTGGCCTAGGCCGGTTAAAGCGCCTGCCGGATATTCAGCTGGCCCGCGGCCGAATTTTTTTTTTTTAAGTTCTTTTAACACACACATACACACCAGACTAAATAATAACAGATAATAACAGAATATTGTCTTGGTACTTATTGTTAAAACCACTCTTGTGCGCTTCTCACCTTTACTGATTGAGGTTTACAGTCCAGCGATTCTTTTTTAAATGGAGCCAAGCGGGTGAAAAAAACGGCAGCTCGATTTTACTAGCTGCAAGCCGAAGCCCTAGACTCTACCAGCGGCAAACCAAAATATTCATTGTCTATACTGCACTTCCGCAACAATGTGGGTTATCAGCTAGCGTTATCGGCTTGCCGTTAGAATGACTTTAAAGTCATACGCGCTCCGTTTTTTTCACCCACTCCATTTTTAAAAAAGAATCGCTGGACTATAAACCTCAACCGCAGCATCATGGCTTCAAGCGCAGCACCTACCAGCAAAGGTAAAAGACACAAGAGAGTAGTTTTAACAATAAGTACCAATACATTCCATTATGTTATTATTTATGTATTTACAAATGCTCCATTGTTATTGTTCTGGATAAGTTCCGGTTTATCGAATGTGGACTTTTTTTTGGCATGCCGGTTTTACGGAAGTGCCAGTGCATCGGTCACGGATAAACGGGCTTCTACTGTATATAAAAGCCTTAGGTATGTTTCCGCAATTGTGTCCTCCTGACGCGGATGGGGCTGTGTCAAATCTATCTTCTATATATGTGTATATATATATGTATATATATATATATAAAAAGCCTTAGGTATGTTTCCGCAATTGTAACAATGAACTTCTAAAAGGAAAACAAAAACCAATACAGCTTAAAAACAAACAAAAACAACAAAGAAAAACAACCCAGTGAAACTCACCCTTTTTTTGGTAAACAACAAATACATTATTTTTAAAATATTTAGAAATATATGAATAAACGTGTTCAAAAACACTAGGGAGCGTATGTTACGCGGGGGTATAGCTCGTTGAATGGAATCCTTCTGTAACTTTCCAGTTTGGTACTTTTCTTTGCTCCTGAAAGGTTGGAAAATATGACCGTGTAAGTGTTTGTGAGGAAGACAATTTGAGACAATGAATTAACTTTTCTATTCTTGTGGGAGTGTTGACATTTCCCGATTATTTAAATTTTTACAAGCATTTTTCAAAATCAACCACATCTCAATTGGTTGGTGTCAACAGTACCACCTTTGAGACCTGTTAGATTCTCACCCTGAGCAGTGAGTGAAGTGAGCAGACGTTCAATTGTATTGGGTTTAAATGTGTGTTCTCTGCATGTATCCGCCCAGCAATTGCAAAAATAACTGTTGAAAAAGAGAAGAGAATTTCTCCTGTTGTTCAGTCCAACGCTGTTCCAATTAAATTGTTAATTCATCAAACTATATATTAATCTTTGAATAATTACTATGTTATGTATTCTGTCATCTGTGGACCTTTGGTTTTAAATGATTAAAGACTGGTACGGCAAAGGTTCATTGACCGAGATACACCTCTGCATCAATGAAGGAATCTTGGCAGTGTGCTGTGCTTTGTTTTTATTCTAGATATCTGCTTTGTCAGTATTTAGAATGAACAATATAAAGGGTGGGCAAGTATTGGAGGCCTCCTGGTACAAATCTTACCATTTATTGTATTGTTCTAATTAAACATCCCCATCAGCACTGAATTACTCACAGTGGGTGCCGTTTGGTGCTCGAGAACATGTTCCCAATAATTAGCCCCATCAACTGCTGCTATCCTCATCGCTGTTCAGCCAAATGACTGGTATTCAGGAGACGAGATATAAGACAAATGCCTATGCCTAAACCATTGTTGATAGCTTCATTATTGAGCATGAGGTGCTTCCATCAAATCATTGTGGTCAGGATTCCTCACTTGAATGTTTTGTTTTCAACATTACGTTTTATATTAACTGCGATTTGAAGAGTGAAAAACCACCAGGTGCCTAATGGATTTGTGTTCTCTCCACAGGAGTGCCAGCATCCACAGGGAACAGTTTAGACTCTCTGCAGGACGAGAATCCGCCACACTGGCTGAAGTCGCTTCAGGCCCTCACAGAAGTAGATGGCCCTGCTGTCGCACAGACAGGGCACAGTAACCCCTTCAGCACACAGATCCCTTTACACAGAGCTGGCTGGGCTCCCTATCCTCCACCCTCCAACCCAGGCAACTTTCACTCTCCACCTCCTGGTTTCCAGACAACCTTCAGACCCCCCAACAAACCCCCCACAGATCTACTACAGAGCTCTGCATTGGATCGTCACTAGACATAACTGATTTATTACCCCCTTTCTCTCTATCTCTCTGCTCTTTCTCTCTCCCTCCCTTCCCACACATAATCTCAGTTCCTGATCAGCCCCAGATGCAATGCAGTCACAGGGTTATGTTGAAAATTATCAGGAGATTTTTTCTGCTCACCAGTCTTTTTTTTTAAACAAAAACAGCATGCTCCCCCATCTCGCAGGCTGCAACCTCCTGACGATTGGTATCTTATCAACAAAGTCACCTTTGGCAATAGATTTTTTGTGTTGTGTTTCAGGAAAACCGTAATTTGGGTGAATGTATAAGAATTGCAAAAAGAAACACAAATGGAGTCCTGGGGGGTCAAAAAAAATCATACTTATATAATGAAATGCTTTTGAGTTTGTTGTGTCAGAGAGAGTATGGCATGCTGGGGTAAGCATTGTTTGATTAGTGGTAAATGGGCATGTAGTTGAGGAGTGGACGAGTTGACTAAAACAAATTGATTTTTTTTAATTTTGAATTTAGCTTCAATAAATAATACAAGAAATATGTTTTAAAGCATTCACAAATTTAATACCTAGACGATAATAAAAACAGCTGAACACAAAGAGTGGTATATACTCATTTCTTTCCGTCTTTCTCCGTGTCTGTCTCTATCTCTTGTTGGCTTTTAAAATTCACTGGAATGGGAGCTCTGGGATAGCACTGCCTTGGGGGGGGGGGTCACCTCATTCTTCAGGAGCACAACCTTTTTGAACTCCGCCTGCTGCTTTGAGTAACCCTGTAGGTTCTGGACATCGTGCAGTATTTGAAGACAACGTGGTTAATCTTGACGCTAAAATTTAAAAAAATGTACCTCTTCAGATTTGGAACTAAATCTTAAATAAAAAAAACTACTTGACCTTGATGCTTTTGTCTTCTACGTTTTTGCCTACTTACGCACACTTGTACACATGCCATGCCTATGCTTTTGCCTATGTTTGAAAAGAGAGACCCCGAGTTTCTTGAGATTCTTCTAATTTCCCCCTTCCGCGCTCACAATGTGTCGTCAAATCAAGTTGTTTGACTTTGCTTCTTCCATCACTGTCCAGCCTGCTACCGTGGCTGTTTTGCAAGGCATAGATGGAAGAGAGGCAACCTCATTCCCAACAGTGATGATATCAGTATCAGAGAGAATCATAGAATATGACAGCACAGAAGGAGGCCATTTGGCCCATCATGCCTGTGCCTGCTCTTTGTAATAGCGACCCAATCAGCCCCACTCCCCCGCTCTTTCCCCATATCCTTGCAAATCTTTCTTCAAGTGCCTATCCAATTTCCTTTTGAAAGTTGGGATTGAATCTTGTTTCCACCTACCTTTCAGGAAGTGCTTTTCAGACTGTAAATTCTCTATATAAAAAAAAATTCTCCTAATCTCCCCTCTGGTTTGTTTGCCAATTATCTTCATTCTATATCCCCTGGTTACTGACCCTCATAAGAGGAGACGGTTAATCTTCCCCCTTAACCTCTGCTCTTAGAAGAACAATCCCAGCTTCTCTAGTCTCTCCATTTAATTAAAGTCCCTCATCCTTGGTAACATTCTGGTAATCTGCACCCTCTCCAAGGTTTTGATAATTGAACCTAAAGTGAACCTATCCTACCACTTATAAATACAGTACTTGGTATTTTAAGCACCCTCCCCACACCGGACTTTCTGCTCCTATATCCCCAACATATACTTCCAACTCCTGCTCAGAATCTCAAGAGTTGTTTGTATGTTTTTTTTCGATTGCACCAAGTTCCACTTTACAGTATTGTATTTTGTTTCAGATTATTTGAGAGATGGCTGACTGCTTTGATAACGTGACAAATCAGTCCTTTTTTTAAAAAATGGTTTTCACACCAAGCCATGACCACTTTTCGAGAGGAGCCTGAATCTATTTGTATCGTCTTTATTTATAGCGAAATCAACGCGTTGCCAAATCCACCTTCTCAAGATGGTCTTGCGAACTAGGCTGCAGCACAGTGTTCTTGCAGTTCATACTTCTCAGCTTGTGCAATGTGGGATGCCAGTTTGTTGCACAGAAATCACGCTTTAAGCTGCTGCGCTTCAAGCCCACAGCAGAGGGGAAGAGATGGAAGGTCTTGTGTCACGCAAGCAAGTTGTGAAAAGTTGGTGTAAGCACTGGTTTGTGGAAACAACAGGAGAGATTTGCTGCAATTTTTTCACAGCCAGCTACCACCCCGATAAGTGTTTGAAAATATGATTTTAACATTGAATATTTGATTTTTTTTAACAATCCCAAGGACATTTGAATTGCTCCCCCGTGTGCTGACAGCAAAAATGGTGTCAAAGGAGTAGAGATCCTGGTCAGGCGATGCAGGGAATTTAGTAGACTTGTGAATAATAACAACTGTTTACCTTCTCCCCATATCCCTTCTCTCCCTCCCTTCAGAATTCTATTTAAAAGACTTTGACAGTGTCTTTTGTCAGAGCCTGAACTGCATTCAGGCATCTCCCTGCAGAAACTATACAAATGTCTTGGGGAGGGGCGGGAGGAGATTTGTGAGAATGATACTGGGAACGAGGGACTTTATGAAAGATAAGAGAAGTTGGGTCTATTTTCAGTGGATCAAAGCAGGTTGAAAGGAGACCAAATAGAAAGGGGACTCTACACACAACCCCATCCACCATACACAAACAAACATCCTCCTCTACTACATCTGAGACCTCCTAAACCCCCACCAACATGCTCGGCCCTTCCGCTCAGCAGGCTCCCGCCTCAACCCGGCTCCAGCCTCAACGGTGGAGCTCCTGTGGCTCAGTGGTTAGAGCACTTGTCTTGCAAGCTGGGGAGACCTGTGTTCGAATCCAGGCAGGTCAGGTCGAAACCTTGGGCAAGTTTCCTTATTCCACACGCCTATTAATAATTCCTCCAAAAAAAACCACAATAATAAAATTGGTCATTTCAAGCCATGACTGTGTGTGGGACACTGCTGTGGCGCAATTGGCTGCCGCGATTCACCCACAAATATATACAGTCAATTCACTTTACAATATATTCTGGGAAGCGCTTTGGGACGTTGATAAGATGTGGAAAGCGCTATATCAAATGCAAGGATTATTATTATTATTATATAACCCACCCGCTCATCATTGGCAGACGAGCCTTCGGACATTCTGCCCTCAACCTCAGGAATTCCATCCCACAATCCTTCCGCCTCGCTCCCCCTTCCTCGCCCTCCTTGAAGTCCCACTTCAAGACCCTCCTCTTCGATGTTTCCATCGGTCACCCCGAATCCCCCCCACTTTCCCTCCATCCTCCCCGCCCCCGACCCCAGCTCAGGTCTGAAACAATAACTGTCCAGTACCTTGGTTTGTCCTCCTGACATGAAAGGTGCGAAACAAGTGTAATGTTGTTGTTGTAAAGTGAAAATATGTTGGTTGGCAGTAAAATGTACCTCAATAGCTTCAGCCAACCAACGCATTTGTCAAATAATCCCGCAATTTTCCCCAAAATTTATCAAATTCCCGGGCAATTTTTGATAAATATTTCCACATTTTTCTATTGGATCTGGTTATAAGTCACAGAGGAAAGCTGAGGCAAAGAAATTTCACTCAGAGAGTTGTTGGGATGTGGAATGCCCTGCCAATTAAGGTGGTAGAGGTAGAGTCATTCTGGGCTTTGAGTGGGAAGTAGACAGGGATGAAAGATAGCGGTTTCAAGGCAGTGTAAAGACAGGGCAGGGCAATGGGATTCAAAGGACCCCTTGCTCTGAGAGCCATCGCAAATTTGCTGGGCCGAACGCTCTTCATTGCGAATTTCTATGTTTCTAAATTTCTCTTCCGTTTGCATCCCATCACCCACGTTGGGAGAAACGTTGGAAGCACGATGAGACAAACATTCATCACATGAAATGTGGGTGCAAATTGTGACTCAGCTTCGAGGATCACAGATATCTGACTGACGTTGAGAAGTTGAGCAACAGACAAAATTAGAATTGAGTGGGACAAAGTGTTGGAGCTGAGTGAAACATCTTCTCCGACCATACTCTTTCACTCGCTCTCTTTGCTGAACTCAACATGGGCCTAGTGCCAATCGTCTGCTGTCTCCACGTCACAATCAGTTCCTATCCTAAACTCTGCAACTCCCTCCCTTTTCCACTCTTTCTCGCCCCCTCTTTCTGCCTTGTGAAATCTTAGAATGTGTCTATGCCCACCTCCTCTCTCCATTGGCCATCTCCACCCAACCATCAGAGGTCGCGCTCGCAGCCACTATGCAAAACTCTGGAGCACTCTCCCTCAATCCCTCCGCCTGAAAACCTTCCTCTTCGACCATGCGTTCAGCCAATTCCCCCCACCACCACCCAGGAGTCAGGCTCCACTGCTGATAAGCACTCTGAGATGCTACCTGGCATGGTTTGGATACTCTTTAAGCATGGTCATGGTTTTCTGCATATGTCAGACACCTGGCTAACCAAACAAAATACTAGTCATGTTTCGTAGAAGCCTGAACTGCAGCATCTGCTTTGATGTGGTGCTCAGCCCCACTGCTGGAAAGTGTTTGTTTGTAGATTCCCAGGTTGATTTGTGCTACTCCACATAATAAACTGACCTGGCGAGACTTGAACATGTAAAATTGCCTCTTGGTCAAACCACCAGATGGCTGTTGATGTGAGTGAAACTGAACCACATCGTCAGTCCAGCACAGTGGAAGGGAAGAATTGAAGCCTACATTTGTCATGTCCATGCCTCTTGCAAACTACTCACAGAATCAAACACAAGCCATTTCCAACTAGATTTATAATAATAATAATTAAATTATAATAATTGTAATAATATATTATAATAATAAATTGTTTGGCAACAACACGTTCCAAAGCTCATCCATGAAGGACAGGTTTGAGATAGAGTGGTAATACCTAAGGTTGGAGGGGTCGAGGGTAGGTTTTTGAAGGAGGGAGTGGGTGACGACGCGGTTTTGAGAGGGAGTGGGACTGATCTGAGGAGAGGGACTGGTTAATGGTGTCCGCTAGCGTTGGCTAGCGGAGGGGGAGCTGGGTGATCAGTAGCTGATCAGGAGCTGGGGTGGGGTGGGGGGGTGGGGGGGGGGGGCGGGTGGATGTTACCATCCTTACCATGCAGAGAGTTCCGAAAGAGTCCTGAAACAATAGAAACATCTGGAAATGGTATTCTAAATTCTGGGATCAACTTGCTAATTATCTGCTAATTATCAAAACTATGTAACAATGAGCTGCTTTGGTATACATAAGAATAAGGTTTTTTATATACAGTATTGTGCTGCCAGTTGTTAATTAAGTGTGATTGTTAGGCTTGCTCCCATTGCTGTATGTCTTCCATTGTTGTATTCCTCATATACAAGGAAGCCAAGGGTTCCAAGGCCTGTTTCTAATGAGTGTATCTTCGAGTCTCTATAGAATCCTAGACAAGAAAAGGAGTAAGCACTTTGGAGGGTAGTTGTCAACATCGGAGATTTACTAGTTAGAGCAGACTCTGATGAGACAATCTGGTTACTGGGCATTGGGGTTAACTGGGAATACCTGTCTGTGTGTGACTCTGACTTGGTTGAGTCACATTTGAAATAGCAGAGAAGCAGAGGCCACTTAGTATGAAAACATTAATAAAATATACATCAAGGGATGAAAACCGTTAAGAGTCTTGACCAACTTTCTTCTGGAAAAAAATTGGACAATAATTTCATGGCTGTCTATGAGATGTTGCTGTGGTGAAAATTGGCTGGCACTTTCGCCTACAAAATTCACAGTCACTGTACTTTACAACCAGGTATTAGCCTGGCAAAGTGGTGTCACTCTCAAGCCCCACATCGGGACTTGGAATTACATAGTCTAAAGTGACACCCCATTGCATTGCTGGGGTTGTGTTGCATTGTTGGAAGTGCCATCCTTCGGATGAGACATTAAACCGAGGGCCTGTCTGCCTGTCAGGGTGGATGTTAAAGGTTGCACGGCACGATCCCAAAAAGTTTCTCCCAGTGTCCTGACCAAATAAAATTGGTCACTTGCGCCATGGCTGTTTCTGGGACTCTGTGGTACGGAACAATGGTCTCGATGGTGTGATAAGAAGCAAGGATTATTATTATTATTTTCTGTGTAGTGCTTTGAGATGTTTTGATGATGCAGCAGCTGTATCAAGCATGGAATTTATTATCATTTGAATCACATTGCTAGGTTTTTCACATGTTGCAGCAACTCGGGAGCAACAAAAAAGAAAATGACAATGGTCTGTTGTGTTTGAAGCCATTTTATTCATCGTTTGAGGTTCTTCATTCTTACTTTCCATAGAGCATTTTGAGAAGGGGATAGTTACTAGAAGAGTCATGTGATTGAGGCGTTCTGAAATGATACAATAGACCATGAGAGCAGCAAAGCTTGAACAACGTATGAAAATGACAGCTGTGCGTTTTTGCCGGCCAGCTCTCAAAGGGCTGCGGGCTGTTAGCACCAATGGAGCCATACCGCAGTGATTGGTCACTGTGTATGGTAGAGGAGGCACGGTGAGGGGGGAGGGGTTTGAAAGAAATTGCTCAAAATGAAGAACCTTCTCACATGTTATAAATGTAAAATTCACCCCTTGTTTTTTTAAATTCAGATTACAGTACACTTTATTCCTTCGGGAAAAAAAATTACAGCTTCACAATATACACTGATCGTAAAACACACGCGCACGCACGTAATCCGTATGAAAGTGAATCCAATTAAATACCCTGAAACATGAAAAGTCACACACAAAGATTTGGGATTTTAATGGAAGCGATCTGTAGACTAGGGAAGATAAACTTGAGACAGGTCCACCATGATGAGCTTACTGACCGATGCTGTTCAGCAGCAGGGCAACCTTTACTGGACAGTCCAGCAATTCCAACAGAACGCAACAGTATAGATACAGGATATACATAGAGTTCTTCCTCGTTCAGAGGAATAAGACTAACAGGTAAGTCTAGGATTTTACACTGGCGAGGATCTGCTGATGGATAATTGCCAGCTTGCACCATTCAAGGTCCATCAAGCGAGCACCAAGCAACAACCCTTGACCTGTTAACTTCTGGGTCTGTGCTGCTCTTGACATCTTAGCACACTGTCCCGTTTTCTGGCCTGGATTTTGGGCAGCTTGTCCTGGGGACGGTTTGGACAGAAGGTGCCAGAGTGCAGAAGAATCCAGCGATGAGGGTCAGCCCCAGGCCACCCCAAGCGCAGAACATGGACCAGCCGTAACCGTGGATGATGTCGTCGGGAAGACCGTACAGGTATCTGGGGTAGCGGGAGAGTTCAAAGTTAATTCCGGCCACACAGGTGCACAGTGAGATGATGCAGAAGGTTCCTGTGGAAACGAGAAAGAAATACATTATAACAATAAATTTTTAAAAATCACGTTTGGAACTAGATCAGATTTGAAGGACTGGCCAAATCTTTGGTACAGAGACTATGGTGACTGTGCTACAGGAAGGATATTATAGCATTATCATAATAATATTTTTTGCATTTGACAAAGCACCTTATCAAATAGTTGAGACATCTCAATGTACCTCACACTGTGTGTCAGGCTGGCTTAGTGAGTAGCAGCTCTCCTCTGATTCTGCAGGTCCTGTATCTATACTATTGCGTTCAAGCTCCCCATGTTAAGATTTTAATTTCACAATCTAGTTTTGTCACTTCAGTGCAGTACTGGGAGAAACACTGTCTTGTCGGACATACCGGCCTTCAGAAAGAGATGTTAAGAGACGTTAGTCTGCCTGTTCAAGTGAACTTTAAAGATTCCTCTTCACTATTCAAAAAGAACAAGCAGTTTCTCCCTGAGTCCTAGCCAACAAATCCCCCAAATAAAATTGGTCACTCACTCCATGGCTGTTTGTGGGACAGTCTATTTTCATGCCGATTATACTATTTGACATCCTCAATTCAATTAGTCAAGTCAAAACTACCCTTCACGAATAATCTGGGCCAACTCTCCCAGAATAATTGCTGCCTGTTCAAGTGTTCAGAAATTTCATCCTGTATTCAGGCTGCTCAAATTTTCTCTGTAAGTTAAATAAGAGCTACTGAACAATTACATTTACCAACTTATACTTTTCATATACCTTTTCAACATAGTAATAAAATAATAATCCTTGCATTTGGTGTACTGCCTACCTTGGTGGGATGGGAGTATTCTAAAATGCTTCAAAGGATACACCATAAAGTGTAGTTACTGTGTTTTGAGGGCGAATGCGAATTAGTCAAATGCCACAGCCAATTTGCATTCAGCAATGTCTGACAAACGGCCGTGAAGAGAATGACCAATTTTAGACACTGGAAAAAAGTGTTTTCTATCTTCGAAAAGTGCCCCAGGATCTTTAGCATCCAGGCAGCTGGGACCCTGGTTTAATGTCACATTCGAAGGTGGTATCCCCAACAATGCAGCACACTCCCCAGTGTATGTGATATACTCCCCAAAGTATGTGATATCCTCCAATGTGGGGCTTGAACCCACAAGCATTGATTGAGAGACTAGATTGCTACCAACTGAGTCAGGCTGATAACATGGTTGCAATATGGACGCTTCTGTCTTTTGTCTCTCGTCTTATTGGCATAATTTAAAATTGTTCAGATTCTTTGGGAGAATCCTTGCATAGATACATTGCCTTATCACATAGTTGAAATGTCTCAAACCACTTCACCAGATTTATTGTAAAATATAGTATCTTTGTACAGTAGTTTGCAGCTAATTTGTGCATGGCAATATTCCACAAACAGCCTTGAAGTGAGTGACCAATTTTATTTTGAGGATTGCTGGCCAGGTCATTTACACTTTGCAGCGCATCTTGTGATGTGCCCTGAGGTGTATTCCTGAGGTGAATGGCACATTGCAAAATATAAAGTTTGATTATGCTGCAGAAGGCTGACACCGAATGACAGAATGACCTGTTTCTGTGCAGTGAATTCTGTGATACAATTGGTGTTTATTGCCCTTGGGATATGTGCTCACTGGTGTGCAACATCCAAGCAATGTATTACAAACAAATAATTTCCTTACAAAACTGTAGAAACAAGTACAAACGGAGAATATCAGTGAAACCGAAATACTTTTTGAGGTTGGAAGAGGGATATGAATTGATTCGCCTCACAAAGTGATGGTGCAACAATTAAACAAAGTGTATAATTAAATGTGACTTGTAATTGGTCAAACACCTCACAAAACCAGCAAACAAAACCCTCATAACAAACCAATTTAATTTAACTGAAAGATGAGGTTGAAATTGAATTAAGTTTGTGTTTGGGCTCCTGGGGGTTTGGAACAATTGTGATTGTGGATTTTTTTTTCTTCAGGGGGCATTGCAGAGGAGAGTAAAGATTTCTCTAACACTAGGGAACTAGTGTTAGAGGAATCAGCCACGAGCAAAGATTAGACAAGCCTGGGCACTTCAGTCTTGGGGGAAGATGGCTCAGAGGAGACTTTGCAGAAATGTGTAACATTTTAGAAGGGACTGAAAAAGTAAACCTAGATCAATAATTTAGATTAAATCAGAGAGTCTGCTTCCATCGCCTCTTTCAAAGTATGGCTCAAAACGTGGAGGGATACCTGGCAAGAGGGTCCTCTCTGTCTCTCTCTACAAGGGTAATAGACCACAAGTCAGTGGATAACTTAGGTCTGTGGGTAACTGATGCAGAACAGCTGTTCAAAAACATTCTTCATCCAAAATTTGTTAATTGGTACTTTGTTCTACCAGTGATCTTTGTGGTCTTGGTGGTGCAGCAAAGGTACACAAATCTGTGCAATGTCCTGGGCAAAGTTTTTACACATACGAAAAAAAGCCGCAGAAATAAGATGGGTAAATCACTTGACATTGAATGTAGTAATAATAATCCTTTCATTGGTTATATAACATCTTTTAATGTCAACAGCTCATCCCAAAGCTGTACGCTTCACAGGATGTGTTGTAAAGCGCAGTGACTGTGTATTTTTGGGGTGAACAAAGCAGCTTTCTACCCCTGCCCCTGGCTCGGTCCTGGGATCAGTTATTGTGAAGCACGCTGAGACGCCATTCGGCGTGGACGGTGCTATATAAATCAAAGTTGTTGTTGTGTGTCCTCTTCCACCAAATTGTTTAAAAAATATTTCAGAGGATTACTATTCCAACAACATATCATCTCACAACGGATTAAAGCTCACATTCCCTATAGTGAATTGACAATCCATAGATTACAGTATACTTTAATGACTTGAATAGTTTTTTAAGAAAAAAAAACTTTTAGGATTGGCCCAATTGGTTTGCAATGTCATTGCTGTTTAAGCAAATTGTCTAAACAAACTTGAATTGATTCCTTTCAAAATGTTGGGAACTTTATTGGATAAGTATTGTATTGTAATATCGGAAACAAGTAGATTATTATGGTAATAATAGATTAATAAATTATTAATAATCACAATAATAGATTATTATGGTGTCTTTGTGGTCCAATTCCTGAGCCATGCCGATACTCCAGGGAACTGCTGATGGCAGAACTGCTGGACTGACAAGAATCAAAGGGGCAGACCGGTGCATTGAGGTTAGATTTAGCTCCTGTTAACGTGCAAGCCCAAACCTAACAGGTAGGGAAGTCCTAGCTGGAAAAGCAGCAGGATGCTTGCCAGACAATGTTCTCAATGGCAAGCTGCGCAGTTTCGTCTGGTTAAACTCCAGCTATAAAACAATGTACACTCTGGGATCCCATACATTGGCTTTGGGCCAACTGCCCGAATATGTTTTTAAATTAAATAAGCAGGGAATGTGTGCATTCCATTCCTACATGGAGATTTCCATAGGCAGGTGGCATACACGGAACTCTTTCTGGTTTGGATACTCTTAAGCACAGTGATGGGTTTCCACAGGTATCGGATAGCCAGCTAACAAAAAATGTTAATTTGAGTTACCCATAAACTTTCAGCAAAACATTGATTCCAGACAGGCATCATCTTGAAATATTTGGAATTATATGTCCAAATTGGCAGAGGTAGTATGATGTTCAATCATCAACCTGGCTGGAATTGTCTTCTGCACTACTGCTGTCTGATTGTATGTGTAACACCCTGGTCAGGAACTGCTGTGTTGGCATGTGACCTTACCTCCCATCAGAAACAGCAGACCAGCCACGTACTGCATCAGTCCCCGATCCCAGCAGCAACCAAGGATTCCAATTACCCAGCCAAAGAGGATGATGGCGACTGCCATTCCCATGAATCCAGCTGTCATTCGGCGCAGATCTGCAAAAAGGGAGGGGGGAAGAGGAGGGAAGGGGGTAAAAAATACCTTGTTAACACATCTACATGGAAAATATTCTGTTTCCAACTTTCAACGCAGTAAGGTTTCCTGTCACCGAAGGTTTCCTTGGAGGATTCCTTGCCTTTGTAACATTTGGATTTATTGGGATGAAGATTAACCGTTGAATTAGAGCAGCTCCATTGCAGACAGGTAAACGGTGTCTCTCTGATGAGAGAGAGAGTGCACATTCTATTCCAGGCACAGAAATAGATATGTGCCAGTTGGATACATATGTGGAAGTTAAAGCCTGGTTTTGATGCAGATCAAGGATGATACAAGGATGTTTTTTTTCAGTCAGTTGGTTGTCTACATCCAGACACCCAACAAACTGAAAAAAAACTCTTCATTGATAATTGAGTGGACCAAGTTGAAGCTTGTTAGAAGTACAGTACTTACCATGATAAATAAGGTACATCAAGGTGAAGGTAGTGTTTCGTCCACCACCGTCCACTCAATGCCAATTCCCTACTCTTTACCTTTCATATTGTGTAGCCTCGAATGCTTATACATTTTCCACTTCAAATAACATAGCCTAAGTGTCAAAGCAATTTCCAATGTTCAAATAACATTTCTTCAAACCTGCCTGTTATCTTTTCAGTGACCATGCTGAGTTTGTGGCTCTCTTGATAGATGACTTCACAATAGGAGAACTTTTTTTGCTAAATTTTCTATTGGCCGAGTGTGGAGTGAAAGCGGTTGACCTCTGATGCTTTGCAGATAATCTCCTGTGCTAGGAGAGCCATCCTTCTTAAATCAGAGACGGTCGCAGCAAATCAGTCAGTTCCTGGCAACTAACCTGCTCAACTTTTTTTGGGGAAAGTTTGCATTTCACACGATTGGTTTGGATGAAGAAGGCCATTTGATCTCCTCCTTCCAGTATCCCATCACAGCATCAAGATGTTTCTTAAATGAGTCCAGCATCATTGCCACAACTACGCTTGCTGGTCGCCTGCTCCAGTTACAATGCAATTATATTGTATTCTAACCTGCTTCAGTGGTTAATCACTCTCTGTATGACAACCTTTTTGGTATTTATCCCTCAAATGCCCTTTGGAACTCTGAATCTCGTTTTTTGATCAGTCACTCAAACCGTGATGGTTTGTGGAACACTGCGCTGCACAATTGGTTGCCACGGTTTTACCCACAAAATACCCAGGCACTACACTTAACAGGATATTCTGTGAAATGCTTTGAGAAGGCTCGAAGATGCGATAAGGTGCAATATCAAATGCAAGGATAATTATTATTATTCTCTTTTCGAGTGGTGCCATGAGATCTTTAACATCCACCTGAACAGGTACAGATGGGACTTGGGTTAACTTCTCATCTGAAGGATGGCACTTCTGTTAATGCAACAACCCCCATTTGAGAACAATGTAAGTGGTTGAGTTCTTGATATCAAGCATTTTGTTTGCATATTATTTATGCTGTTTGCGCTCGTGACCTGCAACTCAGCAACAAACCAAAAGCAAAAGCAGATTTGCTGAAAGTCTGGTCTCCGCTTCCCTCGTCAGCCATCTGGGCACCAGGTGTAGCTCCAGAGGAGATGTCAGTACTGATGATGACATGCAGGTGTTAATTCATAACTGTGAAAGATCAAATGCGAAGGACAGAGCTTAGGGTTGGTGTGAAACACACACGGATAGTAAGTTAAGTTGATAACTGAAAACAGCAGTTGCTATTCCTGACCCACAGTGGAAGTTATTCCCAGTATCTGAGCTTTTTATATCTAACTGGGTCAGAGTCCCTTTTTTGTTACATCACTTTGAATGAATTAACATCACGGCTGAATTTGGAATTCACTTTTCAACTCCCTTAAGGAGGTTGTCTTGTGGACAGCAAGTGAGTGAAGTTATCTTTAGTTTTAAAAGAAAAAAAAATGAGTCATCGGGTTCATACTCTGTCATGAGTAAAAATCCACCTTTCATTAATTTGAAGGAGGAAGTAGAAGAGAAGGTAAGTAAGAGCTTTACTTTGCTCCACCCCAACTCTGTTCATGTTATATAATTCAGCTAAAATCCATCCACTGAAAATTGCTGCATCTAACCTTTCTCTGCTTCAATCTTTTATTGCCTCTGAGGAAGTATGTTGTAGGTTCAAGACCCACATCAAGACTTCAAACTTGTATAGCCTGGGACTCTAGGTCATAATGTCAATGAATTACACCGTATTGCAATGTTGGGGTGTGTTGGCTTGTTGGAAGTGTCATTAATAATGCTAAGCAATAATTCAAAGCAGCTTCTGCTTTGTTAAGTGGATGTTAATAGCCCCACCACCCCCCACCCCAAAAATTGGACTATTCCAAAAATAAAAGGGAATTTCTCTCTCATTGTGTCCTGGCTGCCAATTCCCAGGTAAGATTGGTCAGCCACTTCACAGCTGTTTGCAATAATAATAATAATCCTTGCATTTGGTATAGCGCTTTTCACATCTTCTAGACATCTCAAAGAGCTTCACAGAATATAATGTTAAGTAAATTGACTTAAATTGACTTAAATTAGTAAGTGAACTGCGGCAGCCAATTGCACACAGCAGTGTCCCACAACAGTCATGGGACTGACCAATTTAAAGACAAATTTATTATTTTTTCAAGTGATTATTATCAGGTGTGTGGAGTAAATAAACTTGCCCAAGGTTTTGCCCTGCCTGGAATCAAACCCAGGTCTCTCACTTACAAGGCGAGTGATCTAACCACTGAACTACAGGACTCTGCATGTTTGTGGGCAATTTCTGTGCACACACTAACTGCTGCATTTGCAAAACACACAATCACTAAACTTTACAATTGATCCTGTGAATCACCTCCCAATGTGAAAGGCACCATATCAAAGGCTAAGATTTTTATCCTGTATTCTTTTTGTTCATGGGAATTAATGCTACAGTGGACAATGTGGGTCTATTAATTCCTTGTTCAGAATACAGACGTGGAGCTGTGGGATTGCCTCTCGAGTCCAATCCAACCTTACTTAATTAGATCCCTGGCATTAATTAAATGCTGAAATATCAGCTTTCATGTGCATGAAAAATTGAGTCAATTCAATCATGCAGGAATGAAATTAGTTTTATTGCTGACATTGGTATTAAACTTATTAAAGTAAACGCTCTGAAGTGCACCAGTATCCATTTGTGGAAAACTAATTGCAGACTGGAACCAATTTGACAGACTTGGCCAAGAGGAGTTTGCAAGGTGAATGTTTCGGTGTTTTTACTGTCCAGGCATGTTCACTAAGATGAGGGCTGTATGCATTCTCCCAGTGTAACAAGAATCCTTGCATTTATAAGAGTGCCTTATCACATCAACAATAACTTGGATTTATATAGCACGCTCCACGCCAGATGGCGTCTCAGAGCGATTGACAATAATGGATCCCGGAGCCGAGCCAGGGAGAGGGAAAAAAGTGACCAAAAGTGTGGTCGAAAAGAAGTCTTTAGGCGCGACCTGAAAATAGGAAAGGAGGGGGCGAGGCAAAGGGAGTGAGAAAAGGAGTTCCAGAACCTCGGGGCGTACTGGCTGAAGGCATGGCCACCGATGGTGCAACAGAGGATTCAGGGGACAAGGTGGATCTCTCAACCAGACTTGGTAGAACAAAGGCAACAGATACAGCAGTGAGGAGAGACGAAGTCAGAGAGGTAGGAGGGTGCAAAGGAGTAGAGTGATTTGAAAACAAGGGTGAGTATCTTGAAAAGATCCCCGGTTCAAATCTTGGTTCATGTTGGTCTCTGATCTCAGCTAAGAGCAGCTGTGGTGAACTACTGGTGACTTTGGTGCCTTGAGCTAGTGATAGGGAGAGGAACATCAACAAGACTTTCAGCTCGTGTTTATCTCTTGTCTTCTGGTGGGAAATGTGCTTGAGCGGCTGTTGGCTGTCAGCTTGATCAAGCTCAGCTGTGTCACCCCCTCGAGGTCTAACTTTATGTTTAGAAAGTTGATGAGGAATGGTCACTTTGGTCAGGGGCTGGCGGCAAAGATAGTACAATTCCAGTTAGCGCTCACTTGTCATCTGAATAGATTTGCCCTACTGTTTGCTGAACGCTTGCATGACATCCGAGGAATGACAATTGCAAATCCCTGCTTGACAAACTCCCCAGCTTTTCTCTTCACAAACTGCAGACAATCCAGAACTCTGCCATGCATATCCTCTCCCGCACCAGGCGGCATGACCCGAGCCTCCACCCCCATCCTGACTTGGCTCCACTGCCTCCCCACCACCCAGAGTTTCACCCACAATATACACAATCAATTCACTGTTACAGTTTATCAAAGCGCTTTGAGACGAAGATTTGATAAGGTGCTAAATGAAGTGCAAGAATTATTAGTATAATAAGAATTATTATTTATTTTACTCAGGAAAGCAGAATATTTTCTTCATGGGGAGAAATTAAAAACTGTGGAGAAGCAAAGAGATTTAGAAATCACTAAAAACTAGTTCCCAGGTGCAAAAGGTAATCAAAAAGGCAAATTGAATGTTGGCCTTTATCTTGAGCGGCCTGGAATACAAAGGGGAAGAGATTTTAGCTGTACAGAGCGTTAGTCAGCCCCCATCTGGAATACTGCAGTCAGTTTCGGGCACCACACCTCAGGAAATATAATTGGTTCTGGAAGGGGTGCAGCGCAGGTTCACCAGAATGTTACCAGGCCTAAAAGTGTTAAGTTACAAGTAAAGGCTGTGTAAACTTGAATTGTATTCCCTTGAGCCTAAGGGTTGAGGGGTGATTTGATTGAGGTATTTAAGATGATAAAGATATTCGATAGGGTAGATACAGAGAAACTATTTCCTCTGATAGAGGAATCCAAACAAGGAGGCATAGTCTTAAAATTCGAACCAGGCCAATTATAAGTGAAACCAGGAATCATTTTTTCACTCAAAGGGTGGTAGAAATCTGGAATTCTCTTCCCCAGAGGCTGTAGATGCTGCATCCATCCTGCATCATCCATCCACACCTTCAAGAGTGAGGTTGATAGATTTTTGGTAGGTGAGGGTATTAAGGGATATGGGGAGAAAGCGGGAAATTGGAATTCAAAGGATTAGTTGAAGTACAGATCAGCCGTGATCTAATTAAATGGCGGAACAGGCTCAAAATTACTTTCAGTTCCTATTATTACAGTGCCTTTCATATCAGGAGGACGTCTCACAGCATTTCCCAAGATTTGCTGTAATGTGACTATGTATTTTGTCGGCAAATGTGGCAGGTTAATATGTACAACGCAATGTCCCACAAACTTTATCTGTGGGATTGTTGGCTAGGACACTTAACTTGTCGTGCCACAGGATCTTTGTACTAAATAATGCTCTGATGTTGCAAATTGCCCACCAACACCTCACTTGGAGAACCACTGAACAAAGTAATTGCTCAAATCAACAGAAAAACCTTTCAAGAAATGAGGGTGGGTTAAATATCAATGGAAGAGAGATTTACTTCCTCCTGTCTTTCCAGGTTGGAGATTAGCCTCAGTTCTAGTCATGAATACAGAAAGACACTGTGCTACCTTTTCTCCCTGTTTCATTCCTGCCCTCAAGATTAGCACCTAATCTCAATGAAGGAAGATAAATGGCAGTGAACTCGTCTCCTTGAAAGGCCTTCAAGTTTGTGACCTACCAAGAACATTTTCCAGGAGTTGAAGAAAGGCTATTAAGAGAGAGGGAGATTGAAAGAGATAGGATATTGTCACCGATCTCTCATTAGTTTGCAAACAACAGAAAGACTAGTAACATCAGACTGTCTGCTCATGCAGCCTTTCCCATTCATCAAGCCTCCTTGGATTTCTTTATTCTTTATTCTGCTGTCCCAGCGCAAATATTCAGGTGACAGACGATACAAAGGAATTGAGGCTGGAGATTGAATTTGAAGGGATTATCTCAAATCAAATACACAGTGGAATAGAATTCTGATGACATAAATCAATGGGAAAGTTGAACGGACACCAGGAATCTCATTCCTGCAATGTCATTTCCCCCCACCCGTCCAGCAAAGTACTTTCTGTCTTTTCAGTGAGGAAGAAAGAATTGGATTGATAGGTTTGCACTTTTATTGAAACAGTCTCACTCAGGCATGAGGTGGGATAAACCAGACAACTCAAAAGTCACATCTGACAGATGTTTACCCAGGGTGCCATAAATTAGCGTAAAACCATTTGTTTACATCTCCTTAAAAAGTGGCCTCTAGTGTCTAAAAATCTTGCCTGATGCTGGAATTCCATAACGGTTGATTTTAAAACTTCAGCTGCTTCACCCTGAGGGTCAGAAATGAACCGTCTCCAATGGTGAGAATGACATGGTCCATCAAATACTCTGAGCCAATTAATCACATTGTTCACTTCATGGCCATTTGTAAGACACTGCTGTGTGCAAATTGACAGGGAAGAAATGCATTACAAAGTGCTTTAAGATCCTCTCTGCATTAAAGGCACTATATCAAATGCAAAGATGATTATTTTCTTATGATTTGCAAGCAACGGGTTTTGCACAGGATTGAATTTCTGATCTCCGGTTTTGTTTGGCGTGCTGAAGGTTTGAACAACCAAACGTACACTTCTCAATCTTTGTTTACCTTGGAGATGGTGAGGGATTGGGCGCTTGTTACCAGTCAAAGATGCAGGGCTTGCCTTGAGCTGTATATTTTTATAATATTGTTACCCCCCCACCCCACCTCAAATTCTCTTTCTCTTCCCTATTGTGTGTCAACCTCTCAATGGTAGCACTCTGCCTCTGAATCAGAAGGTATGCTATCAAATCCCACATCGAGACTTTGAATCATATTATTCAAGCTGACATACCAGTGCAGTGATGAGGTTATGTTGCATTGTCATTGTTTGGATGAGATGTGAAACCAAGGTTCTGTATGCCTTTTAGATGGTTGTTAAAGATCCCATGGCACTATTGGAAAAGAGAAGGGAGTTTGTCCCCCAGGTCAAATTGGTCACTTGTGACTGTGCGCAAATTAGTTGCCACATATGCTCACAAAATACAGTCAATCCACTTTACAATATATCCTGTGAAGCACTTTGAAACATCTTGATAACGTGATCAAGCACTATATTAAATGCAAGGATTATTATTATTTCCGATGGTAATGACTCATCTTGAAGAAGCAACGTCAATCCTCTGTCAGCTACTTTTGCCGAGTATCAGCACAGACAATGAGACACTGTTCAATCTTGAACAGCCTGATAACCGAGCTCCTCTCCTGACTCCAAAAGCACAATGGGCAGCGATCAAAACTGGAAGGACTGGCTAATTTATTTTGTGTGTAACTTCCGCAGACCAAGAACGATGTACTGCTGAGTAGAAGACTGAAGCTAGGATTATTCTCCTTGGAGCAGAGAAGATTAAGAGTCTCCTCTTAATAGAAGTTTTTTAAATTATCAGTTGATTCGATATGGTGAACAAGGAGAAACTATTTCCACTGGTGAGTGGGTTGGTAACCCAAGGACACTGATTTAAAATAGTTGTTAATAGAAACAGAGGGGAGGTGAGGAGAAATTTTTTCACACAGCGAGTTGTTTGGATCTGGAATGCATTTCCTGAAAGGGTAGTGGAAGCTGATTCGATAACAACTTTTAAGAGAGAAGTATAGTAGATAGTTATCTGGGGAGGACAGGTTTGCAGGGCTATGGGGAGAGACTGGGTGAGTGGGATTTGATTTGGACAGCTCTTTTAAAAGAGCCGGCACAGACATAATGGGCCAAATGGCCTCCTTCTGTGCTGTATAATTCTATGATTCTATGAACAACTTTAGCGTTGGCTTGGGATTGTTCCTTTGCATGATTTACTGCACGGTCATTTGGATGAATAGACTATGTTTCTTGGCAACATTGTTGTGGAAACGTATGAAATATTTGGTACAAGCACAAATCGTTGGGCACATTGTGTCTCTTGCTCTCAGACATGCAAAATATATCTTGTTGACAGGAATTTGTTCAGATACATGTTGTTCTGAACTTTACTTTGCAAAAAATGAATTTGAACCCAAAGGAAATGACGTAACATGAATGCCAATCCCAAATAACTCATTGTGAAATATTCGATAGATGAACTGTACATCTTTCAAACCCTGCAAGGCTTGTCATCATTCCCCTGCAGCACCCTGAGCTTTTATTGATTGCAACATCCAGGCTCTCATTCCACTTGTCCTCAGTCCACAACGTAGCACACTCTGCCACTGCCTCCCCAACCACCACTCTCTGCTCTCTCAACAAATACAGGTATCCCCCGATTTACGACGTTTCTATTTACACTGTTTCAATTTAACAAACTTAATTTTCTAACACCTTTTTATCGATATACAACATTTGGTTTCATTTTAATGACAAAAAAATTTGGCGCATCTTTTTTGTGCATGCGCAGTACAGTGTATTTCGTGGAACCGCATGGGAAACTGCGTTTCGATTTACGACATTTCAATTTGCGTGACATTTTCCAGGAACGCAACCCTTCCTAAATTACTTTGAGTGGTATTACACATTGCTGCTGCCAGCTAACTTGCTTGAGGATAATCACTGTAATGCCACCAGCGATTTTGTAACCAGTAAGGTACTCACTGAACATTCACTTAGCTGAAAGAGTCCGATTCTGAAGACGTTGTTGATGAATTTCTGTGTCCAAAGCATCCAAATACCCGTAGAAATGATATCTCTCACAAAGCCCCAGACGGCACCATCCTGCTTGAGCAGGCACTTACTCTTGGGCTACAACTTGGTTGATGGATTTGGTTAGCATCGTCTCGGTGCTGCCGCTCTGTTCAGATGACGAATGAGAGGGGAACTGCTATTAATTCTGCCGTTCGAAGCCTTGGCTCCACCTGGCTGCGTGCTGTTAAAGTACACCTTTTGCACTTGGCGCCGTCCGCCTGTTAATGGTGGGTTTGAGGCGCCAGGAGACCTGCCTGTGTGTGGCATGGCCTGGCTGACACAAAGCTCGGAGCTAGGCATACATTCTATTTGTGACGGGTTTTGATTGAGCTGCGAACATTTCATCTGGCTGGTCGCGCAGCAGGACGGCTCAAACAGGAGCGTGGAGGTGAAAAATGAGGTTTTGAGATAAATGGCTTGCTCAGAAACTGAGCTAAGTATGGAGACCAAATGTGTGTGGGGGGAAGTGTTGTGACGAAGACTGAAACAGTTCCACTCAGCAGGATTTTGAGCTCACAGTCCTGGCTGACACTCGAGGGCAATGCTGAGAGGGAATGTTGGAACATAGGAACAGATTTAGGCCATTGAGTCCCTCAAACCTGTTCGACTATTCTATTTGATCGTAAGTGATGTGTATCTCAACTTCATTTACCCACCTTTGTTCTGTATCCCTTGATACCCTTATCTAACATAAATCTATCCATCTCAGCCTTGAAAATATGTCAGAGGTGTTTGCTAGGAGGGTGGCTGTGGCCAGGACATTGGGGTTTAATTAACAGTGACTTGCATTTAAATAGCCCCCTCCAGCCCGAGGCCGAGCCAGGGGAAGGTGACCATAGGTGCAGTCGAAGAGGAAGGTCTTCAGGCACAACCTAAAGTTGGGGAAGGAGGAGGTGAGGCAAAGGGGTTAAGGGAGGGAGTTCCAAAGTTTTGGGGTATTATGGCTGAAAGTACGGCTGATGATGGTGGAGCAGAGGATATGGAAACAAGGAGAAAGCCAGACCCAGCAGAGTGGAGGCAGCGGGTTCTGCTGTGAGAAGAGAGGTTAGAGATGGAGTAAGATATAGGTTGATGTTATGATATGAATATGGTTGGGTGGCCAACACTTTGTGGTTGTTTGTAGGGTATTGATGCATGCAAATTACACAATCTCTACACTTTGTAGTAGATCTATTCCATAAAGCGAAATGCTCTATGATGACCTCCCAACATGGAAGCCACTATTTCACATGTAAGGACAGAAGGTTCAATTAAAAGGACAGTGGCAGCATGGATACAAAACTGGCTGGGGGACAGAAATCAGAGAACAGTAGTGAATGGTTGTTTTCCTCTGAATGAAGGGAAACATATTGTGGTGTACCTCAGGGTCGGTATTGAGACCACCGCTCTTTTTAATCTATATGACCTGGACTGCAAGAGGACATATACAGACTGATAAAATGGGCAGACATGTGGCGGATGGAATTTAATGTGAAGAAATGCGAAATCATGCATTTTGGGAGGAAGAATAAGGAGAGGCAATGTAAGCCAGATGGTACTTCAAAGGAGTACAGGCATAGAGAGACCGGGTGGGGGCCACATAAGCAAATCTTTGAAGGTGGCAGATCCGGTACCCAACCAAATGGCATACTCAACCAACCGGTATGTCCCAATACAAGTCACCATCCCAGCAACCGGATCTCATACCGTAGCCATCCAGGACATTCGCAGTAAGCTCTCTTTGCACATGTGTGGTGCATGCGCACTTATTAAACTTACCGAATGCTGGAATGCTTTTTTACCGATCATTTATAGGGGCATTACCAATACTTTATTGGTAAGTATCCATACAGCATTCTGTTATTATTTAGCCTATTATTAATATGGTATGTTTTATGATAAATTAATTATTTTGATGGATTTTCGGCAACTTGCCACTCAAATATCCGGCATGTTTGATTAATCGGCACCGGTCAGTTCCTGAGGGTGCTGGATAATAAAGGTTTTACTGTAAACTGACAAGTGGGTCATTAACTAGAAGACACAGATTTAGAACAGTTGGCAGAATTTAGAATAGAATCAGAAGAGAGGTAAGGTGAGTTTTTTTTCAGACAGCATCCTCCCGACATGAAAGGTGCTCTACAAATGTAATTTTGTTGTTGTGTTTCGACCTGGAATGCATTGTGTGAAAGGGTGGTGGACACTGATTCGCAAACAATTTTCAAGAGAGAAGTAGATAGATGTTAGGGGAAAGACAAATTTGCAGGGCTATGGAGAGCCATTGGATCAGTGGGATTAATTTGGACAGAACTTTCAAAGACACGATGAGCTGAATGGCCTCCTTCTGTGCTGTATAATTCTATTATCCAGGGGCAGAAGTGAGAGTAGAGTCACAAAAAAGTATTCGAGGGGATGGTGGAAGAGCAGGGATTTGGAATTAGATTTGGAAAATTGGAGGCACAAACGCCAACAGGTTAAAAAGGTCTGAAAGCCTTCTACTTCATGTTACATTTCTTTTCCTCTCGATGTAATTTGCTACGTCACTTGAGACACGATTGCACTCCCTGATGTTACCGGGCCATATAGCACTGTGATTCTGGCAAGATTTACGTCACATTCGGATGTCTGCTACAAAGGGAAAATCCCAAGGGATTGCGATCAGATCCCTTAAGACAATTAGTCATCATTTGTCCCTATTCTGCCCCCAGAGTTTTATTTCTATTGAAAATATACATAATGTTAGAATTAGTTAATTTTCAGAATAGAAAGTTGAGTGTGAATGTGAGTCTGTGTAAGTCCACAGCAGCAATTTTTTGTGATTAGTTGGGCATCTGGCACATGCAGAAATCCACCACCATGCTTAAGCGTATCCAAATTATATGTAAGAGAGGGAGTTTCTCTCCCCTGGCCAACAATCCCCTAAATAAACTTCATGACTGCTTGTGTGACTGCTGTGTGTAAATTTGTTGCTGCATTCACCCAGAAACAGTCACACACTTTACAGTATTGTCCTATGAAGCACTTAGAGGTAACCTCTTGACATGAAATGCCTCATATCTTAAATCAAATGTAAAGATCATTATTATTTTTGTTATACACTCTATGCTAAACACACAGAAATTTCCTTGTACTGTATTTGGAATGGAGCACACACTCTCTACCTTGAGAGACGTACCCTGCTTCACCTAAATCTGGAGAGTGTTAGGCAAGCTAAAAATGCCAAGCTTGTTACGTGAGGCTGACAAGCTTTCCTGCCGTTTGTCCAACGAGGACCATGGCACGTGTAAAATCCATTGCTTAGATCACTGGATCCTTTCAAATGGAACAGAGTTTTACAAAAATAACCTGGCAGCTGCTTAGTGAATTCATTTGCAAAACAAATGTGCTGCACCTCAACCAGATATGAGATGAACAAAGGATTTTGGTTTGACAACAACTCTCTCCTTTCCCTCCCTCCTTTCCACTTATTAATTTTCTGTCCGGCAAGTGTGCAAAGTCGCCACCCACGCAACCATTGAAACTGCAATACTGCCTGATCTCCAGGCAGTCGTTAAAGATCCATGGCTCTATTTGAAATGAGGATGACGTTTCTCTCTCCAGATCACCTGTCCAATAATCTTCTGGATTAATTGGTCATTCAATCTTCTTTGCTATTTGTGGGAGTTTGCTTGCTGATCATAAATTGGCTGCTTGTTCACTGATGTTACACAGTCACTACACTCAGTTACTGCCCATAAAGTGAGATGAGATGTTTCCTTCACTGTTAGTGGGTAGGAGGTTACAGGTCCTCCCTGCTACCTCTGGTAATGCCGATCTCCTTGTGCTCTGTGGACATGCCTCCCGTGGAATTCCAGTACCATTAGTCTGATTATAAATTCCCCCACCGCATCCTCTCTCACCAAAGTCTGCATGCCCAATACCACAGTCCTCGCCAAACTCCACTGACTGTCTGTGGATCGATTTCAAGGTCCTCACCCTCCTAAGGTGTATTTTTTGACCCATCCATCTTTTCTCACACCACTCTCCCATCCCCTCCTCAACCCCTAACTCTGCTCGTTCAGACTTCCAAACAGTTACGTGACGTGCTCTGAGACGTGTTCCTGATGCAAACACTGTATAAATCTGATTTGTTGGAGGTGTTAACATCAGTTCACGCGATTCTTCCTGTGTTCTCTGCCTCGTCATCTGAACAGGGCAGCACCACATTTGGTCTCCAGTCACTAACACAGCCCCTTTTTCTTTCATATAAACATGTCTTGTGATTTGCTTTGCTCAGGTTAATTCTGCGGTAGGACAGAAAAAGAACTGCTACACGTTTGTTTGGCAAGTGGACAACTCCTGTTTCCCCCACCCCCACCCCACCACATACCCATCTGGAATAGGTACTGAACATAAGGGCTGCACTGTAACTTGGAAGAAACAGGTTCATATGACACAGAATCACTGTGGTTCGTATAATAAATGTGAATAAACACAGACTGCAACAGATGCGTGATGTTTCTGTTCATATTTAGGTTAGGATTAGATGTCCCACATCTACCCTTCTATAAGCCTGGCTCAGTGATAACATTCTTGCCTTTGAGTCAGAAGATTACGTGTTCAAATCATTTCCGGCACTTGGAATCACACAGTCTAAGCAGACACTCCAGTGCAGTGCTGTGACGTGCTGCATTATCGGCGGTGCTGTCCTTTGGATGAGACATTAAACCGAGGTCCCGTTTGCCTGTTCAGGTGAACATTAAGGATCCATGATTTGAAAAGCGAAGGCGGTATCTCCAGGTGTTGTGGCCAACAAGCTTCCTTGCTCCACACACCTCTGCTTACCTAGCAGTAAGCAGGAACCTATTTGCTCATCAATTGGCAGATCGCTTTTATACAGGGCTGAAAATCCCTCAAAAAAAAATTGGTAACTGAATCCATGACTGTTTGTGGAACATGCTGTGTGCAACCGGCTGCTGCATTTCACTAACAAAATCCATTTTACAGTTATAATATTAATCGTTTGCATAAGATATAGCGCCTTATCACATCATTTAGAAGTCTCAAAGCGCTTCGCAGAATATTCCCTAAAGTGTTTTATTATGTGGGTGAAACGTGGCAGTCAATTGTGTGACTGCTGTCAGACAAAAAGTCATGGATTATGTGACCACAATTTTTTTGTGTGGACATATTATTTACTAACCCTGAAATAAATCCTGTGAAGCGCTTTGAGACAAAAGCTCTGTGACAAAAAATAACTATGTTTTCTGTTACTTCCTTTATTTGTTGTCACTTCAATCACGACTGTTTGTGGGCACTGATGTGCGCAATTGGCTGCTGCATTTCGCCCGCAAAATATACATTAGATTTTTCACTTTATAGTATATTTTGTGAAGTGCTTTGAGAAGTCTTCAAGACATGAAAAATGCAAGGATTGTTATTATTATCTCAACAATGTGGCAAGGGACAATATCAAACGCAAGGATTATTATTATTTCTGTCTGATATTTCCCCTGTTCCATGTCTGCCAATTGTATCGCTCATCTACAGTATCCCTGAAACAGTCTGCCGGGTACTAATTGATACTATATGATCATTTTTGTATTGAGTATTTTGCCTCTCCCCCAAAATAAAGCCAGCTCGAGCTTCCATTAAAACAGAACACAAGGTGCAGCACTCCTCAAGTGAAGCATTATGTTGAATGCAAAAAAAGCTGTTCATTGTCAAATTCCCTGCAGACATACCAATAAGTAAATTGATGGACAGTCCCAGACCGGTAAATGTAGCTGCTTATATCTCATATTTCAGCCTGGTTGGAAAGCCATTCAACCTAGATTGTGTAATTAAATATCAGCTTCCTCTTTATCGATCATAGTGAACATATTGCATGGAAGGATCGGCAGAATCAATTTGTGGAGCGTAGTCGCTGTATTTAAATAAACAATGAATACAAACATAATCTCAGTAACAATAATATTCCTAATAATAAGTATCCTTGCTTTTCATTTAGCAGTGTCCCACAAACAGTCGTGGATTCAGTGTCAACAAATAAAAGAAGTAATAAAAAACATAATTATTTTTCGTTTCAAAGAGCTGTTGTCTCAAAGTGCTTCATAGGATTTATTCCAGGGATAATAAACCCTCCACAGAAAAAATTGTGGTCACTCAATCCATGACTTTTTCTGTAAAACTGTTGTGCACAATTGACTGCTGTGTTTCACCCACAAATATACAGTCAATTCACTTTACAGTATATTCTGTGAAACGCTTTGAGACGTCTACAAAATGTGAATAGCGCTTTATCAAGTGCAAGGATTATTATATTATTATTATTATTTGTACCAAATGCAAGGGTGCTGAGATGCCTCAAACCACTTAAATGGGATTTTACTGGGCTGTGCAGTGACTGAGTATATTTTGTAGGCCAATGCGGCAGCTAGGTTGCTCACAACAACATCCCACAAACAGCCATGAAGTGAGGGACCAATCTTAATTCTAATCATTTATCATATTTGATTTTGTTTTTGACTCCCACCACTTGACAAGTCCTCTCCCAACCTGTACAATTACATTGCTCAGTGAAGACCACTCCCTTGTATTCATAGCACATAACATCTTAATTTTTTTCAATTTGACGGCTGTAGTAAGAAATGGCGAAAGGCCTTTTGTACCTGATTCATCTCTGGAGCAGATGACCTGCTGTTTTCAATACCTATTATCTTCAATCTAGAGTTAAATTAGTCTAAATTCGATACCAACTGGCTAGCTATACATTAGATATTCTTTTTAACCATTTATTTGTCTTTTGTGTGTCATTTTTCTTGTTCTGCATCCACCGTTCACTCTTCTCTTCATATAACAATAATAATCCTTTGGTATAAATAATAATATAATAATCCTTGCAATTGATATAGCGCTTTTCACGTCTTCTAGATGTCTCAAAGTGCTTTGTAGAATATACTGTAAAGTGAGTTGACTGTATATTTGTGGGCTGTATATTTATATCTTCATTACCTTAAATCCTGTTCCTAACCAAATCTTCAACTGTATTTTGTAAAGGATCTTCGTGATAATAAATTATACAGTGACTCTGTGCTTTCACACCCACTACGCTGTGTGTTGATAGATCGAGATGGTGGGGAGGGAGGAGGTGGGTGTTAATTCCCTTCTAATTGAAGTCTTGCTTACGGGTTGTTAATCTTATATCAGTAATGAGATCTGCATTCACTCTCCTCCCACATTTCTCTCAGTTTTTTCTGAAAGCTCATAATAATCCTTGCAATCAATATCATGTCGTCCTTGCGTCTCAAAGAGTTGTATAGTTTAGTGACTGTGAATTGGTAAGCAAACAGGCTCATAGTTTACGCATAATGATGTACCACAAACAGCCATGAAGTGAATCACCAATTTTATTTGGGAGATTGTTGGCCATGCTGAGCCAGTCTACTCACTGCTCTTCATTTCCTTCCCTGATGTAAAGTTCAGGTTTGTGATCCTCTCCTTAACTTTGATCCCAGGTACATCTGTCCCCCCCTGGGTTTTGTTTACTTTCCAGCAATATAATAAGGCGCAATATCAAATGCAAATATTATTATTAATTAACATATCTGGTCAGTGATCATTCAAAACATCAACGGAACCCTAGCTATGCCTATGTGGACATGTAAGGATACACACACCCACAAACATACGTACACACAGCTTAATATACACAGATACATGTACAACCAACTCCTCCCCACACACTTACACACATATCCACATGTGTACATGCACATCCACATGCGTACGCTGTTCATAACTAAATATTCAGCTTTTTTTTATAAAGATTTGGTACTGTAGTATATTATAGTATATTATGTAGTATATTATAAAGCCTGTGTGTTGTTGCACATCCACTAGGCTGTGTGTTGAGAGGTATAGATCGAAGGCAATTAATTCCCTTCCAATGGGTAGTACACACATATGTCAATACATTGGACTTCAGGAAAACCAATACATGGGCATAATGCTTTTAGCACTTTGCTGACATCAGTCCAATATTGTGAAGACCATGCTTTAGGAAACATGCTGCATGGTTGGGCAATTGACTCTGGTAATTAAAATGTATTTTGACTCTGTTGTAAGCCTTTGCAGTGAACTCTGCTGTGTGTGTACTTCTCAGGAAGGCTTTTGGTGGTATCTTCTCATTGTCTTTAGAGAGCTAAGCAGCATTCTGCTGATTGCACAGTTGGTAACATGGATGTTGTTTTGATGCCCAGTGACCCAGTGTTGGGGATTGGTCATTGCACGTGGGAAGACTCAAATTCTCTGAACGAGGAGATATTTAATTCTGAATACGTGTAGCATATGATCAACAAGGACTCATTAAGTTTCCTGGGGACCCACAAAGCTAGTTTGTCTTCCTCTTTCACGTCCTGCTCAATCTCCTGTGCATCCATGTGGTCTTTTCACATTTTTCATTTCACACTTCCAGCAATGGTACAAAGATCTCTGCCCACGGGAACTCCAGAGCAGAGCAGCTATTTGTCTCCCAAAAGCAAGAGCGAATGTCAGTTAGTAGTGATGTCTATCTCGCTAGAAGTCAATTCCCACATCAGGACCTGGACCTCATAGTCTAGATCAGGGTTTAGTGACATTTATGGTCGGCCATAAAATAAGGTATCTCAATTGATGAGACTCAAGGTTGGTAAAAATCAGGAATTCTCTCCCCTAAAAGGCTGTGGACGCTTCAAGGGTGAGGTTGATAGATTTTTGTTAGGTCAGGGTATTAAGGCATATGGGCATATTAAGGCATATTAAGGCAAAAGAAAGCAGGAAATCTGAATTGAAAGGATGAGTTGAGGTACAGATCAGCCTTGATCTAATTAAGTGGCGGAACAGGCTGGAAGGGCTGAAGGGCCTGCTCCTGTTCCTATGTTCCTAAATGCAATACGAGATCTAAGGAATCGTATGACAATGAAGTTGCACCATGTACCAGACTTAAACTGGGTGCAGAATATGAGTTAAAAAAAAAGCAAAATACTGCAGGTACTGAAACAAAAACAGAAATAGCTGGGAACACTCAGCAGGTCAGGCAGCATCTATAATTTCTCCATAGATGCTGCCTGACCTGCTGAGTGTGTTCGCAGCGATTTCTGTTTTTGTTGCAGGATATGAGTTGTCTCTTTTCCTTCCTCTATCTCTGACCAGATAGTGTTCGAGCCCTTTTCATGTGCATCCATTTAGATGGGAGTCTGGAGCGCACTTCCATTCTGAGAGCAGGAAATCATTTGGTTTTCTCTCCTCTCTGCACCTGAAACTGGCTTGAGCAGAAACCCTGCATCAGTTGAGGTATGTATGCACTGACAAGCTTGATGACCTTGAGGCGAGCTAATCGCCGTTTGTGAAATTGTCAGTGACCCTGTGGGGATTTGTGAAGGGAATTTGAATGAAATAAAAGCTGGTTTATTCAATAGTTCATCCAAGTTTTGGTGAATGAAATAGATAAGAGAAAAGTAATTTTAATGTGTTCCCTTTCGGTAAATTGCGTGACTGTTGCCAACTGAAGTGACGAAAGCTAATTGAATTTGTGAAATTGCATCGCTCCACATCTAACAGTTCATTGCATTAGAAATTTGTTCCCCCCCTACCTTAAAATGAATGATGTATTGTCGAAGGACTGCACTGGTTGGTATAAGGCTACAATACAAGCCACACCAAACACAGGCTGGAGAAATAATAATCACCAACACATTTGATGTAGCACATTTTACGTGGAGAAGATGTTTCAGAGCCTTTGATACAGTGCCTTATCACATTGAGGTATTTCAAAGCAAATTCACAGGACATACTGTAAAGTGGACTGACTGTTTTTTGTGGACGAAACATACTTTAAAGTGATGGCAATGTGCATTTCATAGGCAAACCTGGCAGTACCTAATTTGTACACTGCCCATGTAGTGGCACTTTGAGCTCACAGTCTGGGCTGTCATTCCAGTACAGAGTATGCAGTGCGATATCAGAAATGCTGTTGTTCAAATGCGTTCAAGTTAAACCCAAACCCTGTTCAACTGAACAATAAAGATCCTGCAAAGCTATATGAAAAGAAAGGGGAGTTTCTCTCCCCCTGGTGTCCTGGCCAACAATCCCTCAGATAAAAACTTGTCACTCACCCAATTGCTGTGCGCAAAAAAAAATCACTTTTACAGTGATACCCATGAAGGACTTTCAGACATTCTCCGGGAGTGAAAAGGGTTGTTTCAAATGCAAGGATTATGTAGTTTGCACTTTCCTCAACATTCACCTTGCGGCACCTCAACCAAACTCAACATGTAAAATAAAACAAAAGGTTAAAGAAAAGTCTGTAATCTCGTATTACAATAGTAAAACTCTCTATTTAAAGAATAAACAGCATTTGCCCTTCCACACAGTCTAGGGACCTGCACATGCTGCACAAACGTTCAAGGTCATTCTAGATTTGATGTTATCAGAGATGCTTGAAGGAATTATCTTTGGTGCCATCTAAATCTGTTATCATTACCTTGGATTAGCACCTCCTGCTTCCTTTGACAATACAGCTAACACATTTGCACACCTCAATAGGGCAATATTAATGTATCCAGATAATCACTTGACCTTTAAGAAAAAACTCCTGAAAAACGGACTCTGCTTACACTGTGCCTATAGTTACCTAACTCTTCATTATAAATTCTAATACTTCCATTTGTTTTAGTGACTTTACGTCACGATTTTTGTTTTGTTTTGAGACTTTACGTCTCAAAGCGCTTCTTCACAGGATTTACTGTAAAATGACAACAAAGTGATTTGTACACGGCAGCCAATTTGTGCACAGAAAACAGCCACAAACCACTGTGAAATGATTGACCAATTTTACCTTGGGTATTGTGTTTCCAATATTGCATGAGATTGTTAAAGCCTTTTTTGCTCTCTGAAATCATAATAAATAATCTTTACATTTGATATAAGCCCCTTTCATGTCTGGACAATCTCTCGTTAAAAAAAGACAGATATACAGATACACACGACCACAAACACACAGCCTTAAACACACGACCACAAACACACAGCCTTAAACACACGACCACAAACACACAGCCTTAAACACACGACCACAAACACACAGCCTTAAACACACGACCACAAACACACAGCCTTAAACACACGACCACAAACACACAGCCTTAAACACACGACCACAAACACACAGCCTAAACACACGACCACAAACACACAGCCTTAAACACACGACCACAAACACACAGCCTTAAACACACGACCACAAACACACAGCCTTAAACACACGACCACAAACACACAGCCTTAAACACACGACCACAAACACACAGCCTTAAAAGCCCTCAGCAGAATTCTTCTTTCCCTAAAAACAATTCCAATGAGGTGAAGCGGACGTGTAATTTTGATGTTGTTTTCATCGTTCATGGACACAAGTCAGGGACAATGTGCATGAGGATCCCAATTTGTTTACACTACAGAAATTTCACACGCATAATACAACAGCTAATCCATTTTAGAATATACTCTGCGAAGCGCTTTGCGACGACTCAAAGGTAAATAATGCTGCCAACTTGCACTACAACAATAAATTTTCAGCATCAGGAACAAAATTTTACTTCCATCAACCAAATGAAACGGTAATACTTTGCTGTATTTATACGCACCTCACAGCACACAGTAGGCATTCAAACTCAAATCACACCACTGCAAAGGACACAGGATACTATTTAACAGCATAGTTATCAATATGAAACCTGGAAACTTGTCTTTGACGAGCTGCTGATATGAGTCTGCATGATATATGACAATAAAACCACTATAACATGTATAGAAAATCTGCGAGTGACAAAGGGTAGCAATGCATACATGAAAATCTCAGTCTAGTTTAGACACAAACCATAGTGATGGGTTCCTGCATGTGTCGGACACCTGGCTGAGCAAAATATTGATGGGTAGGGAATGGTACAAATGTTATTTTAATGTGTAACTTACTGTTTTCACTTCTCAGATAGTTGAGTGAAATCTTCAACTGAGACCAGGGACACTGGTATCAATTGAGCTATCACTATATATTGTCCAAAAAGATCATAAACCCTGGCACGGACAGAACATGAGTCGGATTGTCCTGCACATTACCAGCCTGAATATGTGGATGTCAGTTACATCTGCTTCAGTCAATGAGGGGTGTACAAGCTGTGAAGCAGATGATCCTTGATTTCCCTGGCACTTATTCAATGCCAACTCTCATTACAGAGCTGATCTTCAGCTGCCTGTTCCTAACTCTGCTCTACGAGTGAGTCGTCCTGTGCATCAATAAGACAAGAAGAGAAACCATCCTGATCAAATTGAAGGCCACAGAGATAGCCACAGGCTGGGATGAGCAAATGTTCATGTAGAGCAAGGTGTTTTATTCTGCTGGGGCCGGGGTTGTTACAATAACATTAATACAAATCCTTGTACAGTATTTTGATGTAGTGCTTTATCACATTATTGAGATGTCTAGAAGTGATCACAGGATATACTGTTAAGTGCAGCAACTGTATTTTGTGGGCAATCATAAGTAAGTAGCTGATTATTACTCAGCAAAGTCGCATAAAAAGCTATGGAGTGAATAATAAATTTTTGCTGAGGCATTGTTGGCCAGGTAGGTCAGTGGGAGAAATTCACTTTTCTTTTCGAGTTGTAAACAGGCATACATGTGGCCTCTAGCCTTTAGCCTGATTGTCCACGGGGATCAGGGAGATCTTTGAAATTTTGTAATGTGTTGGGAGGATGCTGGATAGAAGAAAAGTGATATTTTAGTTCATTTATTATTTTTGGTTCTAAGTTCAGATAAAGCTTCCAGGAAACTGTTGCTAATGTTCTTTAGAATATTCTGAAGGGCAGTCTTGTGGCACAATCTCGTGCTGTTGAGATAGTGCTCACTAATCTCATCCTTCTTCAAAGACAGTGAAAGATTGTTTACGAGGGAGCCTGCAGGCAGCTGTCAGCAATATGAAGAAGGCTCCCAAGTATGAGCAAGGCAGCAGCACAGTCATGTTAGTCTGCAGACAAATGGTATCACGCTGGCGCCAGCATCTAAAGTCAACCCAACAAGTTTCAACAAGTGGTCTATCAAACAGGTTAACCCAGCTAGCTAAAGCCCTAAAGGGGTGGAGCGGTCTGAGCTGCACAAGCAACGGGAAAGCTTGCTAGACAGTGCTATCAACGGCAAGTTTTATCCGGTTAGACTCCAGCAGTTATCCCAACTGTGCGGACCCCCCAAGCCTTGTTTTTGCCAACCTGTCCCTAATACTTTCCAGAATTGGTAAAGTGTGCATTCCATTCTAATAATCTATCTCTGGGATTTCCATGTGGGATGCATGGAATTCTCAGTTTGGTTTGGATACTCTAAAGCACGATGAAGGGTTTCAGCCTGTGTCAAACACTGAGGTCCCGTCTGTGCCTGTTCAAGTGGACAACAAAGACGCTGCAAGCATTACAAAAAGGGAAGGGAGTTTCTCCCTGTGTCCTGGGCAACAGTTCCCCAGATAAAATGAATTGTTCACTTTGTGGTTGTTTGTGGGACGTTCCCATCTTAAGACCTTTCTTTTCGATTGTGCCTCATCCTTCCTCCCCCACCCTCTTGCTCTACACCCCCACATGATTGAACCCCCAGGTCAGGTGCAAAACCTTGACTGTCCAGTGCCTTGAGACATCCTCCCTACATGAATGCAACTTGTTGTTGCTTTGCGCAAAGTGGCTGTTGGGTTCGACCATAAAATACACACTCAGATCACTTCACAGTCTACCCCATGAAGCACTTTGAGGGGCCCTCCAGACATGAAAGGCACAATACCAAATGCAAGGATAATTATTATTTTTCAAATAGACATCAACAATATCTTTCATACATGCAGCTGCACTAAGATACTTTAAGGTTGATGGGCTAATCTTTCTAAGACTGATTTTTGTAACCTTGTCCTTGCTAATTACCCAATGCATTCTGGTCATCCCTAGTTAGGTTCTCCATGGACCCTTCCTGGGATTTTATTAGAAAGCAACTGCTGGGGAATTTTCCCCTCCCTACAGGGAATTTCATGCTTTTCTCTGTGCATTAATCAAGAAAATGTTGCTAAATCCCTGATTGTGGATATGTGCCCAAATCGCATTGATTACCTTGTTGCTGCCACAACATAAACAAGTGGAGAGTAGAAACCAGAACGTTTCTCTTGACACAGCACGGTATTTTAACACTCAGTCTTCACCACTCCCCTCTCTTGTTTTGGTGATTCAATTGCTTTTCCTTCTCTTGTGGAGCCTGAAAGTATCTTTGACTCGGCTGTCATGTTTGTCACTGTGTCTGCCCGAGATTGACAGCAGCCAATAAATCGGACCCGTGTAGGCGAGATTAGATTGAATGACTTGTCTACCTGTCAAGTTTTTTTTGGTCAGCCGGGTGTCTGATACATTCAGAAACTCATCACCATTGCTTCACAGTATCCAGACCAAGCTGAGCTTTCCATGCATCCCACCTATACATGCAAATCCCAGAGATAGATTGTTGGAATGGAATGCGCACTCTCTCACTGGAGGGACGCATCCTGCTTACCTAATTTCGGAATGTATTTAGGTACAGGTTGGCAAAAGCCCAGGGTTGGGGACACCAGAGTATTGCTGGAGTCTAACCAGCGTAGCTTGCCATTGATATTGCTGTACTATGGCAAGCTTTCCCACAGCTTGTCCAGCTAGGACCACCCTACCCATTAGGACTTTAGCTAGTAGGTTTAACAGGATTTGAATGTAAAGGAGTTCCTCCCGGTGTCCGACCCAATAGTTCCCCAGATAAGAATTTGTCATTCATCTGGCTTTTTGTGGGACTTTTCTGAATTGAGGCTTTGACTGCGTTGACCTTCGGATACACAGTCACAATTACTTGTGAAGCGCTTTGATACATGTTGATGTCAATGGGCTATATAAAATGAGAGAAGTAACAATCTTATCATTAGAAAGACAGCCCATGAGATGTTTTGCAGTTTGCTCTAGGTATCAATGCAGCTTCTCTCTGTCTCTCACACCCACCGCCTCAGTCCCCACCACCATCCCTGATTTTTACAAAATGGTACGCACTCATTGGAAAAGACTAAAACTAAATTCAGAATTTTTTCAATCAGCAGCTTTCAGGATTTTCAGAAACAAAGCGACAGTCAATGTTCTTTTGATTAAATATTTTACAGTTGGAAACAGAAAGCCGAATGGAAGTAGAACATAAGATGAAAGGTGGCACCCCTGCAGGCTTGGGCTCAGGAATGAGAGAGTGAGAAGGAGAGAACTGTGATAGCGTGCACTTCAATGTCCACCTGCACAGACAGATGAGACCCTTGTTTAATATCTCATCTGGAGTGAGTGGAGTGGTTCCCCCTTCCCCCCAATACTGCTACCAGTTAGGTTTTTTTGATCGGCTGGGTGTCTGATACCTGCGGAAACCCTTCACAATGCTGTAAGCTATCCAGACCAACTGAGTTTGTTTCAGGCTGTTCATGTCAGGATTTCAGCTCTGTGTGAAATGGGTCCAGAATTCGCTTCTTTCACTGCAATACCTGTGGTGACTTTAAGAGATGAGCATGATTTGATAGCACTTGGAAATGTCTCAAGAGTTTTCTCTAAGCTGCAGTGACCATAGGATCCATTTTGAGTGCAGCAATGCCATCATTTTTTCTCTATGGGGTTGTCAGCCAGGATACTGGGCAGAAACTGCCTTCTCTTTTCCATATGCACCTGAACAGATAAGACAGAACCTGGATGAAGCATTTCAATCTAAAGGACAATACCTCTTGACATTTCAGCCCATTTAGGTGAGGATTCCACCCATTGCTTTGAGCCATGATAATACTCTATATCAAATGCAAGGATTATTATTTTTTCAACGGCTAATGTACATATGCAAGATGCTTTCACATCATCAACGACAGAAAAAGGCAATTGCAGTCAATGTGCAGTGGGAGGAGAGCCATCGCAATCCTTCATGGCTGACTGATACATATTTGGATACGATAAAATAATGGCAATGCCAACAGCAATAAAATCTGCATCTCCTCAACACCTGCATCCAATCACATTCTCTATCTTCGATTTCCTTGACTTTCACATCCACTACCTTTACTTCCGCCTATCGTCACGTCTCAATCGCCTTCCCCTTCCTCACCTATTTCTTCCTCACTTCGCTCCTTTCCTCATCTCTTTCCCTTCTTTGCCTCTCCCTTCCTCAAATCTCTTCCTTCCTCACCTTTCCCCCTTCCTTATCTCTCTCCCTTTCCTCAAATCTCCCCCCTTCCTTACCTCTCTCCTTCCTCACCTCTTCCCTTCCTCACTTCTGTCCCTACCTCACCTATCTCCCTTCCTCACCTCTTCGCTTCCTCACCTCTCTTACTTTCTCATCACTCTCCCCTACCTTTCTTCGAATGAGAGACATTAAACCATATTATGGATCCCTTAATCATAATTGGAAAAGCTATCACAGCCAACAATCAATCCTTCATATAAAATTGGTCATTCATCTCCTGCCTGCCTTTGGGCATTGTTGTTTGCAAGTTGGCTTCTGACAGTCACCCAGATTCATTATTGAAGGAAATCTGTTAGAAGTTGCCACATTTTAAGTACCCTCAGCGATTATTTCAGTGCTTATTCTCATTTTGAGCTCATTTCAATCCAATAATAATACTTGTCATCTCATGCCACTTGATGTTATTATGTCAAGGAATTAGTCTGCAAGAACAGGAGTTGCTACAACCAGTGACTAGTCATTATTGAATAATCATCATCCTTTACTGTGTTGTGCTTGGCCCTCCACTCCCTATATGAATTAAACTACATGGCTCCAAGCTCTCGGTTTATTCAAACTATTAGTCGTGGCTCCTTTGAACCTCCTGCTCTTTTTCCTCACAAGCTTCAGGTGCCCCATCTCTCACCTTTCCTCCTCCCTGAATCCTCACTTTCCACAAGACCTACAAAAATTCCTTCTTTCCCAGCATCTGTGGTCTTCCTGCAAGTTGACAGGAATTCCCTGGGAAACACTTTCAGGTGTTTCGACGCTGCAGATAATGGAATCAAATATTAGCATTAATTACAAAATCACAAGACAGGTTGGGATAAAGAAGGCTAATCTCATCCTCCTCTGCAGGCCTCCCATCATAGCATCAAGCTGCTTTTCTATAAAAATCGCCAGCCCCAACCATGCTAAACGGTTTGTTCCAGGACTCTACATATGCGATATGGCTGCCTTCTGGACTCAAGCAGACCCCTCCCCTGAAAATGCTCTCCTTTCTACTCTGCTCATCTCAATGAGTCTTTCTGCCTTAGCAGAAACGAATGGAGGAGGCCACAACAACAGCAGCAAATTACATTTATATAGCACCTTTCACATTGGAAGCACATGCAAAGTTACTGGACAATAAGGTTTTTTTGCACCTGAGCTGTTGTATGGTACCAGAGAATGGTGGAGGGCAGAGGGGAAGGTCATAGAATCATAGAATTGTACAGCACAGAAAGAGGCCATTTGGCCAATCTTGTCAGTGCTGGTTCTTTGAAAAGAGCTGTCAAATCAATCCCACTCCCCAGCTCCATAGCCCTCGCCAAATAACTATCTTCTTCTCTCTTAAAATGTGTTATTGAGTTGCCTTCCACCACCTTCTCAGGCAATGCATTCCAGATCTGAAAAAATCATTGTGTGAAAAAATTTCTCCTCACCTCCCCTCTGTATCTTTTAACAAAAATCGGTGTTTTGGGGTTAGCGACCCACTCGCCTGTGAAGATAATTTCTCCTATATTGAATCTCTTCATAATTTTGAAAACTTATGATAACAGAAGTCTCTAATTCACCCACAAATATATACAGTCAATTAACTTTACAGTATATTCTGTGAAGCGCTTTGGGACGTTGATAAAATGTGGAAAGCGCTATATCAAATGCAAGGATTATTATTATATTATTAATTCCTGGTATGATGCTGGTGAATCTCCACTGCACCTGCTCCAATGCATTCACATCCTTCCTAAAGTGTAGTGTCCAGAACTGAACACAGCAATCCTCCTGAGGCCTTACCAGTGTTTTCTAGAGGTTCATCATACCTTCCTGACTTGTGCATTCTACACCCCTATTTATAAAGCCTAGTATCCCATATGCTTTTTTAACAGCATTATCTACCTGTCCTGCCACCTTTAAAGATTTACTTATATGAATCCCCAGGTTGAAAGGGGAGGTCTTGAGACGGGCCTTGAAGGAGGAAAGGGAGGGGGCTCCCGCAAAGGTCTGCCTCAGCTCCCACTTTTACCCTGCTTTACCTGTGGAGCTCCTGTAGCTCAGTGGTTAGAGCACTCGCCTTACAAGCGTGAGACATGTGTGTTCGAATCCAGGCAGATCAGGGCGAAACCTTGGGCAAGTTTCCTTACTCCACACGCCTAATAATAATCCATCCCAAAACACTTAATAAAAAAAATTGGTCATTTCAATCCACGGCTGTTTGTGGGACACTGCTGTGTGCAATTGGCTGCCGTGTTTCACCCACAAATATACAGTCAATTCTCTTTACAATATACTCTGTGTAGTGCTTTGAGACATCGATAAGATGTGAAAAGCGCTATATCAAAATGCAAGGATTATTATAGGATTATAAAAGCCTGAGCTGCTGGGAGAAAGGCCAGCTCTTTGCATGGTTTTCTGTAAGGATGGCTAGCATTAGCCCTGCAAGAGGCTAGAGAGAAAAGAGGAGCCTCCTGCTGTCACTCCTGGCGCCAGCACACCTTGCTCTGTGTGTGCCGTTCGATTTGATTTTTTCTCTCTCTCTGATATTAATAGGAATGTCACAATGATGGAGCAGTCATTCAGAAACAGAATTAATTTTCTTTTTTGAAATCGATCTTCGCAATCGCTGCTCTGAAATTGCTCTTTTTTTTTGCTCGACCTGTGAGAACTCAATAATCCATTTCAGCAGCCATCGATTACAGTGTTTCAGTTCAGTAATCGCCCTGCTGCTGGGCTTGATTAAAATGGCTTAAATACGCGTCAGACTGTTTTCTGTGCCAACCCAAAGTCACCTCCTCCACTCATTCAAAAATACCTTTGTGGTGGCACTCACCAAAGTTTGTCTTTTTCATAGTGTTTGATAGAGAGCCCTCAGTCCTTACCTCTACTCTAAATGAACTTGCAATTTTATTGCATTTCATAGGTCAAGTCTCAAAGCGCTTTAGGCACTAAAAGTATAGTAGAAATTTAGAACTCTCTCCCCCAAAACACTTTGGATGCTAGATCAATCCACACCTTCAAGATTGAGGTTGATAGATTTTTGGTAGGTCAGGGTATCAAAAGATAGGGGGAAAATGTGGCAAATTGGAATTGAAAGGACATCCGGCGTAGAGGGCACTACATAAATTGAAGTTGTTGTTGTTGTACAGATCAGTCAATTGAATGACGGAACAGGCTCAAAGGGCTGAATGGCCTATTCCTGTTCCTAAATTTTTATGCTTACAGTCGTTATTGTCAAATGAAGGGAGAAATTGGCTTTTGTCTTCACAAGTTCATATGATTTGGTTCAGAAGAAGTCCCTTTTGGCCCACTTCATCTCCATTACTCTCCCCACCATCCCTGCGTCTCAGCAGCAAGCATTTTTTGTAATTGAGTCATAGGATCCTGATCTCGACCTCTCCCCACCACTTTTCTCCTTACTCAGTTCCTGGTGTTAATTACCTTCTAGATTAAGAAATACCCAATGCTGTTTGGACAGAAAATGCCCTTTTTTTTCCTGCTGCCTCACTTGGTGCATTCTGAAGGAATTGATCTGCATTCACTTTCTCAGTCCCAATCAAGTTACAATCTTGTACATCTTCCAACGGTGCTAGGAGATCTGTCCATAATATCCCTGATAAGGCAGAGGAATAGTCTCATCCAAAGGACAGCACCTCCTGCAGAACTTTTACTGGAATGCCAGCTTGGAGTCTGAGCTCAAGTAACAAACTTAAAGGCTTGAACGCACAAATCATTTGACCGAGAGCCAGTCAGCTTTTGCCATTTTGCATGAACTAACTCATAGCTGGAAAAGTATAATTTTTTTTGGTATGACACAGGTGTAAACCCATCACTATGCTTCGGAGGAAAACATCCTGCTTACCTAATTCCAGAAAGTACTAATAATTCAAATATCACTGGCATTTAATATAGCATCTTATCAAGTCTTCGAGACATCTCAAAGCACTTCACAGAATATACATTAAAATGAGTTGACTGTACATTTTGTGGAAGAAACCACACTGCTGCTGACCAAACCACACTGAGACTGAGCTCTTGTCTGGAATTGATTCCTCCCATGTTCTTTGATGGTTTCTCAAGGAGCAGTGGGCTTGAGCAAAAGCAGCTTGTTGAAAAGTCAAATGATTCACACACACACACTGCAAGTAAATTCTGGATCGGAACTAGCAAAAAGTACCAGGATACTGATCAATAAAACATTACTCAGTTTCCTCTGAGCGCATGTTTTTTTTTGTTCTGAGTCCACTGCTCATTAATGAACAAGCATCCTATTTTTCTCAAGTGGCTATGTTTTAATTGGCCCTGCTCGTGAATCATCTAGCAGGCTGCCTCCAGCACTCCCCGCGCCCCCCCCCCCCCCCACCCCCCACCCATAGTGCACTGTCTATGTTATGCTTTTAGAAACATGCAGGAAGTACAAAGTTTTTCTTGGAAACAAATAACAAATCCATAAATGTTAAGGCCAATGTGGTGGATGGATATCGGTACATGATTCAACTAAGCCAACTTTTTTTTTACAAAACTGCCCCCCCTACAGACACACATTCTTCCTCAAACATTATAGATTACCCAAGTATTGCTTGTTTGCTGCTCAATGTCAAGATCTGGAATGCTGCTCTGACCTTCACATCCCTGCAATGCACTTTAAGAGAAATCCCACTCAATTTCTGAGTGAGTCTGGCTCAGTTGGTAGTACTCTCAACTCTATGAGTCAAAAGAAAGTTCAAGACCCATACTGAGACTCTGACCTCATTGTCGAGGCTGATATGCCAATGGAGTGCTGGGGGCCTCTGTTGAACATCTCCTTTGAAGGACAGTAGCAACATTGTTGTGTCTGCTTCATTGTTGAAGCTGCCGTCCTTCGGAAGAGATGTTAAACCACGGGCAAATTGCCTCTGAGGTGGGTGTTAACAAAGGCACAATTTAATAAGAAAGTCACAGACAGAGATACACATACACCAGAAACACAGAGATAAACACAGAGAGACAATTATAACAGTGGGGCCTCTGAGTGAGGCTCATTTGCCACTCTCGCTACCCCGTGAATGCGTGTCTGGAGCCCAACCGCACCCACCGCTCACTGCGAGATGTAAACTGTAATATCCCACAAACAGTCGTAAATTGAATTATCACATTTTCTTTGAGCGATTACCACCCCTGGAAAGTGATCTGCCAATCAACTGGGTTCCTACTTGGTGCTAGATAAACAGAGGCATGTGGAGGAAGGAAACTTGCTTAACATTTCACCTAGCCCAGGGATCGACCCCGGGTTCTCTTGCTTGCAAGGCGAGTGCTCCAACTACTACAATACAGGACTCCACCATTACAGGGTGCAATATAAATGCAATTTGTTGTTCCACTATATGAAATTCTTTTCTTGAAAGCAAACAGAATCCTTGTGTTTTCACAGTCGTCCTTCCTGTCAGCAGATCATTCAAAATTTCAGAATTTAAAAATTGAGATAGGAATAAACTCAACCACAGGTATCGCTGAAGCATCAGGTATTCACATGGCTGCTGCTCAGAAAAAATTAGCCCACGTACAGTGTGGGACATAACCACTGTGGCAGACTGATTTAGTACCTAATTTCACTCTGAAATGATGTTGTGTATCACTCTGTTGTGTAATGGGTCTGTACACTACGGTACATTACAATGGGTTAATTTCATTCCACATTCCAACATTTAATTTAGAGCACTTCAGTCTTGAAAAGAGGGGGCCTTAGAGGTACATGTGATTTTCAATGGAACAGAAAGTAAACTGAATCGAGCCAAGGCAGCAGAATAAGATGGTGCAAAGTCAGGGCTGCAAAGAGCAATTTCAGGACAGTTATGATTCATTTGTTAATTGCCATCTAGCATTATGTTGCATATTGTGCAATAAGTGAGAGTAATATCACAGCAATGTTCAGTTATGTGTCGCAAAGCCCCTCCATCTCTGCAAACAAAACAACTGTTGATTATCAGGAGTTGAGCAATTTCATTTATTCAAAGGGACAACTAAAAGAGCAATCAACGTCAATTGTGCATCAAGTGGGCATATAAGGAGCTCCATTCAAAATCACAGGTTAACAACATTTCACAGAATAATTTTAGTGATGATAAAACCTCAGGTGCGTATTAGTTCAGGTCAGTTGGTGAATGGTGTGTCCATATTCTCATTCAAAAAAACATAATCCTCGTATTTGATAGAGCACTTTATCATGTCATTGAAATGTCTCAAAGCGCTTCAGGGGATTATCTGTAGAACATGGCGAATGTGCATTCGTAGGTGAATGTAGCAGTCAATTTGTACATAGTACAAATAATAATCCCTTGAAAACAAACAATAATAAATTGGTCGTTTAAATCCATGACTGTTTGTGGGACACTGCTGTGCACGATCAGCTGCCGTATTTTGCCCACAAAATATACAGCCAATTCACTTTAGTAATATATTCTATAAAGCGCTTTGAGATGTTTCAATGACGTGATGAGGCAATATATAAAATCAAAGATTATTATTATTACAGAAAGGGTTTCACACCTGGTGGACTGTTCAGGGTTTTACATTTTAATTGAATGGTTATGGTGACTATCACATTACAAAACATGCTAGTCTTGGTTGATGCTCCAATGCAGTGCTGCATTGTCAGAGGTTCCATCCTTAAAGTGACATTATAATAGTGTTTGCATACTCTGGTGCATTCCCAGCGCCTTGTAATCTTGTCTTGTATTTTTGTATTAAAGATCCTGTGACATAAAAAGAGAACGGTTTCTCTAACCCTAACCCCGGCCAACAAGGTAAAACTGGACATTCACTTCAAATACATTTGTGGTCACACTGCTGTGCGCAACTTGGCTACCGCGTTTTCCTATGAACACACAATCACCGCGTTTGCCTATGAACACACAATCACCAACTCTCTTAAAAGGTTTCTGAAAAGAGCGGAGGCTGAAGTGCTTTGAGATATTTCGACATGATAAGGCCTTGATTGTTCAAGGGTGTCAGCCTGGCTTGTTACTCTCACTCTCACCTCCAAGAAAACTGTGAGTTCATTCCCCACGAGAGGAACATGAACGACCAGTGTTGCAGACTGATACTCCAATACAATGTTGGGGGAGCACTGTATCATCAAAGGTGAGGTCCTTCAGATAAAATGATCAACCTGGTGCTGTCTGCCTGCCGTGTTGGACACTAAAGATTTCATGGCACTATTGTTGGATTTTTTTCCTGGTTTCATGGCCAAGAAACTTCCAAATCAATTTGGTCACTCTATTGTTGTTTCTGGTACATTGATGTGCATCAATTTGCTGCAAATTGACACATTTGTCAACAAAAAAAACAGTTACTCTACTTTACTGTAAATCCCTGTGAAGCGTTTGAGATAATAATAATCATGATCCTTGCATTTGATATGTTGATGTGATTGAATGTCTCAACAACGTGATAAGGCACTTACTATCAAATGCAAGGATTTTTATATTTTTGTGTTCAAATCCACTCACTATCTGGCACCTCCCTACCTCTCCGACCTCCTCACTCCCCAGTCCATCACCCGGCGGCTCTACTCGACTGGCACTGGCCTCTTGATCATCCCTCGCACCTTCCGCCATATCATCAGCCACCGTATCCCAAAGCTCTGGAGAACTTTCCCTCAATCCCTCCACCTTGCACCCTTTCTCCCTCTGCCTGAAAACATTTCTCTTCGACCGAGCTTACGGACACTTATGGTCAGACTCCGACACTGTTAAGCGCTCTGAGACACTACACAGCGTGGAGGATGCTTTACAAGTGTAAGTTGTTGTTATTATTTATAACAAAACACAAATTTACCATCCACACCAGCATAATGGTCCAGAGGAGGAGAGGTGTCAAATCACTACATTCTTGATGTGCAGTATGTCTTCCAATAGGTTGTTGTGTCAGCTGACTCTGGTTTATTAGATTACAACAGAACCTGCTCAAATAGCCATATGTCTGTTTAACTGAACAGGTCTCCTTTGCGGAGGTTGGATGTGCAAGGTTTCGAGATAGTTTTAATTGGTAATGTAAGTCTTCTTACAAGGAGATAGGAAGTTAGAGATACTCTCCAGAGAGATACAGCCAGAAAAGGAGGCACACACACACACATATACAGATGCTCAGAAATAGGAAAAGGTAGACTAATAAGGATGCAGAGACAGAGAGAAAATGTGGTAAGAGTACCACAAAGATAATATAACATCTGATGTCAATATTGTAGTCATTGCTGTAGGTGATTTGTATTGGCTGTTATGGCCACTTATCTGCATTGTTTGCTTGTCCACAGTCGGGGCCAGTTCCAATTTGTGAGAATAATTAGTCTCTTGACTGTATTTGATTAGTGATCAACCACCCATAAAATGCTCCCGGAGATAGTTAAGAGCAATTGAATCAATTGAGAAACAGTTGATGCTGTAATAGGAAGACTAGAAAATACATAGTCACCACACACTTCAGTAAAATCCAGCAAAGTGTTTTGAGGTGACCAGAGGTCATAATGAGCTGCTATATTAAATGCATGGTTTATTATTCCTGAGCTGGTCGAGTGAGTTTTCTCTGGAAGGATGAGATCAATCAGGCTGATGAATATTTTTCATCTTCTGTGATCTTTGTGTTTGAAAGTGTCAGTTCAGTTCAGAAACCCCAAACACCTTGAATATGGAGCTCCACCATGTACTTTTATTGTGTGGAAGGTTACTGATCTGTAATTCAAGTCTAATTTCCCGCCCTTGCCCCACATCCCTTAATACCCTGACAAATATCTAAATACTTCCATCTTGAAAATGTGAATGGATGCAGCATCCACAACCTTTTGGGGGAGAGAGTTCCAGATTTCCACTAAAACAAAACTGCCTCCTAATTTCACTCCTAAATGCCCTAGCTTTAATTTTAGGATCATGCCCCCTTGTTCTGAATTCCCCCACCAGACAAAATGGTTTCTCTTGAGTGCAACAGATCTTGCTAATGCTGTGAAAGAGAAGACCATTCAGTAAACTCATCAGCGTTTTATTATGAATGCAGAATCCATCACTTTTAGCATCATAATAATGTGTAGTTCTCTGTGACAAGCGCTGTTCGATTCAGCACCTGTGGAGTTAACATGCCCATGCGAGAAGCCAAAATAGCTTGGTGGAGGGAAGGGGTGTGGAGAAAGGGGAAGAGGAAGAAGTGAGCGGGAAAAGAAAGGGGTCAGTGCCTTGTGAGCATATTGTAATTTCTTCACAATATGAAATCTCTTAACATAATACCATTTGATGAAAAAAAACGCATGCCCGAAGATCTGGTTGACACTCATTTTTCACTTGTTATTGTTCCTTCAGATCTTTTGAGTGTGCCGGCAGCTTTTGCTTGATGTCAATGAGAGGCTGACAGCATCAGCTGGTGCTGAGGAGAAGAGCTGAATTTTACTGATGGTTTTGTCTCTGTGAAGACAAGACATGTTCCTGGCAGTAATACTGATATTAGTTCTCTTTGTCCGTGAGCAGCCTATTGCCATCCACCCCCACCACTCCCCCACCCTCCCCCTTCCTGGCTTATTGTAAATTTGCATTTGGTTCTGGCACCTCCAGCTTGTTTTAAATCCAATTGGAAAAGAGACCTGACCAACAACACCCACAGCATTGACATGTTGCAGTTCAAAGCTGGCATTCTTCACTTTGCCAAGCTGGTAGGCAAAGCCTGCAGGCGAATAGAGCAACATTGCCTGTTCCTGTGCTGTTTCCTCTTCACAATCTTAAAAATTCAGATCCACCTTCCCCCCATCTCTTCCTCCTACCCATTTCTTCTTTCTCCTCTCTGCTTCTTCTTCTTCTCTTTATTATTCTGACTGTCTTACAGAGAAACCTTTCCTCTTCATCACTCTTTCATTCTTCCTCTTGTCAGTTTGAAGTTCATTGCCCTTTTGCCCCAACCCAAGCTTCATGAGGAGATCTTACTGGTGACAAACTCTGCTGACACTTACAATACCACACCACAACCGATGTTATGTCAGGATATATGGGAACTGAAGAACAGGAGAAGGCCACTTGGCACTAGCCACTGTGCCACATGGGCACTGTACACTGCCACTTCCCTCACCGTATCCCACCTTTCCAACCAACTCTATCTTCCCCAATGTTTATCGCCCAACCTGTACCACCATCAGTGACGGAGCACTCTAATTTTATGCCCCAAACCTCTGGAACTCCCTCCATTGACTCCAAAGTCTTACCCACTTCTCTGTCTATCTTCAAATCTCACCTTCTCAATGGGAATTAAGGTTGAGTTCCATTTTACCCCCTCCCTCCCATCTACTGCATCCATCCCCAACACTGTAGAGCAATATTCTAAGATGTTAATCCACATGAACGGCACAATGTAAATACAAGCTGCTGTTGTTCCCTGCCTCATCAATAATGTCATTGAGTCTTTGGACCCTGAATCGCCTCCAATATCATTGCCAGGATCTCGTTTGTCTTCTCAGTCATGAAGAACCCAGAGATACTCTTCTTCTTATGAAGCAATAATCAATGCTGTTATAAGGGAGTTAGGGAATGAACCAAAAAGGGGAGGGAAAGTCAATGGAATGGGTTGAAACAGATTGCTCTTGCAATGAGCCTGCATAGGCATGATGGGCCGATTGGCCTTTTTTCTATGTTGAAGAAATTTGTCTATGATTCTAGTCTCACTGGGGCCCTTAATGTTCCCATCTTCCCAGAGTCTTCCTGTTCCTATCTTCATTTGTTCCTGACCATCAGCGAGCAATATGCTTGTAACTTAGAAATTCTGATCGTAAAATACTGCAGCATCTTCCAAACCTGCTGGGGATGCTAAAATTCCTCATCTGTGCTTTTTTATATGTAAACAATATCTCCTTTTCAGTCTGATTCTCGATCTGTCAGAAAGTGCTTGCTTGTACCCTAACAGTAAAAGAGTGTGAGTGGGGATCTGTTGGGTATTCTCATTTACATTTCTCCTCTCCAAACTGGGCACAGGAACTCTCTTCACTTAGCCCCCATTAAACCTGCAACACAAATACTCTTAATAGGTATGATAGTCCTAGCTGGTTAAGCAGCAGGAAACTTGAGATAGATAGTACTCTCATGTGGTTTTAGCTGATTAGACTCCAGTCGTACCCCAACCCTCACTCTGGATTTCCTTAGCTTGGTTCTTCATTCACCTAATATTATTAAACACAGTGATGGGTTTCTGTATGTGTCAGATCCCTGGCTGACCGCTCAAAATGCCTCAGCAATGACATCACCAAAGGCTGAGCCCACTTGAGGAACTTAGTTGCCAATTGCAACCATAAGAACCAACAGAGCAATAGAACTGGACAGCACCGATGGAGACCATCATGCCTATGCTGTCTCTCTGAAAGATCTCTCCATCTATTTCCATTTCAGATATGTTTTTAAGAGAGAAGTAGATGGGTATTTGGGGAGGACAAGATTGTAGGGCTATTGAGAGAAAGCGGGACATTGGGATTGAATTGGGCAGATCTTTTCAGAGTCAGCATAGACACGATGGGCTGAATGGCATCCTTCTGTTCTGTATGATTCAATGATTCTATGAAGTTTAGATTTACTCTATTCTTATAACATTGTAGAGTGCCCAATATTGGCAGCTTCTGGCAGCCTTATTTTGAAGTTGGTTTTCAAACTATTCTTTTCAGAACGATTGTATATCACCATTATCAAAGTTAATGTAAATAAAATAATAATCCTTCCATTTGATATTGCGCTTTTCACATCTTCTAGACGACTCAAAGTGCTTCACAGAATATACTGTAAAATGAATTGACTCTGTACAATATTTAAATTCAGCAGTTTGCCAAATTCTAGGCCTTCTATTTCTCCTTTTCAATTATTTATCTAACTTCTTTTAAAAGCTGATATAAATTCTGCCTGAACCACTTTTCCGGTTGGGTGTTCCATGTTCTGACAAGTCTCCCGGTTTAAAACAAATTGCTCTTGTTGTACCTCTTGTAGCTTTGTTTGCTACCAAAGGATTCAATATTGAATGTAGATTTCAGTGACAATGGGCACCATCTGGTTCATAATCTCTGCCTGGATCAAAGTTGAGCGCAACTAAATGGAATGACCACTGCTGCTGGGCGCCATTTTGCCGTGGTCTTGCAGTTATTTCAGCCAATTCATTTTGCTGTGTTCTTGCATGCCTTTCTGCGTCAACGACCTACCATTGCTGTTCTTTGTTCTTCGGTTTCATTTAATTGGCCTTCTCTCTTTCTTCTGGCATTTTTATTTGACCTTGAGAGGCTTGATCTTCACTTCTTAGGGATCCTTATCCCTTAAGATTAAGAAAATATTTTATTCAGAGGATTCCTGCTTGGAGGACTCAGTGGGAAAACTCAGTTGGAGAACTCCTGTTGAGAGGATTTGGGGGAGGTCTCAATAGGAGGAATCCTGTGGGAGGACTCCTGGTTGGGAGGACTCCTTGTGGGAGTCCATATATGTGTGATCAGCTTATTTAGGTCATAGCTCATCAATGATAGGAGATCTGTGAAATGCCCATAATACTTTCCCTTTCAATGAGGTATAAATCATGTCTCTATATCAATTGGTTATTGATCTATTGGTGGACAGACACACATCAAGAGACATTTCATCTTTATTAGTTTAGATGTATCTCTGGAGATGGGTGTGTGGTTTACTCTGTCACTACTTTGCTGCAGAATACCATACATAACTCACATTTTGCAGCTCAATTAAAGCATTTTTAAATATAGCTCATAAATGATAGAAGTTCCTAAAAAATCCCCAAGTAAGATCTTTCTGATGAGGTGTAAATGATGCCTTTACGCTAATTAGTTATTGTGTTCTTGGTGGGTGGACAGACAGACAGACAGACAGACAGACAGACAGACAGACGTGTATTAGCATAGATTTTAGAGCATTCAGAATTTGGCATATTGTTGGACTCAGTCTTGATTCTGGATTTGGTTTTCTGTAGCTCTTTTCTGTATTTACAGAAAATCTGCTTCAGAAAATTATGGCTGTATTTAAGAAATTGCCAATATCCGGAAGCTGTGAAATGCTCATAAGAGAGAGTGAATCGCAACCCAGGTGGAACTTCTCTTCCCCCACCTCACCCAGATGGTGAAGGGGAATGAGAGGGAACAAGTACTCCGAAAATAAAGGAAATGTATTTATGTATGTGCTCAGGCAGAGATCTTGTGTGTCAGCCTGGCAGTGTGACACACAAGAAAGGCATGCAAAAACACGCAAATGTGTTTCCCGCTCAAAGAATAGCCCAGTGGGACTTGGACGTAGAAAGGACTGCACGAACTCTCGCCTCTGAATCAGATTGAAGGTTGTGGGGATTTGGAATCACACAGTCTAAGCTGACACACTATTGCAGTGCTTTGGGTGTGTTACATTGTCGGAGGTGCCATCCTTCAAATGAGATGTTAAGACAAGATCCTATACAGGTGGATGCTAGAGAACAGAGAGGGAACCAGGCCAGCAATCCCTCAAATATAACTTGTCACCCACTCCATGGCTGTTTGTGGGATATTTCTGCGCTCAAACTGGCTGCGGCATTTCGCCCTCAAATTTCAGTCAATTCACAATTACAGTAAAGCGCTGTAAAGCGCTTTGAGACGTCTCAACGACGAGGTAATGCTCTATATCAAATGCAATGATTGTTACTATTACCACGAGTCCCAGGAGTCTGTGTCCTAGGTATTCCAGTGTTGAAACATGCAGCAATTATCGTGTACTCCCTCACAGACAAATTGATTTCCAAACCTGTTCATCTTCTAGCACTTGGCTGCTTGCTAGGAGCAGCGATTGATTTAAGCACAAATTATGAGAACAGGTTAGAAAGCTGAGCAAAGCCATATCTTTTTGACTGATCCCATCCACCTAATCATCATTTGTCTCAATCCCTTTTCCCATTGTTAAATGCAAGGCACTGCATTTAGGATCTAAGTATAGAAACTTGCCAAAGGGGAAGCTGAAAGATATCTCGGGGTGTTACTTGACTCATCACTCATTTTATCAATGTGTGAGGCAGCAATAATTAAGGCTAACAGAATGCTGGTTTACATTGCTAAATCAGTTGAGTTTAGATTCCCAAATGTCATAATCAGGCTATACATTGTTCTGGTCGATTGAACAGAACACTTGAACACTGCACACAGCCCTGGTCACCGTGACATCAGGTAGCTTCCCAGGACCAAGAGACAGTGTGTACGATGGCAATGAGGATGATCCTCAACGTTAGGGCAATGACCAAACGTGATCTCTGTAAGCAATAACAAGACAAGCTCGGGCTCTCAGTCTTGAGAGAAGAGGGGACATCATAGAGGTGTACAATATGTTAAATGGGATTGAGAAAGCAAACCCAGATCAATACTTTTAAGACGTATCTGGACAGTAGAGCAAGAGGACACAGATTTCGAGTTGAAAATCGCAATTTCTGGACAGACAGGAAGTTTTTCTTTACCTAGAGGGATTTATTTATTTAAAAAACCGCTTGATACAGTGATGGGGGAATGATACAGTGGGTCTTCTGGAGGAATGAAATTGGATGGACTGAAGGGCCTTCTTGATTTTGTGATCCCCAAACCTACCTGTTTCTTGAAACTATTGATACCAGTCACTTCAATCTCTTGAGACCAATTGTGTACATTTGAAATAACAATCATTTGATCAGAGAAATGCTTGCACCTTTCAAGTTGTGAGCACATTTCCAAAGTGCTTTATAGGATATACTGTAAGATTAGTGATTGCCTAATAATAATCCCTAAAAAAAACACAATAATAATTGGGTCACTCATTCCACGACTGTTTGTGGGACACCGCTGTGCACAATGGGCTGCCACATTTTGCCCACAAATATACAGTTAATTCACTTAACAGTATATCCTGTGAAATGCTTTGACCCGTCTAGAAGATGTGATAAGGCACTATGTACAGTATCAAGTGCAAGGATTATTATTAATTATTATGTTTTGTAGGCAGATTTGGAACAAAAATCAATCTTTTCACCTCCCGTAAGCCTTTTTCTGTAGCCTCTCTGAGAGAACATGTATTGATTTATGCGCCATGCAAGTAGTGGACTTCAGCAGAGTTTGAACCATAGTCTGAACCTGCCCACTCCCTCTACTCAACAGGTGGCTCCCCTACATCATGTCCCCCACCCTGCCCACTCCACCATTGCCTACCTACCCACCTGGCCCATTCTCTGGAACTCGGAATCTATCCACTTTAGACTTTCCCTCGCCTCCTTCAAAGATTGTCTCAAGAACCTTCCTCTTTGACCGCGCCTTTGATCAGCTTCCCAAGCTCATTATCCCCAAATCCAACCTCTAGCTCGGGTGCAAACCCTCGACTGTCCAGCAACTTCCAAAAGTGGAAGGTGCAAGATAAATGTGTGGTTGTTGAATTGCCAAGACAATGTTTTCTACATATGCATTTGGAGGACCGAGCTATGCAATGGACTTCCTTTGTATGTTAATCAACAACACTCTGCTCCTGGCCAATGGATGACGTGTGATAGTGGGACCGCTTTGATTGACACTTCTGTTGCCAACACATCACGTTCCACTTAAATCATGACCTAACCAGAGTTACTGAGTGAAAGCATTCTGAGACACTATCCAGTGTGAATGGTTCTATACAAATGCATGTTGTTGTTGTTGGCTGGGTTTAAAAAAACAATCATAAAGTGCCAATGGGAAAGTGCCGTAAAGGTTTTGTTTTTTGGTTATCAGTGCAAACCATTTTTGTGCATTAAAATTTACTTCCGTGAAAAAAAATCATAGTTTCACAAATTAATCAAATGTAAAACATTAATAGGAAGAGAGCATCTGCCATTACATCATTTTTCAGAGATCTTCATTGGTATAATTATGTGTCAGCCTGACTCCAGTGAATGTACTCTCACTTCTTAAATGTCAAGCCTGAATTCAGGATTTTAACTCACAGACAAGGCTAACACACCAATAATAATAATCCCTGCATTTGATATAGTGCCCTATCAAGCCATTGAGTCATCTCAAAGGGCTTCACAGGCTTCACAATACCTTCGGACAATTTTTGGCCTCCAAAATGGTTTTGGAGAAGAACACAGTTTTGACTTATGAAAGGAAGGAGTGGTAGGAATGGAATTGAAGGTGGACTGCGAGGCAGGATTTGTGCTATCTGTGCTCGAGTGACCGCATTTGTATTTTGAGGGAATGGAGGTGATTGTTGCTCAGGCTCCTCTTCTCCATCATTATCTGCCTCCACCATCTACCTTCCTGCACCTTGCCTATCCTCCAATTCCAACTGCGATAAGGTGTTGGGATTCCCTTGAATGCAAAATCGAGGGGATTTGTTCGGCTACCTCTCCCCCATCCAATGGTACCCCTTCGCCACAACTGCTTTATGCCCCAGCACCCACACATCCCTCCCTACACAACTTCAACCCTGTCTCCACCTCTTCCCTCTTCTCCATCATTAAAAAAATGAAGCCAACCACCTACTCCCTCCACCCCATAGCTGGCTAACCCCTAAAAATGAGGCATTACACCAATGTCGCATCTGTACCTTTTCAGGTGGACGTTCAAGATCCTGTGGTACTACTTTAAAAGAGAAGGGTGTTTCTCCCTGTATCCTGGCCAACAATCCCCCCTACCCACAAAAGAAATTGTCATTCACTCTAGATTTGCTTGCAGGACATTACTGTGAGCAAATTGGCTGCTGCATTCACCCACAAATACATAATTCACTTAACAGTATATGATGTGAAGCACTTTGAGACATTCCAGGGTTTCACACTCCCCTGAAGCTTTATACATACAGAGTTTTGATTTAAAGTGTCGGTGTGGCCCCATATTGCACAACACCACGCTATCCACCCTTTTTCTATGGAAATAAAATGCGCAATCTGCCCGAGGACCAACAAGGTTCATTCTTAAGCAAAAACAGAGAGCTGGGAAAACTCAGCTGAGTTTTCCAGCTCACTGTTTTTGGTTCAGATTTCCAGCATCTGCAATATTTTGAATTTTGGTTAGGGTTCATTCTTATCCGTTTCCCCCACCCCTCTCTCTCTGTCTTCTGTTTCCCCTTCCCCAATCCAGGTTTGCCAGGTAATGCATATCTATTGATTCTAATGTTTGTTAAAATTGCTCCCAAAAAAGACAGAATCTGCTTCCAGTCAGTGTTTCCAAAAATGTCTTTTCATACAGTTACCGTTTCCAATGAGTGAATGTCATGCCTCTTTTACAGTCTCCTCATGAATTTTGTATTCATCGCAATTCACATCCGTGCATCTCTCAACTCCTCCATATTCAGATGACCTAAATGTGTGAAAGACTGTGAGCTTGTCAACCGGGCAATTGCAACAGCTTATATCTGTTGTGGAAATTTGCAAACTCACATTTCCAAATGCAGTATATTTATGATGCTCCGAGCAAGGCCAGCTGTGCTATGAAGCTATGCTGGCAACAATAAAGCAGATGGTGGCTTCAATGTGGCTGGCAAAGTCAAATCTTTTGTGTGTCAACCCTGGTTCACTCAGGAAGCTCTTTCACCTGAATCAGAAGGTTCAAGACTCCACATTGGGAATTGTAACTCACAGTCTAAGATGACACTAATATAGTGCTGGGGGTGTGCCACCATGCTGGGAGTGCCGTCCTTCGGATAAGGCGAATTAATTTGAGGTTCAGGTGGACCTGCCAAAGATCTTATGGCACAAATCACAAAGAGAAGTGAGTTCTCCCAGTCTCCTGGTCTGGATAAAATTGATTATTCATTTCATGAGTGTTTGTAGGACTGTGCTCTTGGCTGCCATGTTCAATCTTTACAGTGTACCCTGGAAAGCACCCAACAATACCAAAAGGTGCATAACAAACATAAGGATCATTATGAATAATAATGATAATCCTTGCATTTGACAGAGCGCCAAATAATCTTAGAGAAAGCGCTTCACAGAATATACTGTTAAGTGAATTGACTGTTTATTTTGTGTGCAAAATGCAGCAGCCAATTGCGCACAACAGTGTCCCACAAATGGGGATTGAAATTACGTGTTTCTTTTTTTGAAGGAATTATTACCCTCAGAAAAGCGATCTGCTGATTGATTAACAACTGGATTCCTGTGTACTGCTTGGTAAACAGAGGCATATGGAGAAGGAAACTTGCCCAACATTCCCTGCCAGGTATCGAACCCAGGTTTCTTGTTTGCCAGGGGAGTGCTCTAACCACTGAGCTGCAGGACTCCACATTATTATTATTTATTACTTAAAGGGTTTGTCGATGGTGGGCTTAATGGCCCTTTCTTATCCTTGACTTCTTTTATTTCCTCAAGTAATTCATAATTCTTGCATTTGGTTTTGCTCCTTATCATTTTATCAACACACTTCAAAGTGTTTCACAGGATATAGTATAAACCGTTGTAACTACACATTTTATAGATTACCCCTGCAGCCAACTTGCACAAAGAAATGTCCTGAAACAAACCACGGAGTGAGTAGGAAATTTCATCTGGAGGATTATTAGTCAGGGCTCCAGGAGAACCACAACAAAATTACATTTGTATAGCACCATTCATATAGGGAGTACGTCCCAAGGCGCTGGGCAATCAGTGTTTCAGACCTGCACTAGGAGTTGGCGTTGGGGAGGGTGGAGGGCAAGGGGGAAGCTGGGGATGGCAGCCAAAACGCACGTGCCGAGACTAAATCAGGGCTAATTCAGTCAGGTCGCTTCTCTTTTCAAATAGTGCTGCGGGATCCTTATTGTCCACCTGAACAGGGGTAGACAGGCTTTGTTTTAACGTCTATCCAAGGATGGCAACTTTCACCTCAAGGACTACGCTGGAGCATTGACTGAGACTGATGATGAGTCCTTTTTGAAAGAATTGTTTCGTCAGGAGTATAGTACAGTGTTCTGTGACCAAAGAGAAGGCAGCAAAATGACATTCAAACCTGCCAAAAGGCAAACATTCAAGAATTAGGTAAAAAAAAAAAAATTCATCAAATGTAATAATGATTCTGTCTGAGCTGACGTACAGCCATTCATCCTGGGGGGGTTATCTGTGTTTCCCAGTCACGATGCCAGCTCGTTCATCAACAGCCACACCGTGGAGGCTATGGCTGCTCCATTTTGACACCAAAGAGTGATATCACAACAATTAATTGGTAAGTGATTTCTGCAATGCGTAGATTTCACAAGCACGATTCAGCAGCTTGGTCCTATGATCAAGCTCCCCTTTGCTCTGTTCTGCTCATCAGATCAGGCTGCAATATCAATGTGTTCCACCAGCTATCAGACTGGCATTGGAATTTATCATTGAGTGGCTTCATATTGGGTCGAAAAATAGTCAGCAATCACTGATGGAACCATTGATGTGCAAATAACAGAGACTGGTCCAAGTCTGTTCTAGCATGGCTCTCATATCTTCATCTTTCAAACACTTTAATGCTTACTTTTCCTCAAGGCTTCAGTGGAGTATGAAACACATAAACCTTTCATAGATGTAATTTCACACTTTCCACTTACTCGCACATTTCATTTCCTTCACTCAACTTAGAGAGCTAGAAAATGCTCCTAAATATGTATTGCCAGTTCCAGACTCTATGATGTATTTGAGAGGTGATGTGATGCAGCAATGGCTATGAATCCTAGACAAGCAATCTTGTAAGACTTCAGCTTGGACTCTTCACTGAAAGGGAATTTAGCCTTTGCTTGCTTCCTGTAACATAAAAATATTCTGTAAGGTTGCCTAAACTTGGTGTGTATTCCTTTGAATTCAGAAGCTTGAGGGGTGATCAAATTGAGCTTTTCAAACTAATAAAGGGATTCGATAGGACAGATACAAAGAAACTATTTCCTCCGGTGGAGAATCATAACAAGAGGGCATAATCTTAAAATTAGAGCTAGGCCATTTAGGAGTGAAATCATGAAGCATTTTTTTCACACAAAAGGTAGTGGAAATTGGGAACTCTCTCCCCCAAAAGGTTGTGTCCATTCACATTTTTAAGTCAGCAGATTAAGATTTTAAAGTGGATAGATCTGAGGTGGATAGATAATAATAATAACCATTGTATTTCATATAGCGCTTTTCAGGTCTTCTAGATGCTGGAATGCATTGCCTGAAAAGGTGGTGGAGGCCGATTCGATAACAACTTTTAAAAGAGAGGTAGACGTTTATTTGGGGAGGACAGGTTTGCGCGGTTATGGGAAGAGAGCTGAGGAGTGGGATTGAATTGCTCTTTTCAAAGAGCCGGCGCAGACTCCAAAAGGCCTCCTTTTCTGCTGTAAGATTCTTTGATTCTATGTCTCAAAGTGCTTAACAGAATATTTGTTAGGTCAGGGTATCAAGGGATATGGGATAAGCGCAGGTAATTGAAGTTGAGTGTAGATCAGCCATGATCTTATGGAATGACGTTACAACATACCTTAGAAGAGATCCCACCACTGGTGAATTCATTTCTCACCGTTTGCCCAGGCCACCATTTGCAGGTTCCTTTTCTTAGATACCCCTGGGTGCTTTGAGCAAATTAGTAGCAGATTACAGCAATCCGATCTACTAGCCATCAACTCAAGGATGAGCAGGCTCAAAGCAGCCCACGTACAGAGAGCATTTTTATTCCAGAGGTGATCAAACAATATTCTAAGCAAGCATGTCATTTCTCTCCAATTGTGCACTCTATCATTATCCTATCCCGATACTCTGTGCCACCCTTTGATTCCAATCTGACCGCTGCTTCAAAATTATTCAAAAATTTATTCAGAATTCCAAATTATTCAAAATCTTATTCAGAATTCAAAATTATTCAAAATTTTATTCAGAATTCAAAATTATTATCTTGGGGGAGGTGGGTCTTGTGGTCAGCAGAAAACACGCTAGACCAGGAATCATTTTGTGAGCAATCCTGAAAAGAAACGTATGTCGCAAAGGCAATCATGGAGCCTTAAATATCGCTAATTTCATGCACTAAATCAAATTCTTTGAGAGCAGGGAGTGCTTTGTGCTTCGGAAGTGTAATTAAATTTGAGAGCTGTGTTTCTGCCAATGTTCTAATCAGAGCAGAAGAGACTGTTTCTTCAGTGGAGCGCACAGCTGTGCGGTCATTGTACGTCATTGTTAAGCAGGGACGGGGGGTGGGGGCAGGATATTGCTGTAGAAACAGAGAGGGAGAGAGAGAGAGATGCTGCCACAGACAGTGAGAAAAAATGAAAAGAAGAAAATGAATCGTGCGCGGTTGCTGGTCACAAAAATAAAAACAAGTGCATTCCGTCCAAATCTGTATTGTTTGCCAGGCAGCTGAAGGGGCAGATTTCACAGAAGTGTTGAGAACGATACAAGTCCACTTCACAGGAGCACTTGCCCCCTCCTTTTCCCTTTCCAACACCCATCTCATCCCTTCTCCCTTCATATACATCGAGGTTTCTGTTGAATACATTGCTGCTAATTGCTTAAACCACAGCTCCCATGAGTGCCAAATTAATCAATCTTATTCCAGTGATTAGCTTGCACCCCCACCACCACCCTTCCTGCTCTGTACTTCACACAGTGTGATTTCCAGGTGCGTAGCCCAGACATCCTTCGGTAAATAAGGGGCAGGAGGGAGCTTGAGGCAAACACTGAGAAGGGTTTCAAATATCATAGAATCCTAGAAGTATAAAGCCCAGAAGGAGGCCATTTGGCCCATCGTGTCTGTGCCGGCTCTTTGAAAAGAGCTGTCCAAATCAATCTCCCTCCCCATAACCCTGCAAACTTGTCCTCCCCAAATAACAACAACAAATTACAAATAATTATCTAATTATACCAATTTGTGCCCAGCAAAGTCCCCAAAAGATCATTGAATTGAATGAGCAATTTTATCTGGGGGATTGTTTCTTCCGTCCTGTTTAATCCTTTTTTTCCCGATCTTTGCACACAATTTATGCACACAATTAGGAGACCTGCCAGCTGAGTCAGGCAGAAACACAAATCTCAAATTTATTATTAATAATAAGAATCATCGCATTAAATAAAGTGCTATATCATATTGTCAATACATCTCAACACACTTCAACAACAACTTGGACTTATATAGCACCCTCCACGCCGAACGGCGTCTCAGAGCGCTTCCCAATAATGGATCCCGGGGCCAAGAAGTGGGGAGGGGGAAGAAGGTGACCAAAAGCGAGGCCGAAAAGAAAGGTCTTTAGCTGAGACCTGAAAATAGGAAAGGAGGGGGGTGAGGCGAAGGGAGTGAGGGAGTTCCAGAGCCTCGGGACGTTGTGGCTGAAGGCACGGCCGCTGATGGTGAAGCAGAGGATTCGGGGGGACAAGGAGGAGGCCAGATGTTATACAGTGACCAGAATGACGGGTGAAATGACTTTTCATCTAAGAAAGAGTCATCTTTTTGTACTTATGTAGATAATAGTTCAGGCTATCCTATTGATCCCTGCTGGTAACCTGACTCCACTGTACTTGATCCAAACTGTCTGTCCACCATTTATTCCAAATATCTGTGTGGGTGTCACTGTGCGCAGTTGGCTGCTGCGTTTTGCAGTCAATTCACCTATTAGTGTATTCTGTGAAGCACTTTGAGACGTCTAGAAGATGTGAAAAGACGCTATATCAAATGCAAGGATTATTATTATTATCTGGGAGATTGTTAGCCAGGATATTGGGAGAGCGTTGTTTTCTGAGTCGTTTAATCCAACCTTAAAATCCACCTGAACAGGCACATTACAGGAACTCAACATCTCATCTGACGGACAACACCTCCTAATACTGAACTCAAGGACCAGCCTAACATATACACTTCTTACTCCCAATATGGAGTTGAACATACAATCTTCTGACTCAGAGACGAGGGTAACAATTGTGCCAGCCTGACACACAAATCTTTTCTTGATATCCACCTGTTTTACTCTCACATGAAACCTGCTTGGGCAATATTTCTTTGTGGTTACCATCATTTGAACTGAATACAATTTTTCTTCCTCCCTCCCACCCCTGCATACACTCACAGATAACCAATGCCCAGGGTGCAATGTGTCATCTTGCACATTGAGCGCTGTGAAATTCAACGTGCAACAGTATTACAATGTGGTGGTATTATGGTTTTCGGTTTAGATCAGAATGAGGCTTTCATTAAGCAGTCACACTAAGTTAATATGAATGTCCTGCACCGCTGAGCCCATCCTAATATTCCTGCTGGATACTGGATTGGAATAAGTCACCTCCAACATGAAACGTTGGATGAGAAAATGCAGCACTGCTGCTTATCCTTTCCCCTTGTTGGTGGAAAATGGTGTTTCACACTAGCTCCTTCACAGTGCCGCCATCTCACTTGATTGGATTCGGAAGAAATAAAGGTAAAGTTTCAATTTGTAATTCACTGCATGAAGGGAACAGAAGGAACCTCATTTAGATTCATTTTGCAGCTTTTAAATGGGGCGAGAGGGAGGGGGAGGAGAGAGGGTTTGGTTTCAATTTTGTATTTGGTTCCGCTTCGACTCAGGCACTCAGTGAAACAAAAGGGAAAGCAGACGAAATTAGATGAAAGTCAGGAGATTACCAGTGCCTATTGATGAGCTTGATTGCTTTCATTCCACTCTGTAGCTTCTATCTTTCACTGTGGATTTTCGTTTTCTATTTGCCTTCCTCTCATCAGCCTCCTCTTCTCACTAACACTCATTAAGCACTCCATTTCCCCCCCAGTCTCCTAGGAATGTAGGAAATGCTAGACAAGGAAAAGGCCAAAGTCCACCCAGATCGCCTTGCACCATCCTGGCAGTCACATGCAGATGTCATGTCCTGAACTACTCATGTACTATATCCCAAAACATTATTTCCTAACAGAAATCTATTGAAATCTATCGTAGCTTCACTATCACCATGCTCCTCATGACGTCCATCCCTCCCCCCACCCCACCGTCTGTTTCTGCCCTCAAAATACACAGTCAATACTTGTCTTTCAGATGTCTCAAAGAGCTTCACAGAATATACTGTGAGCCAATTGCACACAACAGTGTCCCAAACAGTTGTGAATTGAGTGACCAGATTATTGATCCTACAAGTCTTCACGGACTCCCTGGAGCTCCTCAGCGGATCTTCTTTGGGATTCTCGCTATCAAACCTTTTCACATTCCACACTCTCTCTCCAATACTACATTGGAGTGTCACCTTAGTTTAGATTTCAAGTGCTACGGTGGGGGTTGAATCCCATAACCTTCTGATTCAGAGATGAGAGTGCTATCATTGCACCAGGCTGACACACAAGATCTAAGTGAGCAAAGCAAAATTCATTTTCTGCTTCAATATCCTCCCAAGATACCTGTTCTGAGAAGCACACAATGCTGCAATTTCGCCTTGAGGCCCCTGGGCTGGAGTCCAAATCCTTGACAGGTCCAGTGCCTTGGAAAGTCCTCCCGATGTGATAGGTGGTATATAAATGCAATTTGTTATTATTGTCATTGTCTTGGATTGAGAACTTTACCCAACTGATCCAGCTGCTCCCTTCATTCAGCAATTACCATCCCACTTTATGTTCCATGCCCTATTCCCCACACCACAACAACCACCAGTGGCCAAGCTTTCAGCTATTCTGCTTCCGTTCTTTGGAATTCTAGAGTAGAGTCCCTCCAACTCACCCCCTCATAGTCTGTCTCAAGCCATACCTCTTTGACTGAGATCTCGGTCATTAGTGCCCTCT